>JAFIDM010002131.1:78432957-78468862 GCA_023159025.1 Thereuonema tuberculata | reverse complement strand
CCCTTGTCTGTCCGCTGTTTACTCCTGAGGGCGGCTTTACTGCGGAGCTTTTCGATAATGTCGGCGATGTTCCTGAATTTCTCTTCGAGGTGAGATCGAGACACCGATTGGCCATCGGGGGCGCCGTAATTAATGGTGGGGAAACCTTCTCGTCCCATCATCATGTAGAACGGGGAAAGACCTGTTGTTTCGTTCTCGGAGCACCTGAGGCAGAAGAGAAGATTGTCGAGCTCCTTGTCCCATGTTTGGTGTTTCCCATCTAGATACATTTTGATGAGTGACTTAAGGGAGCCCACGCTGGGCTCGGCCACATTGGAGTTCGCATGATAAGGGGAACATCGGCGGTGTCGGATTCCGTGGTCACAACAGAATTTTCTGAATTGTTCAGAGCGGAACTGGGCCCCATTGTCACTGGTGATGCTTCTAGGAAGGCCAAGTCGCAGGAATACAGAGTTCAGGAACTTTACTGCCTCGGAGGTAGTTGCCTTTCTCACCGCCTTGGCTTCGACCCAGGCCGTGCTTATGTCTGTAAGGACGATCAGGAAGCTGTTTCTGGAGTGCGACCTCGGGAAAGGTCCGGCGAAGTCGATGGCAAGGGCTTCCCAGCGATCGTTTCGTTCGGGGATTTCTGCCGCTCGTTTTAGGGGCGCTCGCCATCTAACGCATCCCTAAGCAAACCACGACTACGGGACAAGGGGGGGAGAGGTGTGTAAGGTGGGAGTGAGGTGTTTGGATGGGGAAAGGGGGAGGTGCCGTGGAAAGCCAGCCTAGAGACAGTGGCCCGCGCCTTTCAGATGAAAGAGAAAGGGCAAAACTCAGATAAAGGGTTAAATGAAAGATTTTATTATTAAAATAAACTAATAGAGAAAATACAAGATAATAAGTAAAGATAAGTCATAAATTCACTCTCTGATTGTCCGTTCGGATCTGTCCTGGGCGACACTGGGGGGAGATCCTTCGCTGACGGGGATGAATGGCTGGGACGGTCTCGGAGGCATCCTTTGGGCACAGCGGAGGCACACTTGCGAGCACTGAATTCGATCTCCGTATCTCCGGAGATGTCGACAGCTAAGAGCGGACAGGCGGCTGGGTTGGAGACTGGCGGAATCGTATTTCTGAACGAGTCCGCGATGTCTTCTCTGGTGTCTGCCTTTCCGCATATGCACTGCCGTCGACCTTCTTTAGGGGGTGAGCTCCAAGTGAAAATGAAAGCGGGCAGGTTTTCTGCGATGACCGTACACGCTTGACTCGTGAGCCTGGGTCGTCTTGCCTGCGCCTGGCCTTCTCAAACGCTGCTTGCCTCCGACGTGGATCCACTCCGAGCAGGGAAATATGCGGGTGGGGTTCTTGGCGACTGGAGCCGCTGGCCGCGGGCCGTGTCGCCTTCCCCAAACCTCGCTTCCTGCTCTTGGCCGCTGCTTGTCGGATTCTCCTCGGATACTGCGCTGACACTGCTGTGATACTGCCCTGTTTACTCCCGGGGGTCGCCGTTATATTCCTGGGAGGGGTGGTGAGACATTTCTGTCCCCATCACCGCTTGTTGCAACACCACTCGTTGTTGTGACATCAGGCCCTTTGTTTTCCCGGGCTCCCGATGCACATAACAAAAGGGAGAAAGTTGGGAGAAAGCTTTAACGGTGAACAATAGGCTTCATGGCCTGATAGCCTTTGTGGACCGTTTGGAGGAGCTTTCTCGAGCCCTTCCCGAAGTCGTTAAACCATTGTTTAAGGTTTCTTTGGTGCCAGCTTGTCGGGAAAATTGCAGTCCAACAGACGCCAGGACTGAGGAACGACGAGAGAGAAATATGGAAGGTTGGAAATGATCAGAAAAGAGAAAGAAAGAAAAGGAAAAGAAATATTAGAAAAATATTGCCAAGAAAGAAAATGGAAAGGGAAATGAGCGGAGCGCGGGGCACGAATACGTTCGTGACAGTAATATTATTATTATTATTATTTCATGGTAAGAAACACAGGAAGAAAAAGAATGTCTTTTTGTAAAAATAGCAGGAAACAATCGAATGTAACATTCGAAATCACCATTTCCTGAAAATTGAGTAAACCGGAAGTTAAAATAACCCTCTTGAGCCCTGTGTAGTCCCCAAGGTCTGTGGAGTGGGAGATATGGTTTCCTGGCTAACTAAATTGATGTCAGTTGGTCATCCCGACGCCCACCGGCCTTTAATCCCCACAGAAGAAGTCTGGTACCGTTTTCCAGGGCTGGGTGTACCCTAGGCCCGTCTAGAGGAGAATTAAACGAGAAACGTCCTGATTTCCACAGTCAAGCTTCTTACGATTTGATCGCCTGGCGATCAGATAATAATGTGATTGGAAATAGACTCCGATGAGATACAGAGAAGTTGTAAGAATGGATCCCAATAAGAATTCAAAGAGCAAGAGTATCAAACATGGAGGGAGATGACGAGAGAAAGACCAAGAACAAAATGGAAAGAAGAAATGAATGAAGCATAAAAACAAGAAATTACTGATGACCAAAAGAATGGTATGATAGGAAGAAATAGATACCGTATTTACTCGCCTAATTTCCCCCATCCCGTATTTTCCCCACCCCAGTTTTTGTGGATTACAAAATTCAATTTTTATTTTTATCGCATAATTTCCCCACCTCTACTTCAACGCGTTTCCAAACATGACCTTGACTGGCGGTCAACTCACGACGACGCGACAATGTACCGTTACTATCGCATTTCTCTATCCCACGCTACTTTAGGGGAAGATTGTACCCCCACCCCAGTCAGTCCAAGAGCAGACTCCTTCTGAATCAGTACAACAATTTCGAGTGTTTTGTGAAAACGTGAAGTTCGCGAATAAAGTTAAGTTCTCTATTAGCAGGCAGCTGATGCTGACGTCATGCAGTGAGCAGCTATAAAGATGGCGGGCTGCGCTGCGTGAGTTACGAAATTACGTCACAGTCGCACACACACATCCGTGCATGCCTATTGCTTAACTGTACTTTGAAGAAAAAACAAAGGTTGAGATGTGATGTCTTATATTTTAAATGTTGCGTGTTAATAAAATTGTTGTTAATTACATTTCTTGCTTTAAAAATCAATATTTAACATGGTTTTCCTTACACTTTCACCATATTTTTTTTCCTCAAATTCAAAAACATCGCGTAATTTCCCCATCCCCTTTTTTTTTGTCAAAATATTGATGAAAAAAAAGGGGAAATTATGCGAGTAAATACGGTAACTAGAGGACAGAAAAACTAAGAAAGTTATTTACATAATTTAATAACAGAAGTTCTTTAAGGCGAACATTTTTTAGCTTATTCTTCCAAGGAAACCATAAAATTAGTTATTTTAACAGTGAATTTTGATATGTATGTCTCGTGAACGAGAAACTCACCTACCTTTTATATTTTGAATATTTCTCCGAATCGATCAGTGGGCGTCTGGATTAATAGAAAATCATTACAAGATAAAACAATTAACTCCCATCGACGGCAAATAATGAATTTCTCTAATCCAATTAATATATTGCTCACGATTTCCTTTTTTTTAAATTAAGTTGATTTCTCCAGTTTAATGTTATTACTAGCAAACCTGTCAAATGAAATTTGCAGTTATCACGTGACCGTGGATTCTGAGGTCATTTTCTCAGTCACGTGACCTTTGATCGCGAACGGGCTGCCCGTAAAAAGTTTATCTCAATCAGAGGAACAACTGTTTGTCTTTACGTTTTGGCCATCTAAAGTGAGCGGTTTAGAGTGGTCTTACATCACGTGACTTCCGGTTGACCCAAGTCGACGAAAAACAAAATGCCATCCTCAATATTATACCTAACATTTGACACCTTATTTCTATTTCTGTGTCTTATGGTTTCGGAGGAATAGTGTCCAGAAAAACCTAATATTTTCTTTTATATATATAGATTGACAGTTTTAATCAGTTTTCAGATAATGGGAAACTTGTAAAGTTTTACAATTTACAAATAATGACACTTTTCTTTTAAATTTAATTCAGCTTTAAAAGATTAAAAAAAAAAAAAAAAAAAAACCCTCGGAAGATTGTATGGAAAGCAGTTTTTAAAGTAGATTTATAAAAGGTACTGGATGAATTACGAAGCACTCTGAACAAAAAGGGAAGAATAAGTAGAGAATTAGTGAAGCTTCTGTTTTGATATTGGCTTTGAAATCCATGTTAAATCTCTTTAATTTGCTTTCAGTTTCATTTAATATTTTCTTTTTGTTTTCGTTATGATCCTTGAAGGTTTCGCATTGATGTAAAAGTAAAGACAAAGTTCATTAACGAGAAAACCACAGTCTTCTAAACTTAACCTTGAAGTTAATTAAGTAAAAGAAGTCGAAACCAGTTTTCGGGTTTTTTTTTTTATTGCAATTTCACAGTTTTCATTCTGTGGCCAGTACCAATACACAAATAACATCTTGTACAGTGGTTCCCAACTTTGATTCGCGAATCCTTTCTAATGTTAGGCCCTATCAATAAACCAAAATCACTTCCAAACTTCTAACCAGACAAAAAAACCCAAACAAATCTCCTCTTAAAAATCAAACAAAAAAGAAGGAGGCCCGAGTTACTCTATCCAACCAAAAAATAAATACATAAATAAAAAAAGCACACTTCCCCAGTACGGGATTGTTGCTGCCGCGAACCTCTTAGGCGCCATTCAAATATTATGTATGCACATTTTAGTTATTTTAGACTCCACCCTTTAGAGGCAAAAATAAGCAGATGCCCCCCCCCCCCCGCCTTTGTGCTTACATAAGATTTGCCAGATCATTAAAAGTAAATACCACTGAACAATAAATTAAATCAGTCAAAATTATATCAAAGTGCATTTTTGTCTTGTCTTATGTAAGCATATTGCTCTGACCCCTTCCACCATCTTGTCAGCAAAAATAAAGAAAGCTTGAAACCCCCCCCCCCCTACCGAATGCTTACGTAACACTTGAATGGCTCCTTACAGACTACATGAAGAACCTCGCTGTAACAAATAAACTTAGATGTAAATAAGGGAGTTAGATGAGGTCAGTCAAAAATTTCACTAATTTCCAAATTATGGTAACTTAGTGTTATCTGTTTAATTATATTTTACTAGCCGGATACCGTCGGTTCGCTTCGGAACCCTTGTATACATAGCATAAAAAAAAAATAAAAATAACTATTTTTATTTAGCAAATTAATATCGAGATCGGAAAATATACGAGTTCCCAGCCAGTTCCCAGGCCGTTTCCTGATAACTCAGATGTATTGCGGGTTGGCGCCACACACCTCTATATTGATAAGGCAACTTTAAAGCGAAAATGTAAATCCTCTTTATTCCCTATCCCGTGGGAATTTCGCAAAATTCGGCCTTATTCCTTGTCTACATCATAAAGGGAACCTCTGTGCAACATTTCAGGTTTCTAGGTCCAAGGGTTTGTGCTGGGCTGATGAGTCAGTGAATGAGTGAGTTAGGACTTTTCATTTTACATATGTAGATTAACGTAAATCATTCTAATTTTATCCCCATTCAGTCCTGAAAATGCCTCTCAGGATAAATGTTGAATCTTT
The DNA here is from genome assembly GCA_023159025.1 of Thereuonema tuberculata. NCBI lineage: Eukaryota > Metazoa > Arthropoda > Chilopoda > Scutigeromorpha > Scutigeridae > Thereuonema > Thereuonema tuberculata. Next base: position 78,463,328 of record JAFIDM010002131.1, on the reverse strand, counting down.
CTTCTTGAATTATATTGAAAAGGAAAAGTTGTATTCAGAAGAAGGATCTAGAACCTCAAATCTTCTTGGAATCAAAGACGTCAGTCAGTCGCTCAGAATCTAAGACCATTTTTGAGTCCTTGTTGCATTTTTCTCCATAGGAAAGAAGACATTGTTTGTTTACATTCATCCCATTTTCAACCTACTTTCTTAGATCACTAAGCCTGTGTGTGTGTGAGTATCTCTCCCTTTATACTGCTGAACGGGTCTTCTTGAAAATTGCTATGAATATTGGAAGACTAGCGATTGATGTAACTTTTGTATTTGAAAATTTTACAATGGGTTCTTTCTCAGTAAATTAACGCGAAAAGACGACAAAAAGTACTCAAGAAAAACATTGGAATCTATTTCGGTTATCACTGTCTTAAAACAATTGGGAATTAATCAATTAGACCCCTCAAAACTCAAATGTTCAAATATATTTTGAGGTAGAAATTGTAATGCCCAAGGTTTTTGAATTCCGCAATTTCTTGTTTTGTTTTTCTTTTATTTTCTTGTTCTTTAGTTTCGAGGCTCACTTTATCCTTCGCGAATGGATGCTTTACACCCCTGTTTCCAAACGTGGGGCGCACGCCCACAGGGGGGCAATTTGATTGTTGAGGAGGGCAATTCGAAAATGGAGCAATTTTTTTTTTGGTTGTGAAAGTAAAAAAATGTTGGTAATTTGTATTTTTTTTTGGTTGTGAAAGTTAAAAAAGTTGGTTTTGTTTTTTTTAATTTTTTATTTTTGAAAGTTATATCTAATTTGATGGGGCATAGCATACTTTATTGTGCTCCCAGTGAAATGATGGCCGCCCTGTTTTTGTAAGATCTGCGCATGTATCATCGATTACTCTGGTCAGGCACTTCCGTATGAGTTTATCACTGGACGTCGCCATTACGGTAAAGGCTTGTTACTTTGCGAAAGAGCATTGTATTTATAAAAAATATATATTTATTTATTTATATAAATACTTATTGTTAGCAACTGGTATTGAAATAACGGTATATAGTCGAGAGAAGTTTTAATTTGGCGTTATCAACATGTCTTTCCCAGTGAAAACAGACGACGGGCGTCCATTGTGACAGGCAAACATAATTGATCAGCTACCGGAAGGGCTTCAAACTTCCGCCGGTCATCTTTCATTTTGAGGACAGTAGATACTTTAGGTGGGGCACAGCACAAAAAAGGTTGGGAAACACTGTTACACGCTCTCGAAAAATTGCCTCAAACGCGCTCGAAAATATACCGTTTGCCAGTAGCAGCTTGACTGAAAAGGGATTGCTTTTCACGTGTGAGCGGCAAATCGCGTTTTGCTCTCGTTTCGAACGCGATTTACAATACACATCGGCAAAGCGACAAAAAAGTTGATTTCGCAGCTTTGTTTAGCTATTAATTCTCATCTCATTTCACAGCAGAGATAAATAAAAAGGTAAAAAAATCCCAGAGGAAGAGAATGCGATGAATGAAGCCATGGATTCAAACCATGAGTAAAGAATATCCAAATTTCAGAGTGAAGTTAAGACTGTCGTAGTTTTAAATAAATTTTCTCGCCACCAAGAGCGCTGCCATAGACTTGCTTCTAATATTTGCCTGGATTTAGAACTTGTTTTGTTTAGAGCAACTGCTTTTGCCGAGCCGTTTGCCTGGTTCCAGGCAAGTTTTCAGGAGCCTGTAAAGCGATCGTAACAGATTATTCTTCCCTTTTGGGAACGCCTTTTGGGTTTTCGCTGGCTGCGTATCCCTGGCTGAGGAGAGCCCAGTAAGCTCGAAACGGCCGTCTTAGGGTCTGAGCTTGACTCAAAAGGCTTCCGTTTTCATTACAATTGGAATTAATCCGATTTAGGCAACTTAAATAAAATGCGGATTTAATTATTTTTTTAATTATTTATTTTTATTCAGAAAATGGAAAATTTGAATTGTTTGTATTCAGTATTCATAAATAAGTGCTTTTCGGTTTTATCGTTTTCAAGTAAAAAAAAAAAAAAAAAAAGAGGGAAGATAATAATAATAATAATAATAATAATAGTAATAATAATAATAATAGTAATAAACCATGTAAGGAAAGTAGCTTTAAGTTCAATCTGAGATTTCTTGTTAAAATAAGAAGTCAATTTACAGAGGGAAGCTATTAGTCTAAATCCAAAGGGTATCTTAAAATTCCAAAATCAAAGTTTCAGCTTTTATTTTGTTCATGTATATAAGAAGGTAAAATAAACATTGATTTGTTTATTCTGCTAAGTATGATATCTCCGTTTTGTTGTTCTAATCTTGACTTCTCCGAAAGCGGAGACGTTAGACTGACCTCACAATGGAAACTTCTAATGAAATTCCAAACTATTCAACTCGTTCCCCTTGAAATGTAATGATTTATAATTGATTCTGAGAAATTCTTACTGGATTATGCAAAGAGATAAACAATTCAGTTAAGTAATCAAACCTTGTTTAAGTTTCTATTTGTTTTCCTGGATTTTGAATTTCACAGAAAGTTTGGGATTAGATGAAAGTTAGAAAGAATGACTGAACTTGGTTTTCATTTTGGAAAGCGAGCAAACCATTACTAATAATTCTGATTACACTGAATTCTAATTACATACAAAATCTTTAAGATTTGTAACCTTTAAGATTTGTAAACTTACGCCTAACTTATGCCTAAAACTTTAGGTTTAAAACTTAGGCCTAATAAACTAACACCATATTAAAAACATTTAACACATTAAAATTTAATGATGACCAGGTTTCAGCTAGGCGAACTAGCTGTTTACAAGTCTTGCGTAGGTGAAACCAAGTCGTCATTAAATTTTAATGTATTAAATGTTTTTAATATATAGTTTGTGTGTTTGGCCTAAGTTTTTTTAAGCATCTACAAATTTTAAACACGTTAAGTTTTATTTAAAACTTTATTCTTTTGTTTGCAACTTCAGCTTCTTATTTTCACAAGAAATTATTGCAAAGTATATAATTGTTCGGAAAATGTATGGCCGCAAACAGTTGATTTTTTTTTCTAGCTAAACTTTTAGTAATAAAAAAAAATTACTTAAAGAATGAATAATATTTAACGCCCCCTTTTTAGTATGTTTCGTTGCTTTATCTCTTTGCAAACAGGACCTAGACAATAGTTGCGACTACGTTATCTAAAAAAACAGCTTAATATATTCATTATAACATCCAAAATTACTAAAGATACACTATACCGAAGAACTAAATAATAATAAAAATTTCAATGGTTACAGGAACCAAATTTCATAGGTAAAGTTATCAATTAGATTTTATGTTACTATTTATGTTATATTATATTAATGTTATGTTAAAATTAACTGAAATTGGTGTAATTCAGTAAACTGGCTGTATCCTAATGCAACTAATCTGCTAATTTCTGCCATTCAGTGTAACTCGTATTGATACAGGTTTTGCTTTATTAGGTCATTTGTAAAAATGGATTTTAATTATTACTATTCGTTACTGGAATGGCCTAATAGAAAGAAGGCATATGTCAGGATTTTTTTTTTTTATCTAAAATATTTTTTTTTTAGAAAACAAGATGGCGTCTCTCAACAAATAAGTAAATTTTAAAACTTTTTTTTTTTATAAAAAGGCTTTTACGTCGTATCGAAAGAAAGTGGATGATTCAAAGACGGGAAAAATAGCGAATTAGAAAAAATAAATCAGAAATTAAAATTCATTATTAATCTACAGTCTGTTTAAAAAAAAATCATTGAAATTATTTTCACTGAACAAATTTTGAGTAAAAAAAAAGTCACAAGATACTTTCCACAAAAAAGTTTTGTAATATTTGTATTAATTTTGAGATAATTAAGTTCTATTATCCGTATGGAGTCTGCCTAAGAAGTGTAAATTCGCAGGTCCGAAGTTGGCATGAATGAAACAACATAGAAATAAAATAAATAAAATATTAAATATTAGGGAGAAAATGCATGACACTGATATTATGAGTTCTTTTATCAATGGCAAAATAAACCACATTTCAGAAAGAATCACAGACAAAAATTATAATATTGTAGCATTTACAATAAAAGTATATTGATAATATTATATTTAAAAAAACAAACAATTCATTATTTATTATTATTAGACAAATTTTATCACTTTTTTTTTTGTTTTGTTTGCTTTTTAGCTGGTATTGTAGATTAGATTTGGTTACGCGCAGGTAAACTTATCATTAAGTTTAAATAAATAAATAAATAAATAAATAAATAAATAAATAAATAAATAAAAATTATTAGTGAAGCTTTATCTAAAAGAAATTAAATCTGTAGAACATATACTCTACACTTGTCTTTATTTCGATACATTTTACAATTAAATCTGCTTTATTATTATATTCTATGACCATGTAAACTTAATATCCTATTAAAAATCCTGTCTTCCAGTATTTCTGGAATTTTGTAAACAGTGTAATGAAATTTAATCTAATTGTAAACTAATTCACTAATTCATAATATTTTAAAGCACTTTTGTAATCTTTTTGTATTCATGTAAATTTTAATCTTTTCAATGTTTATTTCGGTGTTGTACTCATCTGAGTGGTGCACATAATAAATTCTATTCTATATTCTATTAGTGAAGCTCAACTTTTGATCGTTTGAAGTTTAATCTATTTATTTAATTTTTTATGATGTGCTTATGATTCTGTAAAAGTAAGAAACAAAGAAAAAAACAAATCCTATCCTCTCTCTATTCTCAGGATCCCTTTCTTCGCAGAACAGCAATTAAAAGAAATTTGAACGTAAGATGATGATGTTCATTTCCTGTTCTTTATGTTTCCTACCACAAAGTTCAAGATTTATAATGAAAAAAAAAAAAATAGTAAAATTTTTTTAAACAAGGAACCAACGGAAAATTACTTTTAAATATCTCGAATTTGAATGAAAATGTTTGAGTGACTTGTTACAAAGGTAATTCCATCATTAGACTTAAAATTTTATTTTTATTTTTGTATCACAACAATCAAACGTGTATCAAACGCTTTGTTATTTGCTTAAATGGCGGAAGGTAAAATATAATGCTCGCCAGTTAAGAAAAGTTGCGACCACTGCTTTAAGATGTTCGATATGTAAAGGATTACATATACAGTACACTCCCTCTTAACCGGCTTAAATGGGACCGAGGGTAAGCCGGTTAAGCGAAAATCCGGTTAAATCGGAGAAGTGAAATAAATTAAATAATAAATTTAACGTGCTGTGCATAGTTTGTTTATTCTGGTGCTGTTTTTGATTTCGTTTTTATTGCTTTGAAATAAATTAAAGTTCGGATGTATTTGTCTTATAAATAAATACACACTTAAAATATTGCATCATTTTATTCAATGTATTAAAGTATTATAAGTTACATACCACTAAAAAAATTATTTTTTTTGTTGAAGCCTAGAAGTTCGATAGTTTCGCCATTTTTTTATCAGCATCACATCAATGGGGGCAGCTGCTGCTCCACATAGCATAATGCCGCTTCTAAAGCTTTCATTGTATCTGAAATATAGTTGACTCGCGATAATCCGACATTTGACAGTCCGACACGCTCGGTAGTCCGACGCAGGTTGGTTCGAAAACCGACCCGATTGAGGCGGTCACGGAGGTGAAATGCACAATCACTTGCGATGAAGTTATATCGGCTGCAAACACTTTGATACGTTGGTGTGAGGAGAGGGAACTCGACTACGAGAACAGTTTAATGTTAAAAGATATTCAAGAAAAAGCCACGACAGACTCTTTACGTAAGAAGGAGCAAAAAACGATTTACAGAATTTTTTTTAAGCCGTAAATACATATGTACGTATTTTTATTTTAAGACATAAAATTATATTTTACATTATATACTGTAATTTTATTTTTTTAAGACATAAATACAGAATTAAAAATAATATTACAGACATACCTATTCATTTGTGACTATGCCTGATGATTTTTTCTTTTTATATCCTCAATGGCCGTAAAATATGTACTCAATATGTATTGTAATAATATACGTACTATAGTACGTACAGTACTGTATATACATAACTTAGATTTTCTTACCTTAGAAGTCAAAATTCAGTTTTTAAAAAATCAATCTTTGATAATCCGACATTTTTGATAAACCGACACCCCCTCGGTCCCGTAACTGTCGGATTATCGCGCGTCAACTGTACATACCGATACTAAAAAACGAAACACGTGGTTTTTTATTTTATTATTTTTAGCTATTTTTTACATTTTAAAGATAAAAAAAATTCGGACGGTTAAAGCGGAGATCCGGTTAAACGAAGTCCGGTTAAGAGGGAGTTTACTGTATTTTAATCATTAAAGATGTTTATTTATTTACGCTAATGCTTTGTGCTTTTGATTCAGTAATACGCTTTATTATTTCTCTGTCAACGATAAAAGAAATTTGATTTACGTAAATTTGAAGTTTCGATTTGAAACTGAAGAAGTAATCCTTAGGTTTTTTTGTTTTTGGTTATCCTAATTACGGTGATTTCTCGTAACAACATTCACTTCCTAGAAACTCGTTTGTATTTCTGGAATTCCCCGTTCATTTGGGCAGTTTCATCTGGATTGGTCCAATCCTATTTTCTCCAGTCTGATTTGACCCAGATTAGTTACGGTCGCAAGACATGACTTTGTCTCCATTTCGCTGTAAAATCATTGCCCTCTCAACCTAAGTACAAAGCAGATAAAAGAGTGTTTTTTTTATTATTGACTAGTGAAATTCAATGACGTTATTTAATACTTGGCTTTACGTTTCCAAAAGATGAAATCATTGCCAAACTTTCACTATCTGTTAGTTTCGTATTTTGAGTCCAAAGAATTTGATCGTTTTCTTGATTAAAAAAAAAAAAAGTTAATTAAAACATCAGATTATTTATGACGAATGAACGAAAACACGCGAAAGAATCCCCCCCCCAATAAATAAGTAGTTCCTGACAAGAATTCGAAACCTACTTTCTTTAAAAACGATACGATTTTGTTATTAAATGGTTTTCCAGAAAAGAAAGGCTCATGAAATCATTCAGTCTGTCTGTCTCCCCCATATCCTAATAGCTTTTGAACCGCTGAACGAATCTTCTTCAAAGTTGGTGTACACATTTATGGACAAGAGACGATCGAACTTTAATATTTAGATTTTTTTTTCGATGAGGAGCCTTCTGTAAAATCAGCGAATGAAGATGATAAAAATTCCCCTAGAAAAGCATAGACCCGCAACAGTTATTATCAGTTCTTTCAATTAATCCTTTAATCCAGGTTGTTTTGATGTGACAGTTAATTTGATTTAAGCGACTTAAATAATAATTCTGATTTTATTTTATTTAGTTTTTGTTGTTGTTGTTTTAGAAAAGAGTAAATTTAGATTTTATTTTTATTGTGTATTTCTTGTTTTTAGTCTAGACTTGGAGGTTCCATACTTTTTCTACGGCAAATTTAGATATTTATAATTAAATTGAGGGGGAGAGGGATTGTGCTGAGCCGACGCCATCTTGAAACGCCATGTTTTCAAGATGGCGTTGGCTTAGCGTGACAAACTGTGACGAGGGAGGTGAAGAGGGATAAGAGGTGAAGAGGATAATTTGTGACGTCACATTACATTTCACTTAATGGCATGTTTTTTAAATAAAAAATATCTACTAAAAAATTCATTTAACCGCAATTATCTAAATTTCAAACGAAAACATGCTTGATTATGAACAATAGGCATCAAATGCAAAATTTCTCGAAAAAGGTCATTTTAATTTCAGACTTTCATTTGAGGATCTAATTTTCGATTATTTATACCTACCTACGATATCAATAAGACATCGCTTTATTGGGACAAAGTGTGACAAATAGGAGGAACGAAAATAACAAAAATTAGAGTGACGTAGATTATGAACAGCCCTGAAAGGCAAATATCGGCTTTTCTTATGTGGGAGGTTTTACGACCTTTTTTCAAAAACACAAAAGAAAAATAAAAAGTTTAAAAATAAAATAAAATAACGAAAAAAAAGGAATTTTAACCCTTAACTGTAGTCGTGGAACCAATGGACCCACATTCAATTTTCAAACGCGTGTTGGAGTCTCCGCGGGTACCTTAGCACCCCCTGCTCTCAGGTACCTTTCGACATTCGGCCCAAGCACCTATAGCGGGGAGGACATGTTTCGTTCGCTGTTCCAAAGCTTAATAACAGTATACGCATGGGTCCCATGGACCCACAACTATAGATACGTCATTTTCTTTACGAACCAGAAAATGAAAAGAACCTAAAATAAGAAGTAAATAAATGAAAGGGATGCTCATTCTGTCCACCCGACAAAAGAGCAAAGACTCTACATTTGTGTGCTAAGTATAAACTACTTATTTGCTTAAATTGTTCAAAAACAAGTTTGCAATTCTTATGTGAAATTTTGCTCATTTGGACCAGTGTCAGTTTTTTTTTATAAATAAATATACAGTGAAACCTCCGAATAGCGGACAGTCATGGGACCGGAAGTTTCGTCCGTTAATGGGAGGTGTCCGCTATTGGGGAGGACTATCTTTTTTTCATTTTTTAGCTTATAGCATGTCATTTAAAAAAAAATTACGTACATCCTTAAATTTCTACAATTAACATTGTCCTGTGAGAAAATGTGAACAATAGCAAACGGTTTACTATTTTCCTTTTTAAATAAATGTTAATCCATTAGTCTTACTTAAAATAATAACAAAATTAATTACAGTATTAATTTTGTCTTTATTTTTAAGTAAGACAACAGATTAGAAAATTAATTTTATTAACTAAAGTAATCAGTTAACAGAGTTTGACATTTCTTTTTTGCATTGAAAGCATGTTTCGCAATATGAATATTTAAATCGTTTAACTTTGCAAGGCCTTCAGAGTCCCCTTTGCTTTAACGCCTATTCTTGCAATAATGGCCCACTAATGGGACTGTTTTTTGCTCGTGCACCGCAAAACCAATCGAAGACAATAGAGTCGATCGCACTTGTCTCCGTTTCCTAACTTTGATGTGTTTGGAGTTTTCGTTGGAGTTCGTGATCCATTATTTCAAAATTTCCTCTGGACGCTACGTATAACTGTAGCCTGATTCTATTGCTTTTGAAAAACAACCCAAGATCGTTCATTTTCTGTAGAATGTTGTCCGTTATTGGGAGTGTCCGCTAATCGGAGGTTAATACATGGAAACATCTATATTAAGGGACTGGGGATTGCAAAATTGTCCGCTATTGGGGGGTGTCCGCTTTTCGGGAGTGTCCGTTAGTGGAGGTTTCACTGTATATTTTTTTGTTTTATGCTGTTAAATGACGTACGTTTAAGTTGAAGAAGAAACAAAACTTTATTTTTTTTAGACTGATTTAATATTTTTTTCTTTTTGTTTTTGTTGACATATTTTCAGATTTATTGAATTTCGACTGATATATATGTAAGAGCAAAATAAAGATGAAAATCTATGTTTCCGTAGATGATTAAGTTAATTATTACATTTATTATTGTATAAATAGTAATTAAAAAAATAAACACTTTTAAAATATACCACGTATGTAATGAAGGTGGGTGGCAGAAGCCAAGCACTGCGACCAGAGGTCTATTGTACTATCCCACGGAAATATGGACAGATGGAGAGAAAGACTGAGAAAGTATGGTGGGAGAAGTGCAGGGGAAACGGGAGAACCCCGAGAAAACCTGCCCAGCGCGGATCGTCCACCATCACGAAACCCACATGAGAACCGATCTCGGGACTCAGAGGTGAGAGGCCGATGTCATAGCAACAACACCAACCGCGCGGCCTTAAGATATACCATACTTTCGTTTTTATTACCAATTTGAAAATCTACGGGTTCAATGGACCCACGACTATAGAAGCGTTAGTAATTTTCACGACTACAGTTAAGGGTTAAGGATATTTTAAAGAAAGTAAGCTTTAAGGTCTTTAAAAAACTTCATGATTTGTTTGTTTTCAAAACAAAACAAAAACAAAGTAAGAATTAAAGCCTTAAAAAAAAAATTAAAGGAGAAATCAATTCCTCGTATTTGTAATTTATATCTGATTAAATTAAACAATAAATTTTTTATTTTCAGAAAATTAATTAAATCCACAAATAGAGTTTTAGGAAAGACGGTTCGAAAATAGGATTCCCACAAACATTCCTTTGTTTTATTTGCTGATATAAGGACAAATATGAAGTCCGTAATCATTCATTATTTATTAATACAACATTGAGTAACAAGTCAACAAAGATTTTTCCTGAAGAAGACTTCTGCTAAAGAAGTCGAAAGATTAATTAAAGATGTTTTAAGTGGAAGAAGGAGTTATTATGAGTTATTTGTACTTATACAACAGAGGATTCCTTAAGTAGAACAATGTTTACAATTTGGTGGCTATCGATAATAATATCCCTGGGATTCTGTAGTAAAATTCTGTAATGGCATTTCCGTTAATTTAACTAGAAACTACAGTTAGTTGCCAACTATTTTAGATTTTCATTTTGTGTCTTCTTTTGTTTTAGTTTGTTTATTTTCGTTTGTATTAGAATAAATATAGGCTGTACATTTGGAAGGTTCAGCTAGATATTGAAATGGGTTCGCGCTTAAAAGAAGTTGAGAACCGCTGCATTAAAAGGGATTAATTTCGTTTTCTGTCAAGTGACTTATTAACTGTGGAATTGAAGAACTTAAAAAATACAATGTCGAATACTTGTAGAGAGAGAGAGAGAACTGCTGTTTATCTACTAAACTAATTTTCTTACATTTCAAGTTATAAAAATAATAATAATAATTGTAAGTCTGAATTGTCAGACTTAAAAATTGATATTTTCGTCATGATTTCTTTGCATGAAAATGGAGAATACATAAGTCAAAACAAGTTAAAACAATTCATTCAACTATTTTTGTATATTTTTTCAGTCCAAATATTATAATACATAAGAACAGATGATATCGAAAAATACGATACAGAAAAATAGAACATATGAGATTTCAAGACACTTATTTAATGAAAGTGTTTTTCTTCAGACAAAACAAGTTTCAGGTGATTCAGATATTCAAATTTTTCTTTTAGAAAAAAAAAAAAAATGTTTGCCGATTAATGTTGGTAAAAGCCAATAGATGTCGCCACTTGTCAGCATTTGAGAATCTAAGAATTGAAAGAGAAAAAAGATTTAGAACCAGAAGAAATCTATTGAGATTTATCCTGTCTCAATAAATTTCTTCTCGTTTCTAAATCTGTTTTCTTCTGTAGGTTTATAGGTTCATTAATTACTATTTACATACTTTTCAAAAATAGTAGATACAATATACGTCTAAAATACATATTGTGTTGTTTTTTACTAAATTCATGAATATCTATTTATTATTTTATTTGTTTTCAAGATTTGTTTGCTATTTTTATTTTTATTTACATTTCTTATGATAAATTTGCAAATGTGTTTATATCATATTTAAACATAAAATAGACTTGTTAGGTCAAGTTTGCGAAGTTTTGCTCAACACGTTCAATGTCCGCGTGGGTTTTAATGGGTCGCCCTTAATTTTTAATTTCATTATTTGCATATACAGTAAAACCCCGATATAACGTTCCCGTTTATAGCACTATCCCGTTCTTTACGCTCCTTTTGTACGGTCCCTGGAATTTTCTATATATCTCAGTATACTTTTACCCTCTTATAATGCTTCAAATCCCGCTTGTAGCGCTGTTTTATATCGGAAATTTTGTATCGAAAAGAAATGTAACACTGTAAAAGTTTCTTTTTTTTTCCCTGGTAGGAGGGAATCTTTGAACTCTGTGAAGTTGCGGGTCTGTGATACAGTTGTGCAAAATGTCGAAGCGGAAATCCCTTTCTATAAGTGAAAAATTGCAAATTCTCCGTAAGTACGACGAGAATTCTACAGAAGTCAGGAGGATTTCGCAGAATCTCTAGGAATTCCCTCATCCAGCCTGCGAACAATAAGGAAAAATAGAGATGCAATTACCGATGCAGCGAAGGGTTGTTGACGTAAAAAAGTAAAAAGTAAAGTGCGCACTAAATCTGCTCTGAAAATATATTAGTATTGCTCCTAGTGGTGTATCAATTGACGTTAATAGTTACCTGAACCCCATTGAAAATGTCATAATTCTTAACAGTAGCATACACACACGGCAAACCATAATCAAAGATCTTTTTAATAGGAAATAAGCTCATATTTGCACTATATCTATTGCAGAATCAAGTATCTTTCCTGTAAAATGGTGTCCAAATCTTTCCCTATCTCATAAATCATTTCCCATCTATAGCGCTATCCCGCTTATTACGCTTGTAGGTCTTGGTCCCTTGACGAGCGTAATAACAGGGTTTTACTGTATATCATTTACTTTAAGAGATTTAAAATAATTACAGTGAAGTCTCACTTATACGAATATGAGGGGGAACCAAAAATTATTCGTATAAGGTATAAGTGAATATTTCGTATAAGTGAATTACATATAGGACTATGAGGGTTTCGCCGGGGAATGAGAAATTCTTCGTATAACTGAATGTTTCGTTTAAGTGAGACTTCACTGTATTTGTTACAGTTCAAATTAAAATATTATCTTTTATGTTGTAGCTGAATTTTGCGTTGGCGATGATAGTAAATGCCTGGCAATAGCTGTAAGCTATCCATTATTTTAAAATAACTTAAAAAACCAAAATTTTTTCAGATAAAATATCTGAAAATATTATTATTTTCAGATAGTTAGAATTATTAAAAGAAAAAAAAATATAACGTTGTTGTGATATATGCCAGCATGTACAAAGGTGATTGAAGATCATAAAATGATTTGGATCACTTTTAAATTACCCGTAATACGTCTATCAAAAGTAGCCTTTCAAATTAGTAAATGCTCCATCAGTTGAAAACAAAGGAACTTCTATAATAATTGTAATTAAATACAATGAAAGGGACAAATACATCAAACGGGCCAACAATTAAAATAATGACCCCTCAGTTCAAATACATCAAAAAATTTAAATCAAAAATAATTTGTATCGTTTTCTTTGAAGTTTTAACTTGGTCCGCACGTTAATTTTGATTTAATTACTAATATTTTATTATAACAAATTCTTACTAAGCTAAGCGAGCTGCTAGCGTGGATTTGTTTTTACCCTCTATTATTTTTTATTTAAATTTTTTGATGTATTTGAACTGAGGGGTCATTGTTTTATTTATTTGTCCCTTTCACTGAGCTGGGTTATGTTGGGCTGGATCGGACTGAAAAGGGTGTTGAAACCCGAAACGGTTCTCCGATTCCCAACAAAATAAGCTCAGTGATTTTTGATTTTTGTTGTTGTTTAGTTATTGTGCGGTTTTGTATTGTTCTATAATAATTGATCGAAGAAAATTTAGATGCATTTACATGACAGGAGTGTAATTGTTAGTAATTTACTCATAGGAATCCTAAAGAAACATTCATATGAACTCATAGAAACATTCATAGGAAAATGGGAACTCATAGAAATATTCTTTTAATATCCACAATATTTCGTCCTTCTTTTCGAAGGACTTCATCAGGTGGTTATAGAGGACAAGAACTATTCTTTTTCCTTTACATAACATAAGGGTTACAACATAAGAACTAAAAACATTTTCTTAACATAAGAACTAAAAACATGCTAACAATTGAAAACCGTCTTATTCATCAGCGTAGTTATTTCTATGAGTAAATGACTTACAAATTTTAAGAAAGATGCCTTTATTATAGTGTAATTGTTATTTTCTTATTTTCGGATGAGATTAAATATAGTGATAAGGAGATATAAGTGAACAGATAAGTAGGGCACTAAAGTAGAAATTAAAAAATACAGGAATACTTCTATTTACTTATTTTAAAGTGCTTGGCTTCTCTGCCACCCACATTCACTACTACTTATTTTAAGGTTTACTATTTAAAATTTTACTCTTTTATTACGTGCAATGTAATTATCTACTTCGTTCTCACATATTTCTCTTATTAAAATTTACAAGTAATGATTAAATATACTTTAAAAAGATACTAATAATACATGAAAAAGATTCCTTCATTTTTTGTGCTTAGTTTTGGAAATTAATTTTTCTTATTTTTGAAGAGAAAAGTTCAACTTACCAGCAAAGATTCCATTACTGTTCTTTTACGATAAACAAACACCTTTAATTATCAGTCAACTGAATTCTTTATTAATTTTATTGTCTCCCAGAATGCTAACAGTGATCACCTGTTGCCCGTGAATACTTAAGCCTAGTGACACCTCTTGTCGGCAGTCGGACAAAATGGCAACGGGTGCTACTCGCATTGGGAGGCTAGTGTCTAAGTTCCGGGGCTGTTTAGTTGGATCTGTTTTAGGGGATTGTATTGGAACCCCTTTCGAAGGAGACTATCCACTTCCTGTCAACACTATGGCAAATTTCTTTAAGAAGCTGAAGGATCCGTTATATCAAGGCAAGTGTAAAATACTCAATCACAGCATGGATTGTGTCTAATGTTTGTAAAGACTATTCTAGGAAGCTGAAATTTTAAAGGTAGATGTTGATTATCACAAGGAAAATACCTTATTGTTCACGATGATAAACGGAATAAACATGTACAACTTAAAAAATATAATATATCTATAATATAAAAGGGAAATTTGTGGATGTGCGTGTGTCTGTTTGAAATGTTTAGCATACTTCCCAATTTGCTACAAACTTGAAATTTGGCAAGTGGGTAGGTTCCATAGTGTAGACAATGTAAAAAGTATAAAAATAAACTTTTTTATTTAGGGTGGGTGGGAATGACCAGGAAGTGTGTGGCGGCAACCCGCAACACAACTGAGTTAAGAGGTCTGCAATGCTTTCCCCTGCCATTTTGAAGTGATCTTACAATTTCAATTTCTTTCTCATCCACATCATTGCAACCCGTCGAAGAACGGGGATTTTGCAATAAACTAATACACGACCGGTTTCGAATGTCATAAAATTACATTCTTCTTCAGGTTAACGGATAAATCACACAACTCCCTGATTAAAAGGAAATCCAGCAGCGGAGAAACGAACCAATGAAAATGCTTAGCCTTACTGTACTGTATCCATGTAATAGAAAAGATGCTACGAGCGAAAAAAACTATCTAAATACATTGTCCTTTAACATGCAACAATTGCGATAACTCAAAATTGCTTATCTTAGATAACTGATAACTTTAGCATTGTAAAACGCTAGACAAATTTAATGTCGCTAGTGGTTCTCATAGAAATGAAACCGTTGGGGATCAACAACTTACAAAATTCTTAGTTTCCGAAAGGCACCGATAAATAACTAGAAATGCCATCATTGTATTTCGATATCACGTGACTATTCAAAAGGTAGTGCTGAACACATAAGGTGTATCTTGTGTTTTTCATCGTTGCCATATTACACTAGGCGCCCTCTTGTATCTTTTTTAAGCAAACACCTAACAATTGATTTATAGCATCTTCCCTAGATAATTGAATTATCTAACATACCGGAGGGGGGAAAAAAGTAATTCTTTTCATCCAGCGCCTATTAAGAATATAATAAACTGTACTAATCATTGTTTATAAAAAGCTTTTCCTTTATACTTCATTCGTTTGTTTCATACCTTACAGTCCCTACGCTGAATAAAGATCCTCCCAGAATGCAACGTAGCTTATAGATTGAGCTTTCCTGGCCGACCGCTAACATTGAAAGAGAAGAGGTCGCTTCTCTTCTCTTTCAATGTTAGCGGTTGGCCAGGAAAGCTCAATCTATAAGCTACGTTGCATTCTGGGAGGATCTTTATTCAGCGTAGGGACTGTAACTTCATTTATTTCTCTATTATTCCATAAATATATCGCAGGTTTTTTTTCATCTGTAATATTCGCAGGATATGAGGATGAAAAACAGTAAAAATTGATATTAAAAAAAATAATAATTTATTTTTATTATTCTACTCTCTGAAGGAAAATTAATATCCTAAATTACCTATATTTCCAGTAATAAGCCATAACTAAAAAATATATCTTCTTGAATACCCTTTCATTCTTATTTACAGACAAGTAAATAATCTATATATTGTTTTTAAATCTTTCTCAGCGTGAAAGCAAAAGTTGCCCGTGAAGGTGAAAATAGAACACTATTAAAAGCGAAACAGTTGATTCTTACTGATGGCAAACATTGAATTTCTATTCATACTCAAAATAATGCGTTCTTCGATGCTTTTTTATTGTTTACAGAGAGTAAAGCGTCGTTATTTTGCGTTGCTAACGATTGCGCCACCTGTCGCCAAACAAAGAAAACATTTCACAGTATTATTTATTCTATATAAACCAGTGCCAGTGGAAGCAATTGAACCATTAACAGTAAAACTATACATTTATTTAGCTAGATAATTAGGCTGCTGGATAATTAGCTGTTTATTGAATTTATAAAAGCGCTCTTCAATTTGCATTTTTGTAAAATGCTATTTTTTTTTTAATGATTTAAATTGTTCAAATATTACATTTATTTTTTAAGTAAACACATAGTTCATAATTTTGCTTTTTTAAATTATGTAAATCTACTACTCAAATAGAAATTATGTTTTCTGAGTTAAGTACATAAGTGTAAATGATAAAAATACTTTTTAATTCCAATTATTCTTTTCTTTTACCTATGAACCATTGCATTGTGTTTCCTAATTTTTTCTTTTACTGTTTCTTAAATGTCTCTTTTTTTTTCTTAATTATTTTTACTAACTATGTCAGACTTTTCGATTCTAAACAAAGTGTGCAATAATGAAACTTACTTTAAAACCAAAGTAAGACTGGATGGATGCTTTATTTTTATTTTATTTTTTTAATTTCACTTTTTTTTAAATTTGAGACCAATGTTCATCTGACATCTCAAGACAGTCTGTTTCACGCTTGTTTCCATATCTTTTAGGCACTTTTTCTTTATTTTGATGCCATAAGAAATTCATTTGAGGCTGGCGGAGCCCAGCACATGGATTTTCTTTTCCTTTATTTTTAATGTGTTTTTATGTTTTTAGATTATATTATGGAGATCCCACTGCTCTTCTTATTCACTTCTTTTCTATGCATTTTTTTTTCTAATGTCTGTGTAACACTTCCAATGATAATAAGTCATAATTTTTTGAATTTCGTTTATTATTTCACAGATCTTTATGAAATATTGAATACAGTAATACACAGGGAGTGGAAATTACAATTCCATGACAACTCACTTTATTGGTTTTTAGAAAAATGATAATTTCATTTATCATTTATTGTTACTCTGTAACATTTGCATGGAATCACCTCCAAGTTTTCCCAATAATAACCAAATAATAATGACTGCTACGTTATACAGCGTCTTGTATTGTAAATAGATCGAATCCATTCTGTGGCATTGATTTTACTAAAGCCTCCATCTCAGGAATTGTATTGTCATCCCAAGCATCTAAAATAGCCAATTTAGGTTCTCTAACAGAGTTAAATTGATGATTTCTGTCGCGTACCCGGCATGCTAAGTGAGCCCGAAGGTTCTACTAGATTCATATCAGGGCTCAATGCAGGCCAATTCCTCACATCAACTTTCTGATCTTCAAACTACTTGTTACAAGGAATGTGCGTGACCTCGAACGCTGAGAACCGCACGAAAACGTGCTTAGAATATAAATCGCTCAACCCAAAAACAGTGGTATGAGTCATTCTCATGAAAAACTCAGATGTTGTCTGCTAGCGCCATCCGACGGTGGCATGCACTAACAAGTACTTAATCTCAAAATATTTCCACCGAAGACAACAAAATATTGCCAACCTCTTGATGTGTACTTATTTAGGCAATGTAAGCTCTACATGAGAAGGATCGTTGATTTTGTAAGAATACAATGTGAAAAACCACAAGTAGAGTTACACGATCGTCATTTCATCATAAGACTTCACTCTGTGCTATACAATCAACTTCAGCATCGAAGTACAAGCCTATGTTACAATATGCTTGGCAAAAGGAAGGTATCAATATCATCGTTTGAAAATGTAATTAGTGTGGCTTTTGATATTGGCCTGCTTGAATGCGGAAGTGATGTTGAATGTGAAAAAGTGGCTTTAGCATATTGTTCTGTTTCACTTTGCTTTGACCACCTCATTGAAATCCCACACCTGCACTTTGAAGACTGAATATCCGTCCAACACAATCAGTCAGTAGGAAAAGTTTGTTGTTCAGATAGCGTAAGTATTTAAAGCAGAGGGAAATATAAAAATATAGTCACGGCATTGAAATACATGTGCTTTTAGTCCTATTATATCGATATTTTGTTTCTTCACGTTACCAAAGTTCCTCTCTTGGACCTTCAATAGGTGATCATTCAAATGTCTCTTGTGGTAAGACGTGCAGTTTTGCATGAGAATGACTCATTCCACTGTTTTTGGCATGAGCGATTTATATTCCAAGCACACTTTTTGTGTGGTTCTCGGCGTTCGAGATCACGCACTTCCCTTGTTAGTTGATTTTGAAATATGGTACGAAGCATTGTATTACTGAAAAATCCAAGAGATGCCACAAATCAATGGCCCAATTGGAATAATATTATACTACAACAATTCATGGTACTTTTGAGAGTTAAGTCTTCTATCAATGAACGCAATGTCAGTCTTTCCTCCGGCACAGAATGCAGCCAAAATCACTACAGATCCACCACCGAAATTCCTACTGAACTTCACCATCTTCTCCTTTAGTAGATCATGCCAGTATTATGTATTCCTATCAGGACAGTGGTGGTTGACTTTTTTTTCGTCCGAAAACATCACGAGTTTCCATTGTTTGTCCCAGTTCATTACATTTCGAGCACACTGTAGTCTTGCTGCTTCAATAAGCTATTGTTGTTTTGCTAATTTCATAGGTCCTGCATTGGAATGGTTCTTCAAGCTTCTCCAGACTGTTTGATGGGAGACTCTCTTTCCTAAGTTTGCTTGAATTTGTCGCACAGACTGTTCTTCATTGGAGGCAAGATGGAAAATGCGCCGACAATCATTTTCACTGAAGATGTGATAAAGGTGTTTTTTCCGAGGTTTATTTTAATTTTGCCATATTCATCTCCTTTTCATAGTACTTGTACTATGTACAGCTTTTTGCGAACGCCCAATTACCTTAGATATTTCTCTCTGTGACTTATCCTGGCCATAATACCGATACATTTTTCGTGTTTCTTTTTCTGATAATGTTTTACCACCTGGTATTTTTTAGACGACGACAGACTTCTCAGAAATTCAGTAACACACGATCATATGATTTTGATTTCTGTCATTTGAATACTTACCTCAGTTTATGCAAAATTGTGGGTGATTCCATAGCAGTATTACAGAGCTAGAAATGATTTTTTTTTCTGAAAACCAAATAAAGTGTGTTGTCATGAAATTGTATGTGTAATCCTGTATTCAATATTTCAAAAAGATCTTTGAAATATTAAACGAAATTAAAAAAAACTTGAATTCCATAGAAGTATTACAGATTTTACATTTTCATCCGTGTATGACACGAGCTCTATAGTAAGTTAAGCAATTTTATAGCGAGAGCCTATCAATAGAGTCTATCAATAGACTACAGACATTAGGGAGAGACCTTTTATCAGATATCACAGCTTTGCCATTAAAGTTAGCAGTTAGAAAGTTAAAGTTGAGAATTAAATAAGAATACGAACAATTAAACCCTATAATTATTCAGTACTCGCGATTTTCTCTCTTCGAAAAGCAATACTTGACGGAGACGTATTCTACACGGGCGTAGCATTAGCCGCGAAGCGTTTATGGGAAAACTTAATTATTAGTCAAAACTTTTTATCCATTTTTTCTGTTGGGTCGTTAAATTTAAATGATCTTTCTGTGTATCAAGTTTCGAAATGAATATTGGTTCAGTGAGTATACTTCAGACGTACAGAGAAAACTTCGTAATTTTAGTAAAGTAAATGATTATTGGAATTTGTCAAAGCAACTCGCCTACATTTTTACTTTGTTAATACTATTTTTACTTTGTTAATTGAAAATTAAATTTTCGTATCAATCCCGGACATTTTGAAATCTAAAAATATTCATTCACTCATTCGTAATGTCGCTACGATCCATGAAAGACCTGCCCATCAATCACAACCCATTCTTTTCTGTCCAACCTTGGTATCCTCTTCAATATTCTCCAGCCCTTTTTTCCTGGTTCTACCTTTGCATTTTCGCACCCTGGCAAACCATAATAAAGGGTTTCACTGCATCTTTCAATTTGCTCAAGACAAAGGTAGCTTTTAATTTCTCCTATTATCTGTGACTTCCCATATAACTGACCAAGTTCTTTATTCTTTCTTATTTATTATTTATTGCTCTCCATTTATAAATTTAGATCAAAAAATTCTACGCAATATTTTCCTTTCCCATGTACTAATTAATCTTGCATCCTTCTTAAATGTAAAGGCCTACCAGGATGCATGCGTCACCAAAAGTCTAATAATGTTATAGTTTGGTCCTGAAGGAGGAGTGAGACATGATACTGTAGGTCCGTTTTTTGAGGGATTTCCTCACTCCGGGATGAGATGTGGTCTCGATATTTCGGCCCCGTGCCTCGGGCCTTCTTAAGGAGATGTTTTAAAAGTCAATCACATGAAGGTGAGCGCATAATGAACGACTTTCGTCGTTAGATCCTCGGATGAGTTGTTCATCGTGTCTGATTCCGAGGGAATGTTGTTTGCACTGAGAAGCAGAGGGGGTGGGAGGAAAAACAAAAAAAAGGGAAGAGTCCTGGGGACAATTTCTTAATTGCGTGGGGGAGGGGTTGCGGGAGCAGCGGCAAAATTTTAACTATAGTTTGTTTCCAAAGAAAAGTTCGCAAAGTAGAGGTTCGTTAAATAGAGGTCTGACTGTATTTGTTAATTAATGACGTCTGCTTTTATGAAAATTACTATTGTGGAATATCAGAGTGGATAAACTATCAGTTTATTTCAACCTTTCCTTAATTTCTTCTGTAGTCACATTATTCACAAAATTGAAAGTTCACATTTCACATGATTAGTATGTTTCCATCTGTTTTTATTTTATGCTGCAATCATATAATTAGTTTTCTCTTCGTTCACTCTAGGCTCAATGTTCTTGCTTTCATGCACCAACTGGAGAAACTTTCCTTTATACTTAGCCTATTCTGAAGATATTACAATGATAAGATTAGACCATTCTATTAGGGTTGATGTCGATGTTCCTGATAATTCCCTTCAAAACAATATTAAAGAGAAAAGCTTTCCTAAGATAAAAGCTTTCCTGTTTCACTCTATAGATGCTGTCAGATTCTTCGATTAACTCCCCTTCAATTTTCTTTTGGTATAAAAACAATAAATCTGGATAAGTCTTAACAAGTTTCTTTGGTATGTTAAATTGAATGAGAGTTTCCAATAATACATTTCTATCTACACTATTATAGGCCTGTCTGAAATCTAAAAATAATAAGTGAATGCCTATGGTAAATTCGTAATATTTTTCATAATATAAATATGGAGTAAATTGTTGATTTTCCTTTTAATAAATCCACTCTGATATTCCACAATAGTAATTTTCATAAAAGCAGACGTCATTAATTTACAAATACAGTCGGACCTCTATTTAACGAACCTCTACTTTGCGAACTTTTCTTTGGAACCAAGAACATTTTGCTAATTTCTTCGTAAATAACCTCCAAATAGCGAAGTGCATTTTCTTTTTAACGAACTTTTTTCGTGGTATCTATTTTTCTTTCTGCTTGAAATGTTTTTATTATCAACATTCCCAAAGAAATGTGGATACAGCTGAGGGAAAAAGAAGAAATTAACGATGATGTGCTGATTGATGATTATCTCTCACTTGATTTTGAAATTGAGACCTCGGAACACTCACTGAATCGGATATTTTGGACAGTGTGAAAAATAAAAACAATACAGCTATGAATTGCGATGAAGATGAAGATGATGAAAATGGAAATGATCATGATGCAGAAATCAAAAAACCTTCGTGTGATGAAATGCTAAAATCATTTGAAACAATTCGACGCGGATTACAATTTGAAGAAAGTACTGAAGGGGTTTTTTGGTGCATTGCAAAGATGCCAGACGTACTATGAGCGAAAACACTTTTTTCAAAAAAAAAACAGACAAAATTAACAGAAATTTTATTAGTAAAATTTAAGTATACATGTGGTAATGTATGCTTTATATCATTAAAGTTATTACTTTTTTTAAATAATATGGAATAATTACCTTGGACAAGCTTTTTTGTACATGAATATTAAGTATGACGACACACAAATTTAAAAATAAAAGCACAATTAATTAAAAAGCTTGTGTTTTCATTTATAAATTTGTGCGTCGGCGATCTTAATTCATTAACATTGTATTACTCACGGTAAAACTTTTTAATTTTTTGTACGCAATGGCGAATACTGCATTACCTCTATAAGTTTCCACAACAGGTTTTTAGTTCATCTTTCTTATCTCTAGATTGGAAAATAGTAATTCTCCAATCATTAGACATGTCTTCTGTTTACCAAACTGCTTGAGTAATTTTAGCAATGTTAGTCATTACTCAATACACACCAAGCTGTTCACAAGCTGTTCATCAATTCCGCCATCTTCTTCATAGGCCTCTTGAGCTCTTTGCCAAACAGAGAATATTTCATCTTCGTTAGGTATACACTGTTCTTCACTTCTGATAAATCAGAATGGTTTCCTTCCTCTTTCGGATCTTCTGCAGAATTCTCCAGAAAAATAAAAGAAAATTCTGGAGAAAATTCATGAAAAAGTTCAGTCTATCTTTTTTTGATTCTTTCTTTATCTTTTCAATAATTGGTTCTAGTTGGAAACCTGTCTTGTAATCTTTTATCCTTCCCTAGAATTTTCTTGTTTGTCTTTTATTCCTCAAAAAGTAAATTCCTGCAGCAAAACTTTATTGTAATTTTCAATATCATTACTGAGGTTATGCAGGCTAAATTTCCCTGCTAGATTCTAATGTAAAAATTTACCTATTTCTCCATTAAAGTCTCCAATAAGTAAATTAACATGATGCGTGAATGTATTAGTACTACTATAAACTAAATCCATATTAAAGAAGATATCCTCTGTTTCATATTCTTTCTCTTCTGTAGGTGAATGTACATTAAATAGTAATATTAAAGAAATTCCGTTTCAGCCTAACCGTGCTCATATTATCAAGTTATACTTTCTCTTAATCCCCTTAAGCTTATTAAGTGTTCCAATGGGCTTCTTGTGTTCTTATTCCAATCTCTTTTCATTTATTCCATTGCTTAGCTTCAGTCCGGCTTCAATTTGCTTGGTAACAAGTTAGAAAGTTTTATGAGGTTGAGTCAAAGACGTATAAACGCGTTTTTATAGGTTCTTTGGTAGAGTCGTTAATCTTACCCCCAATTCCCAACCTGGAGGACCAGGTCAATGTAATTTAACCCCTAGAGACAGATGGCCCGTACCCACAAAGCGGGTTCCAGAAATGCTCTAAAAATATATTTTTTTTAATATAAATATATTATTTCCATCCTGTGTAAATAAATAATAATAAATAAAGAATGATAGATCGATAGCTCGGTTACTTTGTTTCTTTATACCTACGATGATAACACGGAGATCTTGTCGAGATCTTATAGAAAATAACATCAGAATCTCACTATTGGTTGAGCGTTTTTCTATCTTTTTTTATTAATCTTTTTATCTTTTGCTTTATGTTTTGCTGATGAATAGCAGAACACTAAAGAGAACCAGAGAAGGTTTTTCCTTGAATTTATAAGAAAACATTTAAGAATATCATAAACTGAGACATCTCGTGTTAATAAGATTTGATATTGATTGTTTTAATAAACTCAGCAATCATTAATCTAGTATTGGAATATCAGCCTAATAATAAAATGTAATAAGTTTTGCTAATTTCCTAATATCAGCAATGTAAGCAGGGCCGTAGCTACCACCGGGCAGCCGGGGCAGTGCCCCGGGGCCCCTGAGCAAAGAGGCCCCCGAACGAAGGGGGATTTTTGTTTTACGGAACCATAAACACTTGTTGCTGGCGTTTGGGGTTGACGAACTTAAAAGAAAAAGGATAAAATAGGATTGTAGTTTTTTTTTTGGTTGTTAAAATAAGATTGTCGTTTTTTTTTTTAGGTTGTTAAAATAGGATTGTGAAAGACCCCACACCCTCCTAGCGCCGGCTCTGCACCGGGGCCCCCAATCCTATAGCTACGGCACTGAATGTAAGATGGTTTTTGTTTAGAAATACGTAAAACAGTTTTCTTTGCTGCTTATCTATTGATCCATATTTTATGAAACTCCATAGACTGTCTGTACAAGTTTCATGTCTGTGGAACGAATAGGGATTAAGAGCAATTTAATCACTGACATATAGATAAGTGAGGAGTGTATTAAGGTGTATTCTTTCATTTTCCCCTTTTCTTAAGTTAGGAAAGATTTTGGAGTCTAACTCTATCTATTCCTCTGAATAAGTATAATAATAACTTTCTTATTAAAATCACACAATTATCTACAACATTTCAGTTTTATGGATGTATAATTTTTGAACGAGAAAGATCTGAAAGGACTAAAATGTATTTTAGCAGTTTTAGTGCTCCTTACCTTATGGACCGACATGCTCCAAAATCAAAAAGTTTCCTTGTATTAATAACAGCCTACACTTACCTTCACAATTTCAGCTTTTAGAAAGTAAATTTATATCTTTAAAATGGATGAATATTTTTTTTTTATATTTTCACCTTCCATACGTCAACTTAAAAAAAAAATTAAAAAGAAATTGTGTTTTAATTCTTTATACTCTGCTTTACCTGTTCTCGAAAACTTGTCTCAAATTGGCAAGTGCCTCGAAAAATCTGCCACTAGCTCTAAATTCAGCTCTAAATTAACCTCTAAATTAATTAATTATATTTGTAACATTAAAAAAGATACAGGTTTAAATGATTTGAAGATTTTATTGTATTTTCTTTATATAATAATGTAATGTTTCTATTTCTGTAGCTCCTTTCTTTCCGTTTTCCGATGATACACTAATGATACGTTGTGTGGCTGAATCTCTGTTACACCGAAATGAATACGACGCTTCAGATATGGCTCAAAGGTAAGAACATTTGTTTGGTTTTTTTTCTTGTCATTAAATTTCGAGAAAACGAAATTAGTGAATCAAGAAAAAAACCCACAAATGGACAGTAAATATGCTTCGCACACTCAGCCAACATCAACGGAATCCTGAACAGCTGTTTGATCCTTATTAGGAATCATCAGCAGAATTTACTCTTGTTGTTTAGCTCAGACTTCGCGGCTTATTTATAGTTAAATTCCTTAGAGTCTTTCAGTAAAAGGACAAGAGATTAATGCTGTGGATTTCACAGGATTACTTTTTTATTTGATCGTTTTTGTTCTCGGAGGCCATTCCCGGGAGCGAGAATGGTTTCCCTTTAACTTTTGCGCAACCGAACATCAAGAGTAAATTCTGCTGATGATTCCTAATAAGGGTAAATTCAGCTGTTCAGGATTCCCGTTGTTTGCGCAACCGAACATCAAGAGTAAATTCTGCTGATGATTCCTAATAAGGATAAATTCAGCTGTTCAGGATTCCCGTTGTTTGCGCAACCGAACATCAAGAGTAAATTCTGCTGATGATTCCTAATAAGGATAAATTCAGCTGTTCAGGATTCCCGTTGCTGTTGGCTCAGTGTGCGAAAGCATATTTACTATCCAGTTATTTTTTTCTCCCTACTTATATATTGTTATGGACGTTAAATTTTGCTTTTCATTGAATTTATGATATTTCTTATTTATAATTAAATTCCTTAGTTCATTTTAGTGAAAGGACAAGAGATTAATACTGTGGATTTCACAGGAATATTTTTTATTTGATTGTTTTTCGCTTTAACGTTTGCGGAAACTGAGACAAACATCAAGGGTAAATTCTGCTGATGATTCCTAATAAGGATTCAACAGCTATTCCGGATTCCCGTTGATGTTGGCTCAGTGTGCGAAAGCTTATTTAATGTCAAGTTATAATTTGATTGTTGATTTGTAAATTGTTATGGATGTTAAATTTCGCTTTCCATTAATTTTTTCTTTTGAAATTAATAAACATTTCTCCAATTTCGGTGAAAGTAGAACCGAAACATCAGAAATAAAAAACTGTCTTTCGTCACTAAATCATTTCAACCATATTGTTTTCTATCCGTACTTCTCAAATCCAAATGGTAACTACAGCAACCAACAGGTATTATAAGTTTGGTCTGATGTTTCTATGGCAAGCGTTTACAGGCATTAGAGGAAAAATAAATTAAAATAAATAATTTAAACCTAAAACAAACAAGCTTCAGATTGCAATCGGAATCGCTATTTCCCGTCCGTTTGTATTCAAGATAACTTAAAGTTATTTACCTTAGTAAGCTGAAACTTTAGATTCTTAGAGGAAGAAATGTACTGACATCAGTAATTGGTCGGAGTTACTTTAGGGAACCAGAGACGAAAAAAACCATTCAAAAGTACATTTGACACCAAAGGTAATCACAATATCTCAAAATTTATTTGTCCTAGCTGCTTAAATTTTTCAATTGTATTGAGAATATCCAGCGCATACTCTGTTTATTTTGACATTTTTGGACTTACAAGTAAGGAATTTGAAACAAGAATTCGCCATAATCGTGATTAACTTAAACCTTTAAAATATTATTGAATGATAAATGTTATTGAATGTATAATTTTAGTCTTTGGACCCTAGAGGACTGGAGCTTAAGAGTCTAAAACCCGTTATTACACTACTCGTAAGAGATAAATTAAGCAATTATATAGAAGTGATGGCCAAGTGGTAACACGCTTGACTGCGGGCTGGAAGAGTCCTGTTCAATCGCTGAATTCTTCTGCAAATCTGCCTCTGATTCACCGAATCCTCTGGGTGAGAGCTTCGTTCCGGGGGTTGATTCATCCTGGGGGTTGACTTACGCTATCCACTGTATGAGGCCGCGCGGTTGGCGATGTCGCTAAGACACTGGCCTTTCACCTCTGAGTCCCGGGTTCGGTTCTCATGTGGATTTCGTTGATGGTGGCGATCCGCGCTGGGCAGGTTTCCCGGGGTTCTCCCGTTTCCCCTGCATTTCTCACACCATCCTTTCTCAGTCTTTCTCTCCGTCTGTTTCCGTGGGATAGTACAAAAGATCTTTCAGGTCGACGTGCTCGGCAGCCACCCACTTTCAATTAATCTAATCTAATCTAATTTAATCTACTCTAAGAGAGACAACTATTTTGAGATAGTTGCTTACATATGAAGTTGATGCAGTAAACATTACTTTTAATTCATTTTTTCCCTACTCTAATGAAATCATAATTCGAAAATACAAACGCTATATAAGTGAAAAATATAACTTAAAACCTCTCAAAATTGTAAGAAAAGGAAAAATGAAACTAAGAAATTATGTCTAGGCAACTAAAAATAACTGTAAGTTCCAAAAGATCTTCAACTCATAAATAAAAAAAAAATACGTATTTATAGTCCAACAGATGGTTCTTGACGATCTCGTTTTTTCGCGATTTCACGTAATTTACCCGAGAATAGCCTCTATCCAAGTATTCTCACAAAATGTCGAGAAACAGTGCTATACGAAGCAGCGCACGGAAAATAATATTGCAAGTTGAAGAATATTTTCGGAGGGAATTAATTAATGGAGGACCTCTCATTCCTTCAAGACATTACGTAGCATTTTCCTAGTGACATACATTCAAAGTACTAAATTCCTTAACACCTCCTGAAGAGGCTAATGGCCAAATCTCGTCTTTTCCGTAATTCTCACGCAAACGAGTTCGTCAAGATCCGTCTGTTGGACTATATTTGCGAATTTTCAGAAACAGTTTTTCGCTCCTTTGTCAAGCTTTTCTATGTTTATGGGTTGCAGATGTATTGGAACTTACAGTATGATAAGAAGAAACAATGTAAGGAAGAAAAAAGTTTATTGAACATCTTTAAAATTCTAAATTTAAGTTTAATTTCTGCCAAGTTATTAATGTGCAGGAAACTTTGCCTTTATTTTTAACAGCGAAAAAATTTAAACACAATATATAAGAATCTTCTAGAACACATTAGGTTATTGTTTAGGTCTTAAGAATTTGTTTATTTCATAAATTTTAAACTTTTATTTTTAAAAAATAAATAATTTGATTTAAATAATTTCTTAGATTTGCGGAAGAGTACAGGGGTTCTGATCGAAACGAGGATGTATTTCAACTACTTCGTGCCTGGAAGTACATTGATGTATACCGCCCAGCACAAGAAGCCTTTCAGGGTACAGGGTCTTTTTTTAATGGTGCTGCAGTCAGAGTCCCACCCATCGCTATGTTCTACTTCGGAGATTTGGATAAAGCCATTGAGGTACAAACAAAAAACCCCTTTTAATTTCAAGAAATCCTTAATTCACTTGGTCTGAATCCCCACTATTTTTCTTTAATATTGTATTTTGTTCATATAATATGGTTTGAAAATCCAGCAATGAAAGAATGAAAATTATCGATTGATTTTAGGGTAAATTCTAATATTGAATGTTAAAGGGTGTATCAGTTGGAGGTCAACCCGATAACTTCTTCCTGGAAGTAACTTTCGAGAGCAATTTATACGTTTTCGCAGGAATAACGGTATTTTAACAGGCGGGCACCGGAAGATTCACCTGTAATACAACAGTGGGCATGACCTGACGCCACTACGAGCACTTCGTTACACTGAACTCGCATTAGTGATCGTACGACAATTCACAACGGCAGGCAGGGAAAGTGGCGCGTTCCGGTTGACGTTAAAACAACGTGTGTCTGCATTAAGTTCATTTACTAGTCGAAGGTCAACAGCTCTGATCAAGACGTTCATTTGAATATGGTTTTTCTCCGAAATGTGAAAAACAATGACTGCAATCAAGAAGACATTTGAAGACACTGGTTCTGTTAAAACAACTATGTTGCGGAACATGCTGCGAAAGGGTCACACGCCTCAATCAAGTTGTCTGGTGAAGATTGACATGGTCCAACTGATACACCCTATTCTAAAGATATGATGGAACAATTTTATTTTATTATTTTACTGTACTAGGAGAGTTGTATTCGTGAAGTCAGGCAGTCTGTGCGTGCATGCATACATGTATGTATGTATACGTACGTATGTATGTATGTATGTATGCAAGTTTTTCCTAATGCTGAATGTTAAATTGATGAAAGAATCTTCTTGAAACGTTGCATGCATATTTATGTTCAAAAGACGCTCTAAATTTTGTATTTGAAAACTTTTCTGTGGGCGACGGTAACATAAATTTCCAACAAAAGGCCATTCGAAAACGTTTTATTAATCCGTTGCCTTTTGTGCTTGCTTCGATATAACTAAAAATAATCTGGATTTAGATTATTTTTTGTTATCTGTGCATTAAATAACTTAGACTGGGATTTTTTTTTTTATTCTGCAGGTATTTTAATTTACAAATACACGTAGACATTTCTTCATTTTCATGACAAACACATCCACACAGGATTTTAGACTTTTCGTCCCTTGTAGGATCTTTGTTATTCTTAGTAATTTTTAGAGAATTTCGAGGTAAAGATAAATAATTATTAAAATGAATCTTTTATTGAAAATTGTAGATACTGAAGGTTGATTGAAACAACCAAAAGAAATTTCAATTGGAAATTATAAGATACGGAATCCAGATTTCTGTGTTTACTGATGAAGACAACTCGATTCCTTTTGTGGAACAAGAAACCAATACAATGAGCATTGTTTGTTTTTTAATGGCTACAGAAACGAGAAACTCTGAGACACCTTACAGTACTTTAACGTCAACAATGAATTTTACTTCGAGGAAATTAAATTCCAAGTTCTTTTAGGGGCTTTTTTTTCTTTCTTTTTTAAGTAAGAACAAAATGTTTTGCCCAGTAAATAAAAAAAAAACACCTTCATATAACTCAAGTCCATACCTCTTCCTTACAACATTTCTTCTTATCATATTTAAGATCCAAAACATCTTCAACACCAAATACACTACACCCTCGTTTATCCGGACTAACTGAGACCTAAGGCAATCCGGAAAATCGAAAATCCGGATAATCCGGGTAATATGGGTAATAAGCAAAACAAATCCTTAAATAAACAAACTTATCGTTTATTACGATAAAAAACTATGTTTTATAACAAAATTACTCTAGTAAAGCTTTCTTGTTGTTGTTAGGTTCCATCAAGTCGTCTACGACTTCTGGTGACCTCATGCACTAAGGCTCTCCAAACAGACCTATCATTTGCTGCATATCGTAGTTGTTGCAAAGAATTCCCGGTAGCTTCCTTTATATCTTCCAACCATCTTCTTCGTTGTCTTCCTCTTCTTCTCTTCCCCTCTACCTTCCCAAGCATGATTATCTTTTCAATGGAATT
>JAFIDM010002131.1:78411326-78432557 GCA_023159025.1 Thereuonema tuberculata | reverse complement strand
GAGGGATCAATGCAATTGTGCGGTTGTTGGAACACTCTCTAGCATCTCCTTCTTTTGGTATTGGAATGTATACCGATCTTTTCCAATCTTTAGGCCATAAGATCTTCTTCCATACTTGTCGACAGACTTCTCCTAGTACTCTAGTAGCTTCTTCTCCCGCCTCCCTGATCAGTTCTAATGGTATTCCATCAGTACCCGGTGCTTTCCCTTTCTGTAGTTCTTTTATTGCCCATCTTACCTCAGAGTCCATTATCATTGATTCTTCGCTAAACTCTTTTTCAATAAATATTTCTTTTTGATTTGAATCCCTTTCTTTAAAGCTTTCTTAAACTCGACAAAAACATTTTATTACCATAATTTATCACTATAATCTACGCAGGAACTGTAGATTTAATCAAAATAAAAAGCGAATGTACTTATAGTTATGTTCTTGCTATCATAGTTAAAAATTATTATCTATGTGAACATTAAATAAAAAAAATATCTACAAATCTGATCCGGATTATCCGTAGATCCGGATCAACGAGTTTATAGTGTATATAAAAAAAACTTATATATTTATTAATGAAATTTTCGGATAGTTTTGAGTAATATAAACAATTTACAGATGTTAATAATTGCCATGTTACACATCGTGGATATTGTTACAAAATAGCTATCTAAACAATACTCCTTTAATATGAAAACGAACTAAATTTTCCATTATAACATTATTTGAAGAATTTTATTCATTCTTTAAAAAACAATTCTTCAAATTTTACAATTTTTGGGTTTCTTATTTATACTAGATAATATTATATCTCTAGCCAATTCTACTGACTCCTTATTTATTTCTAATCCTTCATTTCCATTGATATTTTCATTCTTTGTATTTCTTATAAACAAACTTTCAATAATTTTTCTTGTTTTTCTTATCTTTTTCACCATACAGTATTTTCACTTCTGTACTCAAACTATGATTTAAATTACAACAAAGAATGAAAATATCAATAGAAATGAAGATTAGAAAAAAATAGTCATTAAAATTGGCAAGAGATATAATATCATCTAGTATAAATAAGAAACACAAAATTGTAAAATTTGAAGAATTGGATTTTAAAGAATGAATAAAATTGTTGAAATTGTGTTACAATGAAAAATTAAAGTTCGTTCTCATATGAAAGGAGTATTGTTTTGATAGTTATTTTGTAACAATGTCCAGGATGTGTAATAGGGCATGTACTTAACATTGTAAATTGTTTATATTATTTAAAACTTGGCAAAGAAAAGAACAACTACTTTCCGAAAATTCGTTAATAAATATGTTTTTTATATATATTTGGTGTTGAAGATATTTTGGATCTTGTGATACATATATTAATAACATAAACAAGGAAAAAAGCTGATTTGATATTGTAATAACACCGTAGCTACCCAGTATATTATCGTTTTATTATCAGCCAGTTTCTGTAAAAGAGAAACTGATAACATACTTATATTTTTGCCTCACCTCTACAAATCATAATGGTTCCAATAATGTATGACTCAAATTACAGGTAGAAACTTTTAGTTTGGGCAGTAGAAGTGGTGACATGTTTCATTTCCTGTGAGACAGACGATGACCAAATACGGAACTCGGTATTTTTCCCCACCTTTTGACATACAAAGCTTTCTAATAATCATTCATGTCTGTACGACTTATAGCTTCAGCTTTAGAGAGCGGGACAGACGGACGGACGGACGGACAGACAAACCTTATTAAGAGCCCCTCTCTCTTTATATTTTGTGTTACTAGCACATACAATTGTATTTTTATTTTGATGTCTGTCACTGATGAATATGAACTGTCGTTATTAAAATGGCATTTAAATACTGCAAATAACAGAGGCTTCTAAAACGTGAAATAATCTACAAGTGCACATTAACTGTACTCTACAGTTTTTAAATGCTTTTTTTGAATTTTCTAACAATATTTATTTATTTTCTTAAATTTTTATAATTACAGTCCTACAAGACTCACAGTTACAGGTTCTCAGCAGAATAAATGTTAGGCAGAAATAGTTCTGGATTTTCCCTTTCTAACAAAAGTTTGGTTTTTAAAGATGCAAGAAGTTCTTTCGATGATTCTATCTAGTCATAATGAAAACAGAAAGATTCTTTTTTTTATTTCAGAAACGTCGGCTTAAAAACGACGAGAAGCCATTTCTAAGTGTTACTGCTATTCTTTGAGAAGACAACAAGTGAATGTGTTTCTTTGGAATTCTGTTGCAATGATGACTTGTAAGAAAAGACATCTTCATTAAGTATCTTATGCCGGTGCCTTTGATATTCTTCAACAAAGGAAAAACAAAAATATAACTGCATAGATCGATGGAGATTATCCTTTCGTCTCGATTTGCAATATTAATAAGGCAAGAACAAAGGAGGAGTTAATATATGTTCTTAGTTTCAGAAAAAGATAGAAGAGAAAAAAGTTGAGATTATTTTTATATACAATATTTTTTTTTGACAATTTGTTTCATTTGTCAAAAAAACATCATTTCTGCTGCATTGTTAAATTTTAAAATAGCAGAAGTTATCGAACCACAGATCTCTTCAAACTTCGGCAAATTCATTATCACGGCGGTTTATCTTAGAAACACTTTTGCCATTGGAATAATCAACTTTAATGTTTAGTTGATTACAGGCCAGTCGTTTATTGGTTAGATTAAGACGAAATAAGACGATATTTAGAAACCAATTTTTAAACTTACATGTATTTGAAACGGGGTGGGGTGATCAAATGAAGTTGGCTGTAAAAAGTAACTTTTGCAATTCTAGATAACCGACATGTTTAACTTATTTCATAGAAGAGATATTACCATAATTATTTAGATTTCTATAGGGTTTTTAGGCCAGCGTATGTTTGTACAGATGTACTTTAATAGTATAATTAGAGGGAATCTTAATGTATACCAAATGAGTATAAGCTTTTGTACATTATTGACTAATGTTACCATTTTAACCTTTGCATTTTTGAAAACATTAACTTATTTACTTCGTTAACCAATTTGAAAGTTGAGAAAGAAGTTTTAGACAGAAAAATAACTTTAACAAATGATAACCAAGTAAGGCACAAAGCTAAGTCGTTACTTGGCTTTTTTTTACTTAATAAATAATTTAATGGCAAATAATATTGTGTAGTTTTAAAAAAAGATACACAATAATTAAAAAATCATTAAAATCTTGACCAGGTTTCGATCGGACCTACCGATCTTTTTCAAGTTAAAGTGTTTTAATGTGTTTATATGTTTTTAATTATTGTGTGTCAGACCTTTTTTTTTAAAATTACACAATTCATTTCTCACACGTTAAATTTACTACAGGCATATAAGATTCTAATAAGAAATCAAGTGATTCCTTAAAAGCTAAAAAAAAAAGTTAAAGTGCCCCACGATAAGCCTACACAGGCTTTTGGGGGTCGCAGGAGGTCAGGCTCCCTGTGTTTAGGACCAAGGGACGAAGTTGAGGTCGGGTGGTCAGCCCGACGCCCGCCCGCCTTTAACTCTCGGGAAAGAAACCCGGTACCCATTTTACAGAGGACTGGGTAGACCCTAGGACCCATTTGGAGATGAAAGGAGCGTGGAAAAATCCCCGCCCTCCGCTGAGGCCGGGAATCGAACCCGTTACCTCCAACCCGCAGCCAAGTGCCCTCAAAAGCTAACAAGAAAAATAAAAATATCGAAATATGGAAATAAAATCCTTGGGCAACTAAACGCTCACTGCAAAAGACATTTTACCTCAAAGAAAGAAAATGATGAATAAGAAACAACAGAGGAAAAAACCCTCTAAGAGTCCTAAAAAAAAAGGAATCAATCCATGATAAAACGTGATCTTCCAGTCAAACAATAATTGCATATAATTTTTATATTGGAGAAACGAAAAGGACGATAAGGGACGATACGTGTTCGAGAACACGCTAATAATATAAAACACAACCAAATTGATAAATCGGATGTAGCAGAACACTGCATAAGGTTCCGACATCGCATCGATAAGGTAGTTGAAATTCTTTACACTGAGGAACACTGCCTTCTGCAGTTGTGCATAAGTGTTTTTGTGAAGTCCTAGTGTGCTGAGACTTTGGTGCAATGTGTTAGGCACCAGACCAGTGGCAGACAGAACGATGGGTACAACACGTACTGGGTCCTGCCTCCACTGCTTCTGGAGCTCGTGTGCTAGATCAGTGTATTTACTGATCTTGTTTCGCTGAGTTTTCTGCATGTTCTTGCTGATAGGCACTGCAATATCAATGACATAGATCTGTTTGTTGACCTTATCAACAAGTGTGATGTCAGGTCTGTTGTGATGTATGGTTTTGTCTGTGTGAATGGGGCGATCCCAGTACAGCTTATGTGAGGATGACTCTAATACGCTTTGTGGTATATACTCGTAGTATGGGACCGTGTTCTTAATAAGTGAGTGTTTGTGTGCTAGCTGTTGATGAACAATCGACGCTACCTGATTGTGTCGGTGGAGGTAATCTGTTTGGGAGAGAAGGGGACAGCCAGATATTATGTGGTCGATCGTCTCATGCGTAATGTAGCATTTCCTGCATCTGTCGTCATGTGTGTTTGCATCGTGTAGAATGTGTTTCTTGCAGTTGCGTGTGGGAATGACTTGGTCTGTATCGCGATCATAAACCCTTCGGTCTCCCCAAACAGCTCGCCATTTGTCAGCCATCTGTTCGACGCTTCCATGTCGACATGAGGCTGTCTGAGTTCGTGGTGATGTCTGCCATGGAGTTCCTTATGAGCCCATGATTCACGCAGCTGCTGGGTGTGATGTCAGGAGTCGTGAGTGTTGGAGAAGGGTTTTCGAGGTCCAGAAGTGTGAGGTGTGTGTCAGCCTTGACAATGGCTGAGTGGAGTGAGGAGTCTTGTGCTCTTTGGTGGAAGTGTTCCCTAAGTGTGTGAACTTGTTTTTCGTGTAGGGTGATGAGGATGACGAGTCCTCGGCCTCCCTCCTTGCGGGGAAGAGTCATCCTTTCCATAGTGGGGTGGTGCATATTACGTTTCGTGAATGTAGTGCGTGTTGTACGTTGTAGTGCTTCGAGTTCGGTGTTTGTCAATGGAATTATACCGATCGAATATGTTAGTGTGGGGACGACAAAAGTGTTGATGGCTTTAATTTTATTTCTGGCATTGAGTTGTGTTTTGAGGATGTTTTGAACGCGAGCACGGTATATGTTCTTGAGTGCATTTTTGATGTTTCTGTTGTCAATGACGCGCGTTTGCTGGAAGCCCAGATACTTGTAGGTCTCTCCCTCTTCCATGGATTGGATGGCCAACCCATGGTCCAGTTCAAAACCCTCCAAATTCGTAGTCTTCCCGCGTGTTATATGTAGCTTGCGGCATTTGTCGATTCCAAATTCCATCCCAATGTCTTTGGTGAACTGTGTGGTGACTTGTAGTAAATTAGTAAGTTGTGCATTGTTTGTGGCATAGAGTTTAATATCATCCATGTAGAGTAAGTGTGTCATTATTATTAATATTATTATTATTATTATTATTGTTATTATTATATCAACATTTGACATAGTACAAAGTCAAAAAGAACACATCTTTGACTGGAGTTATTGAGCAACTCAAGTCTCACCCAGAGGGCTAAGAATTGTCCAAGTATCTTCCTAAAATATAAGTTGTGCCTAGTAATGATGTTTATTATTATTATTTTATTATTAATATTATTATTATTTATTCCCATAAATGAGCTTTAAAACTAGCCAATCAAGAAGGGTTGATGCTGAAATAGTGTCCTGTGGTAAATTGCTCTAATAGTTTCACCCACTACTCCACGACTTACTATTGACAGACGAACAACAACAACTTCATCGAAAACCAAGGAAGAAACCAGTCTTTTTCTATCCTTGTGTTTTCTTTACTGATTCGATCAACTAAATAAATAGAGATCATAAAGAGTTTGACGAGGAAAGAGGTTTATTGCAAAAAATTACAAACAACAACTGTTTGGAATCTTTTTTTAATCAGCTGTTGTATTACTTTCACAATTTTTAAAAAACCAAAAAAACAAACAAAATAAAATTAAACTGGACATTTTGGGAAAAAGTTTAGTTCATGTTATTTCAGGAATTTCTTGAATTTTTTTTTAATTACAGCAGAAATTCAGTTTCTCTGTTTTGAATTTTCATTAAATGGAACGAGAAAACAAAATGCCCAAAAGAGAGAAAAAGAAACATTAATAAACCATCCCAGTAGTCGGAAATTAGCAACAAAAATAGAGAATAAGTGTGAATTTATTTCATAAGTACAACTTTGTTCATTAACAAAATTCAAAAAGAGAATCACTGCAATGGTGAATCACTGGGACAGATGTTTCGTGTTTGTTCTTCATTTAATATATCATAGTATTTATTCAGCTAAAGAAAATATCAAAGTTTTTACTTGAACAACCGAGTATGATTTGAGACACTTCGATAATAAATATTTTATTATTTGTTTTTATTACATTAACCAAAATAAATATGACAGAGAATCGATTGGTTCAATCCAAATAATGAAGAACAGGGAATAAGAATCAAGTGTTGAACCAAAATTATTATTTTAGACTATATATCGCTGGCAGTTTGTTCTATCTCCATTTCTTCAGTTTAAAATCTGGCCGAAGACTCCTAAAGAGGACGGAAGGGCCGTCCTAGATTCCCATCGGTGATGGCTCAGATGCGAAACCTCTATTGTTCCTATGTGACTTCCTTTTTTGTATCTTTTATGTTAATCTAGACAAATTAAATCTTTTTTTTTTTAGTAGGTATCTTGAATGGGAGGCCGTATCAATGCTGCTATGTGATATAACATTTAGAAATCTTTATTTCAATCTTCTCGGGAGTTTTTCAGAGATTCTGTATCTCTATTTCTTTAAAGATATCCAGGAAAACAATGTAATATCTTTGAAGCAGTTCGACGAAAATGTCAAATTTAAGTGAAAGAGCTCCAGTAATTAAAAATAATAATAAAGCACTTAAAACAGTTCGAGGTCACGAAGATGGAGAAGCCGCATAGACACGGCAAGACAAATGCCAACCACAAGTAATTATGCGAGAATACCCCAATCCATTTAGCAAGCGGCACTACTTTTTAGAAATTATAATTATTCTTCAATTCCCTAAGCCACTGTTTTTGAATTATGCGAAAAGAATTTGATACACGAAGTAACTGTTATGAAATAAGGTGATGATTGTTAAGCGTTCTTTAATGTGCGAGTGAACTAATCAAGAACACAATAAACACATTACGCAAAGGATTCGCACCCCCGAGCTGTCCAAAAAAAAATCCAAAACAAAAATTAATAAAATTTATTATTTAATAAAATTTATTAATTTTTGTTTCGGATTTCTTTAAGGGATTTCTTTGCGTAACTTGTGTTTCTTGATTAGTTCACTCCGCATGTTAAAGAACGTTTAATAATTTCTGTTTACAGCATAGTTCTTATTTAATGCTTTTATTAAATTCCCTTTGTGCTTTGCGAGTTGCAGACCAAGGAAATATTTTATTAATTTTTGTTTTGGATTTCTTTGGGGGGAAGTCCCGCTCTGGGGAGCAAGAGCAGGGGATGGTTAACCTCTCGCACCTTCTGAGCTTGTTATCGGTGGAGTTTAGCTGGCTGATGAGTCCCAATAAGGACGAAACGGTCCGTCCCAGTCTCTTCACGATGACAGCTCGGGGATGCGAATCCTTTGCGTAATATGTGCGTGTTCATTGTGTTTCTTGAAAGATGATGATTGTTTTTAAATTCTTTATTTAGATAGCAATGGATAGTGCGAAGTTAACTCACGCCCATAGAGACGGTTTTAATGGCGCTGTTCTTCAGTGCGCAGCCGTACACTTGGCCCTCTTACGGGATTCAGAGAAACCAATCGATGTTCAGTTGTTCATTGATGAACTGATGGAGATTATGCAGATTGTAGAGGCTCCGACAGATAGAAGGTAGCCAAGAGGTTTAATAAATAGCTTAAATTATGATTTACTTAATTTCTATAATAATTACTGTTGTCTAATTATTTGTAATCTTTTTAGGATTAACAGTTCTTCAAAAAATTACGTGAAACAATTAAAAGAAGTGAAAGAATTTCTTCAAAACGGAAACACAAGAATTTCGGACGTAGTTGGAAAATTAGGTAAATATTATTCAACAGTAAATTCAATAAAACTATACAAACATTATTCATTTAGTAATAATAATTAAATAGTTTAGATACTCAAATGCTGCCTAGTGGACTTTTATACAGGATGTTTTAGCTGGAAGTCCCACTTTTTAAATAGGTCAATCGTTCGACTTAATAACTAAAAATATTATATATTAATGAGAGGTTAATAATGGGAGAATGACTGACCATCATATCAAGTGCTGAAAGTGTCCCCCTTCTTCTCCGGGACACATATGCGCACGTTTCCCAGGTTTTCTGGTACACGCCTCAATAGGCCAGTGTCGATATTATTTATTTCAGTCGTTATGTTTTCCAGGAGGTCCTAAAACGGTCTGTTTTTGTAGACTCTCCAAAGAAATAAGATAGTCTCACAAGAAATAATTCACAGATGTCAAGTATGGCAACCTGGGGCCAAGATAATAGAATCCACAAAGAAGCTTTTGATAAGCAACATGGACTCATTGGAGATGTGGCACCACCCTGCGTAAGTTCGATGTCGTGTAGTTGCTCCACGAAGGCCAAGAAAGTGTCCTTCTACACATCAGTATTCACAGTCCCTCCAAAGGAAATTAGTTAAACAAACAATATAGACACAGACATTGTTGATGCGTGTATCAGCAAACAATGGTGAAACGTGCGGAGATGTGTCTCGAAGAGGAATGATGACACTATTAGCACTTGATGTGATGGTAAGTCATTCTCCCGTTATTAACTTCTCACTTTCACGTTGTTCCGTTACTTTTTAGTTATTAAATCGAACGATTGATCTACTTAAAAAGTGGAACTTCCCGCTGAAACACTCTGTACAACTTCCAGTCTTTCATCTCCTATGACAAAGTGATTTCTCTTCCTAAAACCTTTTGGTCCATCGGGTTTTGGCCGGTCAAGTTTGTGGCGAGTCCATCTAGGAAAAGCTTGACTGGATTTAGGAAATAGGGAGTTCGTATGGGTTTTTGAAAATCTTAGAAATATTTGATTACAGTAAAACCCCGTTATTACGCTCGTCAAGGGACCATGACCTACAAGCGTAATAAGCGGGATAGCGCTATACACGGGAAATGATTTATGAGATGGGGAAAGATTTGGACATTATTTTACAGGCAACATACATGATTGTGCAATAGATATACTGCAAATATGAGCTTATTTCCTATTAAAAAGATCTTTGATTGTGGTTTGCCGTGTGTATGTGGTACTGTTATGAATTATGACATTTTCAATGCGGTTCAGGTAACTATTAACGTCAATTGATACACCACTAGGAACAGTACTAATATATTTTCGGAGCAGATTTAGTGCACACTTTACTTTTTTACGTTTGCAACAACCCTTCACTGCATCGGTAATTGCATCCCTGTTTTTCGTTATTGTTCGCAGACTGGACGAGGGAATTCCTAGAGATTCTGCGAAATCCTTCTGACTTCTGTAGAATTCTCGTCGTACTTACGGAGAATTTGCAATTTTTCACTTATAGAAAGGGATTTCCTCTTCGACATTTTGCACAACTGTATCACAGACCCGCAACTTCACAGAGTTCAAAGATTCCCTCCTACCAGCAAAAAAAAAAAAAAAGAATCTTTACAGTGTTTCATTTCTTTTCGAATTAAAATTTCCGATCTAAAAAAGCGCTACAAGCGGGATTTGAAGCGTTATAAGAGGGTAAAAGTATACAGAGATATATAGAAAATTCTAGGGACCGTACAAAAGGAGCGTAAAGAACGGGATAGTGCTATAAGCGGGAGCGTAATAACGGGGTTTTACTGTATTTTTAAGTCATAACATTTCATTTGCTCTTGATGTGCATAATATTTTGTATTTGTTTGTTTTTTTATTTTATTTTTAATGTCTTCGATTCGATGGGAAACAGTCTTTGAATTTTTTGCATTCACGGAATTAATATTTGTAAAGGTCCGTGAAAGAACAAAGAAAAAAAAATAGAATTACTTTGTCTAATAACAAAATCTCTTTTTTTTTCGCCTATTCTTTCCAAGATTTGTAAGTCTTTAAAGAAGTATAAAGTTTGTTTAATTTCACTTTTGTAGAATAACAGAGATAAGAAAGAATGAAAAAAAAATCTAGTTATAATAAATAGTGATTCCGCAGCTGAGAGGCTCTGGAGCATCTCCGTAAGTCAAACAATGTACTTTTTTATCTATCGTGTACGTTACGTGCTGCAACGCAATCGTCAAATTCAAACTAGAATAGCGTAATGACATGCCATCGTGCTTAACAGTCTTACTATATTCGTCTTAAATTCTGTGGCTATATTACTACAACTACGCAGACCGTGTGCATCAGATATAAAATTGTCGGTTGTTCAAATCTCTTCGTAATCTATATTTTATATGCACCAATATCTAGGTTCGCTAAATCGATGTTGAATGATTCAAATTTAGCTGCCCAATTTTCTTCTGTTACGTCATTCCTCAATTAGAAAACTCCCATCAGCCTCCGGGTTTTTTACCTTTTACAACATGGCTGACATCGATTCCGATTCCCTTGATTTTGACGATGAAT
This sequence comes from Thereuonema tuberculata, assembly GCA_023159025.1. Taxonomy (NCBI): domain Eukaryota; kingdom Metazoa; phylum Arthropoda; class Chilopoda; order Scutigeromorpha; family Scutigeridae; genus Thereuonema; species Thereuonema tuberculata. The sequence goes on along the minus strand of JAFIDM010002131.1, from coordinate 78,421,858 downwards.
TAGATGTACAGTAAAACCCCGTTATTACGCTCCCGCTTATAGCACTATCCCGTTCTTTACGCTCCTTTTATACGGTCCCTGGAATTTTCTATATATCTCTGTATACTTTTACCCTCTTATAACGCTTCAAATCCCGCTTGTAGCGCTTTTTTATATCGGAAATTTTGTATCGAAAAGAAATGTAACACTGTAAAGATTCTTTTTTTTTTCCCTGGTAGGAGGGAATCTTTGAACTCTGTGAAATGCGGGTCTGTGATACAGTTGTGCAAAATGTCGAAGCGATAATCCCTTTCTATAAGTGAAAAATTGCAAATTCTCCGTAAGTACGACGACAATTCTACAGAAGTCAGAAGGATTTCGCAGAATCTCTAGGAATTCCCTCGTCCAACCTGCGAACAATAATGAAAAATAGGGATGCAAATACCGATGCAGCGAAGGGTTGTTGCAAAAAAGTAAAAAAGTAAAGTGTGCACTAAATCTGCTCCGAAAATATATTAGTATTGCTCCTAGTGGTGTATCAATTGACGTTAATAGTTACCTGAACCGCATTGAAAATGTCATAATTCATAACAGTAGCACACACACACGGCAAACCACAATCAAAGATCTTTTTAATAGGAAATAAGCTCGCATTTGCAGTATATCTATGCAGAATCATGTATGTTTCCTGTAAAATGGTGTCTAAATCTTTCCCCATCTCATAAATCATTTCCCGTCTAAAGCGCTATCCCGCTTATTACGCTTGTAGGTCATGGTCCCTTGACGAGCGTAATAACGGGGTTTTACTGTATTTACTCAACTATAAATTCCCAAAGTGATATTAAAAAGGACTAATTCAGAAAAAAAAACTGTTTTTTTCTTCTCCGTGGAAATTGCCATTTTCAAAATAATTGCTTGTGCGAAAAGTAATCCGGAAATGACGTTGAATGTTATTAATCAATCTCAGTCATTTTTAGAAACTCATCAATAAATTATTGTCTAATTGTGCTTGGTGCACATCAACTTTTATTTGAAGATCTAGAGCTTCGAATGCGAATAGCGGTTCACCAATTGATCACTGCTTTGGCAGAGCGTTATCTTAAAATGCAATGAATAGGGCGAATATAGTGTAATGATGTTGTTGCATCCTAAATAGATATTTGGTGGTTGTAGGTGTAGATTTTTCCTTTCTGTTATTGTTTGAATTCCTGTTTCCAAGGTGAAGCTTCTGTTGTTCGTCTTCAAATTAATATTCAAAGGATAAAAAATAGACGGAAAAGGCAATTTATTCCAACGAAGTCTTTGGGGAAATTCTTTACATGTCAATTAAGTAAATTAGGAAATTTATTAGGAGAAGAAACGTCTTTGGAATCGAAAAGATAATTAGAATAAACTAAGAGATCATCTGACACAAAGAAATCGATTCGCATTAACAAATTAGTTAAATGATTAATGAGTTTTTAAGTAATTCGTTAATTTATTATCAATTGCTTGTATTTTACTAGTTGATCTGAAACTCACTACAGATAAAAATACTAAATTGAAAATAATTTTATTGTTACGATTACAAGCAAGGAAAATAGTCATGTTTGGATATGAAACAGAAGTACCGCCTATTGATCTGCTTCTCTGTATAATATTGAAGCTATGCCGAAAAGCCAAACTATTCAATACTGTTCCAGTGAAAATGTACACTGCTCACAAAATTATGGGGATATTGCAAAAAACAGAGGCATTTGAGTATATTTCTTAAAGAACATCATCAGAGAAGCAAATGACACGAAAATGGAAGTTGTCTGAATATGCAAATGATGTGCAGAATCCATTTATCGGGATTGAGCAGGATGTGACATTGGACGGGACATTCGCATGTCAAACGTGGAAAATGTGTCGCACATTGACTGTTCAGTAGGGTGTACGGACAGCGATGAGGCATGGAGAGGATCAAATTGTCCGGCAGTTCCTGTGGGATTCGTGGCCACTCGAGCACCAGGGCAACTTTCAGTTGAGGAAATGTTATGGGAGGTGATTGGTGACTGGCAACACGACTTCCTAGTGAATCCCAAGCGTGTTCGATGCGATTCAGGTTTGGGGAACCTGAAGTCCAGTCATTTCGCTAGATTCCAGCCTCTTGCAGCATGTTGTTGACTAGAGGCATGTTGTTGCCTCTTGCAGCAAGTTGTCGTCCCCCACACGGTGGGGGCGTGCATTATCGTCCATAAAAAGAAAGTTGGCCCCAACTGCTCCAGCGAAGGGTATCACTGTAAGCTGTAGAATTTCATCCCGATATCTTACAGCATTCACCGTTGCATTTCTAACAATATGGAGGTCGGACGACCACCAATGCTGATGCCTGCCCACATCATGATTCCACCCCCTCCAAAGGAATGTCTTTCTTGCACGAAACGTGGATTCGCCCGTGTTTCACGTTCACGCCAAATCAGGGCACGACGATTGTCAGGCTGTAGGCTGAATCTTGACTCATCACTGAAGAGAACCGTGGACCACTCTTCACGGGTCCAAGGAAGATATATTTCAGCCCACCTTCTGCGGGTTCGCGATGTTCAGCAATTAACCGAATGCATACAATTGGTCGCCGGGCGTACAGTCCACTATTACGGAGTCGATTTCACACGGCCTGAGTACACACCCGTCGTTCAGTAGCAGCGAGAAACTATCCCCGTAGCTCAGTCGCGTTGCTTCGCCAGTTCCTTCGTGCTATTAGCGATCATCTCTTGCAGTGATGGCACGTGAGCGGCCCTGCCCTGGTCTTCTTCGTACTGTTCCGGTCTATCTGAAGCGAATCCAGAGTTTGTTAATCACGCTTTAGGAGGTTCCAACCGCTGCTGCCACTATCATCTGTGTTTGGCCAGAGATGCCCTACGATTTTTCCACGCTTCAGATTCGGGTAAATCTGCAATCTGCTAAATTTTCAGGTGACCCTCAACGATTCTGCCACTTATTGTTGATCCAGGAAAGTGGAGATAAACCAGAAGGGCCAGCCTCTTTATACAGAGTTGTGGGCAAACTTGCAAAGTAACGTTTTGCATCACATTTGCATATTCAGACAACTTCCATTTTCGTGTCATTTGCTTCTCTGATGATGATCTTTAATAAATAAACTCAAATGCCCCTGTTTTTAGGTTGTATGTATTCATTTCGCAATATCCCCTAAATTTTGTGAGCAGTGTTTTTAATGAAGAACTGAATACAAAAGCTAAAATATTAGCGTAGCTTTCAGTTGTTAGAGGCTGACAAGTCGGCCATTTTCTTGCTTGATTGGCTAAATGGCACCATTTGTAAAACAGCTTTCGGCCTTCAAATCGTTATCTGGATATATTCCGAATTAGACACCATTCTGATGTTTTTAAAATGAGATGATTCATAATTTCGTAAAAAATAGACCTAATTTCTTCTTTTACGACTCTTCCACTTCCGCTAGATTCCTATCTTTGGATTAATGCCAGAATCCAAATTACATCAAACCTATTTTCTTTTATTAAATAATCTCTTTATTTTTAAGACATTAATATTAAAACTAAGATTCCAAACAATTTGCAATTGTTGGATGTAAAATTTTTATAAATATTCAATTAAAAACTAAAAATGTTATTTAATAAATATAAAAATGGCGGCTTTTCAATTGTTGTAATCTGATTCAAAACCTAACTTCGAACGGAAAAGTTTGTTTAAATTTTGTAAAATAGAAATTTATATTTAGATTGTGATGATTGTTTTCAAGTAATTTACAAAATATATATCCAATAGCTCAACACGTAATGAACAGCCTTGGAAAGATTTCTAATAAGGTAATACGGAATCTGACCCCCAGCTGAGATTTGTTTTTTTTGTTTTTTTCACAAATAAATGCAAGAAAAAAGTAAGCTAACCATGTTTAGTGCTTATCTTTAAGCAGCATTGGAGGTTTAAACGTAAAACACCTGATGAAATTGGACGCAGTGGAGACTAATGAAAACAAATAAATAAAAATAGACGAACTCGCCACTGCTTTTTAACTATTTTTTTTAATATATTTAACTCGTTTGCTTTGTTTGTTCTGTTAGGTAACGACATCCACGCCTTGAAATCTGTTCCTACATCAATATTCGTCTTCCTCAGGAGTCTGGAGCCAATTCCAAACATTGAGGTAAGAAAACCTAGAAATAACACAACAATTGAAGATCATCTTCGTAATTCAATTCTTCCAAAGTATTCTGTGGCAATAAAATCATCCTCTCATTAAACATCATCTCTTTCAGAAATTCAGTATTTTATGAATTGATAGAGTTGCCCCCCCCCCCCCCCCCCCTCACATACACACACTTTTTCCACAGACACCAGCACACATTCAGCATCTTAAGTTGGAAGAAAATGATGTAATTTTTAAAAAGTAAAACATATGCGTAAGGAAGCATTTCCAAATCGATGATTATCGTTGAACAAAAGCAACTGATACAATGGCTATTAGGTATTCTTTTAACTACTTATTCCTGAACATTTCTTACATTTTTTTATTTCAAATAAATTATGCTTTTTTTTTTCAAGAGAAACTTTTTACGTGTGCTGACTATATATTTATACAATAATGAAGCCGGCACATCTGGTTAACTTGAAAAATTTTTGTAATCTAAAATTAAAGATATTTACAATAAAAATAACGAAACAACTCGGTTTCGTTCAACTCAGCGTGAACATTCTCAAGTAAATAAATAAGTTTATACTTATTTGTTAGTTGCTTAATATTTACTATAAAAAAATACACAAATCAAAACCCACGGGAAGTTTGAGTTTTTATTATGAATGTGCTGAAGTTGTTGTGGCAAAGGTGGAGGAATACACGAGATTTTCTTGACTTGAAAATTCTTGTCTTCAAACGAAAAATTCGGCTCACCTGTTTTGTCTTCTCCATTGAAGCCGCCGTATGAAAAATATTTGTTAATAACTGTGACTGTATTAATGAACAGAATGGACTTGAAATTAATAAATTTGTAATTGAAACTTTCAAAATATATTATAACCATTTATTTGTATTTTAATTTTTATCGCTGGCAAAAGTACGGAGTTTTTTAGTAATACCGGGTAAATAAATTTTGTAATAAAGAGCAGTGAATTAGAAATAAATTTTCAGAAATAACTATATTTAATCTTTTGAATTGGATTTGTTACATTGATTGTTGTTTTATTTTCGTTGTAGACGGAGAACCCGATTGAGAGAGCGATTCATTACGCTATTCTTTTAGGTCGAGACACAGACACCATCGGTTGCATGACAGGAAGTCTCTCGGGAGCCTATTTTGGGGTAGAAAAAATGCCCGAAGGACTTCAGCGACGTTGTGAGGGAGTTAATGATAATATACATTTAGCTGATAGACTGTACGAGAGCGCAGAGAAGAGGAAGGAACGCAAACAGGTAATAATTAATAAAAAGCTTTGAATGTACCTGTAAGTAATTATCAACTAATATAAACATTTTAATAGATATCGTGGTACAATTAGAAATTGATCTTGTAAATCAGTATTAGCTTACATCGAAAATTGACACAGCAACTATAAATTTCTGTTTTAATGTAATTCATTTTCTGATTCAGCATATGTTAATGAAAAAATACTGAAACAATACGTAGAAATTTTATAAAATTTAGACTATTTTTATAAATTAATCTTTATTGCAGGAATACCTGAAATTTCCTCTAGATTAAGGTATGAAAATGAATTACTTAATTTTGATTATTTAAAAATGTAAATTAGATTTAGATTTATTTCAGTTTCTATTTTGGGATTAATTTAATGTACGAATAATCCAGATTCTTCTAATACCAGTTTATTTTTTAACAGAATCCCGTAATCTAAATTTTATAAGAATAGTAAAGTTCACGTTTACAAACACTAAAATGTAAAAGTGGATATACTTTATATTGAAGATGGTCGTATCCAAATATTTCGGTTCAGTAATCCTTGAGCCTTTTTCAGCTCGAAGTAATGTCATTACATGATACCTGTAGTAGTAGTCGTGTAATCAGTTCTTAATTTAACTCCTCTTTTCAACGTTAAAGTGAAACATATGCAAACAAACCATACTTCTTCCTTAAATCTTCTCTTTTATAATAAATATTATTAAACATCATAACACCAGAAAACAAATGTCAAACTACATTTATTAACTGAAAAAACGATTTCAGTTTTTATAAATAAAAAAATGATTTATTTTAAAATTTGTCTGAAAATCTACGAAGTACTGTATCCCGAAAATGTAAAAAATATCTTCATGCAAATTCTTCTTTGTCTCTCTCTATTGAAAATTTTAATTTTAATTTTAATAGTATTTTTTTATTTTTTTTTCTAAATGTGAATTCTAAGAGGAGTTATATCTTATAATTATTATTATTATTATTATTTTATTATTATAATAATTTTAATTATTTATAATTAAATGTTGTTTCTTTTAGGTGAAAACAAGAAAGTCGAATGATTTTTAGCCACGGGGTTTCCAAAACTTCGTTGGATTTTTTTTTTTTTTTACAAACATAGAAATATTTTTAGATTTCAACTCCTATACATTTTAAACTCGCTGTCTTTATGGTATGATATAATAATCTCTTATTTCTTATAATGTACAATCTTTTATTTCTAAAAAAAAGTGTAAAGAAAAATAAACATTTCTGAATTTTCTAGACAACAATTTTTTTTTTTTTTTTTTTTTTTTTTTTTTGTGATGATAGAATTCTTTAATATTTTTTTAGACAAGGATTGTTTTTACACTGTCAGTTTTCATTGAATAGTTACATAATTTATTTGAATTTCTCAAAATTCACTTCGTAATCAGTTATACGAGGTCAAAAAAAAAAACAAAAAAAACTCGATAGTTGATGGATTACAACTTCCAAGAGTTTTTAGCGACATCTATTGCAAAGCAACTTAACTATTTTCTTTATTCTGTAAATTAAAGTAGAAAATAACAAGATCTTCGATTTCTTAGTTTTTTTTTTAATTCTTTGCATATTAAACCTACCCCTACATGTTACTTTACGTTATTCACATTTTTTGTAAATATCATCCACATCCAAAAGTGGCTTCGGGCGTGAAAATGAATTCAGCTGTCTGGTTTTTCGCTCCTTGACAATTAATTCTGTTCACAGTCAAATGGAACAAATTTGTAACAATATTTCCGAGTAATTCAGAAATAGATATTCAATCACCTGGCTCTTAAAACAACGGAAAACATTCCTAATTATACGTCTGACTTGGCTGTGCAGGCTCTGTCCTTACTCACCTGAAATTATTACGCCGCCATATTGCTTTCTGCAGCAATGAAATTCCGGGATCAACTAAGTGATCAACATTTTACCTTATTTGGAAGTTTACCGTATTTGCAAAAGACGAAACACTGCACAACTGATTGAATAATTGTAGAACCCTTCTGGAGGAATAGCAACTCACTGGATGATCGAACCCAGCTCCTGAAGTCCTGAGAAAAGCGCCTTTTCCACTGAGCCCTCAGAAAAGAAAAAGCAATAACGATCTGACTGCTCCATTGATATTGATTCGACAACAATACAAATACGGGTTTCATACATATTATGGCCTCATGATATATACGTAAACTTAAAGTTCTGGTGTGAACTTATTCTTATTATTAGTTTTAAGGTTTGCCCGAAGGACACTGAAAACATCTAAAGAAATGAAGACATTGATAGATCATGAAGCTTTGAAATTAATCAAGTTCATTTTCTCTTCATCCCTTTTCAAGAAGACATACTGATGTTTCAGTCTCTAGATTGAGACATTTTTATTTATTAAAGAATATGAAAAACAAGTTAACAGAAAACGAATTCGATGAACTATATCGTTAATTATTATTTTTATTTTGAAAAATTATTTATTTTAATGGTACAATTCAGCTCTTACTTTTGTAACAAAAGAAAGTTTTAAGTAAATACAAGCGTTAAATGTTTCTTATTACTTAGTACATTCTCGATTTCACCTGCAAAGAAATCCAAGCTTTCAGACAAAGCAAACATTGATTAATTTTTAAATAAAAACAAATATCTTCAGAGGACTTAAATCAGTAGAAATCAAAACAAAACCATTCATTAATGAAAGGTTTAAATTATTCAGTATTAATTTTCCTTCGTATTTTCACTGCATTCATTCATTTATTTAAATTGATAGAAGAAGAGGTTATAAACTTTTTCAACATTGAAAAGAAACGTTTTTCCACTTGAATCTAAAAAAAAAATCCATCTCATAATTTTTCGAACTTGGAAAACAGTTTAAGCAAATTGTGTTTGTTCATTTTAAAAAAAATCAATACTTCAGGGTTTCTGTTTCTTTTGGAAATTTTGTAAAATAAAACAATGTTTAATATCTGACAGGTGAGGAGTGGTGACTATTAATATTTATCCCTTTTTAAAAAAAATTATAAAATATTGGTTAAAAAGAAAGAAAGAGAAGGAATCCCAAGTAAATAATAAATAAGCAAAAATGTTTTGTTTTTCTTTAAATATCCAAATCCAAAATTCATAAAAATTTAACTGGTGTCTTTGGCAAAATAATAATATTAAGCTTAATTCTATCAAAAATTCTGTGCCAATTTTGTCTTGTATTAAGATTAGATACATAATTATTTCTTTCTTTTTTAACAGAATAAAAATTCATTATTATTATATTACAAATAAATTTTTCTTTAATCAATAAAATTTAATATTTTTTCCTAATATGTTGTTTTTCTAAATTAGATTTATTCTTAAAATGAACATAAACATAATTAAAGATTTTTAAAACAATTTTTAAAAATTTTTTTTAGTATTAATATTATTGTTTAATTAAATGTTTTGTTTGTTTTCTATAATACGACAATTTGTTTATTTTTATTCTTCACAAGAGGGTTCCTTAATCGGTATTTGTTCCCCCTCCCTCTTCCCCTGTTTTATATCCGAAAGAACCGAGAGATTTATATGTGCAGGGTGTCTACAAATGATTGGAGTGGTTTTATGATTGTACTGTGGGTGTAGTATTTAACATATCATAAAAAAAAAAATGTGCAGAGACATAGAGAAACTCTCCAAGTTTTTGTTCCTTTTAAAGTTGCTCTATATGTGCACCGCTAGTGAATCTGCACACATCAACTCTGTAATCAAGTTCGTCCCACACCCGATGTAGCAAGTCCCTGTCAATTCCAGCAAAAGCATTGTAGATGCGAGTCTGCAGTTCTGGCAGATCAGCTAGTAATGGTGGCACAAACACTGTATTTTTCACAAACCCCTATTAAAAAAAAAAGGTCACAAGGGATTAAGTCAGGAAAGCGTGGAGGCCATGGCAGCAGTGTATGATCATCATTCCCGGTACGATCAATCCATCGGTTTCGCAATGTACAGTTCAAGAGCGGCATGATGGACCGTTGTGACAGATTGACTTGCATAGAATTCGAGGATAACATACGCTTTTTCATTGTTCATCGCCATTTTGCAATTGCAGCGCTCTCATGGTTGGAAGAGGAAACATAATTAAAAAATTATGCCGGGCAATTAAAAATAAAACTTAGAGAGATGCTTGTCTTATAATAATAACAAACTCGATCAGCAGAGCTCTATGAATGTGGCCATTACAAGGTCATGAAACCACTCCAATTATTTGTAGACACCCTGTGTGGGCAGAAAAAAGAAAAAGGTACGAATATACGCATTTAAATACACAATGTATTAGAATTACGCGTATTTCTAGCATTTGACACTTGTTATTGATGATAAACATTTCCAAACAGTAGCTGACAGTTAACAAACTTAACAAAATAGTTATAAGCATTTTATTATCTTGCTATTTAAGGACATCAGGGCTTGGAAATTGTGATCATCTCTCTGAGAAACCTGCTTGCATTTTAGTTTTGGTTTATTATTAGAGTATTTGTAACTCCGCTAATGAGTTCAGAATTTGTGGAAAGAAAAAATGAAATCCCTTCAGACACGAATCTCCATTAACCGATAGAAGCAGCTGTCGTTAGGTCAAGGTGCATCTTAGATGTTGAATTTAAAGGAACCTCTTCGTAACTTCAGATGTAATTTGAAATATTTTGAAAGACGGAGGTGGGGAAAACCATTACTAGGAAATTATTTTAGGCTGTTGACCACAGGCTAAAAGCTGTTTAGCATCGGAAAACTACTATTACGAGGTAAATGCTCTTCTGGTATGAAATGGAGACAAAAATACAATATTCGATGGTTACTAAACTTTACTCGATCTTTTGAAATTTATACTTGAATCGTTAAATTCAAGTACAGTTTGAAGAATTCTTTTATAAAAATAAAATAAAAATTCTAAGAACTTAAGAAACATATAAAAACATGAGAATAAATGGATCAAGCGAATTTATTTTGTTCTGAATTTAAAATTATTAATTTATTTAAGAGAATTTCAAGTTGATACAGAGCTTATAACAATTGAGGTATTTCATAACAGAGCAAGAGTTTCGAGACATACATTAAACAAATCTTTCATGTTCATATCATTGAATAAGAAATTACCAACACACAAAAAATACATGTTAAAAATTGTAATAA
>JAFIDM010002131.1:78398380-78411316 GCA_023159025.1 Thereuonema tuberculata | reverse complement strand
TGTATAATGCTCTGCTTTTTAAAGTAATTGTTAAAAAACTAAAGCTATACATTTTTTTTCCACTCGTAAAGTTTTATTAATAGGATTTTAAAAATATTTATTTTATTTGAGACTAAAACATTATCTCTGTAACTATTAATAGTACTATAAAGAAGGTTCATATTGATTACCTATTCCCGCAATAATTCTTTCTCTTCACCCCCACTTTCTAAGTAGATGCCAGTTTCGAAGTAACAAACATTTCATAAAAAAATAATCCGAATCTTTCCATTTTATTATTCATGGTATTATAATATATCCATTTATATCGATGTGTAATTTTGTAATGGGTTTGTCAAAGAAAGAACGAAAAAGCTTTAAAATGCTTTAAATCGACTTGTGAATGTCTTGATCTGAAACTAAAGTTTTTAGATCTAGGCTTTTATTAAAATGATCAAGCTGACCAAGTGCAACCATACATGTTAGCAGTTTATCCTCATGCAGATGGCGACTTCCAGCAGGATAATGCGCCGGTGCCCAAAGCCTGCATCATTATGGAATGGAATGGTTTGAGGAACATGACGATGACTTTTCCTTCCTCGCTCAGTCCCGGATCTCAGCCGGGATCTTCAGGAACTGCATGACACACTCATGTCTGCATGATACATAATACCTCAACAACGTTTTCAGCATCTTGTAGAAATCATGCCTCGGCGAATTCAGGCTGTTTTGAGGCCTAAAGATCGAGGCCCAACCCGCGAGATAGATGTACCTAATAAAATGGACAGACAGCGTTTATGTTGACTCGAAGCATTAAGGTTGGAAAATCCAATTTTCTTGTAGCTGTGTAATGGTTTGTCTGTTAAAGTGTCACTGTTGATCAGACGCTGGTGGACTTTGTGTAGTTAAAAGACAATTTTGAAATTAGTCACTTTCGTTTAAAAATAAAATTGTTCGTTTACAATAAATTAAATGGGAAGTCTTAGACAAGCATCCTATGCAACAGGAAAATCAATCTGAATTGTGGTCCTATTCTAAATCAGTTTTTGTTATCAATTAACAACGAGACAATATTTCAGTAATTAATAGTATTAGCAAACTCCGCATTTTTATTAGTTTATTTACTGAATTTAAAATAATTTCCCAATTGTTGTAATTCACATTCGTAATATCCTCTGAAATGAATTAAGATTTTCTTTCAGTGATATCAGTGTTTCGTTAATCTCGTTGTTCGACTCTTTGTGAAGACGCGAAGATTTTATTAATTAGAAAACTGCTCTAATGAGTTGGTAAACATTAAAGTTTGAAAGGAAATAGCTTCAAGATTTTTGAATCAGTGCCAAAATTTCATCATTCAGTCTTCACAGAGGTTTATCCTCACGGAGCCAACAACCAAAACAACAATATTCAAGAATACGTTGTACAGTAAAACCCCGCTAATCCGGCATCCGATAATCCGGCACATTCAATAGTCCGGCATCGGTCTAAGGGTTTTTTTTTTTTTTTTTTTTTACACTGAATAAGCCTTCCGGGCGCGTTCTGCAGAATTTTGTTGTTTTGTTTTTAACATTTTCCATCACTACCGAAATCAGAGAAATCACAATAGAACACAGAAAAATGGCCTAATACCTATTAATAGCCTTTTTGACTCTCTACTTTAGCGGTATTTCCGCTAACCTCGCAATAACGGCTATTTTTAGACGGCGCTCAGTAATCCGGTATTTTTGGTAATCCGGCATTGCCGAAGTCCCGAACTGCCGGATTAGCGAGTGTCTACTGTAGCTTTATATTGTTTACTATACTTACAGTGGGTGAGTGTAAGCAACATAATTCATATGTAGATATTAGCAGTGTGTGGGTATCAATGGACTTTTTCTCTCGAGTAAATTGATAAGTAAACGAAAATAGCATAAATGTAAACAAATACAGTCACTCATTTATTCACTGAAGTATTTTCTTTCAGTATCCATCCATAATAAAATACACTTATTAAATCTTTGAAAGTTCTGATTCACAGTTCAACGGTAAAAATGTCAATCCACTTACAGGTATTTTGAAATAAATATCTGTTGATGATAGTAACACTTCATTATTTTACTGTTCACAAATTCTTACAAAAAAAAATATTTAAATTTATCATAGAATAGCATTTAAATCGTACAATGTTCTCTTTAATCTACGATTATAAATAAATCACTTTGTAAACTAAATGCGTTGTTCTATTCCAATATGGCGTCGTATGTTCTTCCATTTATTGATTTAACTGATTCACATTAAATAATGTAAATTTACTTACATTATCGAAATAAACTTTAACGTGCGTACATATAGTTTAAAAAATTAATTACAAAGCCAACACACTCACAAAAATTAAAAAATACAAGATAAAATAAAAGCATTAAAGCTTACAATTGACGATAATTTCGATAGCGATGATCTGAAGATGATAGCTTATACGCTATCGAAATTATCGTCAATTGTAAGCTTTAATGCTTTTATTTTATCTTGTATTTTTTTAATTTTTGTGAGTGCGTTGGCTTTGTAATTAATTACTTACATTAGTTCAGAGAAAGATATGCATTGAACCCTAGAAATATTTCCACCAAGGATATATTTCCTGCAATAAAGAATTCCGTATTAGTTGATTCTTTATCAATACTTATTCTGATTCTTTATATCGGATTTATACTTTCTATTACTAAAAAAGATTCTTCCAATATTATTAGTCTATATCCGAGATATCATCGCTTCATGAAGTCCGTCACGAAATCGATAAATCATCACCGCCGTGTATTTCTTGTCTTCTTGTCTTTACACGACGAAGTCTTTTCAGCGAATGAAATCTCTTTGTTTATTTGACAATTTGTGTTCATTCATATCCCACGCATTGTTTTTAAAATACTCTTGCTTGTTATGCATTTACTTCATGTTTTCTTCGTCATTTAAATTGTTAATGCGTTATTAAACTACATTACGTTTTATTCCAATGTTTCATAAACTTGTGTAGCCTGTTTTTATCAAAAATCCTAAAGGACGTACATATTAAGGTCACTGCAAAATCCACTAATACCGTTTATTTAAGATTGAAGAAGATATCAATGCTCTGTAATGTAATATATGCTATTCAAAGTAAGGAAAAAAACCTGTTTATAACTTTAAGAGAGACAGACAGGTCACTGCAAGTCCCTATTAAACAGCTTAGTCGAGCCGTAAGAAAATAGGATTTCACCTATTCAACAGCATCACATGTGCTGCTTACCTTGTAATTCGAGAAACCCCTGGGGTTTTGGCTAAAGCTGATATAACCCTTGAACAGAAGATGTCTTGAATCTGCGCACATTTTGCTTAATGAGGATTATTACAATGGCCATATTTCTATCGACAACAGCCAATTGTAGCCTTGAATGGATGAAATACCCGATATAATAGAAATTATGATTTTTAAAAGTTGTTTTTTTCTTTTCTTTTCTTTTCATATGGGTCATTAAATACCGGAATATGCGAAGAATGTCAACACTACCCGATCCTGTAATAAGCTGTTCCTGATACCATGAACCACACGGCGTTAATATTGATTGAGTGATGATTAAACCTTAGCACCTTTTCCTAAAGTGGACTGTGCTTGTCCTAAGAAACTATAGGTTGCCGCAACGTCTTTGGCACCACCGATTTGCATAAGACTTTCACTGGAAGGACTTCTTATCAAACCGTATAAAATGAGGAGCATTTCTATTGTACTGTTAAAACCTGAAGAAGGAAGTTCTTTACTTGCGAAACCGGTCGTCAAGTGTAATTTGTAATGTATTGTAATTTTTCCATAATGTGTGTTGGCGTAAATAATTTCAATGACTGTTTTACACACCTTAAACTTTCCTCAGGCTTTTATACAGTAACTGATGATAATAACGCCATGCAGATTATAATGCCATTTATTTTGAACAGCTTAGTTTGTTCAATATCCGGGAGGCAGCAGCACTTGTCTGTGGTTTTGTTGTCACGTGAGTTACCCTAGGTAACTAATGTCAAGGCTAGTTCCCTCGTGAAATGTTTCAGTTCGAGTTGAGACTTGAAGAAGTGAATTGCGAACGTGAATCAACTGCTGTTGGATCCATCGAAAAATTTATTGGCAGTCAAATTAATTACACATAACTTTTAAATTATAAAATATTGACTGAAATCGCTTTGACTGTTATTATTAGCTATGTTTTTGCAATCTTCCTGCGTAAATACATGTTCAATATTTACGCACTGTTTGCAGAAATTTGTGGGGAAATTCAAGATGCGGTTGCAGGAAATAACGCCATGACGAGTGCAGATATTACCGCCATCCCATTTGCAGCCAATGACGTTCACTAACGTTACTTTTTTTATTATTTGGCTAGGTGAATAATATATTCATTCCTATTTGAAGAGAATACTTTATTGTATGTTTAAAATTTTGGCCAAATATTAATTTTCAATAAAGTTTAAAAGAAGGAAGAAAAAGATTTCTCTGTGGTGACTGCAGCGGTTATTATTATGACAAACACTTCAAGAAACTGGATACAGTGTTTGGAATGCAAAACTTGGTTCAAGAAACGTGTGACATCTGTACAAAAAACTGGACTGTGTTCATTGTGTGAAGAAGGATGTGCTCTTTTGTAAGACAGTAACCTTGAATAAAATGTGTAATGCCACTGAAAATTTATGTATGTATTTGTATGTTTAAAGAGTTTAACGTGCTGCAAAATAATTCAAATTAAATAAAACAAGAAATTAATTCAGCACAAATCTAACCAAATTGCCCTTCCTTCCCGATAATCGAATCAGAAAGGCAATTTGGTTAGATTTGTGCTGAATTCATTTCTTGTTTTATTTTATTTGTATGTTTAGTTTGTAAATTTTTATTGTCCAATCACATCTTGTCTGTCAGGCTCTTGTTTTTTGTAAAGAATCAAAAATTGTTTTAGGCAAAAAAAAAACTGACGTACAGCACATTTCATTTGAATAAATTATATTTTTTTACTCTTTTAACTATTTTAATACAGAGCATATTAGGCAATTGTAAATTTACTGCAACGAATATACATTTTATTAAATAAAGAAAAGAAAACTAACATAAAATGAAGACATGGCGTTATTACCATCATATGAAGGTAATAACGCCAGTGTCTAGAGTCTTATTTAAAACCCGCTATCATAGCTGCCATTAATATCTTTTTAATTCTGAATAACATATTCCTTAGAAATAACATAAACAATATATTAAAAAAAAAGTGTTGAAAAATGAAAATTTAAACGAATTACAGCAAATTTATTGAATTGCTGGCGTTATTACCATCAAGTTACCCTAAGTGTTGTTTGGTAGGAAATAAGCTTTTTTTCCTCTAATTAAGATTAATAAACTTGATTGAATAAAACACTTCCTTAAATTAATTTCATTAAACCATTCCCCCAAGAAATTGGTTTTGTATTTATATCATTAAATTTCCTGGAAATTTCTTTGCTCAGTGTTGTGAAAAACAAAGAAGCAGAAACCAAGAGTGGGAACAGCAAATGTAATTAAGTATCAGTTACAAGAATACCATAACTTAGCATTATCCGTCAAGTGTATACAATATATTGTAATTGTTCGCCGTTATGACAGACACAGAGTTCATACTTTCCTGCAAATTTCTATCTTAAGACATGACCAGGAAAAATTCCATGAAGAAATTGTCTGCAATTCACAGGTAAGCACCTGTTCCATGAGGTCGTCGTGATTCTCGTTTGTTGTAACGGTTCGTGGCAGTTCCGTGTACCCTTTACCCTGTGTCGGTTCACCAGCTGTCCGCCGGAATTTTTGGATGACGTCAACAATCACGCTGTCAGTTGGGGCGAATTTCCGAAACGTAACCTGGAGGATTTGATTACAGCGTGAATGAAGAAGTCTGTTTATAGTGACGATATTAATAGTATGAATACAGAACATGAAACTCTTTCTATAAGGTACAAGACAAAGTCGATTTCTTATAGTATCTGTAAAGTAGTTTTCTTTATCTGAAGATATCTCTAAAGCTTGGTGTCTAATTAAAGAGAATAAAAACAGAATATGAAACTCTATCTTTAATCTACAAGATAAAGTCAATTTCATCAGAGTTCGAATTAAATAGTCTTAGTAAAATGAAGATAAGTTATGCTAAATATTTTTAATTAAAAAGAAGATATACAGAATATGTATCATAAGCTACGAGAGAAAGTCATTTTTATTACAACAAGAATAATTCAGAGGAACTCAGTGCTTGCAGTGCTTCTACTGGACTAAATCAATGCACAATAAATATGTTTTATTAAGTTTTGTCATAAGAATAACAATAAAAAAGATGAAGTTAAACAACGTAGATAACTTCAGTAAACATAACAGAAAATTTCGATGCATTTTTGAAAGTGTTGCTTCGTAACGAAAATATTTTTATCTTTTCCTTGTGATTGTTACTCCACCACATCGGTGAAAAGATTCGTTATTTGCCTGAAAACTTTTAACTTTTTCTTGTTGGGAGTTCTTTTAAGTTTAGGGCTTTTCTAGCTTAAGGAATGTTAATTGAGAGCCTGACCTTGTTGTGTTGATATTCTAGTGAGTTGTTGATCCATGAAAAATGTTATTGTTTTAAGACAATCCCTGGCCTTAATCAGATGCAGACGATCTGTGATTTCTCTTTACTATTTCTACCATTTCGAATTGTTAGTTCCCAAACCGTCATTTGACTTATGTTGTATTTCGAGAGAAGGAAATTTAGGCTTCGTGAGTGGAGTTTTCTTGCTTTTGCCTTTGCCCCTCTCATCTACCAAATCAGAAATTATTCACTCCAGAACTCTTCTCTGCCTGGACTGCCCCGACCTACGGCGCTAGCACCATGTCTTTGAAACTGTGAAGAGGACTGAGCTACTATTTCAAACTCTTCCCTAGACTAATACCTAAATACAGCTGTCGTTGTGTTCCTTCCACTGAGCATTTCTCCTGATTCCTTCAATTAACTTGAAAACTGTTTAATTTTTTTATAACCACGGAACCATCCTTCAACCACGGAGAGACCGTTACAATTTTTCAGTTATGCGAGACATCAACTTTTTCTCTTAATTTGAAAACGTAAAAGCTAAGTTGTGAATCGATTTTCGTTTTGAAATCCGTCAACAAAGAAATCCTTTCGCAGATTTGTTTTCGCCACTGGTTTTTCCTCCAATGTTTACCAATTCCTCAAGGGCAGTCGATCTGCCGAAGGCCAAATAAAATCGAAAATATCGTAGCCTGAACAATCACGCTAAAATAACAAAGTATAATTGATGTGGTAACTTTCGAAAATCCCTATAAAAAGATCTTATAAAAAGTGTTATAAAAAGAAATATAAAAAATGTAAACTGCTACAACTGCTAGCTTTTCTCAATTTATTATTAAGTGTTTAAGATGATTCGTAGAAATTCAAGTCAAGAAATCTGTAAGGGTTTTGAAGATAGAGAGCGTTACATCATCAAAGAAAAGTAAAACTCGGAGGCATTGGATAATCGATTGTTCACACTAACTTTCTGAGCGACATCTTTCGCGGAAAGGCATAAACATTTATTTAGATTACGTATAAAACATTGAACGTGTTTTAATATTCATTTCCCGCTATTTTCTTTTTTCCTGAATAGAAACAAACAGAAATCTTTGTCCACCGAATGATCAGGAAAATAGAAATAATCGATTGTCCATATTATGTCCAAATAGGGCATTTTTTTTTTTAAGGCAAGAAATTTTTGTAGATTGTAGATTTTTATAGATTCTATTCAAGAAAATAATTAATAACTATAAAAACTTCAAATAATTAATATATATATATATATAAACTCGGTTCATGGCGTCAGGTGTCGCCTTCCGAAAGAATCTGCAAGAAGTCTATTCCAGGTCTTCCGATCAAGGGTCCATTCCTCTTCCAGACTTCTAATCCTCATTGCTTTTTTAATATCGTCCATCCAAGCCTTTCGTGGTCTTAATCGTTTCCTTTTTTTGATTTGTTTTGTAATCAAAAGCGATTTTGGGCAGTCTTTCGTCACTCATTTTTTTAACATGACCAAACCAAATTAATTGTTTTCTTTGAAGATCATCCAAAATGTTTCCTTTTATTTTCATCATTTCTTTGATTCTTTCATTTCTTATTCATTCTATTCTTGATACCCTTCATGATCTTCTTAGGGCATCCATTTCCACTGCCGCTAATTTCTTTTTTTCTGTCTCCGTAATTCTCCATCCCTCTGCCCCATATAACAAGATGCTCTTTACAACAGAATTGTATATATTATACTTTCTTTTCCTAGAGACCTCTTCACTCCACCAAATAGAATTTAGTAGTTTTATAGCCTTCCTTCCTTGACAAATTCTGTTTTTAATTTCTTGTGAGTCTCTGCCTTCTCTATTAATGTCTACTCCGAGATACCTATAATGCTCACAGCTTTATAAAGCTTTCTATTTTCATGTTATTATTTAAATTTAGGTCCGTCTCATTTCCTCCTATACATAGATATTTGGTCTTGCTAACGTTCATGTATAGTCCCCATTTCTCATATTCTTCCTTAATTGTTATCGTCATTCTCTCTAAATCATTTTTTCTCTTTGCAATTATGACTTGGTCATCGGCGAACTGCAGAGTAAACATTGACGTTCCTTTCACATTAAGTCCCAATCCTCTGCAGTTTTCTTTCCAAACTTTTAATGCTGCTTCAACATAAATTTTAAAAAGTGTTGGGGAGATACAACATCCCTGTCTGAGTCCTTTGTCTGTTATAAAGCCTTTTGATAATCTTTGACCTACTTTAATCTTTGTTTTTGATTGTCTGTAAAGTTCTTGAATTGCTCTAATAATATTTAAATTTATGTTTATTTCCTTTAATACATTCCATAATTTTGCGATTGGAACATTATCATATGCCTTCGTTAGATCAATAAACAGAAGATGAATTTGATTTCCCACCGTCATTTCCTTTTCAATAATTTGTTTAAGACAAAATATATTATCCATACATGATCTTCCTGCTCTAAATCCACTTTGTTCTTCACTTTCTTTCATTCTTATTTCTTCTTCAAGAAAATCTTTTAAAATTCGTCCATACAGTCTACTAAACGTTGCCGTTACAGTAATGCCACGGTAATTTTCACATTTTTGTCTGTCTCCTTTCTTATAAATTGATGTTAAATATCCAATTCTCCACTCTTCTGGTGTTTCTTCTCCGTTTAAGCATCTTTCGAATAATTGTGTAATTAATCTTATTAATTTATCTGTTCCATTTTTGATCAGTTCTGCTGATATTCCACCGGGACCACTTGCTCTTTGATTCTTTAATTTTTTAATTGCTGTTTTAACTCTCTCAAGTTCCAATAGTATAGGTTGTTGTATGGTATCAATATGTGTATTTTTTACTTGAAATTCATTTCTAGTTTCTGTAAGCAAAGTCTTATAATATTCTTCCCATTTCTCAACTGATATTCCTTGCCATGAATTATTACCTTCTTTTCTAATATTCCTTAAAAATTTCCATGCCTCTGTACATCGTCTTCCTCCTATTTATGTCTCAATTTCTCTGCATTTTTTATCCCAGGATGTTCTTTTTTTTCTATTACTAATTTCTTAGTGTCATTTCTAAAAGTTCTATAAATTTGTCTATCCTCTTCCTTTTTTGAACTCATCCACCTCAAATAGGCTTCTTTTTTCTGTTGTACAATCTTTTCACTGTCCTTATCCCACCAAAAGTTTTTTGGGGAATTTTTGCCTTTTCTTTTTTGTCCTAGTGCTTCCTTTGCAGCCTGGTGTAAAGATGATTTAATATGTTGATATAGTTCGGTTGTATTAGTATAATTCCTTTCTTCTAATTTTTCATCTAATCTTACTTGAAAAAGTCCTTTTGTGCTCTCTTCTGTTAATCATTCCAACATATATCCTGGGATATCAATATCCTCCATCTCTGTGGGATTTCTTTTCTCTCTAATTATATTAGCCGAATAAGGAAATGCAAGTCTTGCTCGCACCATAGAATGATCTGAGCCACATTCAGCTCCTCTCTGTACTCTGATGTCTAATAATTTTAATTGAGTCCTTTGTTTAGTAATTATATAGTCAATAATTGTTTTTAGTTGTCTAGTATGCTGATACCATGTGTATTTATGAATATCCTTGTGTTTATAAAAACCATTTGTAATCTTGAGATCGTTAGTTCTGCAAAATTCAATAAGTCTTTCTCCATTATCGTTGACTACATCCTATCCAAACTCTCCAACAATGTTATCTCTCTTCTTGCATCCAGTTCTTCCATTGAAATCACCCATCATTATAATTTCTCTTGTTCCTCCAATTTCATCAATAATTTCCTGCAGTTTTTGATAAAACATATTCTTAACTTCAATAATGTCATCATTATTCGGAGCATAAATTCCCAAAATAGTAATTCTTCTTCCAAAAATATCCATATTGATCTTTAAAATTCTTTCATCCACAGCATCAAAGTTCTTAAGATTTCTCTCAAATTTCTTTTTCATTAAAACTGATACTCCTCGTTTTGCTCTTTCCTCCTTTGGAACTCCTGAGTATAAATAATTAATATTACAATTATAATTAATTTTAATTAAAATTCAAATAATTAATATTAGTAGTTTCCATTCAAGAATATTAAAGATAATTATGAAGATTTTCATCAACCAAACTATTAAATTAGTGAATGAGTAAAGAATACTATTCATTCTGTAAATTGTAATAGTTAAAAGCAAGTTAACTATCCTAATAGTGTGTGTTTTGTTTCTTTGTTTATTTTGTATTAAAACCATTTCAACTCAAAAAATGAAGTTTTATAGTGAACAATCAATCGTTAGTTAATCATTCAATTTTCCTCGATTTATTATTATTATGATAATTTAATTTAATTCCTTTATTTTTTATTATTTTTTTACCTTTTCGTCATTTCTTTATCATTATTACTTCTTTTATATAATTAACTGATTTTATATTCTCACAATAGAATTAAGATGAAAGCCTAACGACTATATCCTTCTTCGAAGATAAGGCTCCTACGATCATCAGTCAAAGCGACTACGTTGAGATTGGCGGTCGACCTTAAATAAAATAAACTACAAAATAAAAAGCCTTAAAAATAAATAACAAAATAGAGTAATGACAGTACTGTTATATTACAATAATCCTGTCACTTAATCGCATATTTCAATTGTTAGAGGATTATCTGGTTCCGTCATGAAACTCATCCCACTAAATTACATACATACGCAATTCATTTTACAATCTCTGTCTCTTTGGTGGATCCTAAATCTTAAGGAATTACATGTATTAGATTAATTTGAAATAGATTATACATCTATTGTTTAATATATTCACCGAAGTACGGCTGCAGCAATATTCTTTACGTGTACGAAGACTTCCAACAAGGCTCTGAAAAACCCACAGTGGCTCCTAAAAACAACAAAAAAGACTCGATTATCCAGGGTCGCATTAAGCGGATTGAGGATTAACCGAGGAGGTAAAAAACTACGAAACATTTTAATAACACTTTATTTATTAAAATTTCATTTAAGGCTCTTCCTAACACTACGATCAAACTGTCTGTGATGTTTAAAACTGAACATAGGGATGAAAAATTGAACAAGAAATGTAAACAAATAATTATCTGGGTCAATTTTTTATCCTAACACCACGGATAATCGAACGGCGACTGTAAATGAATTGAATCTTTACCTCAATTTTTTTTTAAAAAAAATAAAAAAATAGATAAAAATTAGCATTATCTCCGTTAACGTTTATAAAATAATATCGTAACATCAGTTTTCTCAATAAAAATGCTTATGTACTTTAAGAAACGTAATATTCAGTATAAACACTCATGATGAATTAAATGCCATTTTTTTTCAGAGCAATTCATGGGGGTGTTTTTTCTTGTAGAAACTTTCATTTTTCTGAAAAAAAAAAGAAAAAAAATTGAAAATGATTTCTGTTACTGTATCTATCAGAGACCTTTAACAGTCGGAAATAAAAAAGTTCCTCAATTTAGGATCGAGTTTTAAGGAAAACAAAAAACAAATTAAAATAAAAAAATATAGATATTAATAAATAAAAATTTATGTTTATGAATCTTCTTCAAGAATCTCGTTTTTGAATCTCGTTTATGAATCTCGTTCAAGAATCTCGTTCATGAATGCCGTTTATAATATCGTTCATGAATCTCGTTCAAGAATCTCGTTCAAGAATCTCTTTCATGAATCTCGTTCACGAATCTCGTTCAATAATCTCGTTCGTGAATCTCGTTCATGAATCTCGTCCAAGAATCTCGTTCATGAATCTTGCTTATGAATCTCGTTCGTGAAGATGAATCTCGTTTATGAATCTCGTTTCGAAACTGAACAAACTGTTACGTATTAGAATATTTAGTTTAGTTGAAAATAAACGCTTGTAACAGTTAAAATTAAGATGTGCATCTTTTTTGTTTTTATTGCTGAATTTTAAGTCTGGATTAATGATTATTGACCAAATTAAACAAGAAAAACTTCTAGACTACTAAAACAAGAGCTAAAAGACTACTTTCTTTAAAATGTTATTATTTAAAACAAAATTTTCTTTTTTTTTCCGTTTAAAAAAAATTGTGTTTTAACAGCAAATACGAAAAACCTGAATTTATTAAACATCATGACACCAGAAAATAAATGTCAAACTACATTTATTAACTGAAAAAACGAATTTTCAAGGAGATAAAAAAATTAACCGTCTCCTCTTTTTCAAGCCTTTTTTACAATAACAATAAATTGACGAGATTCTATTACAACAAATTGACGAGATTCTTCTTCACATTGGATACACAACTCGAGGATTATTGTGAAGAAGACGATGTTCTATAATATTCATTGTAATATTCATGAATTAATCGTCTTCTAATCTCGTAACTTAATAATATATTGTATTAATATTGTATTGT
>JAFIDM010002131.1:78380861-78397980 GCA_023159025.1 Thereuonema tuberculata | reverse complement strand
CTTCTAATCTCGTAACTTAATAATATATTGTATTAATATTGTATTGTTTATATTTCACAGATATTGTAAATTCAAAATCTCGTGATTTATTATTTAATATTAATATTATTATTTGTAAAGGCTTGAAGAAGAGGAGACGTTCTTTTATTTTTCTCCTCGAAAATTCGCTGTTTTTTTTCTAGAAATAAATGTAATGTTTAGCATTTATTTTCTGGTGTAGGGGAAGATGATTAATAGTACAAAATTATTAATAGCAGGGGAAGGACACACGAAAAGCCACATACACAGATTTCATAAGCCTATATTTGGGAAGTAGGCTAAAAAAAATGGAGAATTATTGTCTAAAAATACCAGTGGGGTAAATATTTTGAAATAAGATATAAAGTCTATCTTTATATATATCTCGACAGAGTGGAAATTAGAATAGATTTATCGAGGTAATTTCTTTTTTTTTTTCCTTGGGGGAGGGAGGGTGGAAAAGCGGTTGCATTAAAAGGAGTTTTAATAGTTGTCGACATTTGTTTCATTAGTGGCTGATGTCTGCTGACAGTAAAAGATTTCCTCAAGAACAAAATAAAACCCTTAATGGTTTTAAATGAAGATGAAAGACAATGCCTGCAGCGTCCAATATTACTAAGCCACAGATCAATAAAGAACTTACGGGAAACTGTGGGGTGGGGTGGAACCTATCCGTCATTAATGCATATAAGCTCAGCACTAAAAGATTTCTTTAATGTAGTGAAGACAATTGTCTTATAAGGAATCGCTATCAAACTTATAATTACAAATAAAACCTTTTAATATTTATTAATAGTTTTGAAATAAAATCGATAAATTCTCACTCAAATAAGTCAATTCAAGGATTGACGTAAGGGATCCATTATAATGCAAAAATCACTTATAACGGACCAAGAAAAAAATGCCTCTATAACAACTATCCGTTTTATCCGTTGTTGAAATAACATGTTTTCTCTTTTTCCACATAATAATAATAATTAACTAATCAAAAGGATTTTGCAATGGCAATTATTCAATATATTTCTTATTATTTGCAATATAAACAAATTATTTATGATTCTTTGAAAATTCGAACAACGCACTCTTTAATTAGTTCGGATTATCGCTTCTTTCTGTATCATTTTTTTCTTTCATAACAGCTAACATTTAAAAATAATTACGTCAAAATAAAATGAAAACTTCTTTTGTTAATAATTTTGCAATGATTTTATTAGTAATGTTATTAAGAATTTCACGAGACAGAATGATTCAGTATTGTTATCAACAATGCAATGGTTCCCTTTGTTCATACTTCATAAGTGAAGCATTTATTTATATACATATTGTGTATGAAGTATGTTTATATATCAAGTAAAATGAATTTAATTGAATTCCGTTTGTGAGCTGTTTTTAAAAAAAGACCAACATTGATTTCAATTTACATTTTGAAAAAAGTAATTTTGTACAAAAATGTAATGAATTTCCTAAGATTAGTAGATAAACTGAATTTCATAAAAGTCCATTCAATGAAACTATTAGAGGGACACAACACATACATGGTATTTTTTTTTTGCGTTATGTATCATATTTATTTATTTATTATATTTCTTTAGTTATTACATTTCAGTCCTACTAGATTTTTAAATAAAAATCTGTCTGTAGATGCTGTGAGTGTAATAGAGTTACAATGAATACAGCATAGTTAATAGAATATAACCACTTTATTTAAATAAATAAATTATATTTACAATATTAAATACGTTTTAAATTGACTTATCTATAGTATAAAAGAAAATAACAAGCAATGAAAAGAAGATAATAGTAGCAGAGATTTGAGTTAAAAAAATAATTAAATATAAATCAAGTAACAATTGCATTTTTTTTTTCTTCCTTGCCTCCTGTTTTCCCCCTTTTTTTTTATTTAGTTATCCACTTTAATTTACCATCGATAATTTTATCACACAAAATAAATTTAATTTCATAAGCCTATCTTGTGAAAGACAAGCTAAGACTGAAGCTGATTTAAATAGATTAAACTGCACCACTGCACATTTCCAGGTATTATTAATAATCAGAGAAAATTAATTTGGAGAAAATTAATCCTAAAAAAAATCATTTATAACCATTTATTTTATAATCGTTCAAATCTTTGAACGGTTATAAGATCTTAAGAAAAGAACTTTCATTGTATTTAGTTATTCTGTATTTAATTTTTATGCTTTTTCACTTACAAACTACGATAGCAATGTAGAGTAAAGAACTATTTGTGGCTGGATGTTATTCGGATTATGTAATTCATTATAAAAATTCTGCTCTAGCCTTAAGTGTGTAAATAATAACAAATATTTTTAATTTAAAATTGTCTTTACAAATTTCAATTTAATTACTTAATTATTACTAGTTAGTTTTTAATTTAACTAAATAGAATTAATTCATGAGTCACATTCACGATATCGTTGGGGAAAAAAAAATCACTTATATGAAGAAGGATATTTTTATGAAAATTGCAAAGTTTTAAAGACCTTCCTTATTCCAGGCGAGTAAGTTTCACGTTCGTTCATGAACTTCTAGTAATGGTCTTACTTTGTTTCTTTGTGCTGTCGATGTCTCTGAAGCAATATTTGGTTGTTATTAGATATTGGATGTGACTTAGAAACACAGGTATGCTCTTAATAACGCAGGTGTCACCACGTGCTTTTTATGATGTTGTTTAGGTTTTCCGTTGGTGACAAGGACGTAATCGCATTATTCCTTCGTTTCGTGGGAGTTTATTGAGTTAGGACCCACACGTGCAATGCAATAAACGAACACAGAAACACCCCATTTCATACGTTTTCATTGTCTCAATTTTCTTTAATAAGAAAAAAAGAGGAAACTTCTGCAGAATATAAAGAACAGGAAAGGATTAAAAGAAAACGAGATAACAAGATTTATCTCATTCGTAATTACTTTTTCCTTTCGTTTTTCGTCTTTTCTTCACATTCTGCTGAAGTTTCATCATTTTTCTTTTTATTATAGAAAATAATAAAAGATTCATACTATATCTTAAATAGTTCTTTAATATTAATAATAAAAAGTTAACAGTTCTCAAAGATGAAAAGTAAGCTATTTGAACTATTCATAACAATTAAAACATAAGCAAAACAGATGAACTCGTAATAGAATGTAGATAATAAGATAAGAGTTAATTAAACTGTTTTAACGTGCAGGTAAAAGCAAATTAAACATACAGACCATAATGCACCTTTTACACGTTTATTAACAATTGAAATTAAAACAAGACGACATTTCAAAGTTCCAGTATTCGAACTTTTTCGTCAGGCAAAGTAAACAAAAATGAATTAAAAAAATGTTGGAGACAGAACTGTCCTGCAAATGTATTTTTTAAATACGTTTTCTATATCGTATTTTCTAAGTACCCGACGTTGCTCGGGAAAAATTCAATTTTATTCCCTGTATTCCCTCTCCATTATTAACTGTACTCGAGTTAATAAAGGCTTGTATGGTAATTCATAATAATCCATACATTGAAATAGAAGACCGTCTATATTGAGATTGGGGGGGAGGCCAAACATCAAGGGTAAATTCTGCTGATGATTCCTAATAAGGATGAAACAGCTGTTATGGATTCCCGTTGATGTTGGCTCAGTGTGCGGAGGCATATTTACTGTCCAGTGTGATTTTTTTTCTTGATTTATGAATTACCATGGACGTTAAATTTTGCTTTTCAAAAACGAAACGAAAATCCATAGAGGTCCTAGACTATTACATTTCGAAATATGGTCCCGAAACACTCACGGCTATTGGATACATAGAAACAGACAGACAGACAGGCTAGTGAGAAATTTGCATTGACTAGTGCACGTGTAAACATAAATCAAATGAAAAATTCATTTATGAAGTTCAGGAAAACAATTCATAATTTCAATGTCCTCCGAAATGGTTTACGTCCATTGGAAAAAAAAATAAGTAAGAGACAAAGTGACAGAATTACAAAGATTTCTGTACAACGTTTCTTTATTTAAATTATTAACTTTTTTCATTATAACTCATCAAGATAGACTTAATTAACGTGCAGGTAAAAACTAATTAAACATTGAGACCATAAAGCACCTTTACACATATATTAGCAATTAAAATTAAAACAAGGCGGCATTTCAAAGTTCCAGTATTCGAACTTTTTCGTCAGAAAACAAAACAAAACAAATTTTTTTCTTTTCTTTTGCCTGACGAAAAAGTTGAATACTGGAATTTTGAAACGTCGCCTTGTCTTAAGTTTAATTGTTAGTAGATGCGTAAAGGTGCGGTCTCTTATGTTTAATTAGATAGACTTCACTTATATAAAAACAATCAATGGCGCAGTTGTTGTCGAAATAATGACGGTAGGATATCAGATAAAATATTTCCCAATGATATCAATTTTGAGCCCGTTTCCCTAGGTTAGTGAGGGTCATAGAAAGAGTAGTGTTTCCTTAATACGTTTTAAAAATTCATGTCAAAATAAATAGCTTCATTTTCATAATAGAGGTGGACACCAACACATCCTATACATCCTATACTCGTAAAAGAATTCCTACTCTACCATTTCAAAGACGAGTTCAACTAAAAATGTAGGATACGTCATTTCTGAGTGAAATCAGCACTGGAATGACAAAGGAAGTACAGAGGATGTAGACACCAGTAGTTCAAAATAGTGGTATTCAATGCGGGACACGAGAAGTCATCTAAGTGAAGTCATCCAAGTGTAAGAAAATAAAAATCTGCCAATGCACTATTGGAGGATTTCTTATTTTTCATTATTTTAAGTAAATTATTTAATATTTTCAAGTATTTTCAATATTTGAGTTTTGAAAACTGCTTTTTGAAATAAGGCAAGACAAATGTGATTCTCCATCTTTTTTCTCTTTTATTTTATTATGAAACGTGGTTGTTTACTCTGATATGCATCTGAATCCTGGACATGGTAAGATTAAAACTTATTGTTTAATTATTAAATAAAGTTAAACTTTAATTGATGTTAATTTCAATATATTAAATTAGTACTATTAATCATCTTCCCTACTACACCAGAAAATAAATGCTAAACATTACATTTATTTCTAGAAAAAAAGGAACGTGCTTCAGAACATGGTTACTATATCAGGACAAACTTAGTAGAAAAATCTGAAATTGCGGAGCATTGTAATGAAAAGAAACATTTTATTAATAAGGAAGTTAGAATTCTTTGTAATGAAAAGAACACTAAAATTAGAAAAATAATCGAAAACTTAAATAGGAATGATGGAATTAATATTAATGAAGGTATAGTAAAATTAGGCAAAGATTTAATTGATGAAAAATATTTTAATCCCAACAATAAAGTAATAATTGAAGATCTAGATTATAAAAAACAATTGAAATTGGATACAAAACTCGAGGATTATTGTGAAGAAGACGATGTTCTATAATATTCATTGTAATATTCATGAATTAATCGTCTTCTAATCTCGTGACTTAATAATATATTGTATTAATATTGTAATGTTTATATTTCACAGATATTGTAAATTCAAAATCTCGTGATTTATTATTTAATATTAATATTATTTTGTAAAGGCTTGAAGAAGAGGAGACGTTTCTTTTATTTTTCTCCTCGAAAATTCGCTGTTTTTTCTAGAAATAAATGTAATGTTTAGCATTTATTTTCTGGTGTAGTAGGGAAGATGATTAATAGTACACATTACAGTAGAAAAGATTTGAAGAAGAAATATGGAGTGTTTATTTATAATATTAAATTAGATTTAAATTACGTAATTTATTGTAGATGGGTCCCCTAGAATTTTATTTATATCTATGTAAATTGAATACTATGAACTACGCACCAATAATATTGGGGTACGTAGTTAAGATAAATTATATCTGAGAGTAGGCAAACAAAACAGGTTGAAGGTGTTGAAGGTACTGGTCTAAACTATGAGAATCCACCTCCAAACAATGGCTTCCTTCTTACATTGCTAAGACAATGAAGTAAAAAAGATATCGAATATTCGCGAATCCCTCAAATTCTAATATTACACATTGGGTAGTCCATAAGTTACCTTTCCACGGTATTCACTACACGACGGTGATTTTCAACGCTAATGACGCATGCTCAGTTATTACGTAATAAAGTAATAATTTTACTGAATAATAATTTTTAAAACTTTTTCCTTTCAAAGTCGCGTGTATTCACTGCTAAGCTGTCCATTTAAATAACCAGGTGATTGTCTACAGTGTTCTTACTTTATTTTTGTTTTATTTTACGAGCAAAGCTCGATCTTTCAGGTACTGGTAGTAAATTGCATCATACTTTGTTTAATTTTATCTCATCTTTTTTTAATACCTACATTACAGACAGTAGTTAATATAAAAATATACGGACAAAAAAAAATATTACTTTCCAGTATTTTGACGCCGCTTTAAAAATAAAATAACAATTCCCTTGTCATACAAGTAATAAAATTACTCCATTACAATTATAAAAGTAAGGCAAATTTTTGAAGTTTTCTCCTTAACTTCTTTATCAAGCCGAAAAATATTTAAAAATATTGATAAATTCCCCAAAGAAAAACATAAGAATTCAAAACAATCAGAATACATCATATTGGATAAATTACAAATTACATAAAATATATTGCTAAGAAAACATAGAAAACAAATGACAACATTACAGTATAAATTCAAAACTTTCCTGAACACTTTGGAACGTCGCTATTACGCTCAGGGAAATTACAGCTCCGGTGAGTTGACGATGTTTTGGTGGTTTTACAGGAAAACTGATCGGCATTTCATTAATTTTACAAGTTACTCAATTCAGTACAATTCAAGTTACAGTACACTTGGTTAAGGAAATTACTACAGTGGAACCTCGAACTTGGAACACAATCCATTCCAGGAGAGTCGACTGTTCAAGTTATTCGACTTTTGAGTTAAATTTCCCCAAAAGAAATTAATCCACTCCAGAAACCCAAATTTACCCAATATAAGGCATTTTACGTGCCTATTCAAATGACCATATTAATAAATAACGATAAAACAAGTATATTTCATTAACACATTGCCAACTATATTAGCACTTGAAGAAAATAGAATCTATTACGGGATTCTGAAACGTACGTCGTTGTGGTTTATATTTATATGTACCGTATATGCTCCAATAAACGCCGAGTCTCTTATTGTCGCCGGTCTCTAATAAGCGCCGGGCTGCAGAGGCGACACGGCCAAATAGTAGCCAGGTCTTTGATATTTGCCTACCGGTACTAGTGTAGGCGTCCGTATCTTTATAGTCGTGCATAATACCTTACGGCAGTGGTGCCCAACCTTTCGTAATATGGGGGCCAAAATTCTTTGCTGTGAATCTCGCGGGCAACAACCAAAAAAAAAAAAAAAAAAAAAAAAAAAAGGAAACTCCTATTCAACTACCAAAAAAAAAACCGGAATAAAACAGCGGGCCACATGTAACACCTTCGCGGGCCGTAGGTTGGGCATCACTGCCTTACGGTATATTGCCAAATGTCCGTTTCGGCGACATTTTGTAAGGCAATATACAAAATTCTGCCGAAACGGTCATTTGACATTGCTTTTAAGATTCGCGCGGTGGAATACGCGAAAGAAACTTCCGGTGAGGCGGCCGCCTGTCATTGCGGATTCGGACGACGAATAGCAGCGAAAGATACAGAAAGATATTGCCATTTATCTTTAACAGTCTTATGTAACATGTGAAATTCAAATAAAGAAGCTGTTTGTAATATTAGCCGGTATTTATGTGAAAAAATATTGGGTTCTGAAAGTTTTTGTTAATAATGGCCGGTCTCTAATAGCAGCCGGTCTCTATTAAGCGCCGGGAGCCGAGGCTAGTTTTGCAAATAAACGCCGGGGGCCTCTATTGGAGCATATACGGTAATTGTCTTATTTTCGTTGAATTCTTTAAGTGCTAATATAGTTGGCAATGTGTTAATTTTAATATAGCACGTTAATATTTAATCTTGAAGTATATTTCATTTCAATAATTGAATGTTTTTATTTATAATAGTACAAACATATACTCAGATATTGTATAATAATCAATCAATAATAATAATAATAGGAGGGATATAATTATTCACTAGATGGTGAATTACCCTTCTTTCATCTGGACTCCACTAAATGTCAGTTGTAGTTCATTATCATCACTTGATTGTTCTTTGGAGGAAAAAACTGTTTAATGTCCTTTGATTTTTTGTCTATTTTTTAAAATTTTTTGTTCGAGTTTCAAGTTGTTCGAACATCAAATCGTTCGAAGTTCGAGGATTCGCTGCATTACATTTTTCGATATTCAATTTTGTAAGGTGAACTCTGACATAAGAATGCAACACATGAGTATAGAGAAATAAACAAGTTTTAAATTTCGCATCAGCACAAGGTATTGCTTCTACCAAGGGATAATTAGAAATTTTAAGAGGATTAATTCCACGACCAGTTATGATCAAAAAATTAAAGAATTGTTTGATGTTTTTCTTATGGTTATCCCAGGTTTTCTCAGAAAGGTGCTTGAGAATTAATAATAACTTATAATAAATTTAGTATTGATTGGATGATGTTCATTATAGAAGTCTATTATTTTATCTGATAGTTTTCCTTTCCCTGGTGGTCTTTGCAGGTTCTTAATAAATTTGGATACAGAATTCCCTGCGAATGTAATTTAAGATTGTTGGTTTGTTATTTAGGTAGGTTTAAATCCTAAGGAAGTTGTTTACAAAATTAATTGTGCAAATTGTGTAGGAGGGTCGTACGTTGGGGAACCTCTAGGTATATACGTGACCGTCTTTCGGAACATAAGAGTTATTTAAAAAGGGTGGGTTAGAGAAATACTGAAATTGTTTAACTTTATTTGTCTTATTTTCGTAGCCCTTTGAAAGAGGTTCAATTTTTTTTTGAAGAACACAATAGAAAGAAAAAACTAATTGAGGTTCTTTGTTTTCGTATTTTGAAATGTATTAATGGGAACAAAGGTTTAAAAAAAATGCGGGTCAACTTCGAAAATTTGCCTTTCTCTACTTGTATGATTTTAATGGAGTAAAATCACATTTGTTTGGACGTTGATTTCAGTGCAGCTGTACATTTGTGTGAGAAATGCACTTCGACGGAACTGTCTTCTTTTATCATACTTGAAAATGAATAAAAAAAACACACACAATTCATTTTCTTGATATTGAAAAACGTAACAATTAATTTCCACCGCGAGAATGTTCTCGAAGAATGGGTGGTTGTAAATCCTGAAAAGAAGATACAAGACCCGAAGGATAAGAAAGGAAAAGGATTTATTTGTAGCCTTGAGCTTCTCTGAGAAGAAAAATAGATCCATCCGGGGTTTCCTCAATAAACAAAGAATTATATCTGGTCTCTGGATTCGCCTCAGAGGGGGAAGAGATAAAGCACAGGGGTCATGAATAACAACACTCATCTACAGTAGATTAACCCTAGCAAAAATAAACGGAACATGGGTGACATTCTGAACACTTTTCATCACGTTGTCATTAAAATTGCTGACTTTTTATTTATTTCTTTTGAAATTCAAATGGGATAAGGCTGTTGTATATTTGGTTTATAATCCGCAGCTTGCCTTAATTTAATCCCAGAAAAACAAAATCCACGAATTTTTCTTATACGTTTAATTCTTGTAATTCTTTAGTTTAACTTAAGATCTGTGACTTCAAATACAAATCAGGTAAACCTTCGAATGGTCTTCGTTAAGAAATTAGTTTATTAATAACATCTTGTTTATAAAACAATGATTTGTTATTGGTTTATTTTATTTCTATTGTATATAAGGAATTTACTATTAAAATATATTCTCAATCTAACATGAAAATTAGAAATACAATTGGTATCATACTTACATCAATCTTTTGAATAATGTAAATGATAATATTAATCCCCTTAAACATCTTTACTAACGATGTTTCGAAAATATTTGCTATTTTTTTCTTCAGATTAAGAAATAAATAAAAAGAGAACTTCTTGTGTTCCTTCTCTAAAACATATAAATAAACATGAAATCATACAATGATGACAAAAACTTTATTATAAAACAGTAATCACACTATTAATAGGAAAAAATTGTACGGATCTTTGTAAATTTGTAAATTTGTAAGCAGAGTCGGAGAAATAACCAATCACAGTGCAGCGTTGGAACATGTCAGTCGTGACGTCACGCCCATTTGTAAATATGGCGCTCTACTATTTTCCCCACTTCAGCACGACGGACCGCAATTGCACAATTATTATCAGCATATTGAGATTTTTTCACTCATAAATGAAGTTTACACTGAAATGCATGAAGTTCGTGCGTCAATATTTATCAGACAGTTCGTAAAACCTCAGTTTTTACATAATTCCACAGCTTTGGCTGTTACCCCATTGAACTCTGGGACAGCCGCTTTTTCACTACTCAACAGTAGGGGAACACGTCATTGTTGCCGAGGAAGGATGATTGGTATTGGCTGTTAGACATTCGTTATTGTTATTGTTGAAACTGGTAATCAGTTTTTTATTTTTATTTTTTTTTAACAAAATTTGGTTTAGTCATTTAAACTATTAGTGGGCTGTTACGGAAGTCATGGCTTTTAAAAAATGAGCTTAGAACATCTTTTTCAATCTTTTTTTTTTCAAAAATATGGAATTTGTTTTACTTCCGTGAATATTTCACGGGTCTTCCTAGTCTACAGTACAGTAGATTATATCAATTTTGATAACGTTCAATTGTAAAAATACCAATGATGTAGTTGAAAAATAATAAATTGATATTAATTAATTATTGATATTATATTATTGAAATTAAATATCGTTGATAAATAATAAATAGTAATAGAATAGTTTTGTTAGAAATTAAATTAATGCTAAACGTTAGCATCTCGGAACTATTTATTATTTAAAATACTACAAAATACAAAAATCAGAATATTTTCGTTATGTTTGTAAGATTCAGTTACGAATCTTAGCAATAGATGGCGCTATTAAGTCCTGGAAACATCAATCTATAAGCACATTTTGTTATTTATTTGTTATTTTAGCACGACGTCATTAATAGCTTTGCTTTCGCGGTCTCAACTATAATAAATTCTCTTTTTCCTGTATGTTTCAGATATTCCACATACCATTTTCAAAGAGACAACAAATTATAAAATGGAATCAATAATGAGCAATTGCATAGAGCAACAATAATGAACTCCACTATCAAGTATCAATTCAGGCGCCATGACATTGGCCTCTCACCTCTGATACGGAATCGGTTCTCATGTGGGTTTCGTGATGGTGGACGATCCGCGCTGGGCAGGTTTTCACGGGGTTCTCCCGTTTCCCCTGCACTTCTCCCACCATTCTTTCTCAGTCTTTCTCTCCATCTGTCCATATTTCCGTGGGATAGTACAATAGACCTCCGGTCGCAGTGCTTGGCTTCTCTATCACCCTCATTCAGTACATAACATAACATAACATAAGTATCAATTCATGTTTAGTTCCATTATTATAGATAGCACACTCTCACTATTTATTTAATTTGCCTAATTCCAATTCATTTTAATCATATCCTATCTCGTAAATGTAGTTTGTATGAAATAATTACCTAAGATTAGTGTGTATTTATCAAATTTTAAGGTTACAAAACAGATTTCAATCGAACTTTAGTAAGATCACGATATTATAGAAATGCTAAACGTATTTCATTTGGGATTTCCTTTTCCAAAACAGATTAATTACATCCACAAACAGTTGCTTAAGCTAATCCAATTAATTTTAATGAAATGAAAGCACGCACGAATGTAAAAAGAATCACCAAGGACTGTTAGACATTGATTGTTTGTCAAAGTTAATTATTTCTCTTTTTTTTGTTTGCTTTTCCATTCGTAAATTCGTATATACAGGGTGATTCACGAATATACGCAGAAACTTCGGGAGCGCATTCTACATGTAAAAGTAAAGAAAGAAAGTTATATAAACATAGGTCAGGAAATGCCTCGGTTTCGAGTTACGGCTAGCGAAAGATTTCGCCCATAATTTAGTACCCTGGGTGAAATGAAGACTTGCTGAAAGTCTGGGAAGGTAAATTAAGGGGCGAAATCAGTGATTTCTTATGGTTGTTTGATCTGAATAATAGAATGAAACATGTCGCAGAACTGTATCTCCCAGTAGTTTGAAGCTTATCCCACGCGGAACCTACAAAAAAGTTGGCAACACAATAACAGCTGTTCAACAATAATGTGAATTGCATTGTTTTGATTTATTGTGAGAGCTAACAACTGAGGTGTAGTCCATGTGCGTTTTGTTGTATTATGGGCGAAATCTTTCGCTAGCCGTAACTCGATACCGAAGCATTTCCGGACCAATGTTTATATAAAAAAATTTTCTTTACTTTTACATGTAGAATGAGCTCCCGAAGTTTCTGCATATCTTCGTGAATCACCCTGTATTTTACCACAAGATCCTCACGGATAAATTTTCAAATAAAAAAGTTAGACCGTCTTTTGTCTGTAAATATCGTATTTTGTATTAATTGGTTCAAAAGTTATTGAGGAACAGAAACATAATGACCTTCTCTGCCTCATTTACGATGTTGATAAACGAATTCAAGCATAAACTTCAATTTGATTCTGGTTTGTTTACTATGAGAAGCAGAAGATTACTGATTAAGTTCTAGAAACACAGACTAGGGTTTAATTTGCCAAATATTCATTAATTAGAGCAGATTTCGTTTGAGAACGAGTTCGCACAGAAGCTATTTGGAGTTCACTAGTTCCATCTTTAGTAAACAAGAATCGAATTTCAATTTGCAAGAAAAACTTAAAATATTGCAAAGATTACAAGAAAAGAGCATTACAGAGCACATTTAAATAGTAATATAATACTTTACTCTCGAAAGATTAGAAATCAATTACATTACGTAATCAAAGCAACTTATAAGCTCAGATGCTGGCAAAAGGGTTCCCAAACTTTATCATGCTCAGTTGAGAATTTGTAGGAAATCACAGCTTTGTCGTCTGAAGAAAATAAATCCAACTTATATTGTAATTTCTGTACATGAAGATTTTTCTTTTGTAAAGCGAACTATCTTCTTCGCTTTCTCTTCGGTCTGACGTCATTCCTTAATGGCGTCCTGGGGCAGCCACGGAAACCACCCCTGTATTTGTTCCCTGGTAATGGGCGGCTCTCCGGTTGAGCGCCTAGCGACAAGGCGTTGGCCTTTAGAACCAAAAGAGAACTAAGAACATCACAATAAACAACATACACGCACATAAATAAGGAATCACTGATCTATTTTTAGATCATCCAGCTGATGATGGTTAAGAAGCCTGAAACAGCTGTTCTGGATTCCCGGTATCGAAAATTCTAAAAAAACAGATCAGTGAATCATAATTCATGTCCGTGTACGTTTTTTATTTGATGTTAATATTACTTCCGCACGTTAAATTTGTTGTTATAGAACTAATAATATAAACACATTAAAGGCTGAGACCAAGTGTCTATCTACTAGGTGATATCTCAAAACAGCTCATCAGCTGGGAGTAGTCACCAGTAAACAGCGAGGTCCCAATAAGGAGGTGAATTGAATTATAAACGAAAATATGGGACCTTCCAAATTTAAAATATTCACAAAATTTACACATTAAAATAAAACTATCACCTCCGTACTGAGACCTAGGGAATACTTCCAACGGATGATCTCCAATTAATATCTGTTTTAGGCTATCATCTAGTAAACACTTCGTCTCAGCCTTTAATGTGTTTAAATATATATTTTTAGGCGGTTTTGTTTAATTGCGCATAGAAAGCTCATTAAGGCTAGCGGATTTTTTTTATTTCTAATATATAATTTTTGTTATTATTATAAATTTGGGAGGCTCCGTATTTCTCCTGAGTTATAGAACTAATATTGGTTTATTCTTTATTAAGTTAAAGCAATTGTTCGCAGTTAATTGTAACATATTTCGGGCCCTGAAAGGGAAAAATGGGGAACAACGGAAAAACTACAAACTCCAATATTTACTACAATTCAAAAAGTAAAAAAAAATCACTTCTAATCTTTTTTCCGTGAATATTTATGCAGTACTTCCGGTTGTTCATCAAAGGTAAATCAAAGCATGTATTGCAATCGTCGATCCCCAACAGACCTAACTCCCACAATATGCTCCAAGAGTCAAGGAAACATCTTCAAGATTCCTTGAAGAAGAAAAGGCATAATTTCTAACCTCGTAATTTTCGAAAAAAACTCGTTCCAGGAGATACCCAGTCATATCAATAATAATAAGGATTGTTTAAAACAAATAATATTTTATTTGTCCCTTTACAGTCTTCTGATAAGGATCAGGAGATTAATACTCCCGTTTTGTCTGTGGACAAGTATCATTAAAATATCATTAGCAACAATCACAACAATGGCAACAACAATCGCAAAAATTGTTATGAGCAACAATGACAACAATCACAACAATTGCAACAATCACATTTATAATAATAAGGAAATTAAGGCAATATCAATGATATTTTCATAGACGTATCAGAAGACGTTGCGAAGCATTGTGATTGGTTTACTAATAGCTAACCAAGCCTTATTTATTATTATTTTTAATAAGATAATGAAAAAAAAGTCTCCTTTTAAGCATTAGTTTTAATTTTAAGTTACAAATAAACAGTTATTTTGTAGTTTTGTTATTTACGTAATGAATTAAAATTAGCCATCGTAAACGTCATAGTAGGTTCTGAAAGGCGGAAGGATACATTTCATAATAGCTGTAAAATAAAATGATGGAATTTACCACAGGTTATAACTCGGAAACACTTTGACACTTTTTTTAAATTTTCTTGCAGATTCTTCATTTGGATTAATATTTTATTTTTGAATTTGATGATCTAACTCTCGCTTAGTTCGTCTACATCAGTGGTTCTAAATTTGTAGTAGCACTTTTTATCTCTCAAAATATGAAGAGCTCTTTAAACTAACAAGTTAGACTAAAAATTACAAAGTTAGGATTGTAATGCAGTATCATATAATCACACGGGAATGATGGATTTAATTGGCATCAAATAGAGAGAAAACAGGTCAGATTATAATTTTATTCGAAATAACTTCTGATCACCTGTGACCATCGTTTAAAAGCTATTTACTTAGAAAGCTGAGACTTTAGACAGTCATCAGCAAATCCCTACTGATTTTCGTAAAGACTGGACCACGAGCTTAGTG
Source organism: Thereuonema tuberculata (assembly GCA_023159025.1). Classification (NCBI taxonomy): domain Eukaryota; kingdom Metazoa; phylum Arthropoda; class Chilopoda; order Scutigeromorpha; family Scutigeridae; genus Thereuonema; species Thereuonema tuberculata. The sequence continues at coordinate 78,382,751 of JAFIDM010002131.1, read as the reverse complement.
TGAAAAACCTTCAACAGGCGTTGATAATAAACCATCGCAATGATTATTCGAAATCTACTTATCTTACAAGGGAAGTGCATGACCTTGAACGCTGAGAACCGCTTAGAAATGTGCTTAGAAAATGTGCTTAGAATATAAATCGAAAAAAAAAATTAATAGTAATAGAATTTTAGGAAACTGATATTGATTAAAATTCACCACACTGATATTAATTATTCAAAAACTTATTCCACCGTTATTTCAGGAAAAGAAAAAACTTCAGAACTATTCTTGAATTTTTATAAAAATGACTCCACAACCCCTTTCATAGTATTTAAAATAATTTATTTAAATACTAAAGCAGCGAATTTTCGGGAACATAAATAAATAAATAAATAAATAAATAAATAAATAAATAAATAAATAAATTATTTTAAATACTATGAAAGGGGTTGTGGAGTCATTTCTATATATTACACGAGATGAAAAGAAGAGAGATAGTAGAAGAATTTGGTATTCTTGATTTTTTTCAAGAATATGATCTTTTTTTATGATCTGGAATTTTTCTCAAGATTATAACACTAATATTTCTCTATTCTATCGCTAGAGGAGCCCTACCATCTGGCATTTCGCTGCGATGGTGCCTGTGTTTTCTGATGGGTACGTTATAAATTAAAGATTAAAACTGTTTTAATTATAAAATTTAACCAGCTCTATTGCATTTTTTGCCGTTTTAGAATTGGCTTTATATTAAATTTTGACGATAATAAAAGATAAAATCAATGCTAGGGTTAAAACAGTAACGCTATCACGGTTGCTTGGGTTCAATAACTGGTAATTGGGGGTCCATAAATAGAAGGAGACAGAACAGAGTCATTTGGTAAACACAGAAAAGACGGAGAACTGCTCTTTCCGTCGTTCCGCAACTTAGTTTCCGGGAAACAGCGGATTGCATTACTCGGATGTCAGCTTGTCGTAGGATTTGTTTACTCCTCTGTTCCACCCACACATCTGCTAGAAAGAAGCTGCCTGCTCCCTCCCAGTCAAGCGAAATGGAATCGCCAATAAAAGATCCATCGACCCACTGAGGAAAGAACTGAAAACAAAAGAGAAACAATAGAAACAAAGCCTCGTTACGCTTATTAGGAATCAATGGATTGAGATTAAGAAGAAGACAATGTGTCATTAAAAACAATACACTCGGCATTTCTGAAGTCAGGATAAAACTTACTTTTTTTTTAGATGAGTTTGCTTTCCAACAGTAGCCTATTGTCCACCATTTTCCTTTGAGTCTGTCCATGTGAAACGGCTTTATTACCACTGGACCACATTCATGAAATTTGGTAGGTACTGAGATCAATGAAAATTAACAATCAATATCAAATGCCTTGGATAAAAAAATAAGTCGTTAATTCCTCCGTATATCTTTTATAACTTTAAATGCTTTAAAGGATGTACTTCATCTAGTGAGTAATTTTCGGAAGTTTGTATTTTCTTCGACGGCCTGAAGATTGCGAGAAGGCTCTAGTTAATTAATAAGAACGACAAAGAAGTGAGACCGCGCTAAGATATCGACCTCTCACCTCTCATTATCGGGGTTCGGTTCTCATGTGGGCGTCGTGGTGGATGATCCGCACTGAGCAGGTTTACTAGGGGTTCATCCGTTTTCCCTGTACTACTTCCACCATTTTTTCATCTTCGTTCTCTGCCTGTCCCCCGTTTCTCTTCTTAATCAATAAAAAAACGATCCCTTCGGGATATTTATCCAACGAAAGTGCCATCATTCACCGTTCTTGGAGAAAAATCTTCACGACTAGTGAGCCAGTGTGGATACAGGCATTAGGCCTATATATGTATATAGACTACACACACACACACACACACACACACACACACACACACACACACACA
>JAFIDM010002131.1:78341882-78377141 GCA_023159025.1 Thereuonema tuberculata | reverse complement strand
CGTCAATTTTTTGTATCATGCGCAACAAAACATTAAGAAAAAAAAATAGATGTAACTAGCAACCCGGGAAAAGTGGATTCTCCCAATGTGCGACTGCTTTCTCACAACTACCCGATAAAAACCCACGACTGTTTTTAGACTGTTTCAGCGAGTGCGTCTATGACATAGTTGTATTGTTTATAGAGATTAGAATGTAGTCCCCGTGGCCTAATGGATAAGACGTCTAACTTCGGATCAGAAGGTTGCATATTCAATTCCCATAGTGAACTTGTAGAAATTATTTCACAAATCACAACAATTACGCCGGACAGACAGAGAAATAAAAGATTTTATAGAATATGATGATTTCACTCTATTCACGTTGTTTATTCAATGTAAATCTGAAAGCAGGTTTTGAAGAGAAGTTCAAAAAAACTGGATATATGTGAATAAAAAACAAGTGATATTAAGAAATAAGAAGACCGCCCGGTTGGCGTTGTCGCTATGACATCGGCCTCTCACCTCTGAGTATCGGGGTTCGGTTCTCATGTGGGTTTCGTGATGGTAGACGATCCGCGCTGGGCAGGTTTTCTCGGGGTTCTCCCGTTTCCCCTGCACTTCTCCCACCATACTTTCTCAGTCTTTCTCTCCATCTGTCCTTTTTTCCTGTGGGATAGTACAATAGACCTCAGGTCGCAGTGCTTGGCTTCTCTGCCATCCACATTCACTACATACATACGTACAAGAAATAAGAAAATTCGTATATTTACATATTTGCTATTAACATACCTTTCTAAAAGTTTGTAAACTATAGCTCAGTAACTGCATTTACTGAACCTTTGATAATCTATCCATAAAAGAAATTAGCAGTCAAAAAATATAAACTTTAGTTCGCGCTCGTCCTGATTTTTTTCAATTATCAAAACGAATAAAGACCTTCTGATTAAAATACGAATTAAGAAAAATCAGAACAAAGAGCAGATAACAACAAAATAATCACAGAAATTAAAACATCTACTTTTCATTGTCATCTCAAGAACAACGGGAGACATCTTAGGTTTCAACAGAAAAAGTTAAGAAGTTCTTTATTTTCCTTAAAATTCTTCCTTTTTCTTGTAATTTCTTCAATACATAAATTTGTGAAAACAACGATGGGTGAAACCAACTGTTTACTAAGTGACATCCTTGAACAGCTGTTTCACTCTCTGTTATCATCAGTTACGAGCAGATACCAGTAAACAGTGAGGTTTCGGTACTTAGGCTGTTGTGAATAATTATCGGAGTCTCAGAAGCAAAAAAAAAAAAAAAACTCACCAATAAAATATTAGTGAGAAAATTCATGTGCCAGCAGTCCGCCGGCCTCATTGAATTTTTTAATGCATAGAAAATTCAATCTGCGCATTGTATTGTTAAGTAACAACAATGGGTGAGACCATGTGTTTATTAAGTGACATCCTAGATTGTTGTTTCACGCTCTTTGGCGATCATCACTAAAAACAGTCTCAGCCTTTGTTTTCTCATGCAGTCTCACAAAAAAGCCTTTCGGGTCTCTTTATCAGAGGGAATCGGGAGCGGCCGTTTCGTCTTTCGTGGGACTCATCAGCCCGATCCGCCCTCACCACTACCAAACCCAGAAAGGAGTGAACATAAAGCGCAGGCGTTTTTGTTTATTCATTGTGTACCCCTCGGTTTTTTTTGTTGTTTTTTTTTTGAATAATTTCTCTGCACATTAAATCTCTTTGGTTGAGTTAATTTACCCTTTCTAGTTGCTGAGTTTTTATATATATAAAATTTTATATATATCTCCGTCGGGTGCGGAGATAACTTCACTTACGTTCACACCTTTCTGGGTTTAGTATAGGGGAGGGCGGATCGGACTGATGAGTCCCAAGCAGTACGAAACGGCCGTTCCCAATTCCCTCCGATAACAGACCCGAAAGGCATTTTTGTTATTCATTGTGCACCTCTTGGTTTTGTTTTTGGTCAATTTTTTTTCTTTTCTTTTTTTTTTTTTTTTTTGATAATCGTTTTATCTGCTGAATATAAATAATAGAAATCTCTATATTTTCTGAAAAAAAGAGTAATTAACTCCGCATTACTTACTTAAGTATTATGGGTAATATAATTCATATTACAGTTCGCGTTTACAATGAGAGGATTAATATCCTTTGATTAAGACATCGATAGAATGTCTAGGTTCCAATGCTTTTTTATGGGAAAATTTTTATCTCCAACTAGCGCTAAGTTCTTCATAAGAACCACAAAGAAAACAATTAAAATACAGTCAAACTTGGATAATTCGAAGTTGAAGGAACCAGAGAAAAAGTTCGAAATATCCAAAAATTCGAATTACGTATATTCTCTCAAACAGAAGATCTAAATAAAAAAGATTAACTCCACGATCAAAGATTTAACACATAAACTTTATCTAAGAATACTGCTTGCTCCTTTTTTGTTTTTCATTAATTCAAACATTTTTTACTAGTTTAATTATTCATCACTTTAAAGAAAAAAAAGGCAGATATTTTTAATTGCTTCATTGAATGCAATCTTTGAGTCATAGCACATGATTCCAACCTATCAATTGATACAAAAATACATTCCAACCCTCGTTTTTGTTTTCCTTAGAAAGTCCGTTAAAATAAATAATGCACCTTAGCTGAGAAAAATCTCAGGAACAATTTTTACCGTAATAGTTTAAGGACAATCGTACGAAAAATTCGAATTATCCAAGATTTTTTAACATTATGTTAATACAGAAATTCTAGGGACCGAGCAAAAAATTCGAATTACCCAGAATTTCGTATTAAACAAGTTCGAATTAACCAATTTTGACTGTAGTAGTAAAGTTTGATCGTTCTTGTCCTGAAATGTGCTTGCGAAGTTTCAAGAAGATTCAAAAGTTATTGGGAGTATACACTGACTGATTGGATGACCCTCACTCTCCAAAGCTACAAGAAGGTCTGTGCTATTAATGCTATTCATTGAAGGTCTTTTTGTGTAAGACTCGGATGGAACAGATTCGTACAGATTTTATATTTGAAAATATCATCATGCGAAATCCCTCAGACAAAGTGACACGAGAAGGTGATGAAAATCTCCATGGAAAAGCATTAAAATAAAAAAAACTAGCTCTCAATGATAGCAACAAAGAATTTATACAACTTCTAATAATAATGTTACTTTATTATTAGAATGTATAAACCAATTTGTAATTTCTTTTAAATTCGCAGATGCCTTTGTATCATTACAATTAATATGATTTAGATGAATTAAACTATTTGCAGATTTATAATTTTCAGCAAATAGAAATTATAAAGGTAGACTGTTTGATACTTAGATCTGGTATTCTTATTTATAAATACTAAGCCTACTAAAGAAAAATAACACTTTGTTGGACCCGGTCAATTCTGTTTATAGTAGCAAGAATCAAATGATCTGGTCAATTTGCAATCAGTCAATTTTGAAATCAAATGAGCAATCAAAGCACCCTCTAATCACGAAAATGCTCGAATTGAAGACCATCAGCATTTATGGAGTCCTGCAGTCGTGTATCGGACTCTACCGCAGAGCTTCTCCTTCGAAATGGAACGAACTTCGACCTCGATGCGGTCTACAGTGTTGTGACTTGATTGTGTAGACTGTTCATCATCAAATCCCACAGGAAGCAGTCCATAGGAATGAGATCTTGTGATCGAGGTGGCATGTCGATCTCACCACGTCTGCCAATCCAGCGTCCGGGAAACGTCTGATTGAGGAATGCACGATCATCATTTTGATAATAAGGCGGTGCCCCATCTTGTTGTCATAGCCCTTTTGTATCCTCAATAACTCACCAGCGTTCACCATTCACTTGTTATCGAAGAAGAAGGGTCCCACATTGCCATTAGAAGAAATTACAGACCAGGAGAATTAACCTGTTCGATAGCATCTCATGGGGATAGAAATCCGACTGTGTTGTGTCGATTTACGGATTCATTCAGATGGAATTACGACTCATCTGATCACACAATTTGATCAAACAGTCTCTCTTCCTGTTGCGATTCATCTAGCAGAATGGTGCAGAACTCAATCCTTTGGTCCGGATGGTCCTCAGAGTAAGCGTGAACTCTTTGTGGGTGATACGGCTTTAAGTTCAGGAAGTCAATAAGACTTTGTACTAATGGGGGTGCAATACCTGTTTCATGAGACAACTTTCCTATAGACTTTTTCTGACTTTTCACCAGTGTCTCGGCGATGATGTGTTGGTTCTCTTCAGTAGGGATTGGGGTGTGTGACTCTTTCGCAGCATGTTTTGTTGCAAAAGAACCAGTGTCTTCAAATTTCTTGTTGATTCCAGTCATTGTTTCACATTTCGGAGGAAAAAAAACCATATTCCTCATCAAACAAACGTCTTGCTGCAGAGTTTGACTCATAAGTAAGCTTAGTGACACACACACACATGTTGCTTTAACATCATCCGGAATGCACCACTTTCCCTGTCTGCCATTGTGAATTACCGCACGATCACTAAGGGCGTTCAAAGTCACGAAGTGCTCGCGCTGATATCAGGTGCAAGCCAACTGTTGTACTAGGTGAAGCATTCCGGTACGCGCCTTGTGTATTGCTATTATCTTGTGAAAACGTATAATTCTCCTCTCGAAAATAGCTCCCAAGAAGAAGTTACCGGGTTGATCAGGTCCAACTGATAGATCAATTTTCAGATGAAGTTTTGATTTATAAAAGAACTTATAATTGAGTTACTTTTCTCAGAAATGTAATTAGAAAAAAAAATCCTAGTTTGAAAGAAGATAAAAATAACTACACCAAGGCTTAATAGACAGACAAATGAAATAAAATCCACTGGAAAGTAAATTTTAACTCATTTACTGGCAACAATAATTGGACGCTCGTGGATGTGAGCAGATTGTTAGCTTCTGATTGTAACAATATATCTCAACAAGGATTTGCCACGTGCATCGACAGAAGGCTAAATAAATGACCAAATATTTATTATTAAAAATGTAATATGTAAGAATTAATTTTTTAATAGAAAAACAACTGTAAATTGAGAGCAGTGATTAACATTAGTGAATATCAAATCATCAAAAAAATTGCAAGTGTAAATAAAGGAGATAAAGATTTTAGAAAACTGTATAATTAACTCATTTTCTTGTAAGCATATTTGGTTAAGGCGCGCGTTCAATCTTTCCGCTTTATCTTTTCGTCTTTTTTGACGTTTTTATACAGGCTGTTTGCTTTATGTCTATTTTTTTTAGTCCCTATGGATTCGCAAAGGGTTTTATCTTCTCTAAACACGTGGTTCCATCGTGCTTTTTTTTAATAAATGTTATCGTACACATAAAAGTAATAGCGGTCATTTTTATCTTAAAGATTCAATTACAAAAAGCCAAGTCAATTTTGGATGATCTATTGCTATATTTAAGCCTATCTTGACTTGTGTGATAACCAGTGACGGACGGATTAATTTGAATAATGAATTCCCGCATCAACGCTCTTCAACCACTTGAACGTAGCACATTTTCCCAAAATGACATCTAGTCAACATTTACACAGCGATCATTTTTAATTTTTTTTTGACAATACGAATAAGCAGTTTTATAAAAAGCAAATTCCTGAGTAAAGCATCTTTTTTGGTTCTCAGGGTTTTTTTTTACACAAATTAAAATAAAAAAAAAACATACTAAAAAGAAAATTATCCATATTTGTAAATGTATAACACTGCGATAAGCAATAGTATACCTTCACATGTTTCATTTGTTGAAAATTAATTTAGTCCATCAATGTAGTTTGTCTAAAATTTCAGTGGAATGTAATTAGGACAATGACTTATGCTTTCTTTCTGTTAGGTTGCCATAAAACTGAGTAGCGCTAATTAAAATTGTTACGTTAATTTAACGAAAGAAAGAATGCATCAAAGTCTTTGTTAGCCACTAAACAAAAGACAAACTATATTAACTTATCTAAATTCTTAATGAAATTACAAATCACGTAGACACTTAAATGCATTGTTATATGCTAATAGAACAATTGATTCTCTTCGCTTTGTGGATTTTTATCATAATTTTTTTTTTGAGCAAAATTTTTCTACAAGAAGCAATTATTATTAACAAATTTTACGTGCCTACTAATTCAATAAAGTGATAACTACGGAAGGCACAAAGGAACCAAAACGATTTCGCACCGGGAAAGGTCTGGGACGGCTGTTTCGTCCCACCTTAGAGTCATCAGCCAGACAAACTCCATCGATGACAGACTCAGAAGGTGCGAACTTATAAGACTCCCACTCTCGCTCCAGAAAGCGGGACCCCAAAAAAAACACAATCAAAAATACACAATAATAGAAAAAATATCAAATCATTGGTCTACAGGATTTTGTCTGTAGTATAAAACAAAGCTTTTAAACTAATCAAGTTTAAGTAATAACAAATTTTATATGCATATTAATTCAACAAAACGATAACTACGGAAGGCACAAAGAACCAAAAAGATTTCGCTACTCACGGGTGAAAGTCTGGGTCGGCTGTTTTCAAATTCCTTTTGAGCCTAGCGGAACGCAGGCCAAGGTTTTGACATTTTTTCTATTATTGTCTATTTTGGGTTGTGTTTTGCTTTTGTGGGATCCCGCTTCTAAGAGCTCGCTCTTAATGGTTCCCGCTTAAATGTTCGCACCTTCTGAACCTATTATCGGTGTAATTTGTCTGACTGATGAGTCCTAGAAAGATCGAAACGGCCGTCCCAGACTCTCCTCGGTGACTGCTCGAGATGCGAAATCTTTTTGGTTCCTTTGTGAATTCTGAAGTTACCATTTTGTTGAATTATTAGTCACGTAAAATTTGTTACTACTTAAACTGGTTAGTTTAAAAGCTTTGTTTTATGGTGTAGACAAATTCCTTTTGTGCCAAGCGGAACGCATGCTAAGGATTTGATATTTTCTTTTATTATTGTGTATTTTTGATCGTGTTTTGAAGAAATTATTAATTATAAAAGATAAAATTTATTTACGCCATCCTTCAAGATGATCTTTACAATTGATCGTTTTTACGATCAACTCAGAGATATGCTGATTTTCATGAACTTCACTTTCCTTGAAACTTAAGTTCATGAAGAAAACCACAATTGTTGGACTCTGCTTTCGCAAGTGCTGATGAATTTATACAGTGCGTTTTCGAAATTTTCCGCTATAAAGTGATCGTACAGAATATATTTCAACAAATACTACGAAAAGTATCAGGAAAAAAGTGTTCATTGAACATTATATTACACTAGCAATATTTCGTCAACTGATAAATGATGGAAACATTACAGAATACAGAAAATAAAATTTGGATTAATGCAATTAATTAATTCGAAACGTGAAATAGGCGATCTTAGATTCCCGGTAATACAATTTCAAAAAAAGAGATCAGTAAACTCTTAGTCTGGTGAGTTTTTCTTTTATTTTTCATATAAAATTCGAATTAATATATCTTAAAAAAAAAAAGCTTTAAATTGACTATCAAAACTGTCAAACGTAAAGGCAGGATTAAAATTAAAATAAATATATATTAGAATTTTTTAGTGACTTCTGAAAATAAAAGGGAATGGGATAAAAAAAAAAAACCTTTGTAAATTTTTCACTTTTTTTTTTATACCACTAAGTTCTGCATATAGGTGATAATCTATGCAAAAAAAAATCTGTTTAAAATGATGGATCATTTAATTTATAATGTGCTTTAATTTCTAAGCCATTAACAAGAAAAAAAAATTGTCTTCAATTGAAAAATTTACAAACTAAATTTTAACCCTTTCCTAAACTTATTTGTTGTACAGACGGTGAACAGCGAACGGGAGCCGCCTTCAATTCCAGACGGAAGACGGGGAATTTAGTGTGTATGTTTCTCCTGCAGACCTGTCCTAGATTCACCCAACCCTCTGCAAAAATAAGGACCGGTTTATATTTTCCCGAGATTGAAGGATTTGGTCTGAACCCCAACTTCATCCCATGGTCGAGAATCACTGAAGCTATACCTCCACCCACTGAAGGGGCCTGCATGGCCTGAAAAGTGGGGTCCTTTAATTTATGACTATCCTTCGTTAAAGATGGTTCTTCTTAGATTTCAACACATGCGTACAAGTAGTGACCTTCCTCACATTAATGAACAGTTTCGGCATATTTTCTTTCAACAATGAAATTCGAAATACATATAAAATACATATACAGATACATTATAATAATAATAATAGTAATAACTATAAAAAAAGAAAAAAACAGTAACTAATCAATGCAAAAATTATACAACAGTCAACAAACAAAATTTATTTTCTTAAAATCTATATTGTAAATAAATTAAGGCTAGCTTTTTTATGATAATAATGCGTTGAGTTGTTAACTAAACAAACTTTCGGAAATCCGTCTAAGATTAAAAAGAAAACGGTTCAAAGGCAAAATACAAATTGAAGAACTTATTCTAGAAGATACAGAAGCGTGGCAAATGAGACAAAGAAAAATAATATAAACTTTTATATTTCAAACTGGCGACAAAAATGTTAGCAACTTTTCAAAGAAGCTAATTTTACATTTTCAGATAAGATTATACACTCACTTCCAAAAGTTAAGCACGGAGAGGAAAAATGTTAATTTCCATAAGAGATCTGAATTAAAGAAGCTGAAATTTGCTGCAAAGGTAGAAGGAAGTATGCAAATTACATAGAAAACAGCCAATCACGGTTTCGCATCGAGAAATATGCAAACAAGACAGTCGTATAAGAAGCCTGCATCGTGAAGGGTTACAGGAGTTGCATGTAAGTGCTGATGAAAGGTGTTTAGAACATTCGTACGATTTGTTTTCAAGGTAGATGTGTTTCTATGGCTTCCAGAAGACGAATGGAAGATTCTGTGCGCTGGCGGGCTGTCGGACGCATTGAAGCAGGACAGTCTACAACAGTCTGTAACAGATGTTGCTCGTTTCTTCGGCGTTCATCATTCCGCCATTTCATGATTATGGAAACAATTCCAAACCAGCCAAACAGTTGTCCGAAGACCTGTAGCCGGTCGTTCAAGGGTTATGACCCCTGCGGAAGATCGATATATAGCTGCTGTAGCCAAGCGGAATCGAAGATCGACCTCCACACGTGTGACATCTATGGTTGCAGCGGCCATTGGTAAGACGATATCTGACACTACTGTTCGTCGAAGGCTACACACGAAATGGCCCGGGTACCACGAATTTGTGTTCCTTTATCCGTCCAATCCAGAGGGGCACGATTACTGTGGTGCCGCCAACATGTGAATTGGACTATATCTGATTGAGATAACGTTATGTTCACAATTGAGTCCAGATTTGTCCTACAACCCGATGATAAGCGTGTAAGGGTCTGGAGGGAACAAGGCACACGCAATCGGCCTCAGAACATCACCGAACTTCACGCATTCCGCGTTGGAAGCATCATGGTCTGGGCAGGGATTTCACTGGGATATCGCACCGACCTGCACATCTACAGACGAGGTTCTGTGACTGCTGTACGGTATCGAGATGAAGTCCTAGACCCCATTGTGAAACTACGCTGCAGCAGTTGGTCCTTCTTTCGTTTTAAAGAACGATAATGCGCGTCCCCATAGAGCTGCCATCGTTCACGACTTTCTGGAGAGTGAGGGGATTGCGCGTTTGGAGTGGCCGGCTTACTCGCCGGACTTTAATCCAATTGAAAATCTTTGGGATGCCCTCGGCCGTGCTGTATGTCGACGTTTCCCACCTCCAGTCATTCTCAGAGCTTTAGAAACTGTCCTACAGGAGGAATGGTGATTACTGGACTCTTCGGTGGTTGATCACCTCGTAATCAAGCATGATCACACGCTGTAAACTTTGTATGCAGGTGAGGGGTGCTCACATACCTTATTAATATCGGTTTTATTGTTTGTTTTGAATTTCAACATCATTTTGTTAATGACGCAAATAGGACGTCATCTTATAATTTATGAAAATTCAATATTTTGTTTATCTCTGAATGTAATTCTTTGTTTTGTTTCATGAATAAACATAGAGCTACTTACTTGCAGCATTTCATGTCAATCAAAGCAGTACTTGTCCATTTTTTTCGCATTTTGCTGCTCCGTGCTTAACTTTTGGAAATGAGTGTATTTGCTCTTCCGAACCTTTATGAGTTCTAAATGTACTAGAATCAACACAGATCTTCTTTTTAAGAGCGTAATCTACAATGAAAATGTTCAGCTTCCTAGGATAAATACCAATATATTTTTTTTTCAGCAGAGCGTAGAAGGGTAGATAAATTTCGACTGAAAATTGTGCTTTAACATTTTAGTGGTAACTGTTTTTCTTCACTGTGTTTTGTATTATTTTTAAGGATAGTTGACAAACAATAGCCTAAATCTGCAACATGACAGCTACGCAGCTGTTTATAAAAAAACAAAGGAAGCGATCATGTGATCCCTTGAATCTATTGTGTGTATGATGCAATATTAACACACTCGTGCTGATGGACATATAATCTCTTTATCTATTATCGATCTGCTATCAAACCAACTGACGCCTCCTCTTCTTCGAAACTGTTAATTTACTCTAGTTTCAATGAAAAAGGATTCTATTCTGAAAGGAAATTAATAAGGAAATGAATTCAACACAATACCGGAAGTAGAAGTCGACTCAATAATTATAAGAAGAATTTCAACGGAATTGTCTTCAATGCTTTTTCACTCTCCTTTTCAAAAATCTTCGAAAGCTGATCATCCATTATTCTTTGAACTGAAGATGTGAATTAAATATCATGTCTTTTTTTAGCAAAGACTTTCTCAATTTTGATTGATGAAAGCAATTATCCATTTTTAGCCTTAACAACTACAGCGCTACACCTACACACATCTACTGTAGAATGATAGCCTCCACAGTTTCATAACATAAAATATTTTTCAGAATTGTACAGCAAATTGTTCTGAAAAGTAAATTAAATGTGGAATTGAATAAGAAACAAATTGTTAAGTTTACTTCATCACATTTCCTTGAACCCGAGAAAACAATCCCAGACCACGACGAGAATGGAATCCACGACGAGCCTGAACCCACAAGAATTTTAGAATAAATAACAAAATATATAATTAATCTTGAAAATATTTCAGAATAAGTCATTAAGTATTTTTTGTTAGGAAACTTTAAGTTGTAGATTTAATATCTTTATTTTGTTATAACTTATAACAAAATTATCGTAATTTTGAAGTAAACGGAAAACCAATAAACGGAAATCCAGCGCTTGCGTTGTTAAAAGTGATACTGATCTGATTGGCGAGCAAAACTCATTTATTCAGCCGTTGTAATTCAATTACAATTTCAAGCAATGCCCTCGTAGAGTACATTTAGTATGTGTAGATCCCATTTTTGAATCATTCGGTCAAGTCTAAATAAGTGGCCACATTAGATAGAGGGATATTCATAGTAGTTCTCAGGTAGTCACTTCAGTATATATAGATCCAACCATTACTATTTTTCTGAGCCGATCAATGGCTACTAAAATTGACCTCGACTGAAAGTCAGATTATTCCTCTCCAGCCCATAAAGAGTCAACGAAATATGATCCATCGGGCTCCGATTCCCGGTTTGGGCGGTGCAGGGCAAACACACGGAAATCCTAATAGTCGGTCCTTACCGGGTCTCTAAAGAGTTAAACGCACTTCTCCGTCTTCCGTTATGTTTCCGTAACGTAATTACATTAGTGACGTACCGGTAGTTACGTATTCAGGGTCATCAGAATTGAGTCTCGTAATTCAGGGTCACCAGAATTGAGTCTCGTAAGACGTAACGGAGATCTTCAAATCGACGAACATACGTTATATAAATACAACGGCTATGTTCGTCGATTTGAAGATTCCGGTTCGTCTTACGAGATTCAATTTGGTGACCCTGAATACCTAACTACGTCACTAAAGCAATTACGTTACGGAAACATAACGGAAGACGGAGAAGTGCGTTTTCCCTTAAGAATGACTGAATTCCGACCTGATTACAACAAAAAGACTCGAAAAGAACTCGAAGCCTACTTTTTTTACTATACATATTTTTAAGTTTGAAAAAGAATGCAAAAGATAAGATGACACAATGATGAAAAAAAAATATACAAATTCATCAAAATATTGAAGTATAACTATTGTATAAAAAGAAAACTGTAGAGGAAATATTGCTAGTGATACTATGTTCTACAATTCTACATTAGAAACAGTTTGCAATTTTTATTTCTTAAGCAAGAAACTGAAGCGATTAGATTTTTTTATAGCTTAAATGAAATATTATCGTTATTAACAACCAAATGAAATAGTAAGTGATTTATTTTTCTTGTTAATTCTGATTCTTCAATTTTTTCTGCATCCTATTGATATGGAAATGAATAAGGGTTAATATTAGCTAATCTAAATTTGAACTTACTGGGATAAACAGTTTCCTAATAGAGACGGAAATTCTATTTCTATCGTAAAATTCAAATCTATTTTATTGCTTCTTCTATTCATTTAAAAAAGTGCTTCAATTTTCATGAAGCTACAAAAAAAAAAAAAAAAAAAAAGATTTCTTCTAACTACAAAGAAGTAAATTATATTTATCGAAAAGGGTTAATTTTTGTAGATCGTTGATCAAAAAAAAAAAAAATTAAAACAAATTTTCGTGATTCCATTCCGTTGGTTTTCAATCCCCTACAATGTTATCAATGGTTTTTGCTTTTAATCTAAGAGGTTTTTAATGTAGTTCTTTGTTGTTTGATTATTTTACGAGATTCTTGTCACTTCAAACCACTTCTCTCAATCTCTGAACTGATAACGAACAGGAGGTTGCGGGTGTTCATTACCTCTGTTATTATCTGCCTCCTGTATAACTTACTTTCACATCATTTAGTGTACATCATAGCGATCACGTGCATTTTCATTTTCTGTAAATAATCATTAAAAAAAATAGGAAATGTAAATAAAAAATAAATAAATAGGAGGATAAAGGAAATAAAAAGGAAATAAAAATAGATAAAACCAAATTGAAGTAACTAGTATTCGAACCTGAACTATTGCGGCCGAAATACAATGTACTGACCACTTTACTATCAAGGCTTGAATAATACTCACAAGGGAAGTGACTGACCTCGTACGCTGAGAACCGCACGAAAATGTGCTTAGAATATAAATCGCTCACGCCAAAAACAGTGGTATGAGTCATTCTCATGCAAAACTGCACGTCTTACCACGAGAGACATTTGAATTATCACCTATTTAAGGTACAAGAGGGGAACTTTGGTAACGCGAAGAATATCGATGTAACAGGACTAAAAACACTCATATTTTAATGTCGTGACTATGCTGCTATATAGAATATACAGCAATATAGTTTTGCCTAAGAATGACTCATTCCACTGTTTTTGGCATGAGCGATTTATATTCTAAGCACATTTTCGTGCGGTTCTCAGCTTTCGAGGTCACGCACTTCCCTTGTCAGAATGCACATAAGATGTTGAGAATACTCTTTTTTAAGTTTTATTACGAGACCGGAACTCGTATTTTCCTCTATCCAACAAATGATAAGGGTTCCAATGACTCATGCATGCCCGACTTATAGTTTGCTGTAGAGATGATGACAGATGAACAGAATAAACGTAAGAGCTCTCCTGTCCCTCTACTCTTTTCATGTGCGATATCGCATGTACTATTTTCAATACTGTGTCATCCTTTTATTACTTACAATACTTTTTAATGCCAAATTTATAAAAGTGACTGCTTTAATTTTGCTTGTACAATAAAATTTAGAATTCATTAAGAGAATTCATTTAGCTAACAGAATAAACAGAATTAATATCATTATTAATAGAATTGGAAGAAACTGAAAACTTTCTTACAGTTTTTTAGAAAAAAAAAATGATTTAAGCTAGTAAAACAGAGAATACAATAACAGTGTTTGGAATTTAGACATAAATTAATCATAAACAAATAATATAAATATATATTTTATACACTTTGTGAGAATCTTCTTTAATGATCGAAGGGGAACAAGCTAATTTTCATATTTAATCCTTTGCTCTGACGGATCTCTAATACTGCATTATTAGAAATTAATCCTATTTATAATAATGCAGTATTAGGAGATCCGTCAGAGCAAAGAAAACCAAGGCGGGAAAATGTGAGACAATTATTATTGAGTGTGTCATTAGTTATTCCTGGAAAAACTAAGGAAAGCAAAAATAAATTAAAAATAATTTTAAATTAAACAAACTTTAATGAATGTTGAAGACCCATCAGAGATCAACTTAGAAATAAACCAACTCCTCTATTCTATAAAAAGAAATAGCGTTTTTGTCGCTGCAACTGTTCGCGAAATGCCGGGAATCTTTCAAAATGTACGGCAATCAATGCTTCGATTGCTGTCATGCATGCATTGCAATTGCCGGCCGCAACTTGACATGTTGTTCACACTTGTTTCCATTTACTTAGCTTTGTCTTGGTGTTCCATATCACCTCACAAGCCGACTGCATCGCCACTAAATACGCGCCCTCTAGCACCGAAGGTTGCTGACAGTGGACAAACATTCTCAGACGAAAAACATTTCTCTTCCATTCAATTTTAAACAGATTTTGATATACTCTACATAGCAGAAACACTTGTAAAATTTATAGACAATATTATCTTTCAAACTGACACATTCATAAAAAACACATCCGTACAATTTACCCATCCGTACTGGACCTTAAATAGGTGACCATTCAAATGTCTCTCGTGGTAAGACGTGCAGTTTTGCATGAGAATGACTCATACCACTGTTTTTGGGGTGAACGATTTATATTCTAAGCACATTTTCGTGCGGTTCTCAGCGTACGAGGTCACTCACTTCCCTTGTGAGTTCGTAAACTTATTAATTTCACAAGATATAGCTTCAAAAATTATTGTAACAATACAGTTGTTGCTGTTCAGCTGAACGGTCACGTGATAAATTCGGAAAAATCTGTAGCATTTCTTAATTACATCTTGTGTGAAATTTATTTACTTTTATTTGTTTCTATATTAAACAATTCAATATCTATATCACAGATGAATATTTTTGTAAGTATACATAATAGGACTGAGGAACATTAAAAAAAAGCTACATCGTTTGAATAATACTAAGGCAAGAATTGTTTGTGCCTGTAGTTGTTATTTTTTTTTCCTAAAAAAATAATATTCAGGGTCGGGAAATATTTTTCTTTTTCGAAATTTCAACAAAAATCTTCTGTTTCCTCCATAACAGGTTAAAAAGGAAGTATTCAAAACCATTTAGTTTTATTTGCGAGCTTCAAGGTGAGCGAGAGTCCGACTGGGCTTCCGATCTCTTAGGCTCCCTTTACGCTGGTGGAACCTCCAGGACTGCTTATCTTCAGTTGAAGATCCGAAGATGTTGTTTTATTCTTTATAATTAATATGATTTTTTATTACGAATCGTATGCTTTAACAATTGGAAAATAACTTCTTCATCTTTCGTAATACATTGAAAAGCTTTCGAGCCCGAAATGTGACAACATTCTTCCGGGTTATGATGAAAACACAAGATGATGACATGCGGAAGAAAACTTACTGTTCTTTCTTTTGAGACCTTTTCAAAAAAAAAAAGTCAGTTCATAATTTTGTATTTAAAACAAAGCAACCTCATCCATTTTGCAATCTATCAAATGATTGCGTTGTTAAAAGTAACGCTATTATTGATTGGCGCAAAAAACTCATTTATTCAAGTCATTATAATAATACAAGAGTCAAGTACCATTTCAATTGATGCTCGTATTGAATTCATTTAGTACGTCTAGTCGCGCATTTTTACCATTCGGGCGATTCTCAGTTAGTGGGTCGCGGATATCATATTTGTTCACAGTCTAGTCGATTGAATGTAGATAGATCACAGTTTTGCCAATTACCATTTTTTTTTTCGACCTGGTCAATGGTCTCGTAAAATGGCCGTGGTCTGGACTGGAAGTCACACTTTTTTTCCCCAACGTCCAGGCCAGAAGATATGATTCATGGGACTCCGACTCTCGGTTTCGACTGTGGAGTGATTATACGGGAATTCTGATAGCTCCTCTTTAAAGGGCCTTTAAAAAAAAAAGTCCATCGTTTTTTGTTCGAAACGAAAAAGCAGTTTTATTCTATTTTAAATTTCGCATAGTTGTATATTCATATCAATAATCTATTAATTTTTCAAATGTTTATTTGAGTTGCAATTAATTAATTTTAACAATACGAAAGCACGTGCACGAGAATTACCAAGATTACTATATTATTTGCCATCGATAGAAATTCAATGTTTTGCTTTAAATATTTTTCTAAAGACAATCCACATGGGAAAATTAAAAAAGTTCACAGGGATACACAAATCGGATTTTATACGGATTAGCCTCTCGTTTTCCTATTAGACTAAAACTAAACAGCACTAGATTAAAAACAGAAAAAAAATCTCTACAAAGGCTCAGATGGAATCAGGTCTTTTTCTTTGCCCACAGGAGTTGTACGCACGGCATTCAATCGTTGGTGCTCTTCTGACGCCTGCGCACTTGCCACTGCCATCAACGCGCGCAGTCAACACTTTTCCACGTGCAGCGCTGCGGTGAAGTGCGCTCTGTTCACGCGATATCCTTGCACGGCAACCGATCAGTGCTCCTCGGCGGGAAGCAGTCGCGTGTTTGGTAAACATCGGCCAACGGACTCAGTTGGATAAAGCTACGGCGCCCAGCGATTAAGGTAAAAAAAAAACATCACATCATTTAGATTAGTAATTGCCTTGTTGTAAAAGATTAGTGTTAAAACAGCTCATTTTCACTAAATACTATTGGACTAATTATATAGACTTTCAATCTGATAAATCTAAATAATGATACACTGCCCTGCCAAAAGTACCGATCGTTTTAAGAACTGACACATTTGGCAATATACAACGAAAGATGAATATAATCTTTTTTTTTTTTTTTGCTGGAAACGAAACAGTGCTAATTGTTGTGTAGATATTTATAATGACAGAAAACAGTTTGATTTTTAAAAACTAGTATTAGATTTTTATTTGGCTAAAAACAAAATTTCAAATAATTATTTTTTTGTTACTGCGTATTAAACTGTGTAATGAGATTATATTTTAGTCTCGTATTAAATAAAATCTGCAAATGACTCGATAGATAGAAGGCTGGGTGGGCAATGAGATTTCATTAAAATGAAGGGGGGAAAAAAATGTTGCTGTTCGTCAGGCTTTTGAATTTCTTCAAGCAAAATTTTGGTAAATTCTTTTACCAAAAGGAGAACGAATTATTCTACATTACTATACTAACTATTACCGCCGATAAGCATCAGACTTGGTTCCGATTTCCAATTCTGTTAGGCTAATGATCGCAAGAACCTCTATCTCCTAAGCTATTCATTTTTCTTTGAAGACCATACTTTAACTCGGTGGTTCTCTCTATTTTCTTTCATATGAATACTCCCGTTCTCATTACTTGTGCCCGTAAACTTTGTGAAGCAATAACTACTCTAACGAAAATAATGAAAAAAAAGCTAAAGTTTAAACAAAGAAACGTTGTACAGAAATCTTTGTAATTCTGTCACTTTGTCTCTTACTTATTTTTTGTTTTCAATGTACGTAAACCATTTCGGAGGACATTCAAATTATGAATTGTTTTCCTGAACTTCATAAATGAATTTTTCATTTGATTTATGTTTACAGGCGCACTAGTCAATGCGAATGTCTCACTAGTCTGTCTGTCTGTCTGTTTCTATGTATTCCAATAGCCTTGAGTGTTTCGGGACCATATTTTGCACCGTAATAGTCCAGAACCTCTACAGATTTTCGTTTCTTTTTTGAAAAGCAAAATTTAACATTCATTATAATTCATGAATCAAGAAAAAAAATCACACTGGACAGTCAATATGCCGTCGCACACTGAGCCAACATCAACGGGAATCCTAAACAGCTGTTTCATCTCTGTTAGGAATCATCAGCAGAGTTTACCCTTGATGCTTGAATCTTCTTTTTTTTTTTTATTTATTTTTATCATTTCCTACCCCCAATCTCAATGTAGACAGTTTCTACTTCAATGTATGGATTACCATACAAGCCTTTATTAATTCCACTACAGTCTGAAGTAACGGAGAGGGAATTCGGAATAAAATTGAGTTTTCCCCGAGCAGCGTCGGGTACCGGTACTTAGAAAATACGGTTTAGAAAATACATTTAGAAAATGCATTTGGAGGACAGTTCTGTCTCCAACATTTTTTGAATTCATTTTTGTTTTGTCTGCCGGAAGAAACAGTTCGAATACTGGAACTTTGAAATGTCGCATTGTTTTAATTTTAATTGTTAATATATGTGTAAAAGGTCCATTATGGTCTCTATGTTAATTAGTTTTTATCTGCACGTTAAATCATTTTAATTAAAATGTGATATCCTTTAAAAATTAAAATTCAGTAAAATTATATCTTGCCTCTAAAAAAAAAAAATAGTGTTCACTTTTGCTGAATTCTTTTCATGTACTTCTTCGCAGGGATGCGCGTACCGCAGGTTGAGAATTCTTTTCTTTACTAACCAGAGCGAGCTCAGTGCCTAATCGAGCTGAATAATTAAATAAAAACCAATTACGCTCTATTTTTTTTATTTCAAAACCGAATGAAAAGAAGACATCCTGTTTTGTCCCATTTTGTAGCTGGATTACAAATAGAAGTTGTGTGGCTATCATTACGCCAAGGCCGCCTTATCTAATAAAGAAAAAGAAAGATATCTTATCTCAGAAGCTTATAATTTATTGGATATCAACATAACAACAATAAATGTTTGTAAGGAACATGAGTTTGGGATCTATCTAAATTTCCCGAATTCTGAAATATTGAAGAAAAAAAATGTAATTTACAAATTCATTTTCTCAAGTATAAAAACTTCTATAATATCTGGAATTAATTGAAGAATATCATATTGACAGTGTTTTTTTTTTCTTTTAATTACTACTCAACATTAAATTGAATTTACTTTAACTCTTTATCTAAATCTAATGGATAACAATTTGTTGTTATTTTTAAAGAATGTTGTTTGTAAACTGTAATAAAGAAATCGAACTCTTTCTGTCCCAAATGAACCCTACTTTCCTCTGATTTTTTTTAAAATTCAAATACGTAACAATCTGGAATAATAAATTCAGAATGTATAGTCAGAATTTATTCCTATTTTAAAACTAATTTAAAACTAGGAATGAGCTAGTAAATTTTCAGTTTACATTTTTATTACGAATAACAACTTTTTTATTCAATTTAGAAAAAAAAAATGAATTTGTTTTCTTTCAATCATAAAAAGAGGAAATTTTAGAACAGGATGAGGAAGAATATGTGACGTCATTTAAGTAAATTGTCTGCAACGAAACAATGCTTCTCTTTCAGACAAAATAAAGTTAACCTAAAATTAAGCTAAAGGACCAAAGCACCCGATTCCACTAATTAAATAGTACTACTATGATTTCCATCAAAAAAAGTTAAAATACGATATTTCTCAATAGTCCTAGAAATTTTGTTTTTGAAACTTCTTTGTTTTTATTTTTGTTTTTCTTTTGTTTTAATTGTGAAAAAAACACACAAACAAAATGGATGAAAAGAAAAAGAAAAAGAAAAAATAAAGGTGATGTATAATAAGAAATATGATTTCGTCTCACCAGGATTTTAATCTTTGAATATTTGGACAAAAAAACTGATGTTAAACGATCTCCTGGTGAATCAAAACTTCAGGCAGATCTATTACTATAACAACAAATGAATATTTGATTAAAATACTTTGCCTCGTGACTTCATGAATAGAACGTTGAATTTAGTTAATTAAATGTGCTTTTGTCAGCGTTTAGATTTGCCAATAGTGTGCTTGCACAACCTATTTTAATTGAAATATCTCAATAAGATACCTCATAGATATTCGATACTGAAATAATTACTGTAGGAAAAATTAAACCTGAATTTCTAAAATCTTATTATCAGAAGAATTCAGCTCTAATTAGTCTAGACTTCCTT
Source organism: Thereuonema tuberculata (assembly GCA_023159025.1). Taxonomy (NCBI): domain Eukaryota; kingdom Metazoa; phylum Arthropoda; class Chilopoda; order Scutigeromorpha; family Scutigeridae; genus Thereuonema; species Thereuonema tuberculata. The sequence continues at coordinate 78,357,156 of JAFIDM010002131.1, read as the reverse complement.
TTAATTAAAAAAAAAAAAAAAGAAAACTATCCAATTTTTCTAAGTTTTCTGTCTGGTTTTATAATTTCTCTAATTTTGCAAAAAAAAAACCAAACCGTGCTAAATAACCCATGGTGGCATTTCAACTTAAAGAAAAATCATATAGAATGGATTTGATAAAAGAAGTCTACAAGCAGCGCAAAACAAGAATATCAGAGGCGTGTCCACGAACCAAAATAATAAATAAAAAGGTATTACATCTCCAGATGAGAATGACTCGCCGAAAAAAACAATGACTTTCAACAAAAGAACAGGTCCAAATTGCTAGGTTTCTTCCATTTTCGAATGCAATAGGGAAAAGAAGTTACAATGGCTACCAAACCTTTTCCCTTAATTGGTCAATAAAGGATATTTACAGCAAAACATCTCTATCCTCATTAGATGATAGCAAGCGTAGGAGGTAAGATGTTGCATCCCGGAGCTAGGATACAAAAAAAAAATTGCTTTTTAAATCGTATTCATCTTCCTTAATGTTAATATAAGACTTAACATTAGACTGAATCATCCATTGGTGATTCGTGGACGAAAGTAGCTGCACTTCCGGTTCCTGTAAGGCAGTCGCTACTCTCCGGTACTCCAAGATTAAACAAACCTTTGACGGCCGGTTTCCCCAAACAGTCGTAATCTACTCCTGGATTATGTGCAAATGAATCCAATTAAGTTGTGACATGATCTAATGCTAATATTATCTGGAAAAACATCTGGAGAAGTGATATACCGTACATACGGTAACTAATAAACGTACTACCGTGGTTATGGCAGACAGTGGAGAAATGACTTTTTTTTTTTTTTTTTGCTTTTACTTGAAACGTTCTGGCTATGAGTAATTAATATTACCACGCTTTACTTTTGTTATGAAATCTCTTAAGAAACGTGTACAACGAGACGGAATACTTAATAGGCCTGCAAATAACAAAGCTTCTGGATATTGCCGTTTGGACAAGGTAGAGACATACAAATGGATGGATAAATGGAATTCATCAGCCATTTAAAACAGTGTTGTTGGCGTACCAATTTTCGAATATCTGCTGTTAGAATCCAACTGTAATTCTAAATGCAATATGCTGAAAATTTACTCGAAGTTTTTAGTTATTTCGGAAATTATTGATTATTTATTGTAGCAAAAAATTCATATGTTTGTTTTCTTTGGACCCAAATTTTTTGATTACAGGAAGTTGAACAAGAGTTTTTCAAAGTAAAACTGCAATGTAAATCTTTTTGTTTTCTTCATTGTTTTAAACTATATTAAAAGCATTATCCCGTATAGTACTTAGTAATTTTGTCGATAAGAATAATTATAGATCTGTAACGTACAGGTGAAGTTCTGTTCACCATCCTGATTCGTAACACTTTTTTTTTCTTTCTATTTTTAGAAATTGCTGCGAACTTTTCCAGATGCTTCTAACTTAACAGCTTCACTTAACACTTCTTAAATTCAAAACTAAAGCCATTAAAGAAATTGGCTCCAGCAGCAAAGAAACCATTCTCAGAAAGAAAAAAAAAACGTAGTTTCTTAATTCTTGATTTTCATCCAAATTGAATTGCGTAAAAGTGAATGAGAATTTACTATTTTTTTTTTCGTCGTTGTTTTACTCAAATTCACGGGATGATGAACGCTTTCAACGTTTTATTTCCATAGCGTTTCACATCTCTGGATTCAATCTCGTACGATCGTAAAAAAACCCAGTCGTTTTGTTTTTGACACATGAATGAAGTCCATTGTAATCTTCACTGCTGTTGTCATACGAAGAATAGTTGATATTGACTTTTTTTTTTCTAATGAGTCGCGTGGTTTGACAACCATCAATTAATTTCTCGTTACTATTGTTAAAATTCAAACTAATGAGTTTTGATGATAATTAATGTTTTTCATTATCTTTAATTATTTTTTTAGAGAATTGTTGTTCATATTGTTGAAGTAATTTGAATAAAACAATTCATTATTAAAATTGAATAAAACGTAAAAAGCTTAATGAGATTTCTGTAAAACTAATAAAATTAATATTTTAAATCAATAACAAAAGTAAAGCATTTTGTTTAAGTTCGAGTAACTTAAAGTATACTTTCCTTAAAACGTTGTTTCTTTCTTTCTTTTTTTTTTTATTATGTCATGGAAAACGACAAACCTACATTTATAATTGTAAACCGGAAATAATTATTTCCGGGCGGTTTACAAAAAAAGAGCTGTCTTGATGTGGATGACAAAGAAATTATAATGTGTGATCACTTTGAACTTTTTCAGTTAGTAAAAAAAGGACGTGGTAGTTACAAATTATGTTACAGACCTGCTACCGTCACTTCGCTCCGGAAGCCTTGCATACGTAACGTAAAAAAAAAAACCGCTTTATTTCTTCAAAAAAAGCAAATTACATTAAGTAAACAAAAAACGGAAACTTAGAATTAAGAACACTCATGTCAAATTTTGTATTTCAATTCAAGCGATTTCGGAGATATGCGTACCCTTGAAGAATGTTTGCCCTTCCATTTACACCCCTTAGTCCGGATCCGGTTTTCATTGTTCATGAATTATTCTGGGATGCATGTGAACCTTCGTGCCAAATTTGAAAAAGATCCGTTGAGAAATGGCGACATTGTTTCAACACAAACAAACAAATACTCGCTCTTATTACTTAGATAAATTGGATCTACAGATATTAGACAATTCTATTGTCTAGAAACAATGAATTAAATTCGTATTATTTACTTAAATAACAAAACTCGAAGTAATGTGAATGATATCGAAGTGGAAATGCGCTAGTTAAAAAGATATAATTTTCGTTGCTTAAGATGTTAACAGAAATAGGATAGAAATCCATTGTTCAGATTCTCATGCTTTTCTCTGGGAATTTCCATCGCCTTCTCTTGCTGATTTCTCGATATGGAGCCACTTTTTCAAATATAGAAGTGGATTTCAATCGATAATTAATAAGGATTAAGTAAAAACAAGAGTAGGATTTTTCGTTTCTATCATTCTAATCATTTAACAACACACACACTTACACAAAACTGTTTTTAAATAGTACGAAATTTCAGGATTTGTGGCTATTTCCTGTGTGACAGAAAGTACCGGAGACCGGAACCTGTATTTTTCGCTAACTAGAATTCAAAAGGGTTAAGGTCTCACTTATGTTTGATTCTTATTTCTGTAAGACAGAATAAAAGAAATAACCCCCCCCCCCTTTTATATGTAGGGGAGGGATAAAAAAGTAAATAGAATGCATATTTATGAGCAAGACACTATGTTTCAAGAAGCTACAGTCACTGGTTCAGAGATTAAGGGTAATATATGGAAATAGTGTTTTAATTATCCTAATTTATCCTTAGGAAAGTGAACTAATAATATTTAACGGCACTCCACCACAAAGATACTGGTCATCAAATAGTGGTAGAGAATCCATTCATTTTTGATACAATTATTAATCAATACTTACGTAAATTTTACGACTCTTTGTTGATAAAATCCAACAAATGCTATAGTACTGAGGTCTCAATAACAAATGCTTTACAATACCAGCTCTATTAACTTTAATCATTTATTTTAAACAATAAATTGGCGTAATAATATTAAGAATGTTTGTAATCCAGAAAAAGCCTAATTTGTATTCTTTCTTTCTTGTAGTCTAAAGAAGGGGTTTGCATAAGATACCTCGGAACTTGTGCATGTGACGAATATGAATTTTGTAAATGTATTTATATTTAAAGAAAAGAAGTTTAACATGCCCAAAACTTTAGTGTGTTTGATCCCCTTTTTTAATGTAATATCCTAAAATGTCCTCAAATTTTAATTCTTTCTTCGTCTTCTTTCGGTTGTAAATATAAAATATTAGATAATACTGGTTGCAATGTTACTTTTTTCTTGGGCGGCTGCGGTTTTAGGAATCCGAAGACATTACAGTAATTTCATTTTGAAAATCTGGTAATAAAATTGGAAACTGATTAGATTTCACTATAATCTTATTTTCTTCTTCGCTATAAATTGAATCCGTTTCAATTCAGAGCCTGAATTTCGGAACAGCCAAAGCGATTGTTTTTCATAATTCTTCAATCAAGTCAAAATGTCTTTGTTTGAATTCACTCTGAGTCAAATTCCCGTTTTTAGCTGTAATTGTTCAAATGAGCAAAATGGCGGCTCGAATCATTAGTGAGTTTATTTATTACAAAGATACATCGAATAATTGTACATTTTAACGTATTTAAAAGTGTATTTACATTTTTAGCGACCCATTTGGGAGCTATTGTGAGACCAAAATCGGTAGCTATTGCGTTTGTCCTGTTGGACTGTCCGTCCATTTCTATCCACCCCCAACAACTCCCGAACGGAAGATCGGATCGACAAACGGATTTCACCATCGTATCCGAAGGCCCCAACACTATAGGAATGGGGTATTTTCAGTAGCCAACGCCCTCCCATGTTCGAGATATTTGGCATTCTTGTCATTGTACCCTTCTAAAAACTCCCGAATGAAAGTTCGGATCGACCAATGGACTCACCATCGAATTCAGAGGCGCAAAAACTGTAGAAATGGAGTATTTTTAGGGGCCAATGCTCCCCCCCATGTTCGAGATATTTGGCACTGTTTTCAACGGATTTCTGATAATAGCTTAAGCGTTAGAAATGCAATTATCACATTTCAGTTTTCAGCTATTGCTTGATTGTTAAGATTTCAGTACTCACATACTGAAGGTTTTCGGTTGGAATCCGTACAGCTATTTTTCTTTTTTTTTTTTTTTTCTCTTAATCTTTTTTTCCCAATGTTCGCGTGGGATTTTTTTTTTATCTTATTTTCTTTATTTTTTTTCCTAACTTTTTTTTTTAATTTTTCCGTAGGTTATTGTACTTCCTTTTTTTTATTATTATTTTTTATTTTTTTTATTAGTATGGGTCGCCCTTAAATTTATGCTTTAGCACACAATTGTATTTACTTGTTAAATAATATTTCTAAATTATTTTTGAGATTAATAAATAATAATTCAGACTCTATTGAATTTGTAAAAGGTTAAGTTACTTTAATATTTTTGTACAGGATGCTATAGATTGGGTCTAGCGTTTCCAAAGTCGTTTCATATGCAAAGAAGATGCAAAAAAAAAAAAAAAAAAAAAAAAAGTAGAATAATAAGAAGTCCGAAAGAACTTGCAGCTTACTTTCATTAAAATGTTATTTCTTAGATTTTTTTTTTTTTCTTAAATGTTTAAACGACAATACGAAAAATCTACATTTAAATTCCAAGTTATCATCTCTTGAATCCAAAAAGTACAAAGTTCTCTATTTTTAAAATAAAAAAAAAATATAATAAAAATCCCCATTATTTACTTAAATTGTATAAATAGGGATTAATTTCAATCTTATCAAACCAAGCGGAATGGATTAAGGATTTAACATGAATTGTTAATGAGATATTAAGAGAAATAGGATAGAAATCCATTGCTTCGATTCCAATGCTTTTCTATGGGAATTTTTATCTTTTTATACTGATTTCTCAAACAGAACCCATTTGGAAAAGATTTCAAATATAAAAGTTTTAAATTGTTCCTAGTTCTCGAATATGCATACCAAGATTCAAGAAGCTCCGTCCAGTGGTTCAAAACATCGTGGGAGCGGGAAGAGGAACACACAGACAGACACAGTGACGTATTTGATGATTCTTTCTATCGGAAAACCCGTGCCGGCGTGGCCGAGCGGTCTAGACGGCGGTCTGCCGTGCGGGCAGTCTGTCGGCACCGGGGTTCAATTCCCGGGCACCCGGGTTCGATTCCCGGTTGTGGCTTGGCTGTTTCAATTTTCTTTCCTGTATTAGTCTCCTTCTTTGCTGTCCCCTTTCTCTTCCCTTCTCATCACCTGGTCAGTAGGGCTGATTATGACCAGAGTTCCCTCAATATTGGGGACGCCTTCGTCCCCAAACTAAACTACAAGGCCATCGACTATCGGAAGGTATGCTAAAAAAAATGCTTTTAAAATGAAAATTTAAGTCGTCTTCCTATCAAGATAATCCTTGAACTGTTTATCCTACAAGACTGAAGCTTTCCAGGAAGATTTCGATTCAAATTACAAAGTTTCCTATTGATTCCTGCACAAATTGGACATTTACGGAAGGAAGTACGAGCGAAAAGCCTTACCATCTGACCCTAACCCCAGTAGGGTACCAAGGGGGGGCGGAGGGGGCGGTCCGCCCCGGGCCCCCGCCTGGGAGGGGCCCCATCAGCCAGCTTATTTCCTTTTTTTTGGTTGTAAAAGCAAGCTTAGGGGACCCTACCAGCCAGCTTATTTCCTTTTTTTTTTGGTTGTAAAAGGAAGCCTAGGGGGCCCCATCAGCCAGCTTATTTCCTTTTTTTTTGGTTGTAAAACAAGCCTAGGGGGCCCCAGTCAGCTTAGGGGCCCCATCCATCCAAGTATTTCCTTTTTTTTATGGTTGTTGAATTGGAGATTCTGTTTTCTTTTTTTGGGTTGTGGAATAATGGAACTCCCGCCCCGGGCCCCCAAAGATGTTGGTACGCCACTGCCTAACCCTACCCATTTGTCCAATAAAGCTTAAATTTTAATAAAATGTTTCGATCCCTATTGATTTTGCCACGCATAGGACCACAAGGTAAGAAGATATAAACCGAAAATTTTAACCAAAAAAATATAGTACCGTATTATGTTACATATTCCTTACAAATGTTATAATAAATATACATTAAAGCGATAATAAGGTACAAACACCAAATGACATGTTTAACTTCCCTGAATTTTCTTTCACCTTAATCTTAGCTTAATCCCTTCCCTTCGTAATCCCATGTAATGTTTGACAGCGTGACGCCGGAAAATGATTAGGCGGTTCTGTTGAACTTCTCCATTTAATGAGAATTCTTCGCACGAGGCGCGTTAAGTTCGAGTCAGTCGTTCACTGAATCCATAGAGTTATTTTAGAAATAATTACATCATTTCTTTTACCTTTCGTAATCAACGATTTGTTACGTGAATAATTGTCAACGAGTAATCTGATAAATGCAACACCATTCTAATATTTAAAATAACTCTTGAGCCACCGTGTGGATCTTCTTGCAACTTGGTATGCATATCTAAGGAGTAGAGATGAACTAGCTTTTATATTTGAAATCTCTTTCAAATGTTCTTGTTGATAAATTAGCGTCAGAAGGTGAGAGAAATTCCGATAGAAAAAGCAATGAGTCTAAACACTGGATTTCTATCCTATAAACAAGAAACCAACAAGGCACCAAAGGAAAACAAAAGGTTTCGCCTCTGAGCTATCATCGGTGGGAGTCTGAGACAGCCGTTTCGTTCTCTTTATGAACTCATCAGCCAAAGCTCAGATCGCGAAACCGAGGTTAAGGATTTCACTCATGCACCCACCAGTGGGATCCAAACAACATAAAACCACAACCAAAAAAAGTCAAAACAAAAGAAAAAAAAGCTCCAATTCCTGGCCGCGAATCCGTCAGGTACAGAGGAAATTGAATAAGTAAAGTCTGATGGCAGGCCACATTAATTAACAAAAATTAACATGCCGTTATCAAATAAATAATAAACCAGTAAGGCACAAAAAGGAAAACAATCGATTTCTATCCTGTGTCTGTTAACATCTCATTGTCTTAAAGAATGAATATTAAATGCTTTAACTAATTCCATTGCGTGTGGTTTGGTATGATTAAAATTAATCCGATTTAGACAATGTAAGTGAATAATGCAGATTTAATTTAGTTTTTTTCAATAAATGAAAATTTGTACTGTTTGTGTTCAGTAGATGTTAGAATCGAAATGTAAACGTGGGTTTCCGTTTTTATTTTTTCCACGACTAAACAAAAATTAAAAAAGAAAAAAAAAAGAGTAAAGAAATTTTAAGAAATAACATTTTAAAGAAAGTAGGCTTTAAGTTCTTTCAAACTGTTGCTTATTACTTCTACATTATTCTTTATGGAAACTCAATTTGAATCGTTTTATTTTTCAGGATTTTTTTAGTCAATTTTTCGAAAGAAAGACTATGATTTTCGTGTTTGCGTATTTGTGCATCATTTCTGTCTTTTTCTGAACCAGTGAACGAATCTTCTTAAAGCTTGACGTGCACATTTAAAAACGAGAGATCCTCTCTTCTAGGTATTTCGAAATCTTTTTCTTTCGGTGAATTTCGTAAAAACGGCGAGATGAAGTCATGATAACGACGAATTTAATGTGCCTACATAACTCTTCCAATTGCAAATAATATAATCTCAGATTTAGTACACAAGACAGAAACAGTTTCTTTAAAAATTTACATAAAAATGACGACCTCTAAAAATAAGTTTCGATTCAGGTTTAAAATAATGTAAGGTAATGTGGTGTGTGTGGGTGGCAGGGAAGCCGAGCACTGCGACCGTTGGTCTACTTTACTATCCCACGGAAATAAGAACAGACGGAGAGAAAGACTGAGAAAGAATGGTGGGAGAAGTATAGGGGAAATGGGAGAACCCCGAGAAAACATGTACAGCTCGGATCGTCCACCATCACGAAATCCACATGAGAACCGAACCCCGCTAGTTTAAAATAAACTGAATCAATCATAAATTTACAGTTGATGCGCCAATACCAGCCGAATACCAGCCTGCAGCATTCAAAAAGGGATTCTGAAAAAGACAAAAGACAGTCTAACCTTCATTAAACTTTCAATTTTTCTGTGACAGATTATTGTTTATTTGTAATCATAGCTGAAACTTTCAGATACATTATGATTTGAGATTCTTATGTGAACCTCATATAATGAAATGAAAGACAATTTATAATGAAATGACATACATTCATCATCATATTTATATCTCAAAAAGACTTCAGCAATCTAAGATAAATAGTTTTGAATTATTGTTTTGATTACTGCAAATAAACAGGACTGTATTTTAGAGCTGTTTGCTTTTCATTCGAACTGGTGCGGAGTGTACAAAGTCAAGAGGGACTTTTTTGTTTGTTTTTTTTTTTTTTACAGTAAACTAGAGGCATTTCTAAAATTTCAGTTTCCTAAGATATACAGTGTTTGAATTACAGTAGAACCTCATTATAACGGACGTCGCTTATAACGGACAGTTTAAAAAAAAAATGTAATAATAATAAAGGATGCTTATTTTTATCTGACCATATGTGTTTGAAAATGTGTTTGCATATTATGAACACTTACGGCACCTACGTCAGTTACTAACTGAAGAAATAAGAAGCAAATAAACCTAGCAGAAAATAAATTATTTTTTTCAAACCAATAAATGTAAGCAATCAACATGAACCAGGACCTTCTTGTTCTAAGATTAATGCAGTGTATACGTACACATCTTTTTCAATTCAACCTACTATGTTGAAGGCTGTTTTTTATTTGATATATAATAAATACTTTTTATAGCTAACTATTGTATTTTCATTTATGTACATTATGCTGCATTAAACCCGTATAAGAATTATTTGTTATAAACCGGACTTTTCATTAAAACGGACAACCTTCAGCCCCTATTAGACCGTTATAATGAGGTTCTACTGTATCTTGATCTCAAAAGAATGGGGAAACGCTCGTGACTATTTCGATTTAAAATTACGTTTCTAAAACTTAAAATATAGCGAAAGAAAAAAAAAAGGACTTTTTTTATTAAGTCCTTTTTTTATTTCGATACATTTTATAAACTTTAAATCACAGTGGATTTTTTAATCTGACGTCATAAGAAAAAAAGATATTCAAGTCTTACGATATCGTAATTCGATATAGAATAGCGAGATGTATCTTGAAAGATATTTCAATTTTTACCAAAAATAGACTTCACGTTCTTTCAGGATCTCCTTGTTACTGAATATCCGTTAACTATGAATTCAGTAGAAACCCATTAAGTTGTCAAAATAAAACCAACTCTTAATGGATCAGAAGCACGAGCTCCAAGTTTCAGAAATAAAGGATTAACTTCTATGAACCTGCGGTCACTTTGAGACAGTTTATAGATTGTGTTTGAAATATGTATCTTTGAAATGCATAAACATTTTTACTATTATTACTGACTTAAAAGAGGGATTGTTTGATTTCTTAAAACTGATAATTTTGTTACTAAATTACTTTCATTAAATGTAATCAAATAAAAACAAGGTAGAGATAGTAATTAGTAAACCAATCACAATGCTTTGCAGCGGCTTCTGATACGTAATTTATGTTGAATTATTGTTTTAATTTCCTTATTATGCTGCGAATTAGGTGATTTGCTGCGAATGCAAAAGGCGCAATTGTTGCGATTAATGTGATTGTTGTGATTGTTGCTGAGCAGTCTTATACAAATGATTGTTACGAATGCAAAAGGCCCAATTGTTGCTATTGTTGTGATTGTTGAGCTAATGAGATTTTAATGATACTTGTTCACAGACGGTCGGACAAACCGGCAATATAAGCGTTTGATACTTGTATCAGAAGCCTAAAACACACAGTTACTTCTTTAAAATTTGTATTAAAAATATATATACATACAAATTTTAAAGAAGTGTTTTTGTTTGTTTATATCTTCTATACACATGTAAAAGACTATTATTACTTTAAATTAAATTTTTTAATTAAAAAAATGCTGAAAATATATTCTTTAACAGTTTTTAAAAAATGTAACAAAATGAATTTTCTTAGTGATGCCGATAATAAATGAAAAGATAAACATGATGTTTCTGCAACATTTTATAATCCAAGTTTCTTAAAATTTTGTTTTTTATTTATTTCTTTTCAAAGTTGGGAAAATAATACTAACAAAAACCTTTAAAAAAAAAGGAAGTTACTTAATTTTAATTAATTGTAATTATGTCGAGTAAGGACGAGCAAAAGTAGTGGATTATTTACTAAACAGATTAATAATCATTTTTAGATTTCGATAGAAAATTCATTATTTCGCGTCTGTGGCTTTTGAAGGCGAATTTTTATCAATTTCACTTACACATTTCTCAACAGAGACCCACATAGATAAAAATACAGATTAGATAGTCTTACTTCCGTAAGTATGCATACGAAATGTCAAGAAGATCCGTATAGAAGTTCAAAAGTTATTAATTAGCAAAACTTCATGCACACACACACACGCACACAGAACTACATAAAAATTGCATATCAGGTTTCAAGAAGAGATTAGATTTACAATACTAATACAAATATATATTAGATGCATTACTCCGATAAATAAAAATATATACCACATAATTATAATAAAGAAAATACAGGAAACACAAGTTCTTCACTACCATTGCATGACATATTTCGAATCCATTGGTAAATGTATTATACAGAAACATATTTGACACAACCACAAGATTTACGATTGAAGCTTGTGTTATAAATAGTTTTGATTGTTTCAATAAACAAAAAGGAGTGAAAATAAGCCCATTTTTATTAAAAAAATTCAAAAACCATTGTAAAAATCATGAAATTTTAAATGATTGTAATCATTGTAAACACGGACTATCTTTGTTTAAATTATTCTAACAGCCTATCTTTATAAAACGTCAAAACTCAATGTCGGATTTAAACTGATCCATTATTATGAAAATAAACTCCAACTGCTACTGACATCAATATTTCGTTCTGTTAGTTATCTTGATAAAGTCTTGAAATAAAGACGAAATATTGATGTCAGTAGCAGTTGGAGTTTATTTTCATAATAATGGATCAGTTTACAGCCTATCTTTGTTTAAATTAAATCGTAAGGCTTTTCAAGTGATAGTAAACATTGTAAACATTACCTATTTTTAAATAAGAATGCCTTTTGAATCGAGCTGATACTCTGGGATTCATTCTTATTCTTATTTGAATTATTGCTTTTATTTTGCCCATTAGAGGGTTTGTTATTTATTTGTTTGTTACTTTTTTTTTTCCTTTTGTGGTCAAATACCTTTTGTGGTAGCCTGAATGCTGCCCAAGGATTTGAATTCCACATTTTGTTCTTATTTTTTATTTTCTTGATTTTAGTCTTTGAGGGGTCACTGTTTCCATCATGTATTCTTATTACCTATTTTTGTTTGTTTTTATTATTCTATGTTTCTTTCTACGTAGCTTTGTAATTAAGCCTGAAGAAACAGAAAAAGCAGCTTCCTGCGAAATATAGCGGTATGTGGTGAACACTTGTGTTTCCAGTGTTTTTTATATTACAGATACAGAGGGTTGTTTACAATCTATGGTAGCGATTTGGATTCGGGTCTATTTCTCAGAAATTCCCTTTCTCCACCAATCATCATGCTCTATTTGATGGCCATGAGATACTGCTATCGCTCTGCAGCGCAGTTTCCATTGCAGGAGACTACTGCGAAGAACGGGAAGACTTATACGTTGCTACTCCTGCTGACAACATTTCCAGAGTCCATCCAATGAACGAGGACGTCGTCTTCCCAAGGCTCGTTTGAATAGTCCAAATGCGCAAAAATCCATGGGCGATGCGTCTGGAGACTTCACTGGTATCTCGGTAAACGGTATAGCCTGGATTCCGATTTGCTGTTCCATTCGTGTCAGAAAATTCTGGGTCGATTTGGACGTATGGCTGGACGCCTTGTCTTGGTGGAGACGGACCTTGGAAACGTCGTTTCCGTAAAGAGCAGGTAGTTCCTGTGTATAAATTGGTGTCAGTACGAGATCCTGATAGTACGCAGAATTCACCTTTACATTTTGAGCCACTCTCCGTATCTGTAGCTTGCCTTGATAGGAATAACCCGCAACGATCATGAATCCCTTCGAAAAAGTTTCACGAGATTCTCTGTACCAATTTGGAAACGATTTGGCTCCCACTGGGCGATAGAAAATCGCCCTTGGTTTATTGCAGTCGGACAGATAAACATATGCTTTGTCTAATGTGGCCACATACTTCCATTTATCCCCAGCGAGATGTCGTTCATACAGTTTTCTGCAATTTGTCTTACGTTCTGAAATGTGCTTTGGTAAGAGCTTGTGAACCTTGCTTTTATGTCTCTTTTGAAGTCCCAAATCTTTATGGATAATCTTGTTTACGGTTCGAAGAGATGTTCCTACCTTCGCACCAATGGTCCTTTGGGTCGCTGGATTGTTCCCATCACCATTTTCTTGACTTTCTGAATGATAGTCTTTGTGAGACTTATAGGTGTCCTTGGATTTGCTTTTCAGTCCCGGAAATCTGTCCTGTACGGCCAAACCAACACCAGCCAACACATTATGAACTCCTTTCTTCGAAATGGTGAAACCTCTTTTTCTACATGCCGTAATTATTGCGGAATAACTAAATTTCGCGTCGGAAAGGGCTGTAACATACCCTTCCCAAAACTGTGATACTTTCGGCGGCATTTCTCCGAACAAACTAACCCGCACCCCTCCACACTAATCTTTAAGTACTCACCTGTACGTTTGCAAAAATTTGCATACCTACTGTGATTGGTTGCGTCGTCATGCGCCATGCAAATCGTTACCGTAGATTGTAAACAACCCTCTGTACTGTATATATTGATTTTTCTTCTGCTAAAAACAAGGGATTTAGAACATAAAGAGTTTTAGAATGCAATTTAAGTCGAAATATTCATATCGGTCTGTCCGTCTGTGATCTAGGAAACTGAAAAACGTCTATCCAAGGAAGACGAAACTGAAGTGTCATTTATTAAAAAGAAGATGTTTTCGTGTCATATCAAACAGTATAAGAAATAAGACATGGAAGAAAAAAATGAAGGTATTTATTTCCCAATACAATGGGATTGTGTACAACAATATTTTGCAATTTAACATTGCAGTACTAAACAAGGTAGGTTTAGCGATTCGTAAACCAATTTAATGCTTAGCAACGTCTTCTGAAAATATAATTGATATTGCCTTAATTTCCTTATTATTATAAATGTAATTGTTGCGAAAGACGCAATTGTTGCGATTGTTGTTACAATTGTTGTCATTGTTGCTCACAATAATTTTTGCGATTGTTGTCATTGTTGCTAATGAGATTTTAATGATGCTTGTCCCCAGACAAAATGGAATATTAATCTTCTGAACCTTATCAGAAAACTAAAAGACAATATATATTTCAATTTTATAAATGACGTTAAGTAACTAATAATTGCCGCATTGTCAAATTTCAGTTTAGCCTTGAATGTAAGAGTAATTGTTTTTGAATGTAAAAACTCTTTACAAATGCTATTTCACTTACATCTTTCGCTTTGTGAAATAAGTTTCATTTCGGGAATTCTAATCCATTTTTGAAAGACCAATCATTAAGTTTATTTCCTCTGAATTCTTGCATCAGTAAACACATTATTCTAATCGTATTTCTGTGAGGAAAAAATGCTGTCAGTTTTAACGTTTAATAAAATACTTGTTTACCATAAATAAAAGCTGTCAGGTGTAAGTAAATCAGCTCCCAAATCATTCATCTCTTTGTCAGCGCGAGCGAATGTGTTGTTATGATGGCGCCATCAGTTTAAAGGAATTAGACTTGCAAAGGAGATGGACACACCATAAAAACAACAACGAAAGAGAAAAAAAAAAGCTATCAAAGAGCGCCTTAAAGTAGGTTGTCAAAAAAGAATTGAAATAAAATCATTATTCAGAAAGTGAGAAATAAATATTGTGAGTTTCACAACGAAACGTTTAGTAAAACAAAGAAAAAAAATTAATTGATTTTCACGGGCCAACAATTCCGAAGCAGCAAATTCGAAAGAAGAATTAATTCGTTGAATATTTGAACTGTTTATTCGCTCCGATGGCAATTAAATGATAGATAGATTTTATACAACAGGAAACAGAAATATACATAAATAAACAAAATTCACTAAACTGTTTTTTTGGTATCTAATACTGGGAATCGAAGACAGAACTGTTTCGGGTTGCTTAACTCTTTTCAGTTGGGTTTGCCCAGTGTATCGAGCTCAGTGAAGTAGAACAGGATACAGAACGGACAAAGAGATAAAACAATGACCTTTCAACTAACAAAATTAGTTAGTTTTAGCTAGTAATTAGTTGTTATATTAAGTCATCGTTCACTCTCAACAGTCGGCCCGCCCGTGGGGGTCACGTGTCCTGGCAATCTGATATTTTGTTCTTGAAATTATTGTATTATTATTTTTACTCGACAACGAAACGCAGGACGTTTCGAAAACGTTTGTAATTTTTAATATGTATAAATGTTTTTAATTATATTTGTGTGTTGGCCTTAATGACTTATCACGATCTTTTTACGCACGTTAAGTATTAATTTAATTTTAAGTTTTTGTTAATTGATGGGTCTTTGTTTTGTCTGTTGTCCGTTATATACCTTGTCCTACTTCACTGA
>JAFIDM010002131.1:78312118-78331882 GCA_023159025.1 Thereuonema tuberculata | reverse complement strand
ATTGCATAAATTGGAGTTAATCATGTGAATTGTACTCTTGAAAATAACAAGCAATCGTGTTGCTGACTATTTTTATTATTAAATTTTAAGTAAGTGATTATGTTCGTGTTTCATCTTAAGAAGATATCACAAGTTGAACTTATCTTTATTGCTTAAAGTGAAATTTATAAGAATGATAAACTTAAACAATTATTAAAACTGCTCATTGTAAATCGTAAGACTTTATGAGACGAATAACTCGAATTTCATTGTACAGTCCATTGTCAGCTTCTAAATTGAATTTATTTCGGTAAAAGAGCTTGCTTGATATCACGTGATTAAATGGTCAAATGATTTACATTGAGGATTCATTATTTCATTACTTTATAGTGAAGTATTCATTTTGATCTAACCTACACTGAGATCTCCATTTGCCCTGAACACTCAAAACCAACTGAAAGTACTTCTTATTCTTAAATATTCAAGAAATTCAATCGTCTTCGTCTCCGTATTCAATGTCGTATTCAGTTCCTCAGACTAAATCAAACCCTCGAGATGTTTCAAGACAGTCAATCAACAAATGCCAAACTCAGTCAGGGAAATGATTCAGTGAACAAAGTAATATCAATGCTGATATTAGTTCGCAGAACTCCCACGGTTCATTTCGACCTGGATTTATCATCGTGTTTGGTAAATAAATTTAGACCACAAAAATTGTAGATTGAAATACATCAAATCTTAAAAAAAATAATGTATACCAATAAAACTTAGGTAGAATTAATTGCAAGTAGAGTAAGAAAAGAGTAAAAAACAAAAACAAAAAAAAAACATTATTTATTCTTTTCTCTCTATCATGTCTAATATTTGTATGCAAGGAACATTGTAAATTATGAATTCCACAAACAAAAATAAGTAATACAATGAAGAACAAGCAACAGTGAATCAATGCCACATGATGTTGAGCTGTTCTCGTGTAGATAAATGCAATGTACTCCTAATGCATGCCTTCTCAAGTGTTTAAAGTTGGTATTTTTAATATCATAGTATATCTAGTAAGCTTACAACAAATGTAAATATTACGTGAATACTATTTAATGGCTACCGCCGCTGTTTTTAGTATGATTCAAAAATTTCGAAAAAGTGGTAGTGTTCTTGTAAAAGAAATTTCACTTCTCTAGGTTGGCATCTAGGTTGTGATGAATGAGATCATAATCTCCTCAAAGAAGTCAAAGAGATCAGGATCTGAGAATATATTTCATGCCTACAGTTGATTAGAACATTTTTTGACAGCTAGAATTATGTCCTACTGACAATAAGTAGTAGATGATCTAGAGCTTCAATGACTCTATCAATAATGAAAACTATGATTGTGTGATTTGGACATCAGACACTATATTATCATAACGCTACAGATATTGTACTTTGATGTATGCTAGTATAATACGATCCAAAATTAATCTCCAACAAGGAGTTGAATGCTGACTTAGCTGCCAAGATCTAATGGACATCACAGAGTTTCTGATGTCCAAATCTCACAATTTAACTTGTTCTGTTAATATTTTCATCACCAGTTAGTTTCATCATCGAGAGAGCTTTAGAATTTGCTCTTAAAGTATTTCAGTGATTGTGCAAAATAGTGACTCAAACTACGATACTGTGATTTGGAAATGACCATAGAGTTATCATATTTTGTAACTACCACTGCAAAACAAGAAAGTTACCAGCTTTGATGTTCTTATGGAGGAATTACGCTTCTACCTGAAGAATCATTCTTGTTTTCAACAGGGTGACCCCGTTTCCAAAGAGCACATTTTTAACAATGAGAATCCTTCCTCTAATGTAGAATATCCGCTTCTATCTCATTCGTCTAATTTCATTTCTCAAGGAGAAAGTGAGCTGAAAATTCAATTTCAGGGTTTAGTCATTTTTAAACTGAAAACAAAATTAAAGTCTTTCTTGGTATTTCAATCCAAGAAAATATTTCAGATTCGTCAGACTCAACAATCTCTTGGAACTATGCTGACCCTAAGGATTTCGTTCGTAATTGAAAAATTATCTGAAAGATCTGCATCAATATAAACGTCAAATATTATTCATTCATGTTCCTTATCTGAATATCTATCTATAAATATCTATTGTATAAATAACTTTTTCAAAGAGCGGCAACTTGTCTCAAAAAAAAAAACAAAACAAAAAAAAAACAACTCAACAAATATGTCGAGTTTTCTATACACAAAATTCTACGAAAAATAAAGACACTGTAGGGTTAACAATTGACAGGCTCCACAGCTACCAATTAAACGACTATTCTTTAAAAGTAAAGTTTTTAAAAGAAATTACCTAAAACAACATTAAGAAATATTAAAAAGTAGATTTTATCTTTTCTTTTTTCTTTTCAGAGTGTGAAATAGATTTTTTTTTTGGAATGCATATCTGAAACAAGAGATACGGTGTTTTGTATCGGTTTCCCGCTAGGCTAGTTATGGAGAAATAGTTTGTAAAAATAATCCCTTAGAAAAATATCAGAAGCAAAAATAAAAAAGTAAATAAATAAATAAAAGATTCCAATTCCTTTTAAGTTCATCAGTTCTGAATTTTTAATAATTCTGAATATTTTGTAATAGCATGTGATTTGATATGATTAAAAGTAACTAGATTTTAGATTATTGAAATTAAGACTCGCAATTGTAATCAAATTTCAACAAATGAAAATTCAATGGCTGCTCGCTCTATACACGCTCCCGAAAACTTGCCTCAAACGAGCTCAAATTGCCAGTTGCAGTTTATCGTATCGTTTTACACAGGAAGATTATTGAAGTCTCGTTTTGTTCTCGTTGAGATCGCGAGAAAACTGCATTCGCCGAAGCGACAAACAAGATGATTTTGCAGCTTTATTTTATTATTAATTCTCAACTCATTTCACAGAGAGATAAAGAAAAAGGGAAAAAAACGATCCCAGAGAAAGAGAATGTGGTGAATGAAGTCGTGGATGGAAACAATGAGCAAAGAATATCCAGATTTAGCGTGAACTTAATACTTTCGCACTTTTTAAATAAATTTTCTTGCCGCCAAGAGCGCTGGTGTCGACTTGCTTCTAATGTTTGCCTGAATTTAGAACCGTATCTATTTAGAGCAACTAGCAGAATTTTCGAGCAAGTGGGAGGTTTTCGAGCCACTTGCCGGTTTCAGGCAAGTTTTCAAGAGCGTGTAAAGCAGCCACAAACGACACAGAAACCAAACCAAAAAAGCCCTAACACTTCCTAACAAGAACTGCTTCATGCAATTATTTAAACGTGTTTAAAACATTTTGTCTTCAATTATCTTTCTTTCGTGGATTCCTTCATTTTATTTATTCTGAATAGATGATGAGAAATCGAGAAATATTAGAATCTTTTGAAGGATATTAGATAGCGAAGGAGTAAATATTGACTGATGCTTGGAATAGAACCACTTCGAATCAGATCATTTCTGGAGTCTATCGTAAAACGGGGAAACTTACCTGGTTTTCCTTTTAAGTCGATTTTGAAATGGTAGGATTTGGAACTAAATTTTCGCAATAACCTATGATGAAAAAAAACCTTATACTCTACTAAAATTGTTTTCCTTTAAAATTTCTTTATTTTTTCTTTGTTTGTTTTGTGGTCATGGAAACGACACAGAAAAACTCTCCCTTTTGTTTTTGTTTTTATTATAATTTAGAAAATGAAAATATTTCTGCAATACAAACAGCAGACATTGTCGTTGTCAATCAAAGAATACTTGACTTGAACTGAATGCAGTTTGTATTATATTTCATTTCACTAAGGATTGGCGATACTTTACTACTTAGTGTAAAGCCGCATACAAAATAGTCCTAATTGAAAGCCTCTAACAGGGCTATTTGCGGATGATTCCTGATTGCTTTTGTTGACATTTTTATAAATCAGTGAATGCTGATCTACTTTCTTTGTTTTGAATTCCTTAACGAAATTTTGGATTTCTTTTCAACCAATCACGAAACACGAAATGTACATCAGTTAAATGGAAGAAGCGGAAGGATATATGACGTCATTTAAATAATTGACAAGCAGGAAGAAAGCAAATAATATGTAGATATATTCAGTCCCAACACGACGTTGTAATAAAATAATGTACAAAAATATAGGTAACATCTTGTATAACCCTGTTTTAATTAGCGCGTGTTTATAATTTTGAAACATCCGCAAGCCAAAAGTAGTTGTAACAGATAATACTTAGTTCCAAATACGGAAAAACCATCACCCTTCCTCCTATCGGCTGCTATTCTGTGATATAGTTGCAGAACTATGACAGAAGGGCAACAGAGTTACCCTTGCATGACAGTGCCAATAAGATAGGGGAGCAAACAAATGTAAATGGTTAAAACAAGAACAAAAATTTGAAATTATAAAGCTTCACGAAAGTGGTGCATCATGCATAATTTTCTAACCATTCTATGAACAATAATTTCACTAAAATTTCAATGATAGATTTGAAAAATATAAACAAGATAAAGTTCTAATAAATACTTCCCAGTTCTAATAGTGAAAGCAAAACCTTTGGCTTCATTAAACTGTCTCAAATTGCGAATTGTTCTGAGGGGACAATCAACTGCCTTTCCCTCTCTCTTTCTTTGATAAAGGAAACCGTCTTATTATTGGATGCCCTTAAGTGTCTTCCACCCTCACAGGAAAAAAAAATTCTAGTTGCAGGTCATTTTCTATTGGAAATTGGACATTATCGTCAAAAAAAAAAAAAAAAAAGAGATGTTATCTTCTACGCAACAATAGATTGTGTCTCCTTTTGTGCTGTAACTTAATTGAGGAGACCATTAGTGTACCAGGTGATAAAGAAGAAGCGCGTGCTGTAATCAAGGTAACAAAGCACATCACAAGAAATTTACAGTGAAAAATAGAAAGGAATACGAAGGACAAGAGAAAGAATAAGATGGAGGATCTAAACAACGTAACATCAAAAACAACAACAATAACATCAACAAAAAAAAATATTGATCTAACTTAAGTTTCAATTATGCCTAAGTGAATTTAATTCAGGGTTCAAAATGATGTAATTAAAAATATAATAATTTTAAACCTTTCCTAAGTCTTTTAGATTTTCATAATCGTTAATAATTTCGTAGCAGAACTATAATTTGAAACAAATATGTTATGAGTCAAGAAAAAAACAAACAAACGCGACGTTATGAAAAGAACTCCACAAAATGTTGACTTAACAGTTTCAGCAGAACAAAATGAATACTAAAGAAAACGGCTGTTGGAAGCACGTGCAGCAACAATATAAGTTAATCACATCAGCAAAACTTAATTGCTGTCTTAAATGAATTTCGTTTGGAGATTTTTCTTTTCCAAATTCCGCGAATTGCACCACAAAAGTACAATCAAACATTTGATGCATTTTTAAAAATAGATGAAAGTAATTTCTTTTACGTAAATCTGCAGGCCATGTTCCCAGAAAATTCGTTTCAAAAATTAGCAGATGGAGAAAGCATCCGCGTATATTATCCGACACATCGTTCTTGACGATCCCGAATTTTCGCGATTTCCCGTGATTGACGCGTGAATAGCCTCTATTCATATCTTCTCACAAAATGGCGAGAAAGAAGGCTTATCGACTCCGGGGAAGAAGCGGCCACGAGCAAGCCCCATTACTGATGTCGACGATTTTGACCGATGCCTTATTCGCCGCTGCATCCATCGCCTCTACGCTGAAGGTAAAATTCCAACTTTAACATTTTTTCTCTAGCATTTTCCTAGTGACAGACATTCACAATACTACATTCCTTGAGACCTGCTGAAGAGGCTAATGGTCAAATCTCGTAATTTCCGTGATTCCCGCGCAAACGCGATCGTCGAGAACGATGTGTCAGACAAGTGATGTAACGAATTCTTAACCCTAACGTTTTTAATATCAATACTAGTATATTCCAGTATTTGATCTATTATTTTTTTTAGTGCTTTCCCAATTGCACTTTCTTATGTCATTTCTTAAGTCCAATAATTGTTTTGTTTTCCCAGCGAAATCAGGGGAAAAATAGGGAATTCAACAACAAAAACATCTCCTTTTTTATTTTTTTAATTATCATTCATTAAAAGACTGTAATTGTTTTAATGTTCTCCTGTTTCATCTTCTATTTCATTCAGTTCTGCAAAATCTGCAGAGATATTTCCTCTATTTTCTAATAAAATTATTTAAACTAGTTATTTTTTTAATTAATTACGAAAGTATAGAAATATTTGTAGACAACTGCATTTTAATAATATGATAATAAATTAAAAGTCTCGGCAATATTAAATAACGCAATAATTGTCATTACTATACAAAAAAATTATTATTGACTAACAAGGATTAATGTATACTTTACTTCAAAAATTAAAAAAACAAAAAAAATACAAATAATAAAAAATTTACCAAAATTTTTACTATAAATAGTGACCTATAGTATTTTTTAAAAAAGAAGGGTTTGCCATATATGCGATCGATTTTGTCTGGTACAAACGTCACCAGTCATGACGTCATCATCTTGAACTCCGAGCAGTCAGTCCAAGATGGCATCGTTTTGTGATCGTGTAAGCGTGACCACGAAAGGACAAACTTTGCATAGCCAAGCAAGAGGAACAGTGTGGAACGTTTTCATTTATTTCAAGATCTGTAACTGTAACTGTAGAAAATGCAACAACCAGAATGTTTTCGTAATGTTTAAATGAGTTAGTTATGAAGTTCAGCAGTAGATGGCGCTGTAACGTCCTGGACAGTACAATCCATAAGGAAATAACGTCCTAAAAAGCTCTTCTTTCATGAACTCAACTATAAGGGAATTTCGCAGATAATATCTCCGTAATATAAATATTAAATGATTTACAATTATCGTAAATCTAAACCTCATTTTAGAAATTATTAAATTTCTTAAATAAAGTAGTAAGACGCTTGTGGGAAGTGAAGCAATGGACTTTTTTCTCTTTTTATTTAAAGCGGCCGGGCATTGCACTGACCCTTCCAGCCTCATTTTCGTATTTTTAGACTCGTGATCGTCTGAGCCACTACCGTCTGGTTTGCGGATATAGTCTTAATTCCTTTTCAATTAAGAAAAAAAGTAACACTATCACATTAATGTCAATGTAAAGGAATTCAGATTTTTTCCAGTTTGAAACCTTAAAATAGCGAAAGGCATTTGGAAGAAATGCAAGAATTATTTCTTTTCTTCACAGGCTTTTGTAACTGTCATCACAATCCGTCAAATAATAAAGGTTTAGTTTAAGAGCTAAGTTAACTATTTGGCTAAGGCGAGAATTATTAGCATTGTTTTTAATAGTACTTTCAGTATTTTAAAAGGTCCATTTCGGGAGAGAAGCAATGAATTCACTTTGAACATTGGAATTAAAGGATTTTTGAGAAGAAAATTTGCTGTAGTTGCTTTAGAAAGTTCTTACGAATATCTCCCTTCTGGACGGTGGAACCTGGTGGGATAACTGTGTCTCTGCGACGTTACATGCTAGTGGCGTTGTGGTGACATTATCGGTGTTGGCGAGGGAAACATGTTGGTTTGTCTCCCATATTTGCAAAGGTTACTGTGGCAGCTGCACAGTCAAAGCTGGCGCCGCAATGCCACAGGAAGTCCCACCCCAGGATGACGTCGTGTGCACTGTTGTACGACGAGGAAATGAACGGGAGTGCTGATATCCCTACTCCTGCACGGGCTGTTTTGATGTCTATGATACGGCGGGACTGCCCGTTCGCTGTTCCGAGGTGTGACGTCGTATATGGGATCATTGTTTGGCGTAGAGATCGGCGGAAATTTTCTGTGATAATGCTGACCTGTACTCCCGTGTTCTGAAGAGCTATTCGTCCTGAATTGAAGGGTAGACCGGATTGGAATCCAGCCCGTTTAGACTTGTATGATATTATGTGATTGTCCCCACTTCCAGGTTGTGGGCACTTTTCTGGAAGGATCCTAAATTAATTTTACAATATAAAGGGTCAGGAACTGCCTTTCGTATATCAATGTATCTGTATGTGTGTGTGGTACGTAATTAATTAATACGATTGTATTAATATAAAATATAGATTTAATACGAGGCCATTGTAAACGAATAGATACAAATACATAGTCGCGCAGGCCTAATTAATAATATATTTAATCAGTAATAAGAGTGTTCGCATCCCTTCATTTTTTTATATTTGTAAAACAATATTCAATCGTGAACAGACTCTCATATGGTGTCGGATCATGACTCCATGACTTCCTTTTTCAAACAGATACAATAAGTTAGAGTCGCAAATCCTTCTGATTCCTTAGAACAGGGGATGTTATAGGATTTATCATTGGTTAATAATACATAATTATCTCACTTAATCCTCCATTAAAATCGTAAATAAAAAGATCACGCTTTTATCACTGTAGGATTCGTGTTATAGATGAAATTAAAATGAAAATCCCTTTTACAAAGAGCTCGTTACGTCCTTTATTGTCACATGACAGCAAAATCTCCAATATTTTCTTTGTTGGTCTGCCATAGCGTTGAATTTAAACTAGCCATAAAGAAATAAGTACTTCGTCCAAGCGCTGTAAAACGATGTTAACAACCAAATAATAACTTCAAACTGAACAGTTTTCTGAGAATTCACAATAATTAATATTATTCTCTTAATACCTAATCTCTCTTTTTTTTATCACTACTAATATTAAAGCTTTCATCAAAAGTTTTCTTTCGTTCCTTCATTCTATTTTCTCTTCGTTATTCTTTTTTTTTTCGTTTATCTTCTCCCGAGTTCTAGTAATGAAAGGAATCGATAATGCAAACACAGACGCCAATTCAAGTCCAATAATTTTATCGAAAAACTCAAGAGAGCTTTGGTCAAAGAAGCAGCAGCCAACTTGAATATTTCCTTCTACATAAGAGAAATAAAATAAAATAAGAAGTTCTAAAGAACTTTAAGCCTACTTTTCTTCAATTGTTACCTCTTAAAATCCCTTTATTTGAAGAGTCGTAAAAACGACAAACGAAAAGCCTAATGTTTATTCAAACTCTAATACCTGCTGATTACAGACAGTCTCGAATGTTCCATTTTTTTTTTTAACAACGAAGAATTAAATTAGGATTATTTACTTAAAGGACACATTTCTAAATAGGACTCATTTTAATTACACCAAACCATGCTCGACCTAAAAGAATTTAATATTGATTAAATTGATACAATTGGTTAAAAATCTTTCAAATCAATAAAATGACTAATAATTTTGGTCTAAGATTGGCAAACTACATAAAATATAAATTATTCAGTCAAATTCATTGGGAAAAATATAATCTGAAACACTAAAAAGTATTAAAAATGTTAAGACATTATTAATGGCTGACGTAATTGATGAGGATATTACTCTAAATTTTTAACTTTAACTTTGTTAAGTTTCTGTTGTATTAGATAATTAACAAAATTAATTAATGTACAGTTAATAATTATATAATCTATCAGAACCTATAATACAGGTATTCTTTATTTTAAAACCTAATAGGACTGGCGAACATTAAAAAATAAAATTGTTAATGACATATTATCAGGAATTTATTAAGATTCCAATACTTTTCTGTTGATGAGAATGTTACGTCGCCTTCTGGCGCTGATTTCTCGACAAATCAAAAAATCATTTGAAAAGATTTCAAATGTAAAAATTACATGTCTCGAAGGCCTTGGATGTTAACACCAAATTCAAAAGTTATCTAACGGTTTAAAAGTTATTAGGGGGACTAAGACACCTAAGTAACCATAACCTCGATTTCTTATTCTGACCCCGGTGGTCCAGAAGTGCAAGAGCTAGTATTGGGGCTGCCTGAACCGATTCAATTCGGTGTCCAATCTCGAGTGTATCTACTCCAGCGAGGTCCTAAGGTTCATCAAGCCCGGATTTCACTCCCAGGAATAAGACATGAGAGCGTCAGAACTGACCAGATCTTCATCCCGATGGTAGTGAATCGTTGGTGCCTATACCTCCCAATCACCGAACGGGCACTGGGCCCATGATTGTTCAAAACAACAATTTTCCTATTTTAAAAGAGGCTAAAAGTCTAATCAATATTTAATTTCATAACAATGCGAAATCCTTAAAATCCATCACACAAACTATTTCAAATTATTTATTAAAATAATAAATAATATATATTGCAGATTTTCGGAAAATATTCTTATTCCTTTTTCAAGCGATTTATAAATAAAGACTTAAGATAACAAAAGAGAAACACGATATGACATATTCTCGATTAAAACAAATAAACTCACGTCTCAAAAAATGGAATAACATCTTTGTATTTTAATAATTCTAAACGATATCGGTAAAAACCATTTAACAAACAAAAAAAATGATCAGAAAGCCATTAAGCTTAATTAATAAACTAATTCTTTGAATACAACACATTTGGATGAATCTGTTGTCCAACCATTATCTAGAAAAATACTCTGGTTACTTATATTAACACCATCGTATCTATTTAAGTTCTGTGCTTTTGTACTCCTTATTAACAAGCTTTCAATGTTTTTTTCTTTTTCTACTATCTTTTTCGTAAGCCAATATAACATATACATTAGTATCCAGTATATGACCTTTACCTATACAATGTTCTGCTATTTCCGATGAATTCGTGAGCTTGTATTTTACATAATAAGAATGTTCTTTCACTCGTTCCCTAATTGTTCTTTTGTTTCCGCCAAATACAACTTGTCACAATTAGCGCAAAGCGGATGAAATGAATGTAAAGCGGAAGAGAATTATATAAGACTAGACAAGAGCCCAAGCTTAGAAGAAAATTCCCAATATGATTTAAAAGAAATGAGAGAGGTTTTAAAGATCAAGGATTATAACCTCAAATTTATAGACAGTGCTATAGAGAATTATAATGCATTTAAGATTAAGGAATTAAAAGAAGAGAATACCAGAGTTATTATTCCTTGTCTCCATATTTACAGTAGGTACCTTGGTCGAATTTGTAGTAAATGTAAAATACAAGCTCACGGATAGATCGGAAATAGCAGAACATTATATAGGTAAAGATCATTTAATGGATACTAATGTTAAAAATTGGCAAATGAAAAACATAGTAAAAAAAGAAAAAAAAAACATTGAAAGCTTGTTCTTAAGGAGTACCACAGAATTTAAATAGATATGATGATGTTAATATAAGCAACCAGAGTATTTTTCTAGCTACTGGTTTGACAAAAGATTATTTGCATTCATCCGTATTCAAAGAATTAGTTTATTAATTATGCTTAATGCTCAATCCTTAGCAAATTGTTATCAGCGTTTTAGCCTTCTTTCTTAGCAAACTAAGGCTCATCAAGTTCATCAGTCTGTGTCAGAACATATTTTAACCTTAAAATCTCAGAAATATTGGACGGATCATCTTGAAAATTCGCTTATATATTTACGGATACAAAACGATCTAACTTTTCTAACTCAAATATTTTTTCGTTGTGTTCTTTGCAGAGAAATTAGTGCGTGAAGGTGATAAAAATTCCCGTAGATAATCATTGGAACTGAAACATGGATTTCTATGGTTGTTGTAAACAGTGGGATACTAATCTTTTAGCTAATCTATTAATTTCTGCTTGGTTTAATACGATTAAAATTAGTTGGATTTAAGAACGTATGTAAATTTTGAAGGATTTAATTCATTATTTCAAAAATTGGAAAATATATCTCGCTCTGAAAGTGCTTGGTACCGATGATTCAGTTTCTGTTATAAAATGAATGAACTCGAGACATTTATTTGCCGAGTTTTTACGAATTAAAAACCAACATAATCAAACTCGCCGACTTGCGTTGGTGGATGTTTTCAAAAAGACAGACAATTGGGGAAAATTTTCCACCTACTAGAAGTGTTTTTATACCAGCAGTTAAGAGAACCAATTATAAGACATTGGTGTGGTCACAAGACAATAAACCCAACCAACACTTCCTTTGTCTGCTGGCCGTGAATGGACTGAGGAAGAAGGCCATATCATGCCGGTCATATGTGAACTTCCATGTGACCTGTATCATCCTTCAGCTGATCAAATGCTCTTGTGTAAAGGATTGATGCTCACCACCATGCAAATGCTTGTCCTTTAACCTTCCACGTACCGAGATGTGCAAGTGTGGTGGTCATGCTCGTCTCTGCGAATGTGTGTTTCCAAGTAGGGATCTTGAGGATGGTAAGGATGAAGAGTTTAGTGAAGATGATGTTGATGATTTCTTATCACTAATTTTATATTGTTGATTCGTCAGACACTTGAATTATTCGTTGTAACACTGTTATGTGTGATTCATATTAAATAATTTAATTACATTAAAATAATAAAGTATTCATTATATTCATGCAGACACCAGATGTTATTAAATTATATACCAGAATGTCTTGAAGTTATTCCTACCATTTATCATAGGACCACCTATGAAATACTACAGTAAAACCCCGCTAATCCGGCATCCGATAATCCGGCACATTCAATAATCCGGCATCGGTCTAAGGGTTTTTTTAAACTGAATAAGCCTTCCGGGCGCGTTCGGCAGAGTTCGGGAGGGGTCGGCAGAGTTCGCGAGCAATCGGCTGAGGTCGGGCATACTCGGCAGTGATGACAAATCTTCGTCCGCCATTTTGTGTCGTCTAGTGCTCACTTGTCAGTGCTATGGTACAGTGTCGCTTTGTCGTGAACGTTTAGTGTTGTGAGTTTTTAAATGGCCTGATACCTATTAATAGCCCTTTTGACTCTCTATTTTAGCGGTATTTCCGCTATCCTCGCAATAACGGCTATTTTTAGACGGCGCTCAGTAATCCGGCATTTTCGGTAATCCGGCATTGCCGAAGTCCCAAACGTGCCGGATTATTGAGTGTCTACTGTAATTGAAAATATTTTTTCAATATTCCATTTGTTCATTCTGTTTACTGACATTTTTAACTCAACTGAACTCCAACGTACAGCAACGTTCTTTTTCTTTTTTGTTATCATTTTGTTATCATTTTGCGAGGTTAAGCTTAAACCATTTTCTTTTCATTATATTTTTAACCAGCTAATAGACATTTATGTGGTAATTTGTTTATTTTCTTAAAAGAAGCTTTAGCTTGTATCGTCATGTTTTCCTAACGTAGGCAATAAATTTGTATTTTTTATGTTAGGAAAGTATGACATTTCACGCTAACGTTCCTTTAAGAAAATATTGATATACAAATTACCACATGAATGCTGGTTAATTCTATGATGAAAGAAAATGGTTATTTTAAGCTTAATCTCGTAAAATAAGAACAAAAACAAGAGCAAAAACGTTGCTTTACGTGGGAGTATCCTATTGATAAAACAAATGTTATTTAAACTTAATTGTATCAAAGTTGATAAAGCAATAATCTTCTTCATTATTCAGTTGGGGTTACTAATTGAAAATGTTGGCTGCACTGATACAAACAAATCGCTGTATCTCGGAATCTATTGAACCTATTCCAAATTGTAATAGCTCGCTGAAAAGCTCGTGAAATTCTCCATCAAATATGTCGTATTCATTATTCACGAAAACCCAACGTTGTGTTTATTTGCTTGCAAACCGTGCCGATTCACCCAAACAAAAAGCTTTGAGTGTAAATAGATCGTTGGGAATTAAAAGATAATCATTATGGAATGATTTGTAGAAAATCTTCAGAGCTTTCGAACGAGATAATGCAAATTGAAATTTGTTGAATAGATCCTTAGATAGGGCAATTCACTAGAAGTAGTGCTGCGGCCATTTTGATGACGTCATCACGGCTATATTCAACACCAGAGGGTGACACCATCGATATTGTTAATCTATACAATTGTATCGTTCGAATGATACCATTCACACCTTTCTATCACTTTAGTGCCCACGAAATGACAAATGCTCCTGGTCTATTGGCAAATAACTCAGGTTTGAATCCAGGCAATGATTGAAATGTCAGGCACACGAGATCTTTTTTACCTTTATTATTTTGCTTTTTGTGTCTTTTTTGATTTTTGTCATTCATCTATTTTTTTTTCTGAATTATATTTTATATATATTTTTTATGATTGTTTGTAAATGTAATGATAAAAACATGTTTACTAGGTCGCTATGATTTCATGTATACAGTAGAACCTCGATTAACTGAAGTGGTCGGGACCGAACCTCCGTCGGTAAATCGAAAACTCCGGATAAAAGAGAGCACTTAAAAATGACTCTACATTTCGGTAAAGCCAACCCTTCTTATTCGGACAGAAAGTAGCCAATAGAAAGGCAGAATACAGATGGTCTTGGAGACGAATGGAACTTCCGGCAAAGGGGAACAATTGAATGGAATTCACGAAGGAGAAAGGATGGGGTAGGGGGAAATTCTTTATTTACGAAAATAAAAAACTTAAGGAAACCGACTCGGTTAAATGAGATTCCGGTTAAAAGAGTTTCGGATAATCGAGATTCTACTGTACTAATTTATTTTACCCTTGTTCTTATAACTTCAGTAGCTCAAACCAAATCAACAGAATTTCGTGAAACTTTCCACTCATTGAATAAAATTAGGTAGAAATAGAATTGTCGGTCCATTTTGTTCGTTGAACATTATCAGAACAGTTCTTTCGATGCAAGCTTAATGGAACCATAGCATTTTCAGTGACAGTTGGAGAACTCTGAATGATTTATTTCGCACAAACTGAAACATTGGTCGAATTAAATGAGATTTGGAATAAATTTATCGATCGCTTCTACTAATCCCAAAGCACGAGACTGTATCGTTTCAAAAGCATCAGTAATATACTGTGAAACGGAAATGTAATTTCCGTAACTTCTTTTTATTGCGTAATTTTTAATATCTGAATGGTAGCTTTGTAGTTTTGGCATCGTTCGTCCGTCGTCAGTCCTCTATGTTCAAGATAACCCAAAGTTATTTATCCTGCAAAGTTGAAATTTTAATAGAAGGCTTGAATTTTTTAAAGAACAAAACTACAGAAGGGAAATTTTGATATCTGTAGTAACGACAGATAAGCAGATAGGCCCCAAAACAGCCACAGCATATTATCATTCAATTCCAAGAAATCTGGAAAACCTTTTCCAGAAAGCGTTGACTTTCCTGTTTTGACACTTGATATTTGTACTTAATTCTTTTTTTTTTTTTGGTCAAGAAGAAATTGCTATTTTTTTTATCTGATCACTTTTTTTTTATTTTTTCAATCTTACTATTATATCAAAGTTGGCACGCCAATTAAAACCTCCTTTAATAACATTAATTTTCAATAAGCCAAAAAGGCATCGAAGTAAACAAAAGATTTAGTCTCTGAGCTATAAAAAATGGGAGTGTGGGACGGCCGTTTCGTCCTCTTTATGGACTCATCAGCCACACAAACCCTCTGTCGAAAGCTCAGATCGCGAAACCAAGTAAGGAAATCCACGAAGCACCCGCCTATGGGTTCCCAATTAAACAAAAGCAAAATAAAAAATCAAAATAAAAGAAAAAGCTCTAATTCCTGGCCTGCAAATCCGTCAGGCTCAAAGGAAATTGAAGAAGGCAAGGCTACTGGCAAGCCACATAAATTACCAAGAAATTTTAACGTGCCTATTATAAATTAATCAATAAACCAAAAT
The DNA here is from genome assembly GCA_023159025.1 of Thereuonema tuberculata. NCBI lineage: Eukaryota > Metazoa > Arthropoda > Chilopoda > Scutigeromorpha > Scutigeridae > Thereuonema > Thereuonema tuberculata. The sequence goes on along the minus strand of JAFIDM010002131.1, from coordinate 78,316,299 downwards.
GGCACCAAAATAAACGAATTTCCTTACTTGGTTTCGCAATGTGAGCTTTTGACAGAGGGTTTGTGTGGCTGATGAGTCCATAAAGAGTACGAAACGGCCGTCCCACACTCCCAGTGTTGATAGCCCAGAGGTGAAATCTTTTGTTTACTTTGGTGCCTTTTTGGTTATTGATTAATTTATAACAGGCACGTTAAAATTTCTTTGTAACATTAATTTTCATTGTTAAATGTGTGGGAAATTATTTATACTGTTTCTTAACAGGTTTTTATCAAGTTTTAGAAACGGCGCTAGAAGTAAGTGATCAAAAGTGATTGTTAATTAGAGAAACAGGAATTTAATCTTTTTCTTGTTCACAACGCTCTTAGTTTTTCTTGTTAAAACCTCTTGTAATTTCTAACTTCATCTTTACAGTTTTAATTCTGCATTTGAAGAAACTACATATTTGCACGATATAGTTGTCGTGCCAACTTTCAAATATCCATTTAGTTCGTGCACACAACAGTTTAAAATAAAAAAAGCTGTTCATTCACGAACGTTGACTCTTTCTTGGGCTGTAGCTCCTTGTTTGCTGTCCGTTATTTACCAAAATCAATCAGGATCTCTCGTGTAACAATCTATGACTACCTGTAAAATTTCAACTTTCTGGGATATGTAGTTTTTCGAGTTATGTTAATCACAAATGACGGTGAACGGATGGATCGGACAGGAGTATTTCAATTAGAATTGCATTTTAAAACTTTTACTAGGCCCCCGTGTACAGTTTGATCGACGTAGATGTTTGAAGAAGAGATATGTTGAGATGGATGTTAGATGAAGTAGAGTTCGGGGACCTCAAGTCTCTGTCTCTCTTTCTGCCTTATATCTTCGGCGTCTAACCTCTGTCTCTCTGGTGTCTCTTCCGTTGTCTCTTTTACGTTCGGCTTCATTCTTTCGATTCAAATCTGTCTGTTGTGCTCTTTCCAATCGTTTCCTCTCAATATCTTTCACAATATCGTTTGTAATATGTGATGTATGAAAATATACAATCAGCCCGTGCTCTCAAATAACCAATACACATTCCTAACCTTATTTACTGTTAATAATTTGTCTTGGTGAGTCTTTGAATTTACAGTAAATAAGGTTAGGAATTTATATTGTTTGTTATTTAAGAGCACGGATAATCCAAGAAGAATCGCTTCCAATGAAAGCGGTTATGATTTGTTGAATAGTTGAGCAAATAGTGATATGTTATTTCTTTTTGAATGAACTCATTATTTGATAGCGCGCGCCATTGTTGACGGAGAGAACGCAACATTTTGAAGTTCAACAATGCTCATTTTGCATTTGTCGACTTTCTCGCAACAATGAAAACTGAACACACCTTTTCCATTGTTGCACTGCAATTGTGAATATTGGAAATCACAACAATTGCGCCTTTACATTCGGAACAATTACACAGGCAGGCCTTTGTTCATTGTTGAACTGCGCCGGACAGACGGAAAAGATTTTAGTAATATATAGATTTTGTCTCTTTTTTTGATTCTTTCCTGTGTTTTTTTGATTCATATTCTTTATCTCTTCTTTCTGCTATCTGCAGCCATTAATAGGTTTTGCACTGTAGGCTTCAAAGGCCTCAGTGATGGTGAGTGACTCAAAGCTCTTCAAATAAAAAAAAAAGAAAGCTCTACATCACTGATGCTTCTCAAGATATGTTACAAAAGTTAGACGGAAAGTTAAACATCTTGCTGTAGCTACGTAACGTCAGGAAATGAAACTAAATGAGGTCATTTAAACGGGGAGACTATTTTAACCAAGTCTTAAAAGATTTTAAGCGAAACATAAACTGTCTAACAGCGATGGAGTCGTCAACTCTGTTGTAAGCATCCTTTCAATATACTTTTTCCCGTGCTCTGATTGGATAAAATCAATCTTTTCTCTCAGACATAAGAGCTGTAGACAAGCTGCTCAGTCTGGGCGTTAAAGATCCTCCCATAAGATCTTCACTTGCTCACAAGTGTTTGGCATCCGTCGGTTAAAGTCTTTAATGGAACAGACAGAACAAAAGAAAAGAAATACAACGACATAATAACATTCATTCGAAATAATAAAAAGAAGTAAAAACTTAGAAATATCATAATTTATAAAGAAAAACGCTAAAGAAAGATTACTTAGAAATTTAGATTTCAAAACGGAACCCATCTAATACACCTTCACTTCAAATTAAGTGAAAAAAATTAAACTAAAGAAATAAGATATAGTTGATAAGATTTCGAGGCGAAAGATGATGCTATAGAATGTTAAATATTTCCATTCCCATCTCTTGCCATAACGCCGCTTTCCGGAGACTGGTGTATTGATATTTTTCAGCCCCTACGCGTCAGATTTCTAGGAAAATCAATAAAGATCACATTTTAAACTAAACTCATCTTGAATAGAAATAAATACAGTATCCTGATATTATTAATCTTCTTTATTCTTCAACTTCTTCACAAATTCTCCTTTACAATATTTCGAAAACCTTATCGGTTTTCTTTCTCAAGTTAACAAAACAGTTGTATTATTTACAATAGTGGATTGTAATAATGAATTGTGTAACATATGTCACACGAAACGTATTATGTTCTGTGATTGTTATGATGCGTATGGTTAGACTTCAATTTTCATGTTTGTTATTTTTATTCCGAAATATTTTTGGAAGAAGAAATGACGTATTTCTTTTTCTTTTTTGTTAACTTGAGAAAGAAAACCGATAAGGTTTTCGAAATAGTGTAAAGGAGAATTTGTGAAGAAGTTGAAGAATAAAGAAGATTAATAAGATCACATTTGTTAACATTTATTTACTATTAGAATGCCAGGTTTCTAATAAAAAAAATTCTAAAAGCGATTATTACGTTTTAACAAAAGTTTTTTTCTGTAGTATTTTTTTCAAAAAAAAAGTAAGAAAAAAAATAATTAAATAAAGGAATAACTTTAACCATAAACAATAAAAAAAAATCACGAATAAAAAATGAACATTTTCCATGGAAATAGCTATTATTTCCCATGTTCTGGGAAAAAAATTTGGTAATTGTCTGCGGCTCAATAAAAGGCAGTTATTGTAGACTATTTTGCCAAATAAAGTTATCGTGGATGTACTAACAGACACAAGAAAGGATACGGACAGTCAAGCAAGTCCTTCAAAATCATGTCCAGATCCAAGTCTGTTTTACCCATCTCATTTGACAACGTCTGGCGAACGTAATTTTCCCTACAAAGAATCACAAAATATCTATTGTTATCTCTTCAGTAGTTTGTCTTAAGAACTAATACGTTAGCTAATACATTCTGTGTCTCTTAGTTTTGTATCAATATTGTATCAAGAATATCAAAAACACATTAAATCACACTCTACGTCCCATCTTTTGAAATAGGTTTCTCTCTAGTATTTTGGCTACTCTCAGTTTTAAGATAATTCTTTCACTGAATCACTTTCACTTTTCATTGAACCCGTTTTAGTGAAAAGAGAATCAGCAAACAGTAATTTCATTTCGTAATAAAAATAATAAAGAAAAATTTAGCCTTTCTATTTAAAACAAGGTAGGGATAGCGATTAGTAAACCAATCACAATGCTTCGCAACGTCTTCTGATACGTGTAAGGAAATATAATTGATATTGCCTTAATTTCCTTAGTTATAAATATGATTGTTGCGAAAGACGCAATTGTTGCGATTGTTGTCATTGTTGCTAATGATATTTTAATGATACTTGTCCCCGACAAAACGGGACAAGAATCAGTGCTTGTATCAAAATGCTAAAAAAAAAATCACACCTCTCCTCAAGCCCGAAACATGGCCACCGTCGTCCCTTTATATTGAAAGTCTTGTAATAATTCAGTGTTTTATTAAGGTTTTTGATGCAGATAATAAAAAAAAAAAAATAATTACAGGCTGGTATTAGATCGGCAGTAGCACTTTTTAATTTTGATTTTATTTTCTATTTATTTTTATGGACAGTTAACAAATATCTCCTAAATAAAGAAATATCATAATCTGATGCCCTGATGTTTATTTTATTTACTTACCATTTACTTATTTTTATAGGGAACCATTTTAGACTGCTAATTGGCTTGATATCTTATTTGATCTTGAAAGCTTTAAAACAGCAAAAGGGCAGTTTAGGGATCGTCCTTAATCACGTGAGGCTCGAAAGGGGGGGGGGGGGG
>JAFIDM010002131.1:78299486-78312018 GCA_023159025.1 Thereuonema tuberculata | reverse complement strand
GGGGGGGAGGGGGTGTAGTGAGATATCACGTGTATTTATTTTTTTATACCTTTCCTTTATTATTTTTATGCCGGTCAGAAACAACCTGCAACCTTAATGTCTGTCTGGACATTTTTATCACGGTGCTTAATTTTCCAGAATTAAATTAGATGATACCTGTATTTAAAGATAATATTCTGAAAATTTTTCAAAAAAAATACACGTGATTTCGGGTAGGGGAGGGGTAATCTAAAACCTCACCACGTATCACCAAGGGGGAGGGGGGGTTAAAAAGTTGCTAAAAAACATCACATGATTAATGGACGATCCTTAGTAAATGTATGTAGGGTGATCATAATTAAAAAATCCTACTCAACACTGTATAGAGCGATTCACAGCTGTCCATATGCGATGAAATTTGGTAGAGTGACATTTCAAGACAAGCGTATGTCTGAAAATAAAAAAAGTACAAAACGTCATCGATTTGCCACTTGTGGCGCTGCAAGCCACGAAAACACAGTTTCATTGTATAACCACACTTGTCGCATCCAGGTTCACGTATTCGTAAATGTGGCCACAATTGCCACAACTGAATGTTATTCATATCAGCTACGATGCCCAGCATCTTGACGGAACATTGCTTGTGAAGTTGTTTTATGAAAACAACGGCAATTCCGTGGCTTCACTTCGTCTCGTAAGCAAATGCGTTAAGGACTATTGACTCCACTCAGGAGAATAGGTCATTCCTTTCGTGGAAACTGGACTTCTAGGAGTTCCCATTTTCATCTCAGTGGAGCAGTGAGCGCCTGTAACTGTCGCGTTTGAGACATGGACAACCGTCATACTTTCCAGACGATTCCACTGCAATTGCCTGAAGTTACAGTTTGATAAGGATTCTTAGCCATATTTATCTTGGACCATTCCTCTTCGAAGAAACTACTCACAACAGCCCTGTGACATGTTCTGTGACCCAAAGATATTGAGAGATGATCAACGCCTTTCTTTGTACCCCAACTGCGACAGCGATAATTCCTGAAGTTAAGCACTTCTTGCAAGATGAGCGCCTCCACATAGTGGACGCTGTGTGTACAGCAGTTTCTACGACAACATTTCACCGAGAACAGAGAGATTAGTCAAGCTTTTCCTACTGCATGGCAACCTCGTTCTGCGGATCTCAATGCTTGTGATTTCTGGTTGTGGAAACACTTGAAAAGTGTGATGTATTGAGGTCATGCTGCACGTTTGACAGCCTTGAAAGATAATATCACACTGCATGTGAGAAGAATCACAAGGATCAGCTACGGTCGGTCATTGAACAGTGTTCCTCGCCTTCGGGTTTTACCACATTGGGTAGTTTCGTTTGCATCGCTGTTTAGCTTGAATGTCTTTTACAAATAAGATATTTGTTGCTTGCAGCAACGCAAATGGCGTAGTAGTGGCTTTTTGGTACTTTCATTTTGGAAATGGTGACCACATGTCCTGAAATATCACCCTACCAAATTTCGTTGCATTTGGACTGCCCCATATCACTGTAGACAGTGTTGCATAGGGCTACTCTAATTACGATCACCCGGTATACTTATATATGTATACATATGTGGTCCTGAGACGGTTGGTAAATTTGAAGGCCCGGGGCAACACAGCAAAATAACAAAAAAAGTTCAAGTGAATATGGGTGCCGAAATGCTTTATTCAGTTGTTACAGAATGATTAGCATGTACATAGTCTATTTATGATTTGATTAAAAATTATTTAACGTGTGTTAAAAAAGTCATTGTTAAAAAGTATCAAAAGTCAAACACACTAAAATTAACGTTATATTTAAAAAATACATACATAATGGAATCGGGAAGTTTTTCGGATCCTACTAATGCGGCATCCTTTTTCAACCTGTGGGTTCTGTGTTTGGGCTCACTATATATATAGGGGTTCTTCTTTCTTCTCGGATAGTTTTTCGACCAATGGGCTTCTCATGTTTTCTTCCAATGGAAAGGTTTTACTTAACATATTCCATCGTCGTCATATAATATTACTTCATTTCCAAATGTTAATTTATCTGTGTGTTGTCAAATACTTTATTTATTTGTTTTTCGATTTCTTTTGTCTTTTTCTTTTTATATTGTTTCAATCTGTGATTATTGATGTATGTATTTATATTTGCATTAGGAATGTTTGTATTATAGGGGTGTAATAAAGAAATAAAATAAGATTCTCTATTGTTTCTCTGACTATTTTGTCATTATTTTGTCCTAATATAATAAATTTTTCAAAATCAGCATTATGGTTTTTTTTTTTTTTATATATGTGTCTAGAAATATTCGATCCATTTACATTGCCAGTGCGAATGCAACTTTTGTTGTTAGAAAATCTGGTGTTTAATTTCAATCCACTATTTCCAATATAATAACATGGGTTATTATTGCATTTTACTAAATAAATGCATTTTATCTTATTTTTATCTTCTATTGGTGTTGTTTTCATAGGTAATGGAAATGTTAATTTATTATTTAAAGAGTATGATACCCTGATGTCTGTATTTTGAAAAATTTTTTTAGCTTGATTATGGAAAAGGGGGCGATACGAATATGATACAGTTATGTTTTTCCCATTATTTTCTTTTTCTTTTGGATTATAAATGATATTGATATTATTTGTTATAATATGGCTTATAAATTTGTCTGGATATTTATTATCTAGAAATCTATTATGAATATTCTTAATGTATTTATTAAACAAATCAATAGATGTCTATTTATGGCTAACCGCATCTACCCTGACTGTTGGATTGGCAGAGAAGGACCAAAAGCTTGGACTGCACTCTCTCCCGACCTAAATCCTCTGGGGCTATCTGAAAACGAAACTACTCCTGCCTCCAATGAACAAACATTGCGTGATGCATTGTGGATGAGTGTACAACGATTCTCAATCCTCAAGATAACGGTATGAGGCATCTGTTGTCGCTGGTGGTGGCCACTTCGAACACCTCAGCTAACAGTAACTACACCGTAGCCTATGTGCGTGTTAATCATTCTATAACATTCTGAATAAAGCATGTCCTCACCCATGTTCATATGGACTTTTTCGGAATTGATGCTTCGATTGATTTGTCACAATTGATTTATCAATATACATACAGATACTTACATGGAAAAAAATATATATACAGTATTATTCTGTACATGATATTACTACGTATAAATGAAAACGAAATCGATAATTTACTGAGCAGTCAATAATATGTCATATTTACAAAACAGTTTTTATAGTAATTCATCGTGTGTAGACTGTAATATATAAAGTACCATAATATATCATAGTCTACACACGATGAATTACTATAAATATAACGCAGTGAATAGGCCTACCACTGATTTGTTGAATGGTGTATGTAGTTCTGGTTTCTTTATGTTTTTAGTCATGTACACATCTGAAGACGAGAAATTCTCGAAACACGTGAAAGAAGTATATTTTTGCTTAATAAGATTTGTGTGTTATGGTCCCTTATATATTACGAAACAGTTTTCTATGTATTGTTGTTACTAAAACAATTGCCTTTTTAAGCTTCTATAAAATACCAAATCAATAAAATTCCCGCTTCCTTCAAATTCAATTACCAAACTTGAAGCGTCGAAGGAAAGAAGAGAGTTTTTCTCTTTTTTTTTTTTTCACTGCAAAGCACTTGTAGTTTGCTGAAAAGCTTCACTTGAGTGGAATGTTTTTAACCCAAGAAAAACAACGAGTTAAAAAAAGAACAGTAGATGAAGATAACAAAAAGAAACGAAAAAGAGAATTGATGGCAATAGAAGATGAAATTACTTATTTAAAATCTCTTTTTAAAATCGGTAAACAAGTTAATGGAAACTTCTTTGAGAATAAATGAATAAATTGTTTCAGTAATTATCCTTTTAGAATTCTTTTCTATCTTGTTGTAGGATTCTATTTGTGTAGTTAGTTCGTTTTTTAATGTTTGGTATTAAAGTTTAAGTGAATTTCATAAAAACATTTAGTGAACCAGGATTAACATTAATCGTTGTTTTTAACTTTCCACCAAATATAAAACGGTTTTTTTTTCCTTCCAATCTAATTATGAAATTGGAAGAGATCGATGGTTTTTTTGGTTGTTGACATTTGCTAAGTTCTTCCATCCGGACAGGAGCTTATTATACACAGGAAACCGGGGGAGTTTTTCTTTTTTTTAGACAATGACTTTCAAACATCCTGTACTTCGTAAAAATAAGGAACTTTCGCGGCTTGAGTTTCGTAAATAAGAACATGGCTGCCGTGAAATTAAATTACAAATATTTCAATAGCTACTAAGCATAATCTATGTTTATAAATCAGTGTTAATATTCTAAAAATCAAAGTTAATGTTCTAAATTTAGTATGATTAGCTTTTTTTTTAGCGTAAAGTTGTAAAATTAATCGTCTGTATGTCTATTTCATAAATAGACAACAGGCAACAGAACTATTATTGCACGGTCAACTTATCAGAATTCTTTAAGATAAGATAAATATTTCAAAATGTAAAACCAAAAAATATTGTTTATAAAGAAATTGTTTAGAATTGTAAATATTGTATTGCATGTAGTTGTTAGAATGTAATTATTTATTTTGTTATTTTTCATTTTGGTTGTAAGTTTTAGTCTGCACTTGATGTCTTGTGATAGTTTTTTTTTGAATAAATACAATGTTGGTTTCCATTCACTATCTGCAATCAAGGTTACATATATACGAGGCTTCCCGAGTAGTCATCTAGTTTTCTAGTAATCGTATTGAATTTTTGTACCAAGAGATATCCTAGAAACCACTGACCTCTACTTGGTGTTTGTGGACGAAAATAAACTCTGAAAGAAAATGTCATCTCTAACTACGTTTCCGTTCGGGGGACGCGAAGCTGACGTCCATATAATAAGGTTCAAGAACTGGACTCCCGGCATCACACACCCACCCTTCATAACAGTCACAAGGAAAAATACGTCACTTAGTGAATTGCAATATCTTTTAATGTGTGCGGGTTGAAATCTTTGTAGACATAACATTTGCTTAAAGATGATGAGCACACGTATTAAAAATCGATTGATATGTACATATTAAAAGCAAGGACTAATAAAAATACTGAATAGGACAGTTTTTTTTTTTTTAGAAGCTGAACTTCTTTAGAAGCCAACGTTCAGTGGGTTGAAACTGTCCTCCTATTATTCCTTGCTTTTAACATGTGTATATCAATCGATTTTTAATATGTGCGCTCATCATTTTTAAGCAAATGTTATATCTATACTTAATGAATTCTTTACATTATTTTCCCCATCATATTCATGTGGTGATTAATATTCACAATAACCACCTAACACACTTAAAAATACACTATTTAAAAAAATATATATATATATTTCAAAAATTCTTCATTACATGTAAATGACATTACAAAATGTTATTTGCAGGGGTCCATGTTTCAGATGACAAATGGAGATTACAAATCTTTACAAAAAGATTTAATAAAACTTTACTTTATTGTTTCATTATTTTTTAACCGTTTTAATCGTTTAAAAACTATATTGCTTTTATAAGTAATTATTTTAGTGAAAAAAAAAATGTTTGGAAACTAAAAGTGCCAATCCATCCTTGAAAGTCAAGTTTAATTATTAAAATAAATGTAATTAAAATATTAATGTTGGCATCATCTTTTCAACTTTTTTTATTTTTGTTTGTAGCTCAAAATCAGTGTGCTTGTATCTTCCATTCAATGATTCTTGAAACTTGACAAGTACATTTATGGACAAGAAATGAGCGATCGTTTGTGTCGTGTGGGTTTGAAAGATTTGTGCGTGAAAAATATTAGATGTGAAACAATTAATTTCCACTGACGACAACAAAAAGAATATATACATGATGGAGACAGTGACCCCTCAAAAACTAAAAGCAAGAAAATAAAAAACAAGAACAAAATGTGGAAATCAAATCCTTGGGCAGCACTCAGGTTGCCACAAAAGGTATTGACCACAAAAAGAGAGAAAAAAAAAAACATATATAAATATGATTTCCCCATTTTGTTCTTGTTTTTTTATTTTCTTGCTTTTAGTTTTTGAGGGTCACTGTATCCATCGTGTATTCATAATACCTCCCCTCGTACGCCTTTTGAGTCGTGCACTAGCTGATTAGCTCTGGCTAATGAGAGCCTAACAAGCTCGAAACGGCCGTCCTAGAATATCAGCTCGACTCAAAAAGGCATTCTTATTTAAAAAAATGTATATAGGGGAATTCTAATAGTATATCGTAATTCGTTTGATTCATGATCTGATTTTCAACGTGATTTGATTTGTTTAAAATTAACAGATTTATTGGGTGCACCCAACTCTAAAAAAAAAAGTTCTTTCCTTGAGTAAACAAGGCGGATTTATATTAAATCGATTTCGTCCTAATGGCTGATTTCGCAGTTAGCCTACACCTCCCTCTAAAAGATCTATTTACCTAAAAACTATTTTAAGCTCTTACCAAACCGCGCCATCTCACCACCTCCACTTTTCCTCGGAATGTAGACACTTATGTTTTCACTTTACTGAAAACGTGGTTCATGTTATCCGAATATCCTTAGCGTCATTCGGTTCAAAACATTTCCCCGAAATGGAAAAGTTAGGCTTAAGTTTGTATGAAACTAAGATTTGCAAAGACGGATACTTGATTGTCTTGTATCATTTCTGCTTTTATTATACAATAAAAAAATGTCATTTGAATATTATTTTCTTCCAGGCTTATAATAAGCATATTGAATAAAAAAAATATACATAATGTAAAAATATTTTCATTTCTTTGTTATACAGAAGCATGTACTATTACTATACAGTGGTTAATCGATTGTTCATACCAATGTTGTGAGCGCCACCTATTGGATGTTTTATTTATTATTATTTAAGTAATTAATGCACATTTTTTTTTTTTTTAATATCCTATATTTCTATTTTTTAACTCACTACAAATAAAACTTGTGATAACAGATGATCGAAAAAAAGCTGTTATTCAAATGTGACTTCGCAGTCGAGGCATAATCGATTGACCAAGTCATCTCCTTAAAAAGCAAACATTTATTCATGGCGCTGAATAGAATGGATTTGGTTAGTTTCGCTGTTGCTGAGGATTCTTTTTATTTCTTTCCGTGAAACCTTAAGCTAACATTAGGAGCTGGTTGTCCACAATTTTCCTTGTGAGTGACGGGAATTTATTATATCTGTGGAGATGCTGAATCCATTCCCACACTGACAATTCAATTCCCTCTTATCAAAGATCAATTCACTTCTGTCCCTTCTCCGGTGAAAGCCCTCGTATAGCAGTGGACAGCCCTAGAGCGCTCCCTCTACTCGACACAGAAGGAAAAAAAAAAGTGTTCTTCCGTCATCCGCACTTAGCTCCCCCTGGCGACAGTTTTCCGTTGGCTTTCCTTCTTTTCCTCTGTTGTTTTTGTCGTTTCTAAAAAGGAAACTCGAGGATATCTTGCCAATCAGAGACGTTTGGGAATCGATGCACCAACGGCGCTTTTAGCCTTTTCTTTCCAAATGTTTTTATTACTTCTTTTGCTCCCTTTAACTCTATTTTTTATGGCAGAACTTAAAATAACTTATTCAGTTATATTTTGAACAGTTATATTTTCTTCTATCGTTGAAGATAAGTAAAAATAATATTTTTATGGCTTTTGTGGGATTTTATGGAAACAAAATAATCCGGTTAAACATTTTTTCTTTTTCTTTTTTTTTTCTTTAGTGTAAAAGGTTTTTCAAATGCACAAGAAAAAGAAATTGATTTTAAGAATTGATTATAACTCGTAATTTTTAAAAATATCTTAAAATTGTTACTTAGTCGTTGCTCTACATTAACACGAAAAAAAGTGAAAGATGAACAAATTAACAAAGATGAAAAATTAACATATTTCCAGAACAATCATTTTTATACCCGTAGCAAGCTACAGCAGGATATTATACAGCGTGTCCCATAAGTCTGGACCCATAGGGTGTAATGCGGCGGAGCACCGTCTAGTTGAAACCCCTTCTGGGTTTAAGATTGATGTTAATTCTTCCTCCTGCAGCATTGTCAATTGTGTCTGTCCCGTCAAAGTCTGCTGAAAAAACGTAGGGGCCGATAATTCGATATTTCTTATCTCACACCAGACCGTGAGGCGATCTGCATCTAATGGTGGTTTTGTGGTGACCCGTGTGTTTTGCTTATTCACATCCCCTCGTCACTAAACAGGATAGTAAATGGAAAAGTGGGATTAATCGTGGGATTAATCATTGTTGCAGAGCCCAATCGCAGAATTCGACTTTCCTTATTCTCACTGAATGTTTGTAACAACTGCATTTTGTACGGATGGCATTTAGTGCTTTTCAGAATACGATAGATGGACTTTTAGGGACCCTCGTCTCTGCGGAGGGACTTCTTAGGGCTTTTAGAGAACGCTCCCAGGACATTAGATTAATCTATTCATCTGTTGATGTCATCCGTGGCCGCTGCGAGGTTTGTCTACCACAGATCCCGTCTCCTTGAATTTTACATGCTTGACAATGCTTCAGAAGGAAACATTACCTCCGTGTAATTTGGTTTGTAGTCTCTCTAATAAGCATCGAAGAGAAAGACGGCTTAGCTGAAAATTGCTTTACAATGCAATTTTCAGTCGAAATATGCATATCCATCCGTCCGTCTGTCTGTGATCACGGTAATTCAAAAACGATAATTCATCTTAGAATACTGAAATTTTAGAGTTAGTTGAAGGTTACTACAAGGATAATCCCTATTGATTTTGATAAAAATCGAGCCTTTCGGTAATGAGCTACGGGTCCGAAACTTTCACTATAAGTAACTTACATGAACAGTTGCTCAATTTTTTTTAACATGTTTTGTGTGTTTTTACTGTAATCTACATTTTAAAAATAAAAATGTCGTGTAATACGTTGTGGTGTTAATCATAATCCTTTTTTTTTTTTCAAAGATGGCATCTAAGCGACCATTTGGAGCTCTCTGAACTAATGCTTCACGAATCGATTGCTTTCTACTCTTGTCGCTGATTTGGACGTTTTGCTTTCTTTCTTCTATTCATTTCTCGCACTATTTCTTATGCTACACACAGAGCAAAGATGTTATCGTCAGCATAATACACTTTCTGTTCCTTGATGAGGGTCCAAGTTTCAGAGCAAATAACCTAGGTCTTACTTCGGAAAAAAAATAGTCTTTGATGTTTAAAGAAAGTTGCATTGAAATATCTTAATGTTCTAATGCAGGCCAACCTTTTACATTCCATGCGCCATTTATTTGACGACTCCATGGGTGCTGTTGCGTTTGTCCTTTTCGTCCGTACGTGTCTGTCCTCCCCTAACAACTCCCGGATGGAAGGTCGAATCGGCAAACTGACTTCACCATCGTATTCAGAGGCCCAAACACCGTAGGAATGGGTTATTGATTTTTGTCTATCCGGAAAAATGGGGACAGAGTCGACTGTTTGTTTCCGTCTCAAACTGTTATAGATACGGTCGAATAAAAATGTAGACTGTATAGTAGACACTCTAAGCTAAAGCATATCCAAATTTCAAGTGGATCGAGTCAGTAGTTGTACAGAAAAAAATTCCCAAAACTTAATCGTTTTCCGGTGGACAGTCGGCTGTCGTTGTTTTTTATTTCGGAGATTCCCTTTAAATAGGCCAATTGTCACTCTATTTTGAAGGAAACTTAAGTATTATAGTGGATAGAGTGACAGATTGAGAAGGTTGTGAGTTCGAATCCCAACCTTGGATATACTTTTTTTTTATTTTGGAAATTGCATGTTTAAGCAACTAAAACTTTTTCATTGTGTATTGTTTGAAATTGATTATGCACATGTTCAATATCCGCGTGGGTTGTACTGGATCACCTTTAATGTTCAGCACAATTTTTTTTTATTACAGACGAGTTCAGATGCACCGTACAACTCTGGTACAACTATTCAATTTTATGTAAAATATGTTAATGTAGATATATTTAGCATTTTTTTCCATGATATACAGAATTTTCTAGATTTGTAGGGTTTTTTCCCCCCTGAGAAAATTAAAAAAAGGAAGCTTTAGAAGGATAATTATTATTGTTATCATTATTATTATTATTATTATTATTATTATTACTATGATAGAGATACAATGCGCCAGTTTTAATCATCCAATGCGCCAAGAGTTGACCATCCCTGTTAGGTATTTATTGTAAACATTTATTGGTTTGTTATTGTAAACATTTCTGTCTGAATATGATTTACCGAATCTTATAAATTTGCTTATTGTACACAAATACCTGATAATCTACTTAAGCAGAGTAACATTTAAAGATGTTTATTGTAAGTACATACTTGTTTTTTGTTTTGTGTTTTCAAAAGGAAAAATTTTATCAGTGAGGATAATACAAATGAATTTTATCTAATTTTTCAACCATTTATTTATTTATTCTAAATTCAAAACTCGAAACTTTTCGCACAAATACAGTTGTAATTGAGGTGGATAATTTGTTTATAGTAAGAGACAATCTTTACCAAAATCATTCATAACATTATTATTATTGTTCTTATTATTATTCCTTTATTTTCGAATAAAAAAAATTTAAAGTTGTTAAAAATGTTAAGTATAAATATTGATAACTGCAAATAAGGCTTTAGATTTGTAGTAATAAAATAGAGGATTACTAAAAATGTCTTTATGTAGATACGTCATCCAGTTTCATTGAATTTTTGTTTAATCGGCGTTAGAAAACAGGATCACAAAGTAAAAAATAAGTTATTTATTTTCAAACAAACTATGACTTTGTTGAAAAGAAATAAATCGTTAAATTAGATAACATAGTTATAAAATAAAAGCGTAGTAGTCTATTTATTGATAATTGAGAAATAAAGACAAAATTGGAGTGAGAAGTAGTTTATTTTACCATAGGTTTTTATGGGCAGATATTAGCGACCACTTCGAAATTAGTTACGGCGTTTGTTTTGGTTGAAAGTGCAATTAATCCTTCGAAACGCCACGCCTGCGCAAATGAAATTTAATTTCACTTCGTTATGATAACGTACAAATGAATGTAATTGCCGAACTATTAAATCGAACATTTTCAAGTCTGTTGCTTCGACAATTTTTTTTGGAGACCTGATGTGTTTTCAAAGAGATTAAAAGTTTTACAGAAAATAGACTCCGTATTCTTTTTAGGAATTTGTTTTTTTTCTTTCTTATTTCCGTCCTCAATAATATTTCTTCATTTTAAGGTTACTTTGAAATTTAAGCAGCAATTTTTTAACAGCTAACCAAAATATCATTCCAATTCTAATTAACAATCACCCCCATCATATACATTCACATAAAAATATATATATATATATATTTAAATCAGTTTCCATCATGTTGCAAGAAATAAACAGAACATTAGGATAAAGGAAAGGTCCAAATGTAGCCTAGGGTCTAAATATGGGCTAGTTGAAGTATTCGGGTATGGAAGTACTGTCGCGCAGTGAAAATAATGTGAAAATGTGTCTGTGTAACAAAGAGAAATGAGTGGAACAGTTGGACCTTAAGTCAAGTCAGAGGTTATGTGGTGATAATTGTGTCAATCAACCTATTTCATGACCATGAAATATTTCAGTTACGTTTTGTTATTTTCTTAATCAGATTCAATTAAATCAAAAGCTGATTCGGAAAATGCATGATATTACTAGCATTATAAACTTGTTGTAGCATAGTTTATTTATTGCTAGAACTATAAGGTAACGGAGGGAACCGATTTTAATGTTTCTTACCAAATGGTCTAAATACAGGCTACCAAAAAAGGTCTAGATCTTTTTATTTATTTAGAGCCAAAAAATACCAATTGATCTATGATTTCTTCTTTTCAGAATACCCAAAATATTCCAAAATATTATTTGAAAGGATAAAAGAAAGTTTAAAAACTCAATCTATCTGAAGATGGCCTAGAAATTCCATAAGGGGAGGGAACTTTGCTTCAAATGTATTCAGTGTTTTATGTGGGCCCAGTTATTGTGCAGGTGCTTTTTAAAAGACTTATGTTTGTAATTTTTGAAATAGACAATTAATATTTAACTTAATTGTTTTAGAATTATTTTTTTTAAAAAAAATCGAGTATTACAGTAAGTTTTTGTTGGTAGCCTATATTTGGACCACAATTTCAAAAACCAGATTTCTGTAACTTTAAAAAAAAAAGCAATTTTCTTTGTGTCTACAATTTGTAGGAAATGGCTTTTTTGTTTGTGTTAAACAACACCACATTTATTTTGTTGACTTTCTTGTTTTCGGGGGTCACTGCCAGGTGTGGCTGTGACCTTCATATGGTGATCTTGCCTTTCTGGTTCTTTTATCGGGGAGGCGGGGTTGGGCTGATGAGTCCATGGAAGGACGAAACGGCCGTTCCCAATTCCTCCCTTTAATTGAACAGAAAGACAATTTTCATTTATTCATGTGCTGGTTTTGTTCTTGTTCCCCTTTTTTAATTTTCTTTGTTTTTTTTTTTTTTGTTTTTTTTTTTTTTTTTTTTTTTTTTTTTTTTTTTTTTTTTA
>JAFIDM010002131.1:78258677-78299386 GCA_023159025.1 Thereuonema tuberculata | reverse complement strand
TTTTTTTTTTTTTTTTTTGTTTATTTCTACTTTTGTTATAAAGTAGACCCATTTTCGATATTAAGTAAACTGGGACAATTTAATTATCTTAATTTTTTCTTGGTGAAATTCATAAAATAGAAGTGGTAGCCCATATTTGGACCTTCTCCTCTACTATAAACGAAATTCTGTAAGTTACAACCGATCCTTAGACAGGACACGATTGCTGAGTATATAAGTGATCTACCAGCATATCAAATCTGAGATGTCTAAAATGTTACCTATTCTAACAAAGCTTAGAAGGTTAGCAAAATGTAATGTTAACAAAGAGGCGCAACAAAGAATTTTCCCATAATAGAGGAGGCTCCCAATTGAGTTTTAAAACATTAATTCTCCATTCCGAATGCGTAATAAAAGTCAGGCTTATTCCAAACTTCCGAGGTCTTGTCTTAACCACTGCCCTATTTCTCAATAAAATAAGAAAAAAAATTGTTAAGAGGAGAGAGAAAAAGGCTCCGTATTGGTCAGCGGCGGTCCTGCAGATAAGGCTTAAAAAAAATTGTCGTTTCTTAGTTTATAATTACAGTAGAGTCCCAATTATCCTAGGTTAATGTGGACCAAGCCTAACTCGGATAACCGAAAAACTCGGTTAAACCGAAAATTGTAAATAAAATAAATCGTCTAGGTTTAAATGTATATTTTAACAAATACAAAAGTTATACAGATACACCACATACAATTCACATTAAAAAAAGTACTTAATTGTTTTTGTTTTACGTTATTTTGGCGTTTTTCTGCAGCAATGTTTCGGCATTTTAAGGATAACCCAGGATTGTTGGTGTCGAAACCATTCCCCAATTCCAGGTAGAGGGTCATATGACTAAGATGAACGAAAATTAATTTGCGAAAAAAAATTCTTAGAAATATTTGATAGCTCAGTTAAAGCGGAAACTCGGATAATCGGGGCTAGGATAATCGGGGTTTTACTGTATTTAAACAAATAAAAAAATCAAAATTCTATCTCACTTGCTTTAATTTCTTAAAAAAAATATTAATAAGAAAAGAAAAATCTAAATAACTCATGTGAATATCCTTTATAAATTTGTTAAAAATTGTCAAATTCTTGATTAATAAATGGTTTGTTTGTTTTTGTTTGTTTATTCTTAAAATACATGAATGTAATTCTTACCTTATTTTTCTGAAACCTAACGCTCTTCACTCAGAGGCGATTAAATGCCTTAATTAAGTGAGCGTTCATTCATTACTCTGAGATAAATTCATCTGTTAAGTTGGGATTAAATCCATCGATTTCTCCACCCTACACTTAATCTCCTTCGGGCTCAAAATCTGTCTTATAATGAATATGGATTTTGTTGATTGTAAATCCGCTGAGGTTTCATTAATTTACACGCGATCTTAACACAAGTTACATCGAAATATTAAACACAAACAATTATAAAATTTGGTCTGACTTAATAACTTCACTTAATACGCATCGGGTAAGAAAAGAGAATAAAAAAACTTAGAATATAACTTTTCTTTTTTTTAATTGAAGTACGCTTGTTGATGACGAAAAATTATATATCCCAGGAAGCTAAAATTTTAATTAGGTCGAGATTATTAAAAAAAAAAAACCTATAAATATTGGCACATAGATTAGGAATTGAGTAAAAAAAAAACTTCCAAAATAAAATAAATGGATGTTAACAATTTTAACGACAATTAAAAAAAAAAAAAATTTTTAGGTATATTAAAACATTCTCTACACTTTCTTCATATACTTTCATGTAATCAATGTTTCATGAAGATAGTCACATTCCACTTCTTCAGGATATTAAATATTACAAAGACAATTACACTTCAATATGATATTCTATAAGAATGTTTATAAATACAAAGTTGTATTAATATAACAAATATAGTTACCAAAACGATAATCTTAATCAATTGTTAGTAAACGGTACGTATGTTGTTTTAGTAACGGTAGATATATATATTGTTTCAGAAAATAATGTAAATTAATGTGAATTGATTATGTATAAGAAGTATTGAAAATTAAATGTAAGCATATTGTTGGATTGCACAGACGTAAAGTCCATATTTTATTGTATGAGAAATAATATTAATTTAAAATGTTTAATAACCAATAATGGAGGAAGAAGCAAGTTTTCTTGTCCTCAAATGACCTGAAGAATTTTCGGAACGTTTTCGTTTTGTAGAGAATCGAATTCGGAAATAGGGGCAAGAAGTTTTTTTTTTTTTTTTCACTTAAACTTATGGGGAAACCAAACATCAAAGCGATTCACGTAACCAATCAGGCGCAAATGATTATCAACGCTTGTTTTGGATATTTTGATTATGTCTTCTACCTCCCGCGTGGTATAACTTTGATTGTTCTCAATTAATGTCTCAATTTGATCGCTATCAACTTCAACTGGTCTACCCGACCGTGGAGCATCGTCCAGTGAGAAATCTCCAGAACAAAACTTCACAAACCACTTTTTGATACGTTCGATCAGTCACAGCATCTTCTCCATTCAATGCACAAGTATTTTTTTTAATTGCGTTTTTACCTTTCTTGAAATAATAAAGCATAATACGACGAAAATAATGCTTATTGTCTTCCATCTTCCATATTAAATTGGCGAAACAAAGTTTTTTGTTTTAGATGCACGCTGATATGATACCTATCAGGATACAATCTCACAAAATGGTGTGGAATGAATGTTAAAGACACCTAAGTGCTACTAGAACCATCTTACGTAAAAAAACCGAATGAACTTTTTAGCCAACCCAATAGATTTCCTGTTGAAACAAAGCATTAAATATGTCTGTATATTTTAAAATTTTTAAATATTGTAAATATTTTATGTAAATATTGAATATTTTTAAATTGCCTAGTGCGAATTTGAGCAACCCGTATAATTGGACATCCGGATAATCGGCTCCTACTGTAATAATTTCTTGTCTCTATAACTTACGAAATTAGTATAAAGAACTGTGACTATCTACTGAAATTAGAAGAAGTATCTGAAAGAAGTGATCAACTACTTTCCTTAAGAAGTTATGTTTATTTATTTATTTTATTTTGTCCTGAAAACCATTCAAACGGTACAAAGAATAAAAAACACCAAACAGCTGTTGTATTTTTTTTTTCTTATAAACCTGTTTTTTTCCAAATTGCGTTCTCATTTTCTGACACACTCGGTCTTTCATAATTTCATCAAATCAGTAAAATGAAAAAAGAAAAGTCAATTACACTGACCCAAGATCAGCTTCTACAGAAGATTGATTCATTGTTATGTATCGAAAGTCTCTGGCATATGATAGTTATGTGAATTCTTTTCTCCATCAGCGATTGTTCTCGATTTGGAGCACCTGCCTTCGAACAATAACTCTACTTGCAGACACGTTTTGATGTCAAAAACAGATTATCTTAAATTATATATCAAAATGTTCAGCTTAAAAAAAATAAAAACAATGACACCAAAATTTTAACCGATTGACCTCTAGGTCAAAAGTTATAAGCTTTTAAAAAAAAATCTCCGAAAACAGGAAGTGATGTAATTTATTATAACGACACGAGCGCGCATAGCGGTGAAAAGAGAAAAAGTTTCGATTTCACATTTAAAATGATCATTTTAAGTTTGTATTATTTTAAAGATATATTTAACATTTTAATGCATTTATTAAACATTTATGTAAGACTTTTTAAATACAGCACACTTTCTTGAATGATACTTCATCAGAAAACATTCAAAACATAAGAAAATTTCCAGTGAAATTACTTTGAAAGTTTATTTTATTTTTTTTAACATCTTTATTTTTCTTATTTATTTTAGTAGATTTTTTCTTATTTTTTTCCTAATTTTCAGAATACAAATCATGAGAAGGGAAAATTAAATACTATTTCAGGGTGGAAGAGTTGAGTTTATTCGGTTTTCGCTCATAACGGTTTTTTTCACCAAGAGGTCACACTGTGAAATTTTGGATATCATTTCTTTTCTTTTCTTGAAAATCTGAACAATTTATACCAGATCCCCCTCTTTCGTGGTTTGTCTCATAACCTCTGATCCCCCCCCCCCCCCAACACACACACACACACACACACACACACACACAAAGGTCACGTATCAAAGAATGAAAATAACACACAAGTTCTTTTTTATTATTATTTTTATTATTATTATTAATTTTTTCCCAGACTTACTATGTTTTCAAAATATGTATGTAGGTGCTGTACTTATTTTAAATTTAAATTAATAACATTAGTCTAAACATGATATAAATTTATTTAAATATAAATTTTTGAATATCACTAATATTTTTGAAAAATAGTAATACAAATTTCTATATTGATTTCTTTTTTTTTTTTTTTTTTTTTTTTTTTTGTATTTTTCAGAACTAAAATCAAACTAAACTATTATTGACAAGTGAGAAATTATTCAGCGATTTGATCAAAATTTTCTACTTTTTTTTTTTTTTAAACTCAATCGTAAATCTAATCAACAAATTCCGGATGTGCCATAAACACCCGAGTCAGATTTTCAGCTTGAGTTAACTTTCAAAAATGCACATTTTTGTATTGAAAAATTATTTTATTGTAGAAACCCATCAACTGCCAAACTTAATTTTTTTTTTTTTAACAAATTAGAAATAAATTTTAGAATTTAATTGCAGATGGCATTCATTTCGAAAGCGAAATCTAAATTAATGATAAAACGATTCAAATAAATTACTAAATTACCATATGTTATAAACATAATATTAAAACTATAAACTATGAAAAAAATATTAGAAAAAAACAAACCAAACAATAAAAACAGCAGTAATAATGGCAAAAATAATCACTGTCATCAGAACAACATTTAAGTAAACAATGCTAATGGGAACAAGATGGCGATGGGAGCTTTAGCCAATAGAAAAGATAATCTCCGTTGGCTACACTGTCTCTCAAGCCACTGTCCGTAAGTATCTAAGTAAAGTGTAATTCTTTATATTTTTTTACATTATTTATTATTCTATATTCTCTTATTCTATACATTGTTATATTAATTTCAATTTGAATATTTATCTTTCTTTGTTAACAGTTGGTAACAAGAGAAAAAGAGATTTGTAAACGAAATTAAAAACGAAATCTCTGTAGTTTCATCAATGTAAATTTAACCTTAATATATCTTTTTAATGCAAACACTGGATTGAAATAAGGCAATTTTTAAGTATTTATCTCAATTTCTAATACGTTTAAAATAGTTTTTATTTTACATTAGGAATTTTAAATTTCGTTTTATTGTTCTGGTTTTAGTGAAGTCTTTCCCAAACACAAAACAAAACTATTCTAAAACATTGCTGTCTTTTGAAATATCCTTATATTTTTTGTTTAAATAACTTTAAAATTAATAAATAGATGCAAATTTATAATAAATTAATTCCTTAAAAATTAAAGATTTAATTTTTTAAAAGTACAAAGTAATATTCTATTGATTTAAATTTATTAAATTCATAAGAACATATAAGAGATCACTTTGATTCCGACGTAAAATCACAAACACTTCTGAAGATTAGAAATTTTTAACAAATCTATTGAAAAATATTGGAAAGTAAATTTTTTGATATTTGTCTGAATTAAAACACGATTAGCAGTAGAAGATCATTAAGAGTCTGTATGATGTATTAGACGTTGGATCATTGATTTTGTTATATTATTCAGAAATTGACCTAGCTTCTTTTTTTTTTATTATCCCGTAAATTAATATTAATGTGGGAGATATTGTGGATTATTTAATCTGTAAGCTGAGCAACTACGTATTTCGGCTTATGTTGCTGAAGCAGGAAAAAAAGGTTAAAATTACTTTAAAATTTAGTTGTTAATTATAAATTTCTCTATTTATAGAAATTGTTCTTTGAAAACAATTTGAAATTTGTTTTTTCCCAGGAAGTGTATAAGAATGTAAAGTATAATTTAATATTAAAATGGTTGTAAAATTTAACTATAAAAAATGATCTTACAAGAGTATCATTCATTAAGTATTGTAGTAGCGTGGATAAGCCACGGTGTATTGTGATATTATTATGTAATGATATTGTAATATTGAACACCCCACGATATACTTTTTATCAGTTTTGCTGCTCATATTCAGTAGGTAATTTGCGCTGAATGCCCTGAATGCTGAATTTATTATTGCATACCGTATATGCTCCAATAAACGCCGAGTCTCTTATTGTCGCCGGTCTCTAATAAGCGCCGGGCTGCAGAGGGGACACAGCCAAATAGTAGCCGGTCTCTAACAGTAGCCGGGTCTTTGATATTTGCCTACCGGTACTTGTGTAAGCTTCCGTATCTTTATAGTCATTTTGTAAGGCAATGTACCGTAAGGTATTATAATACCTTACGGTACATTGTCTTACAAAATGCCGCCGAAACGGTCATTTGACATTGCCTTTAAGATTCGCGCAGTGGAATACACGAAAGAAACTTCCCTTGAGGCGGCAGCCCGTCATTGCGGATTCGGACGACGAATAGCAGCGAAAGCAGAAAGACATTGCCATTTATATTTAACAGTCTTACGTAGCATATGAAATTCAAATAAAGTAGCTGTTTGTAATATTAACCGGTATTTATGGGTAAAAATATTGCGTTCTGGAGGTTTTTGTTAATAATGGCCGGCCTCTAATAGCAGCCGGTCTCTATTAAGCGCCGGGAGCCGAGGCTAGTTTTGCAAATAAACGCCGGGGGCCTCTATTGGAGCATATACGGAAAATGCATGATTCATTAAAATAATTTAGACTACGGTACTTATTTTTTTCTTTATATCAATTATTTCGGGAGGGGCCGGGGTCCCATTGGCCCCCCCCCCCCCATATATTCGCCCTTGATGAAGACAACATTGTGGAAGCAGATAGACATCTTCAATAAAGGCAAGAACTTCTCAGTGATACACTACAAGAAAAACTGTAAGTGCATTTTACTTATTTCTACAAAGGAGATCAGGATCTTTGTGACATCAACTTTGATACATCGAACATGTATGCAGATATAACAAGAAAACAAAGACTCAGTTGATTTTCATATGATAAAAGACAATAATAAATTGTAAACCATATATATATATATATATATATATATATATATATATATATACACATTTACACAATTATCTTAGTGAATTGTTTCTTGATCTTTAAAACATATTAGGTGTTTATTCAAAACAAGAATTGTGTTAGTGAATTGCATCACTATATGTTACTTTAGTATTTATTATTCGTGTGGTATTGATCGTTGAATAATTATTCTTTAGTAGTTATTCAGAAATACAATTCGAAGTAATTTTTAATATATATATAAATATGAAGTAGTAGTTATGAGTTTACAAAGTCATTAAAGATTATTGAACCTGGTGTTATTATTGAAAAAAGTAAATCTAAGCAATTTTGTTTGTAAAAACATTTATTTATTTGATTAATAGAGTAAATACATGCTATCTTAATTTGTTATTGTATTTATTTGAGGATAAACATTACAGTTGAGTTTTCATAGATTGACACTTGATATTATTATTTAGAAATACTGGGTGATCAAGAAATAACAGGAGGTGTTCGGAGCCCTATAGCGTGTTATATACTGGACGAAATATAACAAAATTTGGCCACCATACACATTAAAGTATTTTTCGATTTGTCAAGAAAAAAAAATTAGTACCAAACAACGCCGATAGGGGAAATTCTGGCGCTTCGGTCGAAATATGCAGCATGAAATTTGCATATACGGATACTTTGTGACACGATATCGAGGATAAAAGAAGGGGTTGCGGGAATTCTAGTCGTTCTGCAAGAAATCGCCCGTCGATGGCGTTGTCACTACGTGATCGTGGCTTATTAGTCAAGCTGTTTTATCAGCGGGATCAAAATGCCAATGCTGCTCTTCGTGAATAACGGCGGTTAAAACAGTTACGTAGAGGACCGATGACCATAACTAACTTACGAAGAATGGTTGAAAGATTTGAAAGAACAGAGGAACTCCTGGTGTGCAACCAGGCCGAGGACGTAAACGTATCAAGCAGGAACAAGTTGAAGAAGTTGCAACTGCCGTTCAGGATCAGGCGATAGCTAATAAGCAGGGTACCAGCAGTGCACGTTTAATATCACGACAAACAGATATCCCGTTAACGACAGTGCAACGAAGATATTGCGTAAGATCCTGAAATTTTATCCGTATAAGATAACATCCATTCAAGAATTGCTCCCAGGGGACAGAAATACCCGATTAGTTTGCTTTGAGATTTTTGGCTCGATTGGAAGTGGATGACGAGTGGCCGTGGCAGATATTGTGGAGCTCACTTCCATGTGCTGCACGATGATATCAACACACACAACTGCCGTATTTGTGCTGATACAAATCCACATGTTGATCAAGAGATCCCCTTACATTCGCCGAAAGTCACAGTAAGGTGTGGGTTCACTGCTTCTTCTATCATCGGCCCGTACTTTTATAAAGAAGTTGGTAGAAATGGACTAGTGACTTGTTCTGTCAATTCCGACAGGATACCGATATGCTCGAGGACTTTGTGATACCTCAACTGCAGCAAAGAAATTGTATCGATTCTATCATTTTTATGCAAGATGGTGCGCCACCACACATCGGACATCGGGTGAAGGATGTCCTGCGTCAACATTTCACAGACGCTGGAGTAATTAGTCGCGCATTTCCCATGAATTTGCCTCCGAGGTCCCCTGATCTGAATCCTTGCGATTTCTGGTTGTGGGGCTACCTGAAAAGAATTGTGTATTAACAACATGTTCCTGACATTCCTACCTTAAAAGATCAAATAACGTTACATATCAGACGAATAAATGCCGATATGCTGCGAGGCACCGTCGAAAACCTCGTGTACCGCATGCAATTAGTGGAACATCAGACTGGTGGTCACCTTGAGCCAAATTTGTAGGTTGCTATAATAAACGTTTTTCATTGGTATTTGGTGTGTTGTTATTTACTGTTTCCATTGGCAGTCACAGTCCGTTGTCGTTTACGAGAGCCTTCAGCGCTTTTGCGCATGCGTCAGGTCTCCTTCGATTTCTTCCAAATAGGGGCGAGGAAGATGGGATGTTTACTTTTTATAGTGTTAGTTTTCTAGTAGCTGGGTTCTATTTGCGCTTTTCGTGAAAGAATTATGGAAAGAATAAATACAATTGCAAAAATGCTCCTCCGTTATTTTTTCCTGAAAAGCGAAAAATGTCCAAAAGAATTTCTTATGAAAGTATCCATCTCAGCGTATCACCCCTTTGAGGAGTAGAATCGTCCCGCATTGGTAGCTCTGCCATTCAGAAACGGACTGTATGTATTCTTTTTCCACACATTATGCGCTTGCAGGCCAGAATTTCCCCTATCGGCGCTGTTTGGTACTATTTTTTTTTTCTTGACAAATCGAAACCGCATACTTTAATATGTAGTCTATGGTGGCCAAATTTTGTTATATTTCGTCCAGTACATAACTCGCTACAGGTTATTTCTTGATCACTAGGTAGAATATAATTCTATAACAGAATTAAAACTGTTATTAGAATATACATTATTAAAGAGAACATCAAATCGAAATATAATTCTCTTTGTAATATTTAATATCCTGAAGAAATGGAAGGCTTTATTTCCATAACTGTTGATTAAATATATGAAGAACGAAGTATTGTACGAGTATAAATGTTTTAATATTTATTATAATGTTATTAAGTCTTTATTGGACAATTATTACAAGTCGAATGGTTAATGCGTTTTAGCGTAAGTAGAAATATATGAGCCTAAAACTGTTAACAAACGACTATCTGCAAAGCATCTTTATCGTGATAATAAATTTTAATATTAGATTTTCAAAACTGAAAGGTTTCTGGTCAATTTTCTTTGGATCCTTGCGATTATTTAGAAATTTTGAAATCAATTGAAGAGCGCAGTTCAGTTGAATGATTCTACCGCGATCACAGTTTTAAATACTTATAAAAAAAAATCAAAAACCATGGCAATAAATTTATCCTATTGTCATTACCTTCTATTCCTAGATTATTAATTCCTTGATTCTTGTATCATTCCCACAACTAATCATTGGTTAATCTTTGAATAAACTGATATGGAAATAAGTATTTGTATTTCATGAATTATTTTACCCTCTCTTTTTTAACGTTTTATACTTGAAATAATTTTTAGGCTTATAATTTTCTGTATTTGAAAAATATTGTTTAAATACATAAATTTAACGTGCAGAAAAAAGTATAAACAATAATGTACAAGAATAAACAATAACGCCTTTCCATCGGGGAGGGTGGATCGGGCTGATGAGTCCCAAAAAGGACGAAAGGCCGTTCCCGATTCCTTCTGATAATAAACTCGAAAGGCGTTTTGTTTATTCTTGTGTTGCCTTGGTTTTCATTTTTTAAAATATTGGTTTAATCCAGTTTTATTTTAAAATCACTGGTGATAGATCGGCTCTAATCAGTGAGATCTATTACTGTAACGGCGAAGTAAACTTACGAAAAGTACTAAACATCATTTACTTGCAAAAAAGATGTTTTTACTTTTTAAAACCATAATGTCTGAAAAATGTATATTTTACAAAAAAGTAGAAAAATAACAAATTGAAGTGAAAATTTGAAAGACGACAATCAAATAACAATAATAATAAAAAAAAATATGATTTTCTGCAAATCAGTGGAATTGCGATTGATAGTCAATAGTGATGATGTACGGATGTTGTAATGAGCTTCTACAAAGAAATGATTAAAAGTTTTCACTAACGTCATTGTAGAACTAACTGTAAATGTAAATTTGTACAAACGCTGTTGAATCAATGCAAATAGTGAACATTTATATTTAAATTCATCACCAGGACTCGCTTTGAATTAAATATTCTGTTTCATAAACCACTCAAAGATTTAAAGTGGATGTATTTCAACAAATGTTAATTCCAATGTTATTAACGCTGATAATAACTTCGTTACTTTCAATTTTGGTTTTTAATCTGTTTTCCTAAATATTATTAAGTCGCTAGATCGTTCCTTTTAAAGGCTATTTATATAGGCCTATAGTTACAACAGATTTCCAGCTTCGTCACCCCGCCAATTTCATCCAGGTCCGTCTACGCGAGGGAGTCAAAATCAAAAGAGGTCTTAATTAGACAATCAGAGGAGATCTCAATTCCAGGGATGGGTGTTAATCCTAAGATGCTTAGCTAATTCCCTTAATCCCTTCAGCAATACAAATATGTATATTATAATATATATACTATATGTCCAATAATCACTGGACTCTCCTGAAAAGTAAGAAGGATCGCTTGTACATGTCACACCCATTTATAGGTGTGCTACAGCAGCTGTAGCTTACAGTATGAACCCACGACGCGACCTTAGTGATATTGAACGGGAAATGATAATTGGTGCCTCCAGGTTTGGTCATTCTATCCTAGTTTCAGGCAAGTTTCGCAGCAACTGTGGGTGATGTAGTGGTGAAATGGAAACGTGATGAATTACAATACACCAATGTCTACTTGATAAGCCAAAAACATTGACAGATCGGGATCGCCAAAGCCCCGACGTGTGTTGGAGGTCCAACCCTAAAGCTTTGTTACAAACGGTGGCCAAAGAGTTTCGATCGATATCGGGAAGTGATGTGAGTGACCGTACCATCCGCGGGATTGCACTTGATGGTCGAGCTGCAGTCCAGAAGCCTAAGATCGCTGCACGGACTGCCACCTGTCGTTTACAGTGGTGCAAACTACGTCGCCATTGGACTCTAGAACAATGGAAGAGCAATGGAAGAGTGACAAATCACGCTACGAGTTGTGGCGATCCGATGGACGTGTGTGGGTTTGGCGAATGCAACGCCAGCATTAAATACAGGACTGTATTGTTCCCCCCTGTGAAGTTCGGAGGAGGTGGAATCACGGTGTGGTCTCTTTTTCGTATGGGTCTTGGGCCACTGGTTTTAGTGCCTGGATCCATGAATAGCAAGGCCTATGAAGCGATTTTAGACAATTCAGCGCTACCCTTTGTGGTAACAATTTGTAATTGGCCCATTTCATTTTACAGTGCACCCCTCCATTAAGCAAAGGCTGTAACAGAGGGGTTTGAGGACATGAGAGTGGATGAACTCGAATTGCCGACCCAAAGACCTGACCTCAACCCCATTGAACATCTTCGGGATGAGAGCCGGTTGAAAGCCAGACCAAACCGCTCACAAAACACCACAGAGCTGTTTAACATCATGAAGGAGGAATGGAACTAAATTACCGCAGAAGCAGTAACCAAACCTACCGCAAAATGATGGAGAGTCTTCGTCGAAGGGTAGTGGCTGTGATAGCGGAGAAAGGTGGACCTACATCATACTGACCCCAAACCAGATCCTGCTAAGTGCGTTACTAGGGTTGTCAGGTGATTAATGGGCGTATAGTGCATTTTTCTTATGATTTTTTTTATACTTATTTATACTACATAAAGTATGTATTTTTAATTTTCTGTGAAAATTTCTGATGCTTTACATTGTTCAAACACGTTTAGAAAACTTGCAAATTCAAAAATGATTTTTTTAAAAATTCTAACAAGTGAATAATTACAGTTTTCTTTGATGATTCTAAATGATAAATGAAATGAAAATAATAATAAAAAAAAAATTTTACTTTACATTTTCTTTCAGTTTTTTTACCTCAACTGTGTTGCAATAACAATTTTTTTTTTGTATGTTTTGTATGTTTTTGTATTACTTCTCTTTTATTGTACAATATTTCTCATTGCTTTTTTGCTCTTTCTTTCATCGCAGAAACTTTTCTTTTCTCCTGCTTTCGTTGTTTTATTCTTCGCTTCCATTTCCTTTATCATCCTTTTTATTTCATTCTTTCTTGTCAGTGTTTTATATCCATCTGTCCAAAAACCTTCCATCTCATTTTGCCACAACGAATCAAGTAAGCCTAATAAAAAACTCGGTAAAGACGTGAAATTCTTTGACGAAACCTTTGAAATTGGGCTGGATTTCAATGAAGATGTCGATGAACCTTTACAGATTCGTAATTTGTCTTTAGACGCCGTCACAAGAGTCTCTGGCAGCGTTCTTTTTTTATTCTTTTTTTTTGGAGCTGCAGCGAGAAGCAACGATTCATGCTTCCTATCCGGAAGCGGCGTCTTCCATTACTCTCGCGAAATCTCGCTCTAGTGAGGAAAGTCGTAAAGAGCGAATGATGGACGCCGATGGGGACCCAGGGAGATTTTAAAAGCTGCTCTTGGGGACTCCCCGGTGACTTGTAGGATTCTCCGTTCTACAGTTGCTTTGTTTTCCGGTTGACGACACCCTGAGACGCTTCTTTTACTCACTGTCAAGAAATCATAGCTCAAAATATAGAATCGCTTTGACCTTTGTTCTTCTTGTGCACTCTTACCATTCGGCGAAGGCATCTCATCCAATCTCGAGCAAAATCCTTTGCTGGTGTCTCTAGGAAACGAACGTCTCCGTCTAAAACAAATGTTTATGTTGTAACAAAATGGAACCTCTTTTATTGTTTTGTTTGTAGACATAAATTTACAGCTTGAGTCTCCTCTAAGTATCAAATGTAATTATGAAGGAAAAGACTGACGACAAAAACAGAAAACGAAACACACAAAACTACCAAACATTGTTTGAAATAAAAAAAGAAATAAATAATGACAAAGAAAATAGGAACTATCTTATGATAACGTAATAATATTAATAATAATAATAATAAAGAAATGTAGATGTGATTTTAGACTATACTTTTTTTTTTAATGGTTCGTTTTGTGTGCTATGAATTATCATCTATTCCAATAAATTATTAAAAATATATTAATTTCAAATATCTCATCTTAATCGTTATCATAGATCAATTTGATAAAAACAGACGACACAAGAATTCTTTTCCCGTAATCCCATAGATTCTCAATAGAAACTTGGATTTCGGAATAGCACTTTCGCCCATTTATCTGAAATACTAGGCCATCCCCTTGTCTCCCCCTGGTAAGTATGAGATAATCCAAGAAGAATCGATTCCAAGCGGTTACGGCAAAAAGTGATATTTATTTCTTTTTGAATGAACTCCTTATTTGATAGCGCATGCCAATGTTGACGGAGAGAAGCTAAAAAAATGAACATTGAAATTTAAATTTTAATCTGGTAGGCTAAAATTACAGTGGAACCCCGCCATTCGTCCGCCTCGCTATTCGTACAACTCGTTATTCGTCCAACTTTTTCAAGTAAAATTGAACTCGCCATTCGTACGCTTGCTCGCGATTCGAACAGCGGGACCTTGTTACTGGCTTCAGTTCAGTCTCGTGCTAGCTTCCGTACGCTACGCATCATCCACGCAAGCTTCATGAAACTTTGTGCTATTTTATTGTTATTTTTTGTTATTTTTATTGAAAATAGTGCAGCCATGGGTTCAAAAACGATTACTGATTCAACTAAGCCTAAAAGGAAAGCAGTGAGATGGACAATTGAATTGAAAAAAGAACTCGTTGCGAAGTTTGAAAGTGGAACTCGTGTCTCTGACCTGGCAAATCAACCATATGGCATGGCGAAATCAACCATATCGTCTATATTGAAAAAGAAAGACATAATAAGAGAGGCCTATATATTTATTGTTTTCATAGTTTTTATGTATTTTACGCTTAAAGTATTATTACAAAGGTTTAAATAAGCAATCATCTCTGGGTTCTGGAACGGATTAATCCAATTACATTATATCTTATGTGAAAAAATGATTCGCCATTCGTACAAATCGCCATTTGAACTGCCTCCTGGAACGGATTGTGTACGAATAGCGGGGTTCCATTGTAATGAGTTATTTTTCTCAGGCTCTTCTCTCATTGCGCCACACAAACACAAAGGGAGTGATAAGAAACAAAAGTTCGAATATAGTCCCCGTGGCCTAATGGATAAGATGGCTGACATCGGGCCAAAAGGTTGCAGAGGTTCGATTCCCGTCGCGAATGTTTCATTGTAGTAATTTTTTCACCAAATCAACAATTACGCCGGACAGACAGACAGAGAAATAAAAGATTTTAGTAATGTCGATTCCTGTCTATTCCTGTCAATAGTCCATTCTGGTTGGTATCCTACCATAAGAGTAAAATTCTACATTTTTGAAATCGATGTATTCTTAAGCTGAACATCATTAATGATCAACAGCTTCTAATGTAAGCGTCCCTATCATTATACTCTGGTTACAAGAGTTCACTTAAAAACTCCAAACAGAATTCGTAGAAAGATAGTACACAATTTCCTATCTCGAAATACATCAAATGTCTTTATAGTTAGAGCAAAACCTTTCTCCGGATTGACAAGCACCTTCACACGGCCCTTTTGAAAGTGAACAGCGTGGCAAAATTATTGCAAGACATTCAATGTTCGCCCTGCCTTTGCAGTTGAAAACACATTTATTTTATAATCTTCCAACCAAAAAATAAATGAACGACGATGAAATCTCGGAAGAAAGAAGGATTTTTCTAAAAAAATTTGTTATCCTCCCTTATTATCAAACGTGTATTTCGAAGGGGTGTCGTTCTTCTAACTTATTAAGTTACTAACTATAACCCACTAACGGTGGTGATAACGGTAACAATCTGTAAGATTATAATAATTTACAACGACTGTATTTACATGACCATAGTTGATGTGAAAAGAAGCCTTTTTAATTCATTTTTTTTCAAGTGAGAATCAAAATCTTGTTTTCTGAGAATGTTTGATATTTTTTTTTGACCCGTTGGCAATTTACTACATTACGAATGAAAACGAATTAATGTTGTTAGCAAATAGAACAGATAAATGAATAATTCAATAATCTTTGGAAGCTTCGTGAAATTCATCAACGCATCCGCATTAGCCTAAATCCCTTCCGCTAAAACAAACTAAAAAAAAAAAATCGTTCTTTCTGTCAATATTCGATCTCCCTAATCAGTCAAACTAAATATAGTAACGAGTCAAACCAAAGTCGTAGATTCTAATTCAATTACTAAAGATCTGACAAAAGTCGATATTCGTTAACATTCTGGAAATGAGAAAAAAAAAAAGAATCCTTGGGAGAAAATGAATAATATCGATGAGGCGATGTCTGATGAAATCCTTGGCTTTGCGAGACCCACTCGTAGAGTTCCATCTAAGTTATCTCGTAATCTGATTTCTCTAAAATGTTTGGAAGATGCCATTAGAGACAAATGTGGCCTTTGTTGATGGGTGGGTGGATAATTGATAAGTGTGAGATCCTTTCAAGACTGTATTAAATGGTAGTAAATCTCAGTGCTTTTAAATATCAGCCGTTAGAGTCTTAAGACTTTTTATTGATGTGGTAGAAGCTATCTCTAGAATGCCCTCTCGCCCTTAAGCTGGCCCTGAAGTTATTAGTCGTTTAATGGCTCAACATTAATGCGATATATTCAGTACAATAGTCAGCACTGCCTAACAGTGAACAGGTTTTTTCAGTTTCTTACAAAACTCCTTCGATCAGTTTCTTTCGGACGGGAATATTTACCAACAAACGAATGGGAAACGAAAATATTGCCTTAGTAAGCAGAGCCGGCGCTAGGAGGGTGCGGGGCCTCGGGCAAGATGAATTTTGCGGGGCTCTTGACAATCTTATTTTAACAACCAAAACAAAAAAAAACGACAATCCTATTTTCTCCTCTTTCTACCAACCAGGCGCGTTCGCCCCGTTCGCCACCCCCTAACGCCGGCTCTGTAGTAAGGAAAGAGGGAAAAAAATTACTCTAATAACTTGATAGACACTGATAGAGAAGTTGCTGCATCATTACCATTTAGGATTTAATTCGAAAGGGTTTGCATCAGGCACTTCAATTACGAATGCTCAACATCAACATTCCTTGTGGTCCTTTGTATTCCTTAGTCAGGGAGTTGGAATGTACTGCCAAAACCAGTAAGACAGAAATGCTTCAATAATTTACAATATTTCGAATTTTACGGGTCTGGTAGCCCAGTGGTTTAGCGCTGGACTGAAGACTGGAGGAGCCGGATTCAATTCAAGGATTGGTCAGGGATTTTTCAACGGTTATTATGTGAAGGTTGAAGGCTGATGCATGTCAGCCATGCGAACTCAATCCCGTTGATCGAGTATTATTGGAGCCTAACTTTCCCGCTCACGCAAAGGCTTACTTTTAATGATCCGAAATTGAAGCTCTTAAATTCATCAGAAACATCATTCAACAATGTTTCAGCAACAAATCTATGCATAAATATCACCTTAGTAGTTCCCCAGTTCTGACGCGCTAATGTTAATCTGAAAGATTTTTGCAGTTCATTTCTTTCTCTTTTTTTTGTTTTTGTTTTAAATAAGACTATCAACGCCATCTGTTGACAGTTTATCGCGATCTTTGTTTATAAAGCTT
Source organism: Thereuonema tuberculata (assembly GCA_023159025.1). Classification (NCBI taxonomy): domain Eukaryota; kingdom Metazoa; phylum Arthropoda; class Chilopoda; order Scutigeromorpha; family Scutigeridae; genus Thereuonema; species Thereuonema tuberculata. The sequence continues at coordinate 78,282,022 of JAFIDM010002131.1, read as the reverse complement.
TTAGGCCTTGGCTGGCAAAGTGCCAATATGACATCATTAATTATTCCTGTCGAATGAGTTTCTATCTTTGATGTTTCTAAGCAAATTTCATTATCGGTTTCAAAAAAAACTGTTAGGAAATTGGCTTATCGCTAACTACCTTAATTTTTATTACCACAGTAATTGAAGTGAAAATTCCTGAATTACTAAAAGAGCTGCATGAAAAAAAAACCAAAAGGCTAACTTTGCTTTCTAATCGAGTTGCTTCACCTCCATTCGATCCATTAGTAAATGTTTTCCTTGTCGGCGTTTGTTTTTGTCTTTCTTATTACCGTCGCAGTGTCTTGTTTACTCACAGAATCCTACGACCTCAAACATTACAAGTCAACGGCTTCCATTAACGGAATGATTTCTTGTTGGCCAACCATATCACACTGAAGCGTCGTTTCTGAAAATCACCGGAAACATTTTCTTACGACACCGGAGGTAAAACTCAGCTAAATGTTCTAACTTTTTCCTCTTGCTTTTAAAACGGAAATAAACTGAAATCAAATCTGCGCTTTCGATGATGTTTTTCGCGGCAGTTCAGTGCACTTTTAAAATTAAGAAACCAACTGATACCGATGTATAATTTTCTCAACTAAATGAAAGTAGCGGACAATAATTGTTCCAATAAATGGAAGGCAATCAAAACCTGAGCCGTGAACGACGCTTCAAGTACAAGCGGAAAAGCGTTTTAGACTTAGAATAAGAATAAACTTTAAACTCATTCCACAAAAAAAAAAAAAAAAAAAAAAAAAAAACTCATGATTACGATAGCATAAATATGGAATTCCTAAAATACTCATCTACAAAAGCAGAAATGAGTGTTTTTTAACACATTTAATACCTACAACATTCTAGACCAGGAGTTCTGAACCGGGGTCCATGTAATATTCTTCGAGGGTCCACAGGTATCTCATTGAATCACACTTATTTTAAAATGGTTTATTATGAATTATTTACCAGTGTCTAGAATATGTATTATATACCACTACAGAATAATTTATTTGCATTAAATTAGTTTTCATTCAAAATAAAGCATATTCATTTACTATTTCGTTGATTATTAATACAATGCCTTTACTTACTAGCTATGAGGGGGGGTCCACCAAAAAAAAAAAGAAGGGAAAAGGGGTCCATGGGTAAAAAAAGGTTGAGTAACCCTGTTCTAGACGAATGAACAATCATTTTAATAGTCTCAATTTTAAAAAAAAAGGTAGAAATAATTACATAGAAATAAGCCCGCTTAATATAGCTTGTAATAGGGGTGACCAACCTTGCTCAGAATAAGAGCCACATACGATAAACTTCAGATATTTGAGAGCTCCAGACGTGAACAAATGTTATAGAACGTTTTAGTAACAATTGCTCTATAATCCTTGCTGATCCTAAATTTTTTTAATCCTCACTCAAATCAAGCATTAAAATTGGATTTAAATTTTGAATTATATTTTCTCACCATGAACAATAAACTTAAGTTTTAACGCAATGGATTCTCAATTTTACTTGGTAAGTAATTGTGAAGCCAAAAGGAGCTCAATCACGATATTTCAAAAAAGGAGCCGCACATGATATGTCAAAGAGCCGCCGTTTGGCCACTCCTGGCTTATAAAGTACACGATAAAACTATAAATCGCTAAGGAATTAGTAAAATTATGCTAGCTAAAGAACAAATGTATATCAGAAGGTCACTCCAAACAGTCTCAATTTTATCTTGGAACAAATAATTCAAAAAAAGAAGAGAAAACAACCTACCAAGTTTTATTTTATTTATAAACTAGGCAATCCCCCTGTCTCCTCCTGGTAAATATGAGATAATCCAAGAAGAATCGATTCCAAGCGGTTACAGCAAAAAGTGATATTTTATTCCTTTTTGAATGAACTCATTATTTGATAGCGCGCGAACAACAAGAATAAAAGTAGGATTGGATTTTGGGGAACCAGCAGTAGTCCAATGATTAGCGTTCCTGACTGCGAGGATGAAGGTCCTCGGTTCGAAACCCATGCAAGGCGGAAAAAATTTTAAAAAAAAATAAAAGTTTATAATCTGACTTTCTCAGCAAGGGAAACTAATATGCAACAATTGCGGCGGACAGACAGACAGAGAAATAAAAGATTTTAGTAATATAGATTGCGTTAAAGCATTTGATTCAATTCTACGAAGTAAGTTAATTGAAATTATAGGAAATAATGATTGAATTAGGCATTCCAAAAGATTTGGTTAAAATGAATAAAAGTCTTTATTTCAATCGACAATGACAAGAATAATAATACCAAAGTACTAAAGTTCATCAGCTCTTGAGATAAGACTATCTCTTCTACATTATGCAGACATTCGTCATTATCAGTGATCTACTTAAAATAGATGAAAAATTCTTGGCCACTATGCTTTTTGCCGATGACGTAGTTATATTTAGTGAAATTGGCTTCGCTTGGCTTCTTGCAGTCTCCGCTGATACTAAACGAAGTCAATCTGAAAATATCTTGGTCTAAAACAAAATCCATTTGCATTCCAAAGCATCGACATTGCAAAATAGTTATCATTGTAGATGCTGAAATCATCGAAATTTGAAATCATCGAACAGGTCCCCGAGTTTTGTTTACCTGGAACATCTTGTGATATGTTCTAAGATGATTTTGATATCAAATTAAGTCAGCCAGTTACAGAAAAAGATCGGGAATGACATAACGCATAGGAATCTCTATTCTGTGACGTGTAAGCATCTGTCTTCATGCTAAGGTTCGCTAGATCGATTTTCCTATCTGCTTTTTATTTGTTTTGTTGTTTTTTTTCCTTTCTCCCTCTCCAGTTTTTTTTTTAGTTTTTTTGTCTTTTAATTAATTTTGTGTAAATTACATATATTTTAATTTTATTCTCGGTAGTCAAATCACAGGACCACGCAAAGACGATTAACTTTTTAGTAAATTTGAGGAGACACGTGCGAGCTAGTGGAGGCAGCCATGATGTCAAGTAGTTCGACAACTGAATAACCAATAGCATGATTGATTTTTACTAGTTAGAAAATTACCACAAAAAATAATTATAAACACTTTATTACATATCAGTATAAACTTAAAGTAATTGCACATTTTACAAAAACCTTTTGCTCGCAGTACAATATTTACAGAAAGGTGGAACTATGTTTCGGGCTGACGGATATTACATAATACAATTACATAATTGGCTCAATGACGTCATTCCCGATCTTTTTCTGAACTAGCTGTAGATATCAGAAAATGCGTGGGGTGATTCGAAGAACCGAAAAAATTTCTCTTCTACAAAGTAGCTTATTAACTCATTGTGTGGAGTCTAAACTAGCACCCGTAAATTCGTTTCTTTACAACGCTCTTTAAATGTTCCTAATGGTTGCTTTATACGCTCCTGAAAACTTACCTGAAACCGGCAAATGGCTCGAAAATCTCCCACTTGCCCGAAAATCATGCTCGTTGCTCTTAATAAAATAAGTTCTAAATTCAGGCAAATAATTAGAAGCAAGTCGACACCAGCGCTCATGGCGGCTGGCGTACTGAGGATAGGAATTGAAATGCTGGACAAGTCGACCATCTTTCTTTCCTGCAACCAATGGCTTGTAGAAGTGTTTTCCAGTCTTCCCTCAATAGTACCAAACATTTGGCAGATGTCTCCATTTAGACACAACAACGTATGTTATTATTTGACTTTAATAGAAGCTTCAAAAGACAAAGTGCATTCTTTGTGCATTTACTAAATTAAAGTCGATTTTACAAAATTATTATTATCTTTATTTTAGCAGTAATTACAACCGTATTTAGTCTATATTAAGCTATTTATTTCAATCAATTGTCATTGTAAATTTATCTATATATCAATATACAAATAAAGTAATGATTTCAAAAGAACTTAAGCCTACTTTTCTTCAAATATTATCCCTTAAAATTCTTTTATTATTATTTAAAAGTCACGAAAACAACATAAACTGAAAACCTACCTTTATATTCAAATTACAATATCTACTAAATGAAAACAAAAACAAATTATCCATTTTCTGAAAAAAAAAAATTAAATCTGGATATTTACTTATCGGATTAACGTTAATCCTATCAAATCATTCGCAATGGATTAGCTAAAGGATTAAATTCAAATAAAATAGAATATTAATAGAAATCGATTGTTTATATTTTACTTTATTTTACTTCAGCGCGAGAAAGACCCATTTAAGAAAAAATTTGAAACACAAAAGGTGGCTAGTTCCTTAGATCATTCCTCGAATATTTATAACAAGTTTGAAGAAGAACCATCCAGTAGTTCGCTATTAGACGGGAAGCAGGACAGTGAATTTAAATACATGCATTGATTGATTGATTTAATTGTCCTATTCAAAATTAAGCTAGAAACAGTTTTTAGGCAAAAATTAAGTCACTAAAACCGAAATACTTTTTGCTAACCATATATTTAGATAAATTTATTTTTTTAATAAAAATATTAATTTCTGAGCCAACAGTGCTGTATATGCTTACGACTGTTATATTGGTATAGAAGGTATCTCATAGTAAGCCTATTTTCGTTCGGGTTTTTTGAGAACTAAAATTGAAGCGAAGATTAGCAGTGGCTAATCCAGTGTTTTTCAATCTTTTTCATTGAGTGGCACCCCTGATTGAAAAATAAGAAATCGTGACACCCTTGACCAGCGGTGGATCTAGAATCTCAATAAGGAGGGGGGGGGGGGACTAATGGGCCAGATGAATTTCTTGCGAAAACGAATATTACGCTCAAAGCCGGGGTGGGGTCCGGGGAGGGAGAAAAATTTTAAAAATTGACAGTTTGAAGTAGCATTTTAATGCAAAAAAAAGCGTTTCTACGTATTCAAAATCAAAATTTACGATCATTGAATTTTGTCGAAATACCTACATGTAAAATAATAGTCTCGCTATTGTTTTTAAATCTATTTTAAATCTGTTTTATTATTAAATATATCAAATTATACAAAGATGCGTAAATACGTAAATAATAACAATTTTCATTCATGCGAGATCTCACTTTGACGTGATGCACAAATTTTTCTAATTCTGGGTGGAATATTGGAGACAGACACACTCATTTCTTCTTCGATCGTATGCAAACATTCTCTTTTATTATTTTTGATGAAGTAAGAGCCGAAAATCCAAATTCACACAAATAGGAAGTCGAGAATTGCAATAATATTGTGAGAGCTCTTTTAGCTAATTGAGGATACTCTGGTTTTATGTATTCATTAATATTCAATTCCTAATATTTCAGTTTTAAATTGCCATCATTCTTTAAATCAATTAGTGCTTCTTGCTCTTCAAGATTTATCTTTACTTCTTATCCAATCGTAATCCTCAACACGTAAAGAAGGAAAGTAGTGACTTATATTATTGAGTCAGATTTGTATATATTCCGAAGTAAGAGGTATTATTTTAATATTTGTCATAATAGAAAAATGTTTAAACATGCTTACATTCCCTTCTTTTTACTTCTCTTAACCATAAATTTAATTTATTTTGCAAACTCACACGATCATAGACCGTCAATGATAGGGTCAATGATGAAAACAATGTTGACAAATATGCTGGCGTGATCTGGGCTTTACTAGATATCTCGTAGCAAAATAGAACTGACAATGAGTTATATTGAACTACACTTAAGCAAATTTCCAGGAAAATGTCTAAACTTTGCGACACCCCGGTTGAAAAACACTGGGCTAATCCATTATTCCCTGCATCCTCCTTTTATTTCTATACAGGAGTTAATAGCATGAAAATCAAAGCTAATCCCCATTTATGACTCTTGAAATCCTCTCCGGTTTTGCTGAATAGGAACTTACAGACAACTGCACATTTGACTAAATAAAGCAGTTAGGATTTTTTTCTTGATCTGTAATTGAGATTTCTGCTCAATTATTCCAATTTGTTAACTACAACTATACTACAAAAGAATAAAGGAAAGTCATAGAAAATGAAAAATGTCTGAGATTTCATCGGTGAGAGTCTGGGAAGACCGTTTCGTCCTTTCTGTGAACTCGTCAGCCAAACCCACTCAGCAGATGGGACTGCAAACATGATAAGGGAAACGACTCCCGCACCCGGCTCGCCTTTAAAAGAAAACACATTTAAAAAAGAAACCAAAACAGACAAAACATCAAATTTGCGGAACCATTAGGCTCAAAGGAATTTGACTATTAAAGAAAAACCAAGGCTGAATCCAGCCTGGTTTAATATAAACAAAAGATTTAACGTGCCTGAAATTAATGTAAAAGAATAAAGAAATGATACAGAAATGAAAAATATCTGAGCTTTAATCGGTGAGCATTGGTCAGTCAGTCTGGCTGATGAGTCCCCAAAAAGGACGAAACGACCGTCCCAGACTCTCACCGACGAAAGCTCAGATATTTTTCATTTCCTGTGTCATTTCTTTATTCTTTTGTATTAATTTCTGGCACATTAAATCTTTTGTTTTCAACTACACTACTTCATTGTCTAATTAGTATTCGCTAATTTCAAATTAATGAATTCCATGAAACTGAATTCGGAGATCGTGTTAAAAAAAAAATCATGGAAACTATTCACAATTTACTACTTCCAATGTACAATTTACAATTGCAAGAATTAACTTGGAAATTTTAATTACAGCTTCCCCTAATCGGATTAAAAATTAAGAGTTCGCGAGAACCTCAGCAGATCCAAGAAACTCATCAAAATGTACTTAGACGCTCAGTGCGAGCCCCCCCCCCCAATCCCCCCTACAGCTAAAGAGAAGAGTCCACGAAAATAAATCTTGTTTATTAATAACACTTAAGCATTCTGATATTCACTTCAAAGCTACTTATTGTAAGTCCTTTGTCTATTGAATACAATAACTTAGACCCTGTCTCTCACCCAGGGAAAGATCATTTCAATCTTCATGTAATATTCATCTTCTTTTTATTGGTATCCGTTTCGTCCAATGTTTTCGAAATTCAAAGACGAATATGGATTCATTTCTTGATCTTTGGCATTCACGATGACTTTTCACAACATGCTTTTAAAAATATCTGATGCCAAGTCTCTCAATTTAGTATTTCGTTTTTTCAATTCAAATTCCTTTGTTTTGAAATAATAAAAAAAAATTCTCGTAGGAAATTTGCATGTTTCTCTTTGTAGTCACGTGATTCCTTTTCCTCCTCCGAGGATCATTAGCCTTTCCGTAACTGTAAATGGCGCGCGATGACAATAATGGCTCAATTATACTCAGAAAACATGTTCTGTATCTCAACTGATGGCAGAATCCTAATTTTTCATTCAAGTCCCTGACAGCCACTCTTCCACGGAAACTAAATGTAAGCAAGAAGTTCAATACACGTAAATAACGTAATCTTTAATGAGGGATTTTTATCACTCCCGGTAAAAACCGATGCGATACTTCGGCTCGGTCTCTTGAGCCTTCATCAGGAGACGTTTGAGTTACATTACAGAGACTTCGCGTTGTTATCTAAACAATGTTGTGGAGCCTTCTTGTCCAAGACATTGTGTGTTTTAACCCTCATCAAAAGTTCTGTCATTTGTACATTTAATTATCGTGGCTAACTGTAACTTGTTACAAGATGTTCTTTTGATGAACAATAAATCTATGTTTTTTTAATATTTTTATTAAATATTTACTGTATAAAAATTATAATAATAAATTTTACGTGCCTAATAATTCAACAAAATGGAAATCTCAAAGGAACCAAAAGATTTCGAATTGTCACTTGGGAGAGTTAGAACGACCGTTTCCTACTCTTAGGACTCATCAGCCAGACAAACTCCACCGATGATAGGCTCAGAAGGTATGAACATATAAGATTCGTACTCTCGCTCCCGGAAGCGGGACCCCACAAAAGCAAAACACAATCAAAAATGCACAATAATAGAAAAAAATGTCAAATCCTTGGCCTGCGTTTCGCTAGGCGCAATAGATTGTGAATCTTACATGTTCTCACCTTCTGAGCCTGTCATCGGTGGAGTTTGTCGGGCTGATGAGTCCTAAAGAGGACGAAACGGCCGTCCCAGACTCTCCGTGGGTGACAAGTCGAGGTGCGAAATCGTTTTGGTTCCTTTGTGCCTCCCGTAGTTACCATTTTATTGAATTATTAGGCAAGTAAAATTTGTTACTATAATTTATATACAGTAAATATTTAATTAAAATATTAAAAAACAGACTTATTTTCATCAAAAGAACAACTTGTAATTTATATCTGAAGGCGGAGTTAGCCATGATATTTAAATATAATGTAACTTTTGATGAGGGTTAAAACACACCATGTCTTGGACAAGTATCGCATCAATTTTTACTGGGAGTGGTAAAAATCCCTCATCAAAGGTTACATTATTTATATGTATTGAACTTCTTGTTTACATGTAATTTCTGAAAGAGTAGCTGTCAGGGACTTGAATTAAAAAAATACAATTTTACCATCTGTTGAAATGTATTAATAAAGTTTACTTTTTTCTGCTTATACAGCCACCATTAAGATCACAAATGAATTCTCAGAGCTTTCACTAAATCCGATCAGTTTTTGTTTTTATTAAGCAATGACCTTCATCTTTTTATTAATCTTTTTTTTTACAGCTATAAAGCCGATAAATTTTGTCTGCTATCATATAGGCTATATTACAAAAATCAACCATTTCACGACTTTATTTCGCCACTGTATTAATTAATCGGCAATTTTTTTCCTTACAAAACAGTCATAAGCTTTTACGCATAAATATGTCAAAATTATTCCCTAACTGGTTATTAGAGGGAATGAAGAGAAAGGCACAACCAACATACTGTAAACAAACCGTCCTTCCTTGAAATAGAGGCTAACTAATTAAAACCCTCAAATGGACAAAATGATCTAAGAAAGTACATAATATTAATTTTAGTTACATGAAATAGAATTATTGATGTTTCAATTTTCTATTCGCGTAATGAACGAACTTTATAGATTTTGTCTGAAGCTTGTAGTTTCCATTAATAAGCATCGGAGTAAAACAGAATGCAATGTCAAGTTTAAATATTCGAAACTTTAGTGTCTCCATCGTCGGTGAGTAAGAAAAACCAAAAACCGATAATGAATTCATATCGGACCAATAGGCAGGGAACAAATTGGCCGAGATACATTCTCATTTAATTTCAATACTCCGGTATCTAAATAAGAAAACCTAAGTTTGTTTCCCTCTCTTTTCTTTCAATTGATTTATCAAATATTAATTCTTTTTTCTTTCTTCTCGGTGCCTCTGAAATAAGTAGGTATTATCCCCGCGCTCATAGATGAACCTCCCAGAATGCAACGCAGATTGTAGATTGACCTTTCCTGGCTTTTCGTTAACATTCAAAAGGAAGAGAAAATGGCGGTCGCTGGAAATCAGTCAACATTTCCACGGAGAAAAAGGCCTCGTTTGGCTCCAAAGAGTTCGCCTGATGATTTTGATTGTTACGTCATTCGTCAAATTGTTGCTGATATGCATATCAAGAAAGAATTGTCGACAGTGAGGACGATTGTCGCCAAAGCTAGGAAACGTATTCAACTTACAGGTCAGTCAACAGGTATGCGTGTGATTCTGAGGAAATTAGGATTTCGTTTCAAAACAGTCAATCACCGATCTGTTTTGCTTGAACGAAGTGGCATCGTTGCTGCCCGCTGCCTTTTCTTGCGTTCAATAAGTCGTCGAAATGTTGACTGATTTCCAGCGACCGCCATTTTCTCTTCCATTTGAATGTTAACGAAAAGCCAGGAAAGGTCAATCTATAATCTGCGTTGCATTCTGGGGGGTTCATCTTTGAGCGCGGGGATAATAGGTACTTCCCATAAGAACGTCCATTGGCTCATCGAGCTTCGAAGATGCAGGCTCCGACGATTCACTGACAATCAGAATTAGTTGAGATTGGATGGTCAGTCCAACTTTAATCCGTTAAAGAAAACCGATTCCTATTTTACAAAGGACTGAGTAACCTTAGCGCTTATCTAGAGGAGAAATAACTTAGGAACTGAACTCTTCAGCCTGCAGTTAGTGCCCGCACCACTGTATCATCGATGTCTCTAAAGACTTCAGAGAAGATATATATATATATATATATATATATATATACATGGCAATTGGAGGAGAAAAAACAAATGAGAAATAAAGAAGGAACGTTTCAGAAATACAGTAGAGCCCCGATTATCCGCGAGTGCCGCGAAAATTTTTTTTAATTACGAACCTCAAAAAAAACCAATTTTAATCCAAGCCAACATTCAGGGAAAATACAATAGGCCCTACAGCGCGAAGATCGAAAATTACTGATAGGCTTATTGCGCATCGTGATCCTATAGGCCTTCTCGGAATTTGTGGATGCAAACGTAGAGCAAAAGTTTCTGCTCTACTGTACATATTTTAAAAGTTTTGCAAATTATGTTTTTTGTACAATAAAACGCAGCTTTTGTGAAAAATGTCTGCTAAGCCCAGCACAGAATGAACAAAATTAATTGCCTTTTCCGATTCATTAATTAAACAATTAATTTTGTTTATTCTGTGCTGGGCTTAACAGACATTTTTCAGTGAATTTGTCAGCACGTTAACCCTTCCTTTTATTTAAAACGTAGCTTTTAATGGTGAAATATTTTTTTTCGTGCTTACACCTCATTTCTAGTATTTTTTTCGGGTTATCCGCGATTTTCGTTATCCGCGAAGCCCTTGCCACCCAATCCCACGGATAATCGGGGCTCTACTGTAATGTTTTCTTTTATTGAAAACGCATTGCTATGAACAACGCATAGAACAAGACTTAAGTCGATAGAATTAGTGTAATTTGTAACAATTGTTCTGATAAGTGCGTCAGAATAATGTAATGATGTAGTTAAAACTTGATACAACTTTCTTAAGCAATTCACAACATATTTTCATCTTCAACGTACTAGCTAATAAAAGAACACATTATTTCTGATATGTTCCTTCTATTTCTTATTTGTTTTTACTCCTCCAACTAACGAAAGAGGTCTTTTACAAACAATCTTTACATTATTGTAACTCTGTAAATATTGAGAATAGAACCCGGGTTTATATGACATTTTTGGCTCAAAATGTCGTCATAAATGAGCTCCGTCAGTGGCGTTACCTCTGAATCACCCTGTATATACTGTCCGGCCACTTTATTAGTTACACTCCTGCTGTGCGCACAAATGCTGTGTCTCACAACAACTCTTTAAGCCGGTGGGGACAGTGTCATGGTGTGGGGAATGTTTTCCTGGCACACGTTGGGTCCATTGATACCTCTGGAGGCACGTCAGGATGCTAAAGCGCACCTAAACATCATAGCTGACCAAGTAACAACCGTACATGTTAACAGTTTATCCTCATGCAGATGGCTACGTCCAGCAGGATAATGCCCCGGGCACAAGCCCGCATCACTATGGGATGGTTTGAGGAACATGACGATGACTTTTCCTTGCTGCAGTGGCCCGCTCAGTCCCCGGATCTCAGCCCGATTGAAAATTAGTGGGATGAGCTGGAACGGGCTGTTCGCTCCAGGCCTACACCGCCATCAAATCTTCAGGAACTGCTTGACACACTTATATCTGCATGATTCACAATACCTCAACAACATTTTCAGCATCATGTGTAAATCCATGCCTCGATGAATTAAGGCTGCTTTGAGGGCTAAAGGAGGCCCAACACGCTACTAAGTAGATGTACCTAATAAAGTGGCCGGAGAGTGTATATATACATATATATTCTTCTGTTTATTTTTATTGAATGAATCTAACTAATATATCTTTTCTTTTTTTCTTGCGATCTTAAAAAGTCATTCAAAAGTTGACATTTGAATCTCTATCTCTCATTTTTTAATGCTTCAGATAGAACAGAGATAGAATAGAGTTTTGAATCTACACTTCTGATTCTCTCTGAAATATATTGAAACAGTGAATAAACTAATGAATACCAATGGAATGGGAGCTTCTCTTTCTCTGATGGATCTTTTTCTTTTAATAAAAGTCCAACTTCATTGAATGGCTTTCGATGAGTGTTTAAGCAAATGAAGACATTTTCCTAAAGCCAGGCTTTAGTATGCGATGTAATATTGATCGTGAGCAAATTCAATAGAAGAATTCACCATTTCAAAGAATTCGATTAGAGCGGGTAGCACGAGGACGACGCATGCGCCTTTCTTTCTCTCGGGATTATTATTAACAGGTTTTTTTTTTTTTTTTTTGAAAATGAAAAGTACGAATCCATTCGAGTCGAAAATTAAATTTTGATTTCGGCAACAACTTAGAACTTCAATGAAGAAAGTAAAAAAAAAAAATTAAAACAAGTTATCTGACCTCATTCGAGAGTTAATAAGTGTTTTTAAGTGAAAAAAGCTTCATCAATGGAGTTAAGATCTTCTGCCGTGGCTTGCAAAAAAAAAACACAACAGATTAAAATTAATATTTCGTCAGTTATATTAACTATAAAAACTAACTTGCTTTTCAAAATTTCGGAAAAACTAATAGAGATACGATGCTTCATCAAAATAATATTTTTAAGTAAATCCAAAAGCAAAATAAAAAAAATATTACTGAGATAAAATTTTAGAAACACTTAAATAAATCAAAATCCAAACATTGCAAAATAAACAGATAAAAATGGTGCATCAAGCTCAATTCATTCAGCTTAACGCATCATTAACATTTCTCCATTATAAAATATTTATGTTTTTTAATGCCGGAAAAGAGATCAAAGGAATTCAGCCCAAAAACACGAGGACGTTATTTTGTAAACAAACATATAAAAAAATAATAATCGTAAAGTGCTCAAGTTTAGCGCGTGTAAAATCATCATTTACTAAAAAAAAATCCTTTTTTCCGATTGCCTCAGATTCTTCACATTACTCGAGCGAGCGAACACGGAGTAAGTTGAGAAATCGGTAACAATATGGATGTAAACGCTACACGAAACTTCCATTTGTTTTCGTTAATTTAAAAAGCAATAAAAGAAATAGAAGATGCAGTTATTCTTAACAGTATTAGGCGTAAAAAGAGAGGCTGAAGTACAGAGTTTTGTTAACATCTGTAAATAGAATAGAAATTACCTCCTGAATCTGAAACAAAATATAGCAGCAGTTGTAAGGAGATACGATGTTATTCTAATCTATAAGAATCCATAGAAGTGGGATTGTATTCTTAAAAGCAAATGGTAGCAGAAAGTGGTTTCTTTGAGATTCTACGAGGGATGTTCAATAAGTTCGTGCAAAGTATATAAATTAATGTGAAAAATCAAAAAACTTTTAGCTATCAGAAGCGCCAAAGTATAGTTACTAGAATAAAACACGCGCGAGACGTGTATAGATGGGTATTATGTCGAAAAGCTGTGAATAACATTTTTTGAGTAAATGTATTCTTTCTATTATTGTGCACGAACTTATTGAAGACCCCTCGTAGTGTAAAGCCTCCGCAATTGACTAAAAAATGAACTTTAAAGTACAATTAAAAATGCACCCTGCTAATTGCATCCAGAGTGCTGACTGGAAAGCATATTCTCAGACTATAAAACAAATGCCACAATATGGACGTTCTTCATTTCCTACAGTAGTGTTGCAAACCCGAAATCCAAGTAACTGTCATTGTAGTTCCGAGTTTTTTGTATCTTTTTCTCTTTTAGAGCTGCATGATACGTCTGAAACGTCACGTTTTGTAAATCCAGTAAAACCCGGGTTAACGGAACTAAAGGGGGGGGGGGGGAGCGGTTTCGGATAACAATTTTTTTCTGTTAAGCCATGAAAATCTAATACAGCTACAGTATTTTGTATTTTAATTGAATCACAAATGTGAAAAAGGTACTAAGTCAACTTTTTGTACATTTTGAGTTAGGACTGAAAATGGGTTCAATTGTGTTCACCCCATGCATCATTTAAATGGGAACAAAATCAGGCTTTTCCAGAAGTCTCAGGAGGTCAAAAACTTGAATACTGCTTTACATTTTTTCATTATTTTAGCACTAGTGTTACATTGCCATATAATACTATATATAACATATATATATAAAAAACTTATATAATTAAGCACATTAAATTTTGAGACCAATTCTGCTCTTCATATTCAACTTATATAATTAAGTTTGTGCTAAAAAAAATTGAAATAAAACATTTTATTCTAACTGCAAAATGCGGCAATGTAATTGCAAAACATGGAAAACATTATAAATTTATATAATTATAAATTACATAATCTGGAAAAAGGTACTAAGTCGAAATTTTTAATTATGTCTTTGTACATTTGCATACTGACCCAAAAATAAACAGATGACAGGCATGGGTCGGCTTCACAGTCGTTTCACACCACACCAATGGATTTTTAATTGCTGGCTCTAGTTTGAATGTTCATATTTGCGATTCAATTACAGTACGTATTTTTGAAAGGTTTTGAAGGTCAAACGAATTCAAAAATCTCTTTGTATGCTGTTCTTTATTAAAGTTAAAATTATATTTTTAGGAGTATAGTAGGCTACATCAATATAGTATTCTGTACTTAATGGTTTGTAGCATTTTGTTTCCTGGGGCAGACTTTCTTTTGAGGAAGCTAAGGATTTCGAATTATTTCGGTGCAGTACAGTATTATTCTTTGGATTTGCGATTTTCGGAGGCGTTTCGGATAACCCGGGTTTCGGTTGACTCGAATTCGGTTATCCGAGGTACATCTAAAAATTTATCAAAAATATCCCGAAACACAAACAAGACTTAAACGAACTGCAATCGATAAAACTAACCTCGAAACTGATTTTCATTGTAATAATATGACACGATACGACTTTACTGCCGACTACAAGAATTTACATTAATTAGCAATAACAGTTAATATCCCGCCCGCTAGAGGTCACTAGATAACTAGTGCACAGTTCATCATATGGAGTCAAACTACACTTCCAGACGAAAGGAGGGCTTTCTCAAATATGTCGTCTGTGTGGCCCTCTAAGAGAGCTTGGGTCAAAAATAATTAAGTTATTGCTTAAAAATTTTAAAGTCTAATATATTGTACATGTTTCTGTTTGAATATTATATTTAAATAAAAAATGCAAATTTTAGGAAGTTGCTTTGCCAACTATAACTTTGCTTTTATTAAATTAGTACAGTAAAACCTCTCAAATCCGGCCCTCGGTAATCCGGCCTGGTCCTGAGTAATTTTTTTTTTTTTTTTAATAACTAAATTCGTTTTCCTATTTTGTAAATACGCGCGTATTCATTACGAGTGAAAAAAGAAAGAAAAACTTTGTCACTATGGAACAGAAACTTAATGCATTAAGGAGATTGGATGCAGGGGAATCTGCAAAACAAATATCACTAGAGCTTGGTGTCGGAAAATACACATTTGTATTGTTTTTAATAAACATTTGAGTGCAAAATTATAAAAATGGAGTTAAAGTAATTAAACCTGGCATTATATCTTCACAAAAATTGAGCTATTGAGTTATTTAAGAACACTCTCGGTAGTCCGGCTTTTCTGTAATCCGGCCTACTGGGCGCCACATTAGGCCGGATTTGAGAGGTTTTACTGTATTAATTTTATTTTTTCTTTCCTAACTGTACGCTTTTACTTTAAAATTATTAAGTGTCATCATTATCTTAAATAATCTGCTTTAATACATTTCTTGAATATTTTTTGTACATTAATAGCATATTTTGACTCAGGATAATAGAATATATTTATTTATATATTTATATTAAATCAACGTTTAACGAATCAATTTTCTAGACGAATCGATCAACGTTAAAAATCAATTTTTAACGATTTTCTCGTCCACTTATCTATTTACCAAGACTTGTTTTAGCTTTAATTCTTCAGGCCTGGGTTTGTTTCATTTGTGCTTCAATATGACTGCATTATTTACCTTCTTGATGTGATCACGAAAGACAAACAAATCAAGTCAACAAATCTCTGATGAAAAATAGAGGAAATAGTAATAACACCAGAGAAGAATCAACTGGACAATGTAAACAATTGTTTAAAAAACATTATATAACGTAAAAGATAAAAGAAATATATTGTACAGATTTGAACTATTTTTCATTACTTTTCATTTTTCGAGAATATAGTTTATTTAAAAAACAAGGCAAAAAAACTGGATTCATAATATTCGTGAAATCATAGCGATCTCGAACATATTTCATCTTTCAAATAACGATTACAAAATATATAAAAAAATATTAAATAATTAAATTTCAATTTTTTTTTTATTTTAATTTTTTTCTATGTTTTAAAGAAAAAAATTAGAATAATAAAAAAAACAATCAAAATAAGATAAAAAAAAAGAGGAAAACGCCCTCGTGTGCCGTGATATTGCTATTTAAGTATTGCCTTCTTCAGGGTTGAACCGGAGTTATTGCGGCCACAACACTATTTATTATACGATCACGGTGTTGAACCGGGAGCTAAATAAAACCATTCAGAATGCCTGCAGGGTGTTGAGCATGCTCTTTTTTAAATACCGTATTTATCAAGAGACCGGAACAGAAAGTGACCGGAACTCATATTTTCCTACTATTCATATACGGCGAGACTCATGTCTGTCCGACTTGTAGTTTGGCCCTTAGAGGTGACAGAATGACAGACGAACAGAATAGTAATCAGAATCCCTCTCCTTTCGTTAGTAATTCCTTCCTCCGCTACAATTAAACAAAAAGTTCTAGAAAGAATTCAAAGGCTATTTTTCCTTTAAATGTTTTTCATTAAAATTTCGCTTTTTTTATTTTTTTTTAAAGTCTTGAAAATGACACAAACAAAAAAAAAAGTTCTTCATTTATTTTAAATATCTACGGAAAGCAAAACAGTGGAATTATTCCACCTTATAAATTTTTGATAATTTCGTATTATTTACTTCAATTATTTAAAAGCAATTAATTTTAACACATTAAATAGCGCCTGATTTCTCAATCGACCTGGGAACTTGAGACAAAGTTGAACGAGCTCAGTAAAAAGGACAATAAATATGGCCTCAAGATTAATAAAGACAAAACTAAAACAATGGTAATTCAGTACACCAAGTAAATCACCAAGCAAAATTGAACAATTCCAGGATCGAAACAGTAGACTTTTACTGTTGTCGTAGAATTAGTATGGAAAATTGTCAAGACGAAGAAATTGTAAAGCTCATACAGTTAGGATGGATGTCATTCTAACTAAACCTAACTAAAAGATATGTTTAAAAAAGATATCCCACTGTTTTGGAAGAGAAAAGTCTTCAACCACTGAGTTACAGGGTTGAAACCAGAAGCTTAACAAAAAAGACAAGCCAATAAATTGCGAGTGAACCAATGCAAAATGGAAAGCCTTGTTAGATATTACTTTTAAGGATCTCAAACTAATAAACAAACAAAGAAGGTTATAGACCTTATAAGAGAACAAACGAAGGTTGTAGACCTTATTGAATACATCAAGAAAGCAAAATGGAAAATGAGCGGGTCATATTGCGAGATGTCAAGAGTCAAGATGGACAAGAAAATAATGACTTGGAGACCCTATGAAAGACACTGGAGACGAGAAAGCCATCAATTAGATGGAAAGACGAAATCGTCCAAACTACTGGAGAAATAAGGATGAGAAAGGCAGAAAATAGAAAGCAATGACAAAATATGGTCAGGCCTTCATCCAACCCGAGATTGAGATAAACTGAATATGATGATGATGATGAAAGTGCGCCTTTAGGAAATAAGGAATTGTTAGAAATCAATGTTCGTTTCTAATGTGTTTCTATGGGATTTTTTGTCTCCTTTTCGCGCTAATTTATCAAAAGGACTTCCTCGAATAAAAACGTTGAATTGTTTCTTGTTCTTGAATATTCTGAAGTCATCTAGACTCTATTTCGAAATTCTGTTCTATAATACCAGAAAACTTTTGTTTTCTGGTATTATAGTCATTAAAAATACAAAGCTTTTAAAAGTACATCGAGATTTAAAAGTTACATCGAGATCCTATTTGAAGGTCACACAGCGCAGAAAGAAAGGCTCCAGTGATCTTCAGATGAACGGAACAAAGATCGGAAGTTCTTATCCATTTCAAATATCTTTTTATCCAGGTTTATTTCCTGCTGATTTCTTTATATTTTGTATCAGTTTCAAATTATACATCCTTTCTTGTAAATTTATTGAAAAACACAATAAATATGTCAATTCACAATTTTTTTGAAATAAACACAAAATCAAGCGACTCCCTACAATTTCCAATCTGTCAAACGCTTGCGTTGTTAAAAGCGACACTACTATTGATCGGCGCGCAAAACTCATTTATTCAAGAGGTTGTAATTCAAGAGTCAAATACATTTCAAGCGATGCCTGCATTGAGATTGTTTACTTTATCTACATCCTCATTTTGCACCAATCAGGTGACACTGAGTAAATGACCATTTTGGATGGGGGGGGAGGTTATCAAATTCGTAGTTATCGTAGTCGATTCAGTGTAGACAGATCACTATTTCCCTGACCAAGCCAATGGCCAACTACTACCGAAAGTGACTTCGAAATCGGATTTCTCGTCAAACTTCTAGGCCATGGGGAGTCCAACGAGGTATAACTCTTGGATTCCCCACTCTCGATTTGCCTATGGAGGACATTATATACACATTCACGCACACATTTTGACACCCGAATCCCAAGAACATTCCCATACGGGATCGGTAAAAATTGTTTTAGGTCACTTAAATTAAGGAATACAAAGTTACAAAACTAGGAAGTATTGGTGAATAACTTTCCATTGTTTGATAACGTGATATGTAAGCACCACAGTATTTTTCTTTCTCATTTCCTTCATTGTGTTTACAGCTTTCCAAGTATCTTAATCTTTCTCTTTCCTTTTTTAGATTGGACTTAATATTTGCGTCCATGTAGCGATGATTTCGTCCCCTCTAAGTAAAACGGCCAAAGCGGCCGTGGCCAGAAGTCAAAGCATTGACCAACAACTGGATGAAGCCAGAGAACTTCGACAGAAGGAAGTACAGCTTCTCATTCTAGGTAAGAATTCCAATCTATCAAAAGTGGTTTTTGTTTACTTTCAGTTATCCAGTAGATCAAGAGAAGAAAAAAGCTCTGAACGCAATTACCTTCTTCATTTTAACTTTCTCCCTATGATAGGAAAGACAAAATATAATAATCAAGCACGCGACATAGAAATACAAAATGTAGCTGACTCGCGATAATCCGACATTTGACAGTCCGACACGCTCGGTAGTCCGACGCAGGTTCGAAAACCGACCCGATTGAGGCGGTCACGGAGGTGAAATGCACAATCACTTGCGATTAAGTTATGTCGGCTGCAAACACTTTGATACGTTGGTGTGAGGAGAGGGAACTCGATGTAAGAGAACATTTTAATGTTAAAAGATATTCAAGAAAAAGCCATGACAGACTCTTTACGTAAGAAGAAACAAAAAACGATTACAGATTTTTTTAAGCCGTAAATACATATGTACGTATTTTTATTTTTTATTTTAAGACATAAAATTATAATTTACATTATATAATGTATTTTTATTTTTTAAGACAAAAACAGAAATAAATTAATATTACATATATACGTATTCATTTGTGTAAAACTATGCCTAATGAGTTTTTTTTTTATATCCTCAATGGCCGTAAAATATGTACTCAATATGTATTGTAACAATAAACATACTGTAGTAAGTACAATATATACATAACAACTTAAATTTTCTTGGCTTAGAAGTCAAAATTCAGTTTTAAAAAATCAACCTTTGCTAATCCGACATTTTTGATAATCCAACACCCCCTCGGTCCCGTAACTGTCGGATTATCGCGAGTCAACTGTATTCTTTTTCTAATATATCTAATCATTTTAGCTTTTTAAAATACTAACATGTATAAAACACATTAAATATTCAGTTCTCCTATTTTAACAGAAATTTACGTTATTTGCTTCTATGAAAAATTTAAATATATATATATGTATTATATTAATCTTATAGCTCCCACTAAGATTTGGTGATTATGCACTATGATTTGGTGAGGGCCGTTCCGAGGGCGGGACGACCGGGGCGGTCACTACGGGAGCCGTGGCTAGGGGGGCGCCATAAAGTAGGATTTTTTTTAAAATTACAAAATATTTTTTTTATTTATTTAATGAAAATTTATAAGGTAAGATATTGAATGTCTGAAACTGAAGATACTATCTAGCATAAATCTTGACACAAAGTCATTGTTGCATTATTGATGGGGGGGGGGCGTCTCGCCCCGGGCGCTTGCAGTCCCAGGAACGGCCCTGATTATGCACCTACTTTAAGGCTCACTTTTCTTATCCGAAATTTATCCTTTTTTTTTTAGACCAACTAATAATGCCATGATGTACATTTCTGTTTTTGTTTTGTTTTTTTCTTTATTTTAGGCCAAATTTGTAATTCGGGTAGGAATATTAGATTTTCAAGAAAGGTCAAAGTTTTCTAAGTATTAAAACAGTTTTCTTTTCTTTCTTTTTTTTTGTCAAGACTAAATTTAGAATTCCTTAGTAGGGAAAAAGTCTTGCAATAGATCAATTGCTAATTATCTGTTCTGATCGCGTCATTACACCGATTATAATCAGATTTCCTAACGAGAATCGATGGCGTCCTCCGCATGAAGTATTCCAGTTATTTGATGCTTGCTTGCACAAAAGGTAATTAAAACAGCAATAACTTAGTATTACGGAATTATTATCATTATTAACTAGGCCTGTATATTTGCAAAGAGTGTATTGTAAGTATCAATATCATTGCTGTAGCATATATGTTAGAAATGTAATACGTAATAAAATACTTACATATTTGGAAGCCTAGTTATATGGGCCCTAGTTTTAGAGCCCATCTACATTTGGCAAAGCTTTGCGGTTCCTCCTCAAAGAATAAACCGTCTGGTACCACACTCCGGAAGGCATATTTGGGAGAGGGGCCACTAATAAAAAAAATTGTTTGGTATCGTTTTTAGATTAAAAAATAAATTATTCTCATTTAAGTTTCAACTTTTTTTTGTGGTACATATTTAATAATGTACAAATCGTGCGATTTTTTTTTTCATCATTGTTTTGATCATTGATAAGCGTTTGATCGTGTCATGTGATTGTGTGATTTGCTTCTGTCACTATTTTCTGAAGAACGATGAAAACAAAAGTTATCAAACATATTTACTTTTAATTCTCTTCAACGATATTGTAAAATAACTTGAGTAGGTTTTACTTAAAGAAATTAGCGTTTGTTTTAAAGAATTAACGGAGAAATAACTCATGTCCAAAACTCACTACTTGATAAAATAATTCTAAATTTAGTCAAGGAGTAAATTAAACTTTTTTTGTACTTTAAGATTTAGCTTCAGTACAAAGTTGATCAATAAATTAGAATAACTGCTTATAACATTAACAACTGTTCTGATAACTGTTCTTGTTACTCTTATTCATATTATTAATGAACTATTTTCTTCTGGAACTTTCTTGTAATCCCAGGATCTGCCTTCTGAAATAAAATAGTTATTTTAAAGTTCCTTTTATCTTCATGATAATTTCACTGTAGATATCACATCTGTAATTTGGTCACTCTTAACTAACTTACTTTAGGAAGTTATACAGTGGTGGTCAAAATTATAAGGACAAGGGAAAAAATCGCCAAACTTGGTTACAGTTGTCCGGAAGATTATGCAAATTTTATGGCTGGAAACCAACGAAATTGCAGCATTTTTTTAGTAGTTTTTATGGAAATATATGGGAAATTCATATTCATAAAATGTATTTTGGATTTAGACAGCGCTGTGATATGGACAAAATTATAAGGACAATGCTATTTGTGTGTTCTAAAAAGCAAAATTTGCGTGTTTTTTTGTTCTGCACACAGCACTCCCAGACGATATAAATGCATAGTAAAAGATTGCGAACGTCGTATTTCATTTTTTAAGTCATTCCACCAGGTATGAAAATTTCGGAGTTTTAGAAAGGGAAAGTGGTTGCTTTTAAAAGTTCAGGACTTACTGTACATCAAATTTCGACAAAACTGAATAGATCAAGAACGGTTATTTATAATTTTCTTAAAAATCCCGAAAAATATGGACGGCAAAGACGTACAGGTAGGCCATCTTCTGTTTCTGTGCGTATGAAAAGAATGATAATAAGGCGAGCTTGCTCCAAAAAACAGACATCAACGGAAATTAAACGGGAATTAAACTTACGATGCAGTGTTCGAACTGTTCGACATGTTTTACAAAAAGAAAAACAGGTTCGTTATGGAAAATTTATGTCACGACCGCCTCTTACAAAAGTTCATAAGAGACTGAGGGTGGAGTTTGCCAAAAAAATGCATTACTATGGAAAAAGAAGTGGGATGATGTTATCTTTTCCGATGAGAAAAAGTTTAATTTGGATGGACCAGATGGTATTCGCTACTTCTGGTATGATCTCCGTAAAGAAAAAGAAATTTTCGCAAAGCATAGATTTAGAGATGGCTCAATAATAGTCTGGGGAGGTTTCGCAACTGGCGGAACTACTCCAATAGTTTTTGTGCAGTAGAAAATGAATTCTGAGAGTTATGTTTATTTATTGGGCAATAATCTTTTACCAGAAGCACCGTTAATTACTAGTGGAGACTTTTTGTTCCAGCAGGACAATGCTTCAGTACACGTTTCTCAAACTTCGTAAGCATGGTTTGATGCTAATTTTGTGAAACTACTTGACTTGCCGGCCAGAAGCCCAGATCTAAATCCAATGGAAAATCTGGCACACGAAGTATACAAAAATGGTATTCAATATCAAAATAAGCAAGAACTTATGTCCTCCATCGAAAAAGCTAGGAAAAAAAATTCCAAAAACGTTCTGAAGGAACCGTCAAACTCTATGACATCAAGACTGATAAAAGTGATTGAGAAGGGGGAGATTATTAATTATTAGTGTGTTTCAGGCCGAAATATTCATTGTCCTTATAATTTTGTCCAGTTTTTACAATGACATTTTTTGTTAAATGTGGCAATATATTCATATTTTGCATTTTCCAATGCTTTACATTCTACAATGATTTCTAGCATAAAAAAGCATTTTATGTATACATTTCACTTTATTTACTTCAGAAATAATTTTTTTCTGTGCAATTTTTAGTTGTCCTTATAATTCTGACCACCACTGTATCAGCCTTTTTTATAACTTTAGAAGTATCTCATGTTCGTTAAGGAACACGTTATGCCTTTTCACTTTTTTTGACGTTCTAACGAATATTCTTGTCCCGTATTAACATTAATCGATGATATCTTCTACTTAACGTATGTACAAAATGGTTTAACTTGATCTGAACCATTTTTGACTATTCACATTTCATTTTCTCCATTTTATCACATTGGAGAAAGATATTTCTTC
>JAFIDM010002131.1:78238146-78258277 GCA_023159025.1 Thereuonema tuberculata | reverse complement strand
GGAAAGAGGCTATTGTCTCGGACTTTACGTGAATCTCGAGAAATCTCATTCGTCACGATTCATCTGTCAGATTTTAACGTTAAGCTTAATTATAAACCAACAGAATAACAAAATGAAATACGATAGAGGAAATAACCCTATTAACAGAAATTCAAGGAAAGATTATCCATTTTATCACTCACAATATCCTTTGCATATTCCTAATTTAATTCTTGTAAACAGAACAAAGAAAGAAAAATATTAAATAAAATAAAATAGCAGCAGCACGTAAATACAGCAAAATGAATAAATATATAAATTAAATGAAATTGAGAAAATATATTATAAGGTTGTATTTTCTTTTCTTCTGTTCTAGAAGAAAAAGGAGAAAAAATCCTTTCTCCCTCACAGAATTCTTTGAATGTTGGGTAAACTTAGATGATGGTAGCCTAACAAGCATGAAATAAGGGTTGCAGTGTCACAGAAGAGCCCAAGGCTTCTTATGAACGCCACTGGATTACTTTTGTAAATATAACGTAGTCTCTAAGAAAATTGATCTTTCCTTTGAAAGAAAGCCTAGAGGGTGAACAGAAACTATCTGATGTGAAGAGATTGTGTGTTTTCACAGGAATTCATTGGTACGAATTAACTCTAGGAGAGGGTCATCTTCAAATTAAAGTATCTTTGTAAATTCTTAGTGATAATTAATTTGTGATTCTTCTGTATGTTTACTAGCCACAAAGACTCAGCAACAAAACCCACAAGATCAAAGTTCACATTTTCATGTTTTCCGTATTTACTTGTTTCTTGTTTTTGTTTCGTGTAAAAATGAATTAGGCCTGCATTTTAATATTTTTTTTAAAAAAAAAGTTCATTCTAATTTTCCACGTTTAATTCCATCGTCCCTCGTACTGATCTAAGTTATCATCCACTGCTTCGGCTTTTAGATAATCTAATGCAGTCGAAAACTTACGAAATGAAACGAGAATGCCTGGAAATGTAGTTGTCGTATCAGAATGTGTTGCAATGAGTCTCACAAATAGCCCACAACTTATTCCACCGATTGTTCCGGTAGAAATGGAGAAAACGCAATATCTGTCAGAATTCGAAAAGGGTTTACTCGTGGGTGAACGTCTGTCAGGAGCCACAATTAACATAAGATTTAGATTTGCGACAATATACCGATTGGTAGTTGGGATGTCAGGAAAGTTTCCCACGCGGATTCACGGTCATATTAGACTACTCTTTTAATGGCGAGCTTCCAATCCCTGTATTATACATAATGCCAAAATAAATAAAAAAATACAACATACGGCAACGACATAGCAATTCTCTATGGAAGGAATGATATGAAGGTCGTTCTGCATCAAGACAAATCATCCAGTCTTATTGCGCAATTGACGGTAGCCTCCATGGAATATACGACACAGGAAATAGGAATTCACGCCATTCATTATTGAGATATCCTAGTCAAATCACCAGAGGCCTCGCCAATGGATTTTTGCCTCTACCTGAAAAGACTGCTGGGGAACAGGCAGAGACTCTGGTCTCTGGAAAGCCTGTGTGAGACAGGACTTAGCTCTGTGCTGGAAAGAAGTCTATTGGAACGGAAACTAAGATGTAGAGTTGACGTTCGAAGGCAGTGCTCAAAATCGAGCACAATCGCTGATGGAGAAAAGGATTCACATAACTATCATATGCCGTAGACTTTCGATACATAACAATGAATCAACCTTCTATAGAAGCTGATCTTGGGTCAGTGTAATTGACTTTTCTTTTTTCATTTTACTGATTTGATGAAATTATTAATGACCGAATGTGTCAGAAAATGAGAATGCGATTTGGAAAAAATTAGGTTTATAAGAAAGAAAGAAAATACAACAGCTGTTTGGTGTTTTTTATTCTTTGTACCGTTTGAATGGTTTTAGAAGAAAATAAAATAAATAAATAAACATAACTTCTTAAAGAAAGTAGTTGATCACTTCTTTCAGATACTTCTAATTTCAGTAGATATTCACAGTTCTTTATACTAATTTCGTAAGTTACAGAGACAAGATATTATTTCAGTAGGAGCGGATTATCCGGATGTCCAATTATTCGAATTGCTAAAATTCGCACTAGGCAATTTAAAAGTATTCAATATTTACAATACTATTTATAATATTTAAAAAAATCTAAAACATAAAGACATATTTAATGCTTTGCTTCAACAGGAAATCTATTGGGTTCGCCAAAAAAGAACGTTCGGTTTTTTTACGTAAGATGGTTCTAGTAGCGCTTAGGTGTCTTTAACACCATTTTGTGAGATTGTATCCTGACAGGTGTCATATAATCGTGCATTTAAAACAAAAACTTTCTGTCGTCAATTTAATATGGAAGATGGAAGACAATAAGCATTATTTTCGTCGTATTACGCTTTATTATTTCAAGACAGGTAAAAACGCAATTAAAACGCAAAAAAAAAACAGATTTGTGCAGTGAATGGAGAAGATGCTGTGACTGATCGAACGTATCAAAAGTGGTTTGCGAAGTTTCGTTCTGGAGATTTCTGGCTGGACGATGTTCCACTGTCGGGTAGACCAGTTGAAGTTGATAGCGATCAAATTGAGACATTAAGAACAATCAAAGTTATACCACGCGGGAAATAGAAGACATAATAATATCCAAAACAAGCGTTGATAACATTGGTATCTGATTGGTTAAGTGAATCACTTTGATGTTTGGGTTCCACATTAGTTTAAGTTAACAAAAAAAAAAAAAAAATTCTTGACCTTATTTCCGAATTCGATTCTCTATTTAAACATAATGAAAACGTTCCGTTTTGAAAACAACTCGTGACGGGCGATGAAAAGTGAAGAATGTGGAACGGAAGAGATCGTGGGGCAAGTGAAATGAACCAACACCATCCACATCAATATATGGTGGGATTGGAAGGGAGTCCTCTATTCTCAGCTCCTTCCTGAAAACCAAATGATTAATTCCCACAAGTACTGCTCCAAAATGGATCATCTGAAAGCCTCAGTCGACGAAAAGCGTTCGGAATTAGTCAACAGAAAAGGCTTAATTTTTCATCAGGATAACTCAAGGCAGCATTTTTCTTTGATGACCAGGCAAAAACTGTTACAGCTTGGTAGGAAGTTCTGATTCATCCGTCATTTTCACCAGACATTGCACCTTCGGATTTCCATTGATTTCGGTTTTTACAAAATTCTCTTAATAGAAAACATTCAATTCCCTAGAAGAAACCTAAGCAACCCCCCCCCCCCCCCCCCCCCCCCCAATGTTCGAGATATTTGGTATTGCTGTCATTGTACCCCGCCACCCAAAGCCCCCGAACGAACGATCCACTGTTCGTTGACTTCACCATCGTCTTCAGAGGTTCAAACAATATAGGAATAGGGTATTTTCAGGGGTCAACGTCCCCCATGTTCGAGATATTTGTCATTGTTTTCATTGAATTTCCGCTATTTGCTTAAATATTAGAAATGCTACCATCTCATATTACTTGTCAGCTATTGCTTGATGGTTAAGATTTCGAACTCAAATACTGAAGGTTGTCTGTTCAAACCAGTACATATCTTACTTTGTTTTTTCTCTCTTTATCGTTTCTTCTCAATGTCCCCGTGTGGGTTTTTTTTTTTATTATTATTTTCCTAGTTTTTTTTTATTTTTTCCATAACTTTTTTTATTTTTCCTTACGTTATTGTACTTCCTTTTTTTACTGTTTTTTTAATTTTTTTTTTTATTGTTAGAAAGTGATTTAAAAAAAAACCAAACCGAGTAATTATCAATGGACAATTTAAGAATTTATGAAGGATATATTTGAAAACTGTTTTACACATTATTGTATGTCTAATGATTCCTTTGACTATTGTGTAAAGGAATTAAAAATAAAAAAAAGAGTTAATGTAAATACTTGAAGCTCTTAACAGTGAGGGTGTAGTGAGAGATACTTAATAGTATTTTTATAGTAATATCAACGAACCCCATTCTTGTTATCTACATTGCGATGAGTAACAAACTTACTACATTGTCTCTTATGAATTTATATTTCTTCTATTTTAATTTTTTGTTGTACTAATTTATTCTAATTTTCTACATTTCTTTTCTAAAATTCTTCTTTGATATAATGTTTTCTAATCTACTTGAGAAAGTCAACGATGATAGAGACAGAGTGAATCAGCCAGTGCTAAAACATGAGTTTGAATCGAAGACGACTCGATAAATTACGTTCCTCAAGTTGGAACGGTTAGAAAAATTTAGATCAATGCCTTTGTTTGTTGTAAGGATTAACAACTATTTGCAAGTGATTTTAACCTTTTTTTTCTACTTTAGAAACATAAGCCTAACCTAAAGAACCCCAGCCAAAATACGTAGTTGCTCAGCTTACAGATTAGGTAATCCACAATGTCTCCCACACAAACATTAATTTACGGGATAATAACAAAAAAAAAAAAAGAAGCTAGGTCAAATTTCTGGATAAAAACAGAATCAATAATCTCCAACGTATAATACATCATACAGACTCTTGATGATCTTCTACTGCTATTTATGTTTTAATTTAGTTTTGTTTTGTCTTTCGGGAAAGACTTCACTAAAACCAGAACAATAAAACGAAATTTAAAATTCCTAATGTAGCATAAAAACTATTTTAAACATATTTGAAATTGAGATAAATGTTTAAAAATTGCCTTATTTCAATCCAGTGTTTGCATCAAAAACATATATTAAGGAGATATTTACATTGATGAAACTATAGAAATTGCGTTTTTAATTTCGTTTACAATTCTCTTTTCTCTTGTTACCAACTGTTAACAGAGAAAGATAAATATTCAAATTGAAATTAATATCACAATGTATAGAATAAGAGAATATAGAATAATAAAGAATGTAAAAAAATATAAAGAATTACGCTTTACTTAGACACTTACGGACAATTCCGGTGGAGGAGACAGTGCTGCTCCAAGCGGTAAAATATGTAACAAATTTGTTAATATTCGTTATCTTGTTTCATTAAGAATGATTTTTAAAATTCATGTTTTTCGTTTCAATTAGAACCTTACAACCATTAAATTTACTTTTTCTTTTACAAAATTTTTACATTTTTTTACAATTTCATTTTTTTTTTTGAGTTAAAGCGCTTGAACTGTTTTAAATTAGAATACAAAACAAAAGTTTTTGAAAAAACTACAAAATTTAGGAAATTGTATTTGGGTGATCCCAAAAATTGTATTTGTGTAAAATAAATACATAAATTCGATACTCATTATTCTAACAGGGTCATACAAAAGAAATATCACTTTATTTCATAAAGGATATTCTATGAAAATAATGCAAAAAGAATCAAATTGCTCTTAAAAATACAAGAGTTTACGATTTAAGAATGCGGACCGGCCAGAGGGATGACCACAGGGATGATATCAAGGAAACAATGTCTTCATAAGAAAAAGAACGGATAATCTGTAAATTAACACTTATTATTTGTGAGTGATAGTAAAAAAAAAATCGACATTGCTAATGTATTTTTTCTTTAACTTGAGAGGGAAAAATAAAAACAAAAAACAAATAAACTCTTCAAGGAGCATAGCAATTGTCTTTCCTTAGGAAACTGCAAAAGTCAGCTGGGGAAGGATATTATGGATTTTTTTCCCATTTAAATCCTGTCTTATCAAGATGACAACAATTTCATCGTGCGGACCGTGCATAAGGATAATGATTGCTTATTACACGATCATTAAGGATGCACTCTGCAATCGCATTCCTAGCAACGGTGTATGCGGAGTAGTCTTGCATAAAAATTTTGATGAATGTAATGGTTCTTCGCGGTGTTCACTGGCGGTTCTGATCCCCAGATGTCGCAGTTGTACGTATTAACACCACAGTTAAGGGTGCTTCATCCGATCACAGAATATTCCAAGGCAATGATCGGCAAGGTGACAACGTGCAAGAATTTCTAGTGTAAATGTTTGACGGTTACCATTGTCTTCATGTAACCACTTGTAACTGTCGTGAGATTGCTCAACTATTGCTTCATTCAAATTAATCTGTTAGAGCTACCACAACTTTGTCAATAGTTTCTTCTGATATTCGTCTTCTGCCTCTGCCCGAGGCTACTGTCAACTTTCCTATTGTCTCAAATTTGCGAACCATACATCTGTACATTGATAGTGACCCTCGATCCCTTCTGATGTGTCTGATACATCACCTAGTGCCTAAATTCGCCTAATGCCCTTGTGGCTTTCGAATGCAATTGATAATAAAGCTTCACGAGTAAAGCGCGGTCAACAAGAGTTAACGGTATTGCTGTGCTCTTGTTGAAGTCATCGTCTGCTAGCCTTTTCAAGGAGAGCTCCATTTGTAAAGGCGACAGCAGAGTCACATGCCCCCTGGTGATGACTACGTAAACTAGAAACTATTTTTCACATGATTGCACTACCCATCACAAGTTTGAGATCGATGCGCTTAATATTTATAACTGTATATACGGTCATCCATAAGTCCGTGATCCCATAAGGGAATAAAAAACATTTTTGATCTTACTTTAGAACAAGACGCAAGCGAGAGTAAACTAAAAAAGATTTTATTTAACAATATAATGCACAGTAAAATTAGCGCATTTTATAGGAACTTCCCTCGGCAGTCGGCAACTAAAATATTTATGAAGGATATATTTAATAACTATTTTACCCATTATTGTGCATCTGATGATTACTTTGAATCATCTACTATTGTAAAAAAGAAATAAAAAAAAAAGAGTTAATGTAAATAATTGAAACTCTTAACAGTGAGGGTGTAGTGAGAGATACTTAATAGTATTTTTATAATAAATATCAAGAACGGCATTCTTATTATCTACATTGCGATGAGTAAGAAACTTACTACATTGTCTCTTACAGGGGCGTATAAAAGGGGGGGGGGGGGGGGGGGGCCCCCCCCCCCGAAATAATGTAGATATGTCCTCACAACGTTTTTTTTGGTTGAACAGATAGGTTTTCATTGTTTTTTTTTTTTTCTTGGTTGAATAGGTTTTTTGGCCGGGCCCCCCCCCCCGAAAAAATTAAGGGATTGTCTTCCAAGTTTTTTTTTTTGGTTGAACAGATTGGTTTCAGCGTTTTTTCAGATCTTGGGGCCCCCCGAAAATATATTCTATATACGCCACTGGTCTCTTATGAATTTACATTTCTTCTATAGTGGAACCCCGCCATTCGTCCGCCTCTCTACTCGTACAACTCGTTATTCGTCCAACTTTTTCAAGTAAAATTCAACTCGCCATTCGTACGCTTGCCCGCGATTCCGACAGTGTGACCTTGTTACTGGCCGCGCCACGCGGTCGCTTCAGCTCAGTCTCGTGCTAGCTTTCGTACGCTACGCATCATCCACGCAAGCTTCGTGAAACTTTGTGATATTTTTATTGCTATTTTTTGTTATTTTTATTAAAAATAGTGCAGCCATGGGGTCCAAAAAAGATTACTGATTCAACCAAGCCTAAAAGGAAAGCAGTGAGAAAGAGAATTGAATTGAATAAAGAACTCGTTGCGAAGTTTGAAAGTGGAAATGGTGTCTCTGACCTGACGACTCAGTATGGCATCGCGAAATCAATCATATCGTCTATACTGAAAAAGAAAGACATAATAAGAGAGGCCTATACATTTATTGTTTTCATAGTTTTTATATATTTTATGCTTTTAATATTATTACAAAGGTTTACATTAGCAATCATCTGTGGGTCTGGAACGGATTAATCCAATTTACATTATATCTTATGTCAGGGGCGTATATAAGTGGCGAGGGGCCGAGGCCCCCCCCCCCAAAAAAAAAAAAAAATAATGAAGGTATGTCCTTCTAATGGTTTTTTTTGGTTGAACAGATAGGTTTTTTTTTTGGTTGAATAGATTTTTTGGCCCGGGCCCCCCCGAAATAATGAAGGTATCTCCTCCCAACGTTTTTTTTTTGGTTGAAAAGATAGGTTTTCATGGGATGTCTACTTAAAATTACTTAACTTTACATTAATCTTGGGCCTCACCCCCCCCCCCAAAATATCTTCTATATTCGCCACTGTCTTATGTGAAAAAATGATTCGCCATTCGAACAGCCTCCTGGAACGGATTGTGTACGAATAGCGAGGTTCCACTGTATTTTAATTTTTTCTTGCAATAATTTATTCTAATTTTCTATATTTATATTCTAAAATTCTTATTTGATATAATGTTTTCTAACCTACTGAGAAAGTGAACGATGTTAAACACAGCATGAATCAGCCAATGCTAAAACAGAGTTTGAACCGAAGACGACTCAGATAAATTACGTTCCTCACGTTGGAACGGTTAGAAAAATTTAGATCAATGCTTTGTTTGCTGTAAGGATTAACAACTATTTGCAAGAGTGATTTTTGCCATTTTTTTTTTTTACTTTAGAAACATAATTCTAACTTAACGAAACCCAGCCGAAATACATAGTTCCTCATCTTACAGATTACATAACCACAATGTTTCCCACATAAACATTAATCTACGTGATAAAACACAAAAAAAAAAAAAAAAAACTAGATTAACTTCTGGATAATAACAGAATCAATGATCTCCAACGTATAATACATCATAGATCCTGTTCAAGATCATCAAGAATCTGTAATACATCGAATCGAACAGATTATTAATGATCTTCAACTTCTATTTATGTTTTAATTCAGACAAATATCAAAAATTTAATTCTAATAAATATACTTCATAGCAAAATTTACTTGAGAAATGTGCAGAAGTGTTTATGATCTTATGTCGGAATCAGAGTGGTCTGTTATATTTTCTTATGAATTAAATAAATTTAAATCAATAGAATATTACTCTGTACTTTCACTAAATTAATTCCTTCATTTCCATTTATTTATTAATTTTAAAGTTATTAAAAAAAATTATACGATTATTTCAAAAGACAGCAATGTTTTAGAATAGTTTTGTTTTGTGTTTGGGAAAGACTTCAGTAATACCAGAGCAATAAAACGAAATTTAAAATTCCTAACGTAACATAAAAACTGTTTTAAATGTACAGTAGTTGAAATTGAGATAAATACTTACAAAATGGTCTTATTTCAATTCAGTGTTTGCATTAAAAATATGTAGTAAGGTTAAATTTACATTGATGAAACTATAGAGATTTCCTTTTTAATTTCGTTTGCAAATCTCTTTTTCTCTTGTTACCAACTGTTAACAAAGAAAGAGAAATATTCAAAGTGAAATTAATATCACAATGTATAGAATAAGAGAATATAGATTAATAAAGAATGTAAAAAAATATAAAGACTTACGCTTTTCTTAGACACTTTTAGATAATTCATGTGAAGTTTAGTGGCTTGAGAGACCGTGTAGCCAACGGATGTCCTCTTTTCTATTGGTTAACTCTCCCACCGCCATCTTGTTCCCATTAGCAGTGTTTATCTAAATGTTGGTCTGATGGGAAGTGATTGTTTTTGCCGTTATTACTGCTCTTTTTATTGTTTTTTTCTGATGTTTTTTCATTATTTATAGTTTTAATATTAACTTAATTGATTTGAATCGTTTTTTGCAGAAACGCCGTCAAATGCACTTTTTCAAATTTTCGGGAAATGACGGAAAACGTTTTATAATTAATATTAATTTAGATTTTGCATTCGAAATGAATGCCACCTGCAATTAGATTATAATATTTATTCCTAATTTGGCAAAAAACAAATTAAGTTTGACTGTTGACAGGTTTCAGCAATAAAATAATTTTTCAATATAAAAATTTCTTAATGAAAATTTAGTGATATTTTAATGAGATTTTGATGATACTTGTCCACAGGACAGACAAAACCGGAATATTAGTCTGCTGATCTTATCAGAAGACTAAAAGAAGTCAGGAAGTGCTCATTGTTTTTTAGTGCCGCGTAATTTGGATTTTAACATCCCCCAGACGGACTATCTGTAGGAAACTACCCTATTTTTAATTAGGGTGGACTGTATTTCGTAGTCTTTGGGTGCTTCCAAAAAAAAAAAAAAAAAAAAACGGATTTACCATATAGGAATTAAACCCACGACCTTCCGAACTATGTGATCGGATGTTGGCAATGACTTTCGACAACAGATGTTGCTATGGGGGGAAAAAACCAACTGATTCATCAATAGTGTAGTGTGGCTAAACCGGCAATGTTATGCGCTTGACGGGTTTCTGCAATAAACGGAATATTCTATGTAAATTTTGACCTATAAAGCGCAATGGTAGAAGACTGATTAAAAGTATTCCTCGACAGTAGAAGATACTGATTACGTAAAAAAAAAAAAAATTCCGTGAAAATGTCTGTTGACGAGTTTCTGTAATAAATTATTTTTTTTTATTTTCATTAAAAAGGGCAAGTAATCCGAGGTTAGATATTCAGGGTTGCCAATTGATTCAATTGTAACTTCTTTTTGAAATATGTCAATATTATTTCATTATTAAGTTATTTAATAGTGTAAAAAGAAATACCAAATTTTATTAATAGAAATATAAACGGATGAAGCTGAAGAATTGATGGATAGAATTAAGTTTGGCTTTTTTATTACTAAACAACTGGTCATCCTATCCCTACAAAAGCTTCAATATGTATTTTTTTTTTTTTTTTTTTTTTTTTGTTAAGACATTTTTATTGGAATTTTTCTCTCTCTCTCAGATTCTGTGATCTTTTTCTTTTTACTCATTTTGATCTAAAAAAAAAAAATAAAAAAAAAAAAATAAAAACAACAACCATAAGTTGAGATTAATGCAAAAAAGTCAAACTAAATACTAGCCAAACCGCAGCCTTACTGTTTCGTAATCGGCGCGCATTAATATAAAATTAGTATTACATAATAGTACATACATTAATTAAAATAAAAATCCGCTACCATAAAATTATAATTTTTAAATTACATACTCAAAATGTTTTAAAAATTACTTTGAGTTACTAAAATAACTTTCGTAAAAATGAAAATAAAAATTTGCCATTTTAGAAAAAGATGTATTTTTTAAATTAAACCAGCTGAATATTGCAAAAATTGACAATTAATAAACTGTGCTAAAAATTTAATAAGTAAACAACAAATGAATTTTAGTTGTTTACTATTAAATTTTTAAATGAAATAGGCCTGCTTATGAAATAAATTTTAATAATTTCCATATTACTAAAGTGGAATAATATATTAAAAGTATGTTTTGTTTAAATAAACCTTCCTTTAATAGCCTGTTAGGCTTTAAATTGCATTAAGTGTAACCCCCATGGATAGAAGTAATCACCATGGATGTTATTATCCATGGGAGTTACCTCCATGGAGGTTACACTTAGCTATTTAGTCACATGTTGTTTATAACCTATAAATCCATAGATCCAGAGCTTAGGTATTTCCAAAATAAACAATTAAAGTTAAAGTTTTAACATATGACATACTACATTTGTTGAACATACGGAGGTTACAAAGAGAAAAAGAACTCACCTGGCAATAAAGGCAATCCGGCAAATAACACATATGAGATCCAAACAATCAACACATTACTCAAGATGGCTGCCTTCTCCTTCACGACAGCTCTACCAGTGAACAGCGTTGCTGCCCAGTGAGCATTTTCAGAACTTTTATCTATGTTCCATGGTGGTTACATCCAACCCCGTGGACAACTTTTGAGTTAAAATTAAGCTATGTAAATCTTTTGTGTTTAAAATGTTAGTTGGTGTGGAGTTCAATTTATATAATTTATTACTGTTATTGAGGGTTTTTTTTGAAAATTTAATAATATTTTTCGATAAAACACGTGTCAATGTTGAAAAAACAAGGGTGGGGACATTCCATGGAGGTTACATTTCG
The DNA here is from genome assembly GCA_023159025.1 of Thereuonema tuberculata. NCBI lineage: Eukaryota > Metazoa > Arthropoda > Chilopoda > Scutigeromorpha > Scutigeridae > Thereuonema > Thereuonema tuberculata. The sequence goes on along the minus strand of JAFIDM010002131.1, from coordinate 78,246,470 downwards.
TACACTTCTCAAGAGTTTTACTTTTAAATGTAAAATTATTTTCATAAAATAATATTGGGATCTTTTAAATACAATCTTGTTTCATTTATAAAAAATTATCAAGCTTATATAAGTCACTTTTTTAAGATAGAAACTTAGGTGGGACGAAAAATTCCACTTAATTTCAGAATGGCCCATTTACAATGAAGGCTTTCAAACCCACATGGGGTTCATCATCATGCACTAATAAACATCTTCAAAGGTTCTAGTTATATACAATTACAAAATTTCTTAGTAACAATAAAATTGTTTTATTCAAATTAAAATATTTTCTCATCTCCGATTGGACAAAGATCTCTTTAAGTCAATCCAATAGGAAATAAAGTCACTGTATGGTCTTTGTGACACAAAGACCATACAGTGACTTTAATAGGAAACGTGTCAGACTGCCCTCTGTCCGTCATCTAAGGAACCAAATGAAAATAATTAAATTCTTTTTTCAAAGAAAGAAATTTTTTTCTTCCTTCTTTTATTTCTATTTTAATCCATAATATTTCTCATTTTATTAATCTTATCTTTGATTTTCTTCTTATGGAATGCTGAAAATTTTTTAAATTTATTATTATCTAAATAATGCTGAATGTTCACATTAGGGATAAATGAATTGTAAGAATCCAATACTCTAATAAACAACGACTCTATGACCTCCCTATCTAATTTATTTTTCCATTCATCTATAATTATGTATCCTTCAAAATTGCCAATATGGTCTTTTTTGTACATATGATTAGCTATGAAAGAGCCATTCACTTTTTAAGTTCTTATATAACTGCAGTGCTGATTAAATCTATTATTCAAAGTCTGCCCGCTATTCCCTACGTAAAAACAACTTTCTTTATCACAAGGAATCAAATAAATACAACTCTTTTTTTCCATTTTATTTTTTATTTTGTCCTTACGTTCAATAGGGTGTTGAACATAAGTTGTTATGTTCAAGTTGTTAAGTTGTTGTTCTCTAGATCAGGGGTCGGCAACCTTTTGTTGTAAGAGGGCCAAATATTTTATGTGAGGATTACTGCGGGCCGCACTTGGGCCAAAAAGGGCCAAAATCTTATTTTAACAACCAAAAAAAAAAAAAAAATGAAGGAAAATCTTATTTTAACAACCAAAAAAAAAAGGAAAAATCTTAAGACGCCCCGCGGGCCGCACCAAAACGCTTCGCGGGCCGCGGGTTGCCGACCCCTGCTCTAGATAATAGCCTAAACTAGTATCAGTGACTTTAAAAATATTCCGTAATTGTTTGTGTATTATTGGATTAAACGGAAAATCAGCCAGACCGGTCCATTTTTCTCTTTTTTCGGTAAGGCTTTCGGTAAAGTGTTAAAACTACACTTTAAAATGTACATTTTAACTTTTCAACAAAGATTTTTCTAAAACAATCTTAGATAAACAGTAAACTTTGCCTGTTGGTTTCATCTTAATATAAAATTTTTATTTTTCTTAGGTTCTCGGTGCAGCTAACATTATTATTATCGGTACTATTTTATTAATACTATTCATAAATATTATAAATTAATATTTTTTAGAATAAAACATTATTGTTTTATCAGGCTTTTAGAACTCACAAATGACTATAGTAGGAAATAATCATACTTAAGAACAAACACATAAGAATGAATTATTTTGAGTTAAATGTCATCATCATATTATTGCCAGTCCATTGGCTGATAGTATTTTGTACTGGTGTCAACAAAAGAAATACGAATGATATATATATAAACTCGGTTCATGGCATCAGGTGCCTCCGAAAAAATTTACAAGAAATCTATTCCAGGTCTTCCGTTCAAGGGTCCATTCCTCTTCCAGACCCCTAACCCTCATTGCTTCGTAATATCGTCCATCCAAGCCTTTCGTGGTCTTCCTCGTTTCCTTTTTTGATTTGTTTTGTAATCAAAAGTGATTTTGGGCAGTCTTTCATCACTCATTCTTTTAACATGACCAAACCAAATTAATTGTTTTCTTTGAAGATCGTCCAAAATGTTTCCTTTATTTTCATCATTTCTTTGATTCTTTCATTTCTTGTTCTTTCTATTCTTGAAACCCTGCATGCTCTTCTTAGGGCATCCATTTCCACTGCCGCTAATTTCTTTTTTTCTGTCTCCTTAATTCTCCATCCCTCTGCCCCATATAACAAGATGCTCTTTACAATAGAATTGTATATATTTTATTTTCGTTTCCTAGAGACCTCTTCACTCCACCAAATAGGAAAAAAATAATAAGAGGCTTCGCTCATAAAATATAAGGCTTGTTTTATTTTTTCTTAAATTTGTTTTTATTTTATGTCTCATATTTTTTGTATAATTTTTGCAAAAAAATAAGATTAAAATATATGTCTTTTTTGAATTGGTACAACTTAAATTCTTGATTTTATGAAAAAATATATGTACATTTTAGTGATTTTTTACGGTGCAAAATGGAAAGAAAAATGTTTTTGTGTTTCTATAATTCACATTAAATACAATCGAAGGAAGTAGAACAATTATGAGTAAAAAAAAAGCTTAGTTAAAATGTGAAAATTCCTTCTGAGGCTGATATAACTTGTATTCACTTGGGAACAAAATGGCGGACACTGGTGGTTGACCACAGGCTCTCAAGCTACTGTAATGTGGAGGAGGCAATGCTGCTCCTTTACTTTTTTTTTTCAGCTGAAACGTCTTATCTGTTTTAAATTAGAATACAAAAACAAAAAGTTTTTTTAAAAATTTAGGAAATTTATGCTTTTTTACAGCATAGGAATTGTTTAGCACTCTTTATTCAACATTTTGAATATTATTATTAAAGCTGGGCTTTAGAGACAGCACGAATCAGCCAATGATAAAACAGTTTTAACGGAAGACGACTCGATAAATTACGTTCCTCAAGTTGGAACGGTTAGAAAAATTTAGATCAATGCTTTGTTTGTTAAGGATTAACAACAGTTTGCAAGAGTGATTTTAACCATTTTTTCTTTTTCACTTTAGAAGTGTAAGCCTAACCTAACTTATCCCAGCCGAAGTACGTAGTTGCTCAGCTTACAGATTAGATAATCCACAATGTCTACCAGATAAACATTAATTTATGGGATAATAAAAAGAAAAGAAGCAAGGTCAAACTTTTGGATAATAACAGAATCAATAATCTCCAACATCTACATATTATACAGATTCTTGATGATCTTCATCTATCACTTATGTTTTAATTCAGATGAATATCAAAAAAATTTTAAATTTGTAAAAAAATTAACTAGTTAAAAATCTCTCATCTTCAGAAGTGTTTGTGATCTTATGTCAGAATCAGAGTGGTCTGTTATATTTTCTTATGAATTAAATAAATTTAAATCAATAGAATATTACTCTGTACTTTCACCAAATTAATTCCTTAATTTTCATCTATTTATTAATTTTCAAGTTATTTAAAACAAATTAGAAGGTTATTTCAAAAGACAGCAATATTTTAGAATTTTTGAGTTTTGTGTTTGGGAAAGACTTCACTAAAACCAGAACAATAAAACGAAATTTTAAATTACAAACTTAACATAAAAACTGTTTTAAACATATTTGAAATTGAGATAAATTGCCTTGAGATTTTCTTTTTAATTTCGTTTACAAATCTCTTTTTCTCTTGTTACCAACTGTTAACAAAGAAAGATAAATATTTAAATTGAAATTAATATCACAATGAATTGAATAAGAGAATATAGAATAATAAAGAATGTAAAAAAATATAAAGAATTACTCGTTTCTTACACACTTACGGACAGTGGCTTGAGAGACAGTGTGGCCAGGGGCGCGTTTGGCTAGGGCAAATGTGGCGACTGCCCCGGGCCCCGCAAATTCACAGTATGAACCTATAATGAATAATAAAACTGAGCTGAGTTCGATAGAGAACGCGATTTTGCCCCGGGCCCCAAATCAAAATTAGGCCCTAACGGCGTCTCTGAGTGTGGTCAATGGAGGTCCTCTTTTCTATTGGCTAACTCTCCTACAGCCATTTTGTTCCCAATAGCATTGTTTACAATAAATGTTGGTCTGATGGGAAGTTATTGTTTTTGCCATTATTACTGCTATTTTTATTGTTTGGTTTGTTTTTTCTAATATTTTTTTCATGGTTTATAGTTTTAATATTAAGTTTATAATATAAGGTAGTTTAGTAATTTATTTGAATCGTTCATTGCAGATTAGTCCAGTCGTCATAGGTGTAAATCGGGGGGGGGGGGCGAAAATTTCCGAATTGAACGGAACTATGGAATGTTGTTTGTTGGTGCCCAGCAGCGAACAAAAAAAACCCTGTGTAAACTTCGGGGGGGGGGGGGGGGGGGAAAATCCGCAAGATTTTTGCCCTTTTTTCAGTTTTTTTCGAAATATTTCGAAAACGGTTGATTTTAGCGGAAAACTTTAAAATAGTAATTTGTAGAGGATTAAATTTCCTTCAATTTTGACTGGTTAAACGTAGGTTTTGACCCCGAAGGTACCGAGATTCAGGGCTTCGAAAAAGTGCAAAATTTCTCAATATCGTAAAAAACAGCTGCAAAGGCTTGTTTTTGCTGTGTAGTTTCCATTTTGCAACATATTTAATGGAGTTATGGTATCTACTTTCATTTCCTTACGTCGTTCAACCCTCCTCCCCAACCACCACTACCTCCTCCTCTGTAGGATGTTCATATTATACTGTTACGGACTACATTACTATATTTATACATTAGTCCTAACAAATATTATTTTATTTTATGTTTAGGATTTTATTTCTTTTTTTTTTTTGTAGACTTATGTTTTCGTCAGATTTTATGTATATATACTGTGACAACACTCATATATGCACACTGTCCATTGTTGAAATATCGAATTTTTAATTGTTATTTTTGTAAAGCTTCGAAAGAAAAAAATGTAAATTAAGAAAATATTCCGAAATGATTACTTTAAAAAGGCGAAGGGCAAAGAAAATGTGTTTGTTTAATTTTAGCTTTCAACTTAATTTTAATTTAATTTAATTTAATATTTAAAGTTCTTAAGTTGGAGAGGTTAGAATAGTGAACCTTGAATTAATTTAGATTAAATAATTGATTTTTCTTAAGCTTAGTGAATTTAGTTGATTTAACAAATTTAATTCATAATTTAATTTAAAAGGAATTTTAACTTTTCTTTTAAATGAATTGCGTTTGTATTTGTCATGAAGCAATAGCGAGATTTGACATTTACCCCGTCACCCCATGTGATGGAAGTGACCGCTCTTGGACGGATCCCGATTCCCGTGATCTGATTAGCCGGCAGAGTATGACGTGGTATTGGCGTCTCGTTCATAGTTGATTTAAGGCCGTGCATCCAAGAAGGAAGTCTCTCTCTCTTCTCTCTTCACTGTTTCCTGCGCTTCTTACGAGAGCTGTGTCTCTCGCTAGTCTTTTAGTTAGCTTAGCTAACTTTTCCGCAATTCTGCGCGGACGCCATAAGTTTTGGCAGCTATATTTTTATTACTATGTGACTGAAGTCGAGAACGATTCAGCACACATTTAGAATAGGAAGTGTTAATAATAAGTTGTCCTAGTTAGGAAAAGCTTAGACTTTAACTTTGTAAGTTCAATACGCTAATTTTTAATTAGCAAACCCTATCGAATACATAGGAAACGAGGTATGCGTGTACACCCGCATGGAAGTAAATGTGTAAGTGAACTATTTATCAGTTATAACTTCTCGTGTGAGATTAAAGTTAATTTCAAATTTACGAAACGCAATTCGCCAAGAAACGTTAGAAATTCGTAGGAAAGTTATTCTGTTCAGCGCCATGTGCGAGAATTCCCTTGGTACGCACAATTAAATTAGTTAAAGCCATAGCTTCGCATTTAGCTGTATGTCGTCATTTCGGAGTTTATCATTTTTGCTCATTTGAATAAACGTTGTTGAATTTCATATGTTAAACAAGCGTTAAGCCTCCCTTTTTGATACCGTGGACGCAAAGTGTGGCTCCCTACCCCCCGAGAAGATTGGGTTAATTGCCAGGGGTGTGACACTGTGGAGGGGATAAATGAAAGTTTTTACCTAGCTGAGTGCTTGGTTGGCGCCCAACGTTATTATAGTAATAATCCAAAACCACCCACACTTTCTGTACCATCACCTATTTTGGCGCAGGTACGTGGGAAAACCCCAAATAAGCACTTTACCCCTTTGTCCCGTCACAATACAAGAGAAGGTGTGAGCAGAGAGAGACGTCTTTAATGCCCACAGCAAAACTTCTGAAAATATAGTGATGAAAATTGATAAACATACTAAAAGTAGTATGAAAGACATGAAAATTTTTTTTTTCTGATTGAAAGTAATTAGGTTGGACAGATTTGGATGTCCAATAAATTGGATATTGGTCATTTACCTTAAATCGTTACTTCTTAAGGAAATCAATAAATCATTTTTTTTATTATTTTGTTTTTGCAGTACCAAAATAGAATACCTTACATTTCAAATACATGAGCTTTATTTTTTCTTTATCTATGGTCTTTACATCACTGTCCAGTATGGCTATACTAGGCCACAGACAGTCAAACTGACTTGAGTTTTGAACAGAATTCGCCATACTGTTTATCTTTTTCTTTTCTTTGGTTGCATGTCCAATTCATGATTTCGTCCCTTGATTGTCCCCATTTTTCAAAATGCACAGATAATGAAGTGATTTCCCTATCCATGCTGCAATGCAATCCAGGCATTGACAAATACAATGTCGAGGAAATGAAATGCTTGTCTGTTACTGTTTTTCTGTCTTCAATGTTGTTCAATACAATGCCGTGAACATTTCACTCAAATCAAATTCCATCCACTGTTCTCTTGATGTTTTGTAACAAGAAATGGCCACTGATTCTTCCAGATTTTTGCAGTATGAGCTTTTAGCAGCTTCGTAATTGGCAATACTACGAGTTGTCAAGCCATTTACATATGATGATGATGCGTATGACATACAGTAATGCGCTTTATCAATTCTGGAATAAGAAGCTCCGAGCCCCTTTCTTCAATTCTTTCTCAGTTTGTAATGGACAGTCACGTATCCGATACCAATGGTTCGTTATCCTTTTACTATCGAATACTTCAATAAATCCAATGAGGTAAATGGGTTGTCGAATGCAATGGGGTACCTTGTTGATAAATTTCGAGTAGTCTGACAAAAAAGACATGATGTTTATCATTTCAGATGATGCCATATTTGATTATGTGGAAGGCAAGAGATATAACAAATTCAAAGCAAATGTACCCAGTTATTCCACATCGGACCGATAGTTTTCAGCCCTGTTTTATTGTTTCTGGGGAAGCATTTCTCATCCTTTTGACAACCTTTGATAGGACCATCATTTCCTTGTATAAAGGGATGTATTGTGAAAAGTTGGCCACAAATCACTTCTGTGTTCAGTGAATAGAATATAGGTATCATTATCACTGTCACTTGAAAGCAGTTCGTCACTTTTGACCCGAATACGAGAAATGCTCTAGTTATTTTTCACTTTTAGATTAACATTAGATTTAGATTTACATTATAAATTTTATTGTAAAATTAATTATTTGCTTTTATACATAAATATAAAATGGTGGCCTCATAATATGTAAATACAATGCTTGCTTCTTTTTCATTGTTTAGCTTTAATAAATTATTTCTAAGGCTAACAAACTATATAAATACATCTATTTCATTATTTAATTTATTTAATTTCATAAATAATCTGAAATATAAATTGATATATTAATATTGATATTGATATACCGTATATGCTCCAATAGAGGCCCCGGCGTTTATTTGCAAAACTAGCCTCGGCTCCCGGCGCTTAATATAGACTGGCTGCTATTAGAGGCCGACCATTATTAACAAAAACCTTCAGAACGAAATATTTTTACACATAAATACAGGCTAACATTACAAACAGCTACTTTATTTGAATTTCACAAGCTACATAAGACTGTTAAAGATAAATGGCAATGTCTTTCTGTACCTTTCGCTGCTATTCGTCGTCCGAATCCGCAATGACGGCTTCCGCGTATTCCACCGCGCGAATCTTAAAGGCAATGTCAAATGACCGTTTCGGAGGCATTTTGTAAGGCAATGTACCGTAAGGTATTATGCACGACTATAAAGACACGCTTCGATATGCAAATATCAAAGATCCGGCTACTGTTAGAGACCGGCTACTATTTGGCCGTGTCCCCTCTGCAGCTCGGCGCTTATTAGAGACCGGCGACAATAAGGGCCTAGGCGTTGATTGGAGTATATACGGTAGATATATTGGGCTGCACAGGCGAAATCGGTCATGAAGATGTGAACTGTCACACTGCGCGGGAAAT
>JAFIDM010002131.1:78225152-78238136 GCA_023159025.1 Thereuonema tuberculata | reverse complement strand
GGCGAAATCGGTCATGAAGATGTGAACTGTCACACTGCGCGGGAAATTGGTATCATCTGCATGAAGAAAATTGTGGGACAAACGTTTGAAAATGTGAAGCTGAAACGAAAGGATAAGGTGTTAATCCTCGCATCCATTTCCTGTTCGCTGAAAATTACAGACAAGAAAGTTACAGTCGATCCACTGACTGTTCCAGCGAGTTTGCATTGCCAAGCATTCTGACGAAGACCTCAAGGAATTGTTCACAAATAAACTTGCACCTCCAGGTCCAGACGTGGCTTGGTAACGATATTGTACCGTCAGTTTGGGGGTGGTCGCTGACGAGACGAGGGATCGTCCCCATCAGGACCACACGTAATGCAGCCCCAGACAACATACTTAACATCTCTTGTAAATGCAAGAAAGCAGGACTGCGATACTCCACACTTTGCCTTGCTCGCGAAAATTCGACAGAGCCTGATCTCCAGGAGGAAGATACAGAAGGAGAGTATGAAGAAGAAAGTGTATTGGACGCACTGCTTGACGATGAAGAAGAGCGAGAAGAAGAGGAAACTCCCAATGCCAAACGCCTAAAATATTAAATTTACTTTGTTTTAATGCTTCGTGTTTTATTATAAGAATTTACTTAACACATTAGACAATAAGAATCGTTACAATAAACTACATATAAGAATTCCCAAACTTAAAGACGAACTGGGTTATTTGCTCTTTACATGTAAACTGTATAGTATGAATATCCTACAGAGGAGGAGGTAGTGGTGGTTGGGGGGGGGTTGAACATACGAAAATGAAGTAGATACCATAACTCCATTAAATATGTTGCAAAATGGAAACCACATAGCGAAAACAAGCCTTATTAGCAGTTTTTTAAGATTTTGAGAAATTTTGCACTTTTTCGAAGCCCTATATCTCGCTAACTAAGGGGTCAAAAATAAGTTTGACCAGTGAAAATTGAAGGAAATTTAATCTTCTACAAATTACTATTTTAAAGTTTTCCGCTAAAATCAACCATTTTCGAAATATTTCGAAAAAACTGAAAAAAGTGCAAAACATTTGCGGTTTTTGGCCCCTCCCAAGTTTCCACAGGGTTTTTTTCGTTCGGAAAATTGGATGTAGTACTATTGGACACCCACAAACAACATCCCAGAGTTTCGTTAAATTCGGAATTTTTTTAAGGTAAAAAGTACATGGCGACTGGACTAAAACCCCGTCAAGTGCACTTTTTCAAATTTTCGGAAAACGAAGGAAAACATTTTAATATCATTAATATTAATTTAGATTTCGCGTTCGAAGTGAATACCACCTGCAATTAGATTCCAACATTTATTCCTAATTTGGTAAACAAAATTAAGTTTGGTAGATGATGGTTTCTGCAATAAAATAATTTTTCAATATAAAAATGAATTTTGAAAGTTAACTCAAGCTGAAAATCTGAGGGTATGTTTATGGCACACCCGGAATTTGTTAATTAGATTTGGGTTTTCATTGGTTCAGAAGAGAGAAAAAAAAAACAAATCTGGGTAAATTTAGACATTTTTTTTTAATATCAATGCTGGCAACATCAACAAAATAAAAAGAATGAATAATTGTAATATATATAATTCAATATAATTAATAATAATTGTAATATATATTTATTATAATATATATAATATATTATAATTCAAGTTATAAAAGAAGTCTGAAGGTGCTCTTTGTTTTTTACTGCCGGGTAATTTGAATTTTAACGTCGCCCCAGACGAGCTATTTAAAGGAAACTATTCTATTTTTCACCAGGGTGGACACCATACGTCTGTATTTCGTAGTCTTTGGGTGCTTAAAAAAAAAAAAAAAAAAAAAAACACGGATTGAGCCGTGTAGGAATCAAACCGATGATCTCCCGAACTATATGATCGGATGTTGTCGAAAAAAAAACAAAAAAAAAAAAACCCAACTGATTCATCAATAGTGTAGTGTGGCTAAACCTGCAATGTTATGCGCTTGACGGGTTTCTGCAATAAACGGAATATTCTATGTCAATTTTGACCTAAAAAGCGCGATGGTAAAAGACTGATTAAAAGTATTCCTCGACAGTAAAAGATACTGATTCCGTACAAAACCAAAATACCGTAAAAATGTCTGTTGACGAGTTTCTGCAATAAACGATTCATTTATATATTCTTTAAAAAAGGACAAGCAATCCAAGGTTAAATAAATTCAAGATTGTCAACTGTGAAGGATTAAAAGATATGCATTTTTTGGATTGGTAACAACTTAAATTCTTGATTTTACAAAAAATATAGATTATTTACAATTTTAGTGATTTTTTTTAAGGTGCAAAATGTAAAGAAAAATATTTTTGTGTTTCTATAATTGGCATTAAATACAATCAAAAGCAGTAGAACAATTGTGAGTCAAAAAAGTTTAGTTAAAATTTGAAAATTCCTTCTGTTGCTGAATTGAACTTGTGTTCACTTGGAACAATATGGCGGACACTGGTGGTTGATCACACAGTCTGTCAAGCCACTGTAATGTGGAGTAGCCTCAAGCCACTATAATGTGGAGTACAGTGACTACAGAGTACAGAGCGGCCAACAACCAGCGTCCGCCATGTTTTGATATTGTTGATGAAGCACCATACGAATAACGACATATACTGTTGACACTTGTAACTGTCGTGAGACGGCTCTACTTCTGCTTCACTGAAATTGATCCCTTAGGGCTACCGCAACTTTGTCAACAGTTTCTTCTGATATTCGTCTTCGGCCTCTGCCCGGTGCTACTGTCAACTTTCCTATTGTCTCAAATTTGCGAACCATACATCTGTACATTGATAGTGACCCTCGATCCCTTCTGATGTGTCTGATACATCACCTAATGCCTAAATTCACCTAATGCCCTAGTGGCTTTCGAATGCAATTGATAATAAAGCTTCACGAGTAAAGCGCGGTCAACAAGAGTTAACGGCATTGCTGTGTTCTTGTTGAAGTCATCGTCTGCTAGCCTTTTCAAGGAGAGCTCCATTTGTAAAGCCGACAGCAGAGTCACATGCCCCCTGGTGATGACTACGTAAACTAGAAACTATTTTTCACATGATTGCACTGCCCATGACCAAAGTTTGAGATCGATGCGCCTAATATTTATAACTTATGGCGCTTCAAACATCTCACGTTATTCCTTGAACACCTGGTATGTACTGTATATACGGTCATCCATCGACTTAGGTCTAATCGAGTTAGTCTGTTCGAATATAAGTTGTGATCTCATAAGGGAATAAAAAAACATTTCTGACCTTACTTTCGATCAAGACGCAAGCTAGCCGTAAAGTAAAAAAGTTCTATTTAACAATATAATGATCAGTGACAGCAGCGCATTCAGAGGAACTTCCCTCGGCAGTTGGCAACTAAAATACAGTATTTAGGAAGGATATATTGATAACTATTTTACCCATTATCGTGTGTCTGATGATTACTTTGACTTTTGTGGAAAGGAATTAAAAAAAAAGTGTTAATGTAAATAATTGAAACTTCTAACAGTGAGGGTGTAGTGAGAGATACTTAATAGTATTTTTATAATAAGTATCAGCGATTGTCTCTTATGAATTTACATTTCTTCTATTTTAATTTTTTCTTGTAGTAATTTATTCTAATTTTCTATATTTATTTTGTAGGGTAAGGTCTCCTAAATTGTACCATTTTTACTAAATTCCATATTTTTCCTTAATTGGTTGGGCAAGAACTTTTTTAGACTTTAAACAATACAGAGTAATGGATTTTGAAGCTTTTTACTTATTTGAGCAAATATTTCAATATGTTTAATACATAGTTTTCAACAAAAAGAAAAAATATGTCAACTGGTACAATTTAGGAAACCGTTCCCTAAATTGTACCACCTTTCCCCTAAAATGTACCAGGCACACAATTTCTGTAAAAGATGAGTTTGTACAAAGATGGCTTATGTTTTATAATTATTGTTTTATTATTATTATTTTGCCAAGAACATTTAAGTAGTACTTGATTAAAAACAGCTGGAATTTCGGGGGGGGGGGGGGGGGGGGGGATTAATTTTTTTTTTTTTTTTTTTTTTTTAAATATTTATTTACTCCAATTTATTCAGACTTTTAAGAATCAAAAAGATTGGTAATGGCTCCTACTTGATGTTTAAACGTTGAAGGATTAAAATGTGCATCCACAATAAAAAAAAAAAAAAAAAATTGGACTATTTAAATTACATGAGAATTGAGCGTATTGTAAAGTTAGTTAGAATGATAATTAAGAAGGCCATTTAATTTTTTCAGTTATAATTTTCTCATATAAAATCCTTTTAAATGTAGATTTATTTTCTATTGAGCTGTAATATTCATATTTCTTACTTAAAAAAAACTACTCCAACTCTAACTCAAAACCTATTAAAAAATTTGAATAAAAATTTAAATTCGGCCAGCTACGTACAATTGAAAAAATTGAGTAACATAATACACATTTTAATTTTAAGCCTTAACATAATACACATAATGCATTTTTAAGCCTTGGTACAAATGGAAACATAAATTTTAACGTTGTTTGGAAAATGTTATCTTAAATTGTACCGGTACAATTTAAGATAACTTGGTTGGCACAATTTAGGAGACGTCGCCATCTTGAACTCCACGTGCATTCTTTCATTATTGAAGAATCTAATTTTCAATACAAACATGCTATTTTAATGCCAACTAAGTTGAGAATCTTAGACTATGTATAAATTAGTTCTTGTACAAAATTTGTGCTGTATGGGACCTTAGGTTTTCCTTATCAAAATAACTTCAAAAACAGAGAGAACATGAAAACGTCGACTTTGATAAAACAACAGGTCGTAGAAAGTTAACGCTAGTAGAGTGGTGCCAGTACATCACAGTGATGATACTATCCGTGTGGCGACGCCACAAGACATACCTGTTACAAATTATTATAGCGGTACAATTTAGGGACCGGTACAAATTAGGAGAATTTACCCTACAATTCTTCTTTGAAATAATGTATTTTTTTCTAACCTATTGAGATAGTCAACGATGTTAAAGCCCCGCGAACATCATGCAACTTTGCACCAACTTTAGTCGGCCGACTTCGAGTCCGCCAACCTTTTGTCAACCGTCACACCATCCAACTCGCAAATGAGTCGGACGTGATAGAAGGAATCCCATAATGCAATGCGTTTTCCCAAGTAACTGTGGAAAATCCGAAAAAATCGAGGTTTTGAAACCTCTCTGATAAATTCTGCCGCATGCAATTACTGCATTTCAGTATAAACTTTATTTATGCATGAAAGAAACTCGCAATACTCTGATATTCATTGTGTACGAGCTTGTCTTAGGCTCGAATCGGCGAACATCGCTTTAGACGCCATTTCTTCCATGGGCGTGACGTCACGACTGATATGTTCCAACGCTGCCCTGTGATTGGGTAATTTCGATCGACTTCCAACCAACTTTCCGAGTTGCCCGTGCAGAACCAACTCGAGTCGGCGGTCTAAAATTGGTGGCAAGTCGCTGAAAAACTGGTTCAAGACTGTCTCTACCAACTCGTGATGTCAAAATCGGCCGACAAAGTTGGTGCAAAGTTGGATGGTGTTCGCTGGGCTATAGAGACAGCATGAATCAGTCAATCATAAAACAGAGTTTTAACCGAAGACGACTCGATAAATTACGTTCCTCAAGTTAGAACGGTTAGAAAAATTTAGATGAATGCTTTGTTTGTTGTAAGGATTAACAACAGTTTGCAGGAGTGATTTTAATCATTTTTTTGTTTGTTTTTGTTTTTTCACTTTAGAAGTGAACCTAACTTATCCCAGCCGAAGTACGTAGTTGCTCAGCTTACAGATTAGATAATCCACAATGCCTACCACATAAACATTAATTTACGGGATAATAAATAAAAAAAAAAGAAGCAAGGTCAAACTTTTGGATAATAACAGAATCAATAATCTCCAACATCTACGTGTTATACAGATTCTTGATGATCTTCATCTACTATTTACGTTTCAATTCAGATGAATATCAAAAAATTTCGTTTTGATAATACGAAAAATAGTTTAAAATTTATCATCTTCAGAAATGTTTGTGTTCCAATAATCTGCAATGTCTAATACATCATAAAGATTCTTTACGACTTTCTTATACTTTATATGTTTAAGTTCAGACAATCATCAAAAAATTCATTTAAAACCATGAAATTAAACTTATTACAGTTATAAATTTTTCATCTTCATCTTTGTGATCTGATGTCGGAATCAGAGTGGTCGGTTATATTTTCTTATGAATTAAATAAATTTAAATCAATAGAATATTACTCTGTATTTTCAGCAAATTAATTTCTTAATTTTCATCTATTTATTAATTTTAAAGTTATTTAAAAAAAATTATACGATTATTTCAAAAGACAGCAATGTTTTAGAATAGTTTTGTTTTGTGTTTGGGAAAGACTTAAACTAAAACCAGAACAATAAAACGAAATTTAAAATTCCTAACGTACCATAAAAACTATTTTAAACGTATTTCAAATTGAGATAAATATATAAAAATTGCCTTATTTCAATCCAGTGTTTGCATTAAAAAGATATATTAAGGTGAAATTTACATTGATGGAACTATAAAGATTTTCTTTTTAATTTCGTTTACAAATCTCTTTTTCTCTTGTTACAAACTGTTAACGGAGAAAGATAAATATTAAAATTAAAATTATTATAACCATGTATAGAATAATAGAATAATAAATAATGTAAAAAAAAATAAAGAATTACACTTTCCTTAGATACTTACGGACAATTCCGGCACTGTATGGTGAAGGAGACAATGCCTCTCCAAACGGTAAAATATGTAACAAATTTATTAAAATTCGTTATCATTTTGTTTCATTAAGAATGATTTTTAAAATTCCTGTTTTTTTTTTTCAATTAAACCCTTACAATCATTAAATTTACATTTTTTTTTTACAATTTTTTTACATTTTTTACAATTTTTTTTTTCGTTAAAATGACTTAACTGTTTTAAATTAGAATATAAAAACAAAAAGTTTTTTAAAAAATTTACCGACTTCAGGAAATTGTATTTGGGTGATCCCAAAAATTGTATTTGTATAAAATAAAAACAATGCAAAAAAGAATCAAATTATTCTTAAAAATGCAAGAGTTTCGAGTTAAGGAGTCGGGCCCGGGAATGGGTTGACCACAGGGATGATGTCAAGGGAAGAATGTCTTCATAAAGGAAAAAAAAAAAGGATATTGTGTAAATTAACCATTATTATTTGTTTGTGTGATAGTAAAAAGAAATCTACATTGTTAATGTATTGTTTCTTTAACTGGAGAGGGAAAAATAAAAACAAAAAAAAAAACAAAGAAAATCTTCAAGGATCACAGCAAATGTCTTTCTTTAGGAAACTGTAAAAGTCAGCTGGGGAAGGATATTATGGATTTTTTTCATTTAAATCCTGTCCTATCAAGATGACAACAACAACGAAAAAGCACAAATGATTTATAGCGGCCTACAACTGAAGCAATAACGTTCAGTCATTGTTTTATTCAATTCTTGATTCGTTCTAACTCTGATGTCTCTGCTCACATCAACATTTAGATCTTTCTTTTAGATGCGACGACACGTCAAAGATAAAGAGACAAAAGAAAATTGTAGTTTAATCTGTCTATGCTTCTAATAAAACTTTTTCATTAAAGACCTGAAAAACAAGCCACAGCCCAATACTTGACACAAGTGAAATGAATTTTCAGGAAACCTCCTTTAGTGCTTATCAAAAGAAATTCTGATAGAACTCAAAATCTACTTTCCTCAAGATTTTGTTTTTTAAAAGTTATGAGAACTCTACAAAGTTAAAATTTGCAGGTTGTCACATCTACTGAACATGTTGCACATGGAACTACAGTCTAACACATTTATGTTGACGATCCCGTATTTTCGTGATTTCACGTAATTTACGCGAGAATAGTCTCTATCCATGTCTTCTCACAAAATATTGAAACATTTAAATGAATTATAATACGGGGAAATGCATGAGACTTTTACTACATTTTAATATAGTATTAATAACTTGAAATCAGTCAATAAACAAACAATAAATTCATTATGTAGCATTTTCCTAGTGACAAGACATTAAAAATACTAAATTTCTTGAGACCTGCTGAAGAGGCTAATGGCGAGATCTCGAGAATTTCGTAATTCTCGCGCAAACGTGATCGTCAAAATAAATGTGTTAGACTATAGATGACGTGACTGTCCGCTGTAATCTAGTTTACATTTCGCGTAGTCACCACCAGGGGGCCTGTCGGCTACGCAGTATCTTCAGGTTTTCGTTGAACGTTCCAATTCAGAATTGTGAGACAAAACGGTTGGTCACGGAAGATGTTAAATTTGTCCTCCATCCTCAGAGACATTTGCATTCGCTGCGATCATTGCTCTTATAATATGTTGGAACAATTCATCTTGCAGACGCTCACGTTAACGTCTTATTCAAATCCTTTAGTGCACCCTATCTCGATAGACCCTACCCTTGAAATAACCCCAGAGCCAAAAGTCAGAACGATTGAAGTCAGGGGATCGTGCAGGCCTTACGTAAGGATAATGTTTGCTTATGCTAGGATATTAAATTATATTTATTAAAATAATTTAATTAGTGAGAATAAAAAAGGAAGAAAATAAATGAAGTTTAAATTGCTTGAAAAGGATTTTTTTTTTCATCCAAGATTATTTTATTTACTAGTTGACCCGTGCGAATAATTCGCACCAAAAAACCACTTTCGAGAAATAATAAACAAATCCAACAGCTGTCGTGCATGTTAGTTAAACCCATTGTCAATAGATGGCGCCTTCTCCATTTTTATAAAAAGGTTGACCCGTGCGAATAATTCGCATGGTATCTGCTACTGCTACTACTGCTGCATTCAGATTGATCCGTAAGGGCTCAATCTGAACAGTTTCTTCTAATATTCGTCTTCCGGTACTACTGTCAACTTTCCTGTTGTCTCAAATTTGCGAACCATACATCTATAGATCGATAGTGATCCTTCTGATGCCTCTGATACGCCCGCTTGAATTCACCTAATGCTCTAATGGCTTTGGAATGCAATTGATAATAAAACTTCAGGAGTAAAGCGTGATCAACAAGTGTTAACGGCATTGCTGTGCTCTTGTTGAAGATTAGCGCATGAGTCATCGTCTGCTAGCCTTTTTCAAGGAGGGCTCCATTTGTAAAGCTAACAGTAGCGCCAATGTTCCCTGGTGGTGACTACGTGAACTAGAAACTTTTTTCACATGATTGCACTCCCCATGACCCATAAGCTTACAATCCAAAGTTTGAGATCGATGCGCCTAATATTTACAACTTATGGCGCTTCAAACATCTCACTTTATTTCTTGGACACCTGGTATATACTGTATATACAGCATCCCTCGACATACGTCCACTCGAGTTAGTGGACGTTCGAAGATATATCCGTGATCCCATCAGGGAATAAATAACATTTTTGACCTTACTTTCGAACAAGACGCAAGCGAGCGTAAAATAAAAAGATTCTACTTAACAATAAAGTATCATCCGTGACAGCAGCGTATTCAGAGGAAGTTCCCTCGGCAACCGCCACGTGTCTTCAACAGTATCTTTGTTGATTTTGTGTTTGAGAAATAGGTTATTTGTATAGTTATTGTTGTTAAATATTTAGCGATATTTTGTGCAACACGGCCCTTGCACGCCCAATTAAAAAACCTAGTGAAGAATCACAGAAAAAGAGGCGAGCAATATTGATCTTTGAAACGAAGTTGAAGTTATAAAGCAACATGAAGCTGGTAAGCCAGTCAATATGATCGCACATGACTTTGGATGGTCTCTTTATATGGTGACGACCATTTTGAAGAATAAGAATAAAGTCGTAGAGGCTGTGAAAGAATCCGATTCCATTAAATCGACGATAGTGGAGAAGCAACGACATGGTCCTTTTCTAATCTAAAGCTACAAAATTTAGCAACAGTCTTGGTCTATTATAATATTCACTCTTCTTCTCTCTTTCATCATTACTATTGTTCTTGTTTTTTAGCAGTAATAATTGTTAACAATCGAATATCAGTGAAATATGCAGTGTTAGGGACAGTGTACTAATTACGGTTAAATCCCATATTCTTATTAAGGTATCCACCAATTTTCGTTGTGATCGACCGAGTAAATCCTTCTCTACATTGCTCTGAATACTGTCAGTTTAATTACAACAGTTCAGTATCTAAGAACGCCAATAGCATATCACACTACCGTGTGATTATGTGTGAACGGAAGAACATTGTTTTGCGTTGGAATGTTTTTTGCGGTCAAAAATGCCACCTAGTATTCCAATTCGGTGGAAAGCTTTCATAGTTGCTCTTTCCGACGCATAATTACAATGTGTAAACCACGAAATTTCAAAGGTGACAAAGTCACCTGTCAGTTTTTACTGAGAGCAAAAGGAAGCAAATTAGTTTCGACCGAAATAAGTTAACCCCTCGGAAAATGCACCCGGGACCTACACGTTCTGACGCCATTGTATAAAAGATAAAGGAAATGGTGATTAAAGAGAATCCAGGTACTCAAAGACATATTGCCCAGCTCATGGAATGCCAAAGATAACCGTGGGACGCGTAATTCAACAGGAAGTAATTGGAAATCATTATTAATTAAAGGTACACAACCCTCACATTGCAGAGCGTAGAACCAACTCTTGTAAGTATAAATGGTAAGTTGTGTGAACGGTATTTAGCAGATGATAGATGGAAAAAATAATTAAATGGCGTAAGAAGTGGGAATGTATAATATTCTGTACAGTTTCATCATCATCATCATGATGTGCGATCTTCGTATATACGAAGTTACGCGGTCTACGGAACCTAGTGACCCCCGAAGGGCGAACCCCTAGGAGAAGCCGTAGATAAACTAGGGAACAGATACTGGGGGTGGTTTCCCGTTGCCTTCCCCCAGGACGCCATTAAGGAATGACGTCCGACCAGAGAGAAAGTGAAGAAGAGGCTGGACAACACAGGAAAGGAAATTGAAACAGCCATGCCCTTGCCGGGATTCGAACCCAGGAACTGGCGCACTGGACGCCACGGCTGGCCGCCGCCGAGACCGCACGACCACGCCAGCACGGCTCTGTACAGTTTACACCCGTAAAATTGCCAGATGTATCTCCCGTGGACTTCTGTGGATTCGGTTTACTGAAAAGGGCCCTTGGAGAGAGATAACCTAGAACTGTTGATGAATTCTTGAAAGCCTTCCAGGAGAAATAAGACAAAATAACATTAATAACTTTTCACTGAAGCCTCCTTCAGTGGAAACTATGTCGAATGATAGTCAGAATCATTGGCGTATATAGAATATATTTTCGGGGGGGAACAAGATTAATATAATTAGGTTTCCATGGGGTGTCTACTTATCTGTTCAATCAAAAAAAAAAAAAAAACGCTGGGAGGACTACCTTCATTATTTCGGGTGGGGCCCGGGCCAAAAAAAAACCAACAAAAAACAATGAAAACCTATCTGTTCAAACAAAAAAAAACGTTGGGAGGACATATCTTCATTATTATTTTTTTTTGGGGGGGGGCCCTCGGTCCCCGCCTTATATACGCCCCTGGTCAGAATACAAGGAAAGCAAATAGAACACAACTATTGGTGATTAGGTAACTTCTCATGACAACTGAGTGCTACCAAAATCGTTCTTATAAGCTTGGGACAACCCCTCCTCTATTATATACTTTATACGTACGTATGTATGTATGTATGTACAGGGCGATTCAAAATTACCTGTTTAAACTCTAAAGGTAGATCAGGAATAGAAAAACAAACTGTATTCATAATGGATGTATGTAAACCGTATGTCCGCAAATTCTACTTGGTTTTTTGTTATTTTTGTAATCTGCATGTGTTGTTTAAATCTTATGCATAATAACTTTCCTTTCCTCAATTCTTTTTCCTCCCTGATCTTTGATCATCCAACCATGTTCCATTTAGTATCCGATTCGATATTTGTTATTTTCCTCTTGTTCCTTTGAACTCTAGCTGCCTGTAATGCATAAAATGAGAGTTCTTTGATCAAGTAACAACGAAACTATTTGCTGAAACTTCCGAACTTTTCTCTTTTATGTATTTTTTCTTCCTTTTTATTTTGCTTTACATTTGTATCCTCATTTGTTAATTGCTTCCTTAAGATAATGAGATCTTCTGTAGGACAACTGGGTCGTCAAAGTTTCAACTGTTTTAAACGTTTACTTGTGGTGTAAAATGCTGTTGGAAATAAATTGAAATTGAAATATTTTTATTACAAGTGCTATAATTTATTCATGTATCGCACCTAATTTTGGGAAATTTAAGATTATTTTTTTTCTTTTCATGTGAGTCAGTAATTTTTATTACTTTATTTATTGGCCAAAATTCTTTTTATTTTTACTTCTATTTTTATTATATTTTTATATTTTTAGCAATTTTCTCAGAATTGAAACAATTATGATAATATGATTATTTTTGACGATAAAATTTAATGTACGTAGAATAACTTCAATTAATAGCGTTTAAAAAACACAAGTATATTTATAATTAAAAAAATGACCGTATTCGCCGTAGACTCCTTCAGCTTTATCAAAAGACTGATGAAGCTGAAGGTTTCTCGGCGAAACCGGTCGTTTCTTTTAATTGTAAATGTAATTGTGGTTTTTTTAAACGTTATGTGTCTGAAGCCTATATTTAATTTATGATTATTCCTGGTTTTTCGATTTCTAGTGAGTCATTCCATGTCAAGTGGTCTAATTTCGAAGTCGATCCCCGCGCGACCATCTCTGATTTTGATGAAATTTTCACAGTTTGTACTATAAGGCCTTAGATGAACATCTGCAAAATTTCAGTTCGAAGTATGCATTTTTGGCTGAGCCAGGGTCATTTTTGTAGAGGTCACTCGTTCCACATACTTGTCGTAGTGAAAAATTTTGCACTTTTGAACTATAATATCACGGTA
>JAFIDM010002131.1:78180591-78215152 GCA_023159025.1 Thereuonema tuberculata | reverse complement strand
GCAAAAAACAATTTGGATGTTCTTTGGAAATCTAAAATTGTAAGAATAAGACATAAGATTGCAAAGCGAAAATATAAAGATAAGTCTCTAGACAATCCTATAACACGGAATGACGATTCCAATACAAAAAGGTTTACGTTGTCTTTTTAACTACATTAATAGTTGTAGTAATAGTATTGTTTAGTTAAGTTTAACAGTTAATTATATGAAGATATAATCAGAAACGAAACAAAAAAAAAATGCAACTTCATTGTTTAATCTATTGCACTCGTTAAAAATGCGAAAGATAATTTATGTACTCCAGGACTGTAATGTTGTTCTCTATCACGTGACATTGATTAAATTCACAGCACTAGCCTTAGGACCGTAAGAAAAATAAAAGTCAAATTCACAGTTTTGTCGTAATCAAGCGACCCCTTACAATTTGCACCATTAATCAATTGCTGCTATATCCCTGACCATCACCACCTAAAACCGGAAATGGCCTATACCGAAGTCTATTTTTCCCCAAACCTCCAGGCCGTGGGGAGACCATGAGGTGTAAATTATGACATCCCCATTTCGGTTTGGGCTGTTACACACAGACACACAAGACCGGGAACTTCTTCGTATGGAATTGCTAAAAAAAAAAAAAGGGCCAATTCAAAAAATGACTAACCATACTTTGTTACAGACACAGCAAATTCAGATGCAGAAGAAATTTCTCTAGTAACTTACTGGTTAACCACTATAAAATCCCAATGATTTATGTTTCTGACCTTCGGTGAAGCCCAATGGAATGCTCAATCGTCGCTCACACGAAGAGACACTCTTTTTATTCAACCTTTTGAACAAACTTAAAAAACCCTTTAACAAATGCCACAACACCCAAGTAGACCAAGTTAAAAAAAAAAAAAACAAACAGTGATATTATCATTTTGGGATGTTATTTGCTTTTAATTTATGAGCTGTAAATCCTATTTTTTCTGATCGTCCTCGGAAAAATAAAAGATCCTTATTTACTTTGTGCCGTAATCACTACACTAATTCTTTTTTTTTTATTATTTGCTACAAAATAAATAAAAAAGCATAAATTATTACGATAAAATTAATGACGTTATACTTTTATTTTTAAATCAATATTGTTGAAATGTAATAACTACCTTGGTGAATGAATGTTCATGCAAAGTTTGGTGCCTGCTGATTTTTCTAATTGAGAAAACCTTTTTAAAAATTTAAATTTATGAGATGTGTTTTTCTTAAGGACGAATAGCAGTCATAAAAATTCTTATCTGAAAGAAGTGAAACATTATCAAGATTCAAAGCTATCAAACGAACCTTAATCCAAATCTAAGATAATGTTTTTAGCGGTCCGCAGTAAAAATTCTGAAATAGTCTTTCTCAAATTACATAAAATCCACAGAGCTTCCAAACAAAGCCATTGCAGATGCAAAAGAACAGGGTTTTTTTTTTAGTTGTCTTTTTGGTTTTATGACAGTTTTCTGGGGAGATATGTTCCATTCTGATTTCATTCGCCTTAAAAAATATTAATATTAAAAGTCTGCTCTCAGAGGACATTTTGAAATTCCTGTATCAACTAAAATCTTGATATTTTTCTATTTTTTCAGAATGCTCTTCAGGACAGTCTGCAACTGTTTAAAGAAGTCATTTCAAATAAGTTCTTAGTGAAGACGTCTTTTATATTATTTCTAAATAAGAAGGATCTCTTGGAGATTGAACTCAAACGCCACAAACTGACGTCATGTTTCCCTCAGTACACAGGTAAAAAAAAAAAATCGCTGCTCTTTTGTTATTGCTGTCAAAGCAACAAGAAAAGAGCATGCGTAAATCACGATGCACTTTTGTTTTTTTGTTTGTTTTTGTTTTTTTTTCTCGCACTTAATCGAAAATAGAGTTTTACCCACGAGATCCATTAAAGAATATTATCTACTCCAATGAATAGTTTGTTTGTTTTTTTTTTTTGAAACGGGGCTCTTCGATGTAATTGAATTACAATCTCAATAAATTATTCACACAAAGTTGAAGGCTAGGGAATGAAATAACAATGTTATGGTTTGATAAGAAAGTGTTTTCATAACGGAGAACGATGTCAAGGAAACTGAAGTCGAGCAAGAGAATGACGTACGAAGAGTGCGTGGGAGGGAAATGAGAGAAGCTGATGTTATGACGTTTGATGTCCGGAAAAAGAAATGCGTTGACAGAATTTATTACTGATACTGGGTAAAAGACAAGGGAAAAGATTGTTTGAATGACTTTCAGTTTGTGTTATTATTATTATTATTCTAACATTATGAAACACAGTCAGCGATGTGATATTTAAAAACATCACTTAAAAATCACTGACTGGAGCCTTTAGTTGATATAAGTTTCAGCCAGAAACCTAAGTTTATTATTATTATTTACGCTTGTCTAGAATTAGTATGATGTAGTTAGTTATCCCGATTTAGTATTGGGTCTTATAGAAATATATACATTTAAGTTTTCATTCAAGATACTCATTCCTGGTCTCTTAATTACAATAATAAAATAAAAAAAATTAATGAGTTTACTATATGTAACAACTCTTTGGAGTTTGTTTATTACTCTGATCATAAAACGTTTCGTTGTTCAACCAAATAAAAAAGTGTTGGGTGAGGGGGGGGGCGTCAATAGTTCACATGTAGATTTAAAACAAGAAGCTCCTGAACAACGTAAAGCCTTCTCTCCTTAAATTGTATATTTTTTTTTTTATTTTATTTTCTTGAATCTACTACTATTTCTTGAAGACAAGACAGTACACATTTTCCAATCCCTGAAGTATATAATTTAATCTATATTTATTTACTTTTTATTGCTCGAAACCGATTAATTTCGGTCACAACAAAACTCGTGCAAATCGATTAAATAAAGCGATTTAACGCCCATTGTTTAAGAAATCGATTGAAATTCATTGTTTGTAATTCTTTTCTGTGGGAATTTTGTCACCTTCACTAATTTCTCAACAAGACCTGATTTGGAAGAAAAACAAGGTAGGGATAGCGATTAGTAAACCAATCACAATGCTTCGCAACGTCTTTTGATAAGAAAATATGATTGATATTGCTTTAATTTCCTTATTATTATAAATGTAACTGTTACGCATGCAAAAGACGCAATTGTTGCGATTGTTGTGCTTAATGATAATTTAATGAGATTTTTATGATACTTGTTTACGGGACAGACAAAACGGGAATATTATTCTGCTGATCATTATCAGAAGACTAAAACATCAAATGTAACAATTACATCGTCCCTAGTCCTAAACTGTACATTACCAAGTCTCAAGAGGATCTTTGCATAGGTTGAAAAGCTATAAGAAGAACATAGACACAGATTTGATGAGCTTCTTTTCCCTTTTGGAAGATAGCCTAAAAAAATGTAGGTTATTATTTTTTCCCCTTCAATTGTATGAAATCAGTTATTTCTGGCTGCTTTCTATACTTTGGAGGAGCCGAGTTCGATCCCTAGAGGTGGTCGGGTTTTTTATCTTCAACACAAGCCCTAAGTCTTGCCCAACCTTTTGTCCAAAGGTTACTGAATTTCTCTCCTACAGGTCAAGGCGAGCAAGCGTCGACATGGCCTTCCAAACTCCATTTCATTCCTTAGAAATCTGATGATCGTTGAAATCTCATTCTCCTTTGGTGCCCACAGAACTGTAGGATATTATAATGATTCTTGTTCCTTCTGACTCTGACAGTGATTGTGTTACTTGAACGGAACTAACTAAAGATGAAAAGTTATAGTTTTTGCTTCTGTTTTTGTTTTTATGAATACAATCATCCGAATCGTTCATCTTATTCATTGCGAGGAAAATCCTAACCATTATTATAAAAGCGAAAATCTGTAAGTTAGTTAGTTTGTTTGTCATTCTTTCACGCCTTAACGGCGCAACGGATCGGAATGAATTTTTGCATGCAGATAGGCGTACGACGTAGGCTACTTCTCATCCCGGTCGATCAAGTAGTTCGCGTGGGATGAATGAAAATCTTCTAAAAACTGCCAAAAATGAAATCTTTCCAAAACTGTCCATAGATGGCGCTAGCGCAGTTGTCAATGAGTGCATTTAAAGCATTCCCAAAACTGGCGATAGATGGCGCTCCCGCCATTTTAAATGGCGCCACAGATCTGAATAAATATACCATACGAGTAATTAAGGCGTTGGATTTCAATATTCTAATACTGATATTGTTTAAAATTTAAGCTTTAATATAGTTTTAGTTCTACGTTTCGGTTTTGATGTAATTTGGTTTTTCGAATAATTAATGTAAGGCTTCCGGAGCGAAGCGACGGTAAGCGGCTAGTTAGCTATTATAAATTAAAAAATTTGCAGCGCTCAAAATGAAGGAAAAAAAGATAAAGGATTTAAAATTCAAAATATCATCCCACGTCACTTAAGACACTACATATATTTCTTAATGTTCTTACTAATGTACTGCTATATCGTGCTGTCGTGGTCTAGTGGACCTGGGTTCGAATCCCGGCGATGGCTTGGATGTTTACTTTCTTTTCTGTGTTTGTCTGCTTCTTCTTCTCTTTCTCTTCCGCTGTCTATGCTATTGTGAAAAATTGTCCAAAATGGAAAAGCAATTACATTCATACTTTCTGACCATTGTGGGGTTAATGAGACAGATCCTCAAGGATGAAATAACACGGCCCTATGTCAAATAAAAATTAAAAGGTTAACAATGATAATAGAAAAAGTAAATGTGGTTAAAACTAAGTACATAATAGGACTGAGAATCATTTGTAGCATCTGTTTTATGTAAATTGTCTGCATGTTTTTGTTAATGGGTCCAGGTGATGACAAGGCAATTTAGTGGGAAAGGCAATTCTGATGTAGTTGTTTGAAATTATTAAGACACAAATACTAAAGGGTTGCAGTTTTATTGACTCGCAAGCAATTTGACTTTCTGTTCTCCAAATGACAAAAGATGCGCAAAATCAACTCAGAGTTGCATTTTCCTTCTGTCATCACTGAAAATACTTTAGAACTAGCTGTAAAAGCCTTTTCAGTGAAGAAAATGATGACAGAAGCAAATCACACGATCAACGATTGTTTCAATGATCAAAACAAAGACAAAACTATGATCGTGTGATTTGGACATAAGCAAAAATTAAATGGAGTAACTAATAATAATTGAACAAACCGTTTGCTGGTGCATTACTATAAGGATTTAGGCAGCTGTAATTAAATCATACGTCTAAATTAGTTAGCGATGATCTTTACGAAATAAAATGAAAGGAAAAGATAATAAATAAAACTGATTCGTTATATATATAGCATCATACGATTTAATCACCATTTTTTTTGCTGTTTGAAACAAAATAACTACTAAATTAACTTTGGCTGCCGTTCTGACGCTAAAGAACTAGCAACCAGACAATCGTCTCCGTCTCCTGGCTAATGACTGCCATACGATAAATAAATAAAATACACAAAATAACTTTGGCTATTTATTAATGAAACCTTGTTCTTTTTTTATTTCAGGTGACAACAGTTTTGAAGACGCCGCCGAATTTATCAAAAACGAGTTCATGATCAGAAAGCCAGAAGGACGCCATATTTATTGTCACGTGAGCAGCGCCACCAACATCTCTCTCATGGAGAATGTGATCGATGAAGTCATGCAAATTATCATCGATGGGAATGTCAGGAAAACCAAACCCTTGTGAAAGCAGGCCTCCTTCTTCCAAAAAGAAACCTCCAATGAAAATTAAAAAAAAAAAAAAATAAATAAATAAATAAAAACTATTCTTAATTAGTTTCACACAAATTACCATCACTTAAAAGAGACTGAATGAATTGGATCAATCACTAAAACTCATTAATCAGGGACGAACCATTTCAGAGGCAAAAACAATATTTATATTTTAGTATTTATTATGTAGAAAAAAAAGTACGTACAATTATTAGAATAGAGTTTATTTTTAAGTTCTTGCGCTTATACTGTTTTGTAAAAATTCTATAAATATTTTAATATTCTCAGGGTAAATTGTGTAAAGTCAGAAAAAGGTATTTTCAGAAGTGGGACAATAACGGGATGTGAAATTACTGTTATATTTCTTATTCAATGTGGAATTTTATGTTAAAAGAATCTGTATTAAATAGAATTATATAAGACAAATCCCAGTATTAATATGTCTTGTTTTCGTAATTATTTACTTAATAGTAACATTACAACAAGCTTAGTGGCACCAAGTTTGGTTTACCTTAAATGGATGTGACCAGATTGATCAAGTACTCCTGGAATACTAGGTGACTTGTGATTAAACATTTGGCAACAAGGTCTAAAATTCAGAAGAAATATAATGGAAATATGCACAGTGATCTTATAAATAAAATGTTAACTCCGTTCTGCACTGATGGAGTTCAGAAGGTTGTATTCTTTGATCATCCTTCGTGTCACCAATAATAGAAAATACGAAAACACTTATTTATTTAAACGAGAAGAACGTAATTTTCGGAATAACAAGAATGTAGGAGTTCCGTTTCAAGTCACAAAAGCAGTGCATGAATTTCCCTCAAGTTTGTAACATGGCAGTAATGCTCAATTACAAACAAAGAAACTGCAGTAGGGTTAACAGAACTTAAAAAAAAAAAAATAGAGAACTTTTCCAAAATAAATCTTCTAAAATGAGGACAGATAACAAACAAAGAATTAACGTGCCTCAAATTAATCGAAAAGGATAGGAAATTGATACAAAAATAAAAAAATATCCGAGCATTCATCGATGAGAGTTCGGGACGGCCCGTTTTGTCCTTTCTAGAGACTCATCAGCCAAATCCACTCACCAGATGAAATGCCCAGATATTGGAAAAGTAATAAGGGTATCCACGACCGCTTAATAATTACACGATAATCTGAAAAAGAAGACAACATTTATTTTTGTTAAGTTATAATTAACATTATAAAACTAATTTTCAAATGAGACGGAAGAGTGACATTAGTATTAAACATCAGTTTATGTATCTCATATTATTTTGAACCCATAATCAGTACGTGTTATTCTTAATTCCATTATAAAATTGTTTGCAGGCATATTTTTATAATTAAATGCTACAGAAGGTGAGGTGGGGAAAGATACGAGTTCCGGTCGACCGTCACTTCCTGTCTCACACGAAGTTCCCGGAAATGAAACATGTTGGGGGTCGCAATGGTTTCGTGTACAATTTCAAAGCAGGTTTTTTTTTTATCTTTATTTTTAAAGTGATGAAAACGTTACAAACAAAAATCCTACGTTTATTTTTAAATTTTGATGGCTTCGTAATAGAAACAATCGAAAATTTTTATTTCTGAAAAGAGTTAATTAAGTCCGCATTATTTGTTGAAGCTGCCTAAAGCCAATTACTTTTTATCACAAAAAGTAAAATAGATTAATTCTCGTTGTCGATTTCTGGAGACGGGCAGCTTCACAGTCCGAGCAGGAAGAGGCGTAAAGCTAGCATACCTCAAGTGGTCGAAGACGTTACATCGATAGTCGGTGAGAAAATCCCTACAGTTACGTGTAGTGCACTTGCAAGACAGTTAGATATACTGAACACAACAGTATGTAGATGTTTGGTCAAAGCATTGCGTATTATAGTTATCTCTATGAGTTCACCAATCTCCAAGAGTTGTAACCTGACGATGGCGACCTCCGAGAAACGCTTGCTTTGACATCCCTGGCAGTCTTGCAAGTGAACGGGGATTGGCCTCAATATCTGTGGAGTGATGAAGCTCATTTTCAGGTCTGTGGAACGGTGAACATTCAAAACTGCCTCATCTGGAATTCAGAGAATCCGTGTCAGTTTCAACAGTTTCCCTTCACTGAAGGTAACAGCACGGTTTACAGCGACATTCTGAAGGACTCTTTTCTTCGAGGAAATACATCTAATCTGGGACCTATTCGTTACTGGGACGCACAGTGTCATTATCCCACAACTCCAGCAAAGAGGATTCCTCCACACGACAACATTTATGCAAGATGGAGCACCTCCCCACATAGGACGTCATGTTCAACAGTTGCAGCGCCAACATTTGACAGAAGATAGAATCATCAGTCGCACATTCCCAACATGATGGCCACCACGTTCAGCAGACTTTAATCCTTGTCATTTTTGGCGTTGGAATTACCTCAGAAACATGGTTTATCGGGGCAACTTTTTCACCTGGAAAATTTGAAGGACGGAATCGTACTGCACACACGAAACATCTCTACACATCGAATATGCTGTCATTCGGTTTCAGTTTTTGGTCCTGAGAACGGCCATCACATTGAACATAACCTCTGACAGCTCCCTGAGACTTCAATCAGCTCTCGGTGCTGTTAACTACTTTAACTTAATGTAGGGAATGAAATGAATAAAAATCACTCGCTAACACTTAGTATGCCGTTGTTTATGGTACATTTCCCGTTCACACCCTACACCTCATACTACTGTAATTGGTACCCTCAGACAGCGCCATATTTTACCCTGTCGGTCATTTTCGAACTTTTTTTTTATTATTGCAGAAATCTTTTCCCCGTCATCTGGAATGTATAAAGTCCAAGTCTGACGATGTTTCGCCCACTGTTTCTCTCTTCAGAGTGCTCTGCATAGGGATACAAATCATTAATTTAAATTTAGGTGAAACATTAATTTGAATCACCTTGTAAAATAAAAAAATACTTAATTTGATAAATCGTCTGCATTTTTTGGCAACTTAATATACATAAACATGTTTTATGTCATTTTAAAGTGTGTGATGAGTAGAATAAGATACTTTGATATTTTCCAGTTACTTTTTAGTAAAACAATGAATGAAAGCGTGGGTTAACAGGGGGCTCCAAATAAGGCCCTCCAGTGATGAACCAAATAAGGATTGAGAAAAAATATTAAAAAATCATCAAAGCTAGTTTTAAATTCACAATTTTATAAATTAATTACTAATTAATTATTAATTTGTAGCTTAATATTTAGTCAGAACTAAATGTTGGAAATTGGCTGTTTTCACTGCCAAGCTCCTGTCCCTGTGGGCGAGTTTGCCTGTGAGCTACAGACCTTAGGAATCCCGGAGGGAATGCTGAAACACCCTGTATTTTATTTGATTTAAATTTAACTATATAATTATTTTGGTTTAAATATAATTATTCTAATTTAATTGATTTCTGCCTTTTTTCCCCCCTTATTTATTATTTATTTTTACATGGGCCTTATTTGGGCCTATTAGTGAGCCTTATTTGGAACAGGGGCTTCAAATAAGGCCCTTCAGTTATATTTTCAAGACTGTGTTATTACAGAAAGAATTTCAAATGCCACTAATTCTAAATTCACTTTTTCATAACAGCACACCTTAAACTACCTTTCAAGACAGTTTTCAGAATGTTCACTCGTGCAGTAAAAATATAAAAAATTTTTAAATGTTAGGTGGGCCTTATTTGGGCAACCTACTTTATTATATTTTTAAAAAAATAAGAAATCGTTGTTTTTATTTCCACTTTGGTCACTCAAAAGGTTATGGGTCCAGGTGACTGAAGATCAGGAGTAATAATCCACGAAATCCTGCTTATTTTTCGTGTGACGACGACCGGCTGCTGTAAATAGCACCACTATTCGATCAATTGACGCCATTTTTTTCCCGCAAGGATTGATCGTGAAACGAAAACAAACAATGGCAGAGAATTACATGACAGTTAATCAGAACATTACGAAGTTCGATGGCCATTACTATAAATAGTGAAGTTTCAGCTGAAATTTATTCTGAAAACTAAAGGGATATATGAGCCTACGTAGCTGTCAGTCAAACCAGAGGCTGAGGAGCATGTCTCATGGGTGAAGAAAGACGCCAAAGAAAAAGATAAATTCTACAAAACTTAATCAGCAATGAGTCAAAGCTGACATCAATTTATTTTCTGCAATAAACCCTACAATATGTTAATTAAGATATTTAAAACTAGTTTTTTCTTAATTAAAAAAAAAACATATTAACATAGAATAAGAGAAATAAAGATAATCTTATGAAGAAATTGCACGATTTTGGATAATAAAATTGTAATGAGGTTTTTGTAATAATTATTTATGTTTATTTATTTAAATAATTATGTGTATTTACAATCTCTCCAATAATGTATGTTTAGTAATTTGAGGTCTTAGAACATGTAAATTAGGTTAGTGGCAAATCCCTATATAAATGGACGACTACAAGTCGGCAGGGAGAAGGGGAGTTCGATAGCGGAGATGGATAGCTGACACGGAAAAGGCGGAAGAGAAGGGTGAACGGAATGCGGTCGGCAAGAAGACGTCGTTCGGGGACGAGGCGTGTGTCGTCGAGTCGAATAAAGCGTGTGGTCGGTGTACTGAATGATGCGTTAGTCGCTCATGAAGATATGAATAACCCGTCTGCGTTATAAGCCACCGTAGCCTGCTCTGTTCGTGTGTCGATAAAGAGTGAAGAACCCGTCAGCAGAATCCCGAATGAAGAAAGAAAACTTCACAAAGAGTCAAACCAGATTTAAGTAATATAGTGAGATAAATTTGTCAGTTAATAGATTTTGACAGTAATTTTAAATTTCTGTAAAAACAGATATCAAGTGTCAAGTCGATACTTATGTAAATTTAGCTATATTAAATTAAGCAACTTAAACTGTGTGTAATTTATAATTGAACCCATTAAAAGAATTTATTGTTAAGCTACTACCGCTCACCCATTTTTTTACAAAAATAGTTCCAAATTGAAGCTAAACAACGGTTCTTTTATTCGTGAATTTCAGAAGGGAAAGGTTTCATTTGCGCTTTTATCAAGAATAACTCTTTTAATGAAACTTTAAATTCGTTATCACAGATTTAAAAACTTAATAAGAGATGGAACATTTTATGCAGTTTAAAGCATCTTGTACGCAACAAAAAGCGAAACAATCTTTAGAGAAATGTTAATGAAAAATGTCTGCCATCAACACATTATGTTTTTTAGAGATGAAAAATGTTTAGCAGAGGTCAATTTAGAACAACAAACGCTGATTTCTAATTTAAAACTGCTTTTACTGCGATTGCTATTTATTGCACTACAGACCAACTTATGACCTCAGAGTTAAACATGACTGACTGGAGGTTGGGGAGTCAACTTTTAACTCACTCGGAAAGAAACCCGGTACCTATTCACACAGGATTGGGTGAACTTTAGGACTTCCTGGACTATCCGGACTTTGGGAGAAAGACCTACCGGTGATCGAATCCAAAAAAAACGAGAAACATAATTTCAATAGAAAGGCATTATATTTTGAATGCTAGCTGTTATCAATTTTTTCCAAAACACTTAATTCAGTTTAAATAATGAACACCAGGAGATCAACACTTTTATTGTAGTAATTGTCTATTTGGTTGCAGATTGCACTGACAAATTTTAGTGAAGATGTCCCTTCCTTATGTTGTCACAAAAATTTGACGTCGTAACTGTATGGTACAGTAAAATTCTATTCCTATTTTTTAAGGTTGCTCATAATAATTATTTATAAAGTATCAAGATCCTCCAGGCCTCAGTCAAATGTATTACTAACCGAGCAACATATCGTGGTTTGTTTTCTTCTTTTTCTTTTTTAACATATCATTACAAACGGCTACAGTAAAAGACGCTTCCTTCACGCTTAAAAGAATCAAAAACTAAATACATTCCTTAGTAGAAGAAAATTGAAAATATTATCTGTTTTTATTTGCCGAAATGTAAATTTAGAAATGCAATTGACGCGTTTTAATTCATTTGACCTTTGTTTCTATAGGGTGGCCTGGAAGTTCCCGTATCCCCTATTATGTTATTGTTATATTAAGGGGTAAAGGAACTTCCCGGCCACCTACTATTACAAATACCATCAGTAAGTAACTGTTGATAGTAAAGCTCTTAAAACTCCTTTATTCTTATCACGAACTACATTTAGATTGAGACTAAAACAGAATCCAGATGTAAACAAATGAATTTATCTCTTATTGAGTCTCTTTCTGATGATGATAGCCTATGTTACAAATGCTTTTAGAATGCGACGATGATAACTTATTTTCTGTTAGCTTTTGTTTTCTGTTAGCGTTTGATCTTTAAAGACAAAATCTTTAAGGAATTAAAAACTTTTAAGATTTGAAGTAAAGAAACTATGGGAAGCGATTTCTTGGAAGAAAAAGTGGTTCGTGTATGTATTGGATGCACCCTACCAAAAGTCAAACTTTCCCGTTCAGATATATTCAACTGATATACAGGTCATTTACTATAGAAAGAGAAGCATCTATAATCTAAATATGTACAACAATAATCCTTAATATGATAATAACATAATAAGGGGTACGGGAATTCCCCGGCCATCCTGTACATTCTGTATAATTAAGTGTGCATGATGGCATTTTTACTTAAACTGACCAAAATCTTATGAATCTTTAAGATTAAATAAGAAATGCAGTGGGACCTCCATGACTATAAACTAAAAACATAAAAACACATTAAATATAAAGAAAAAGAAAATTCATGTGCTGGGCTTTGCCAGCCTCAATAAAATTATTATGCGCATCCAAATAAAGGAAAAGCGCCTAAAAGATATGTCAGCACATTAAACTCAGCATAATTAAAGTTCGAAATTGTTTCGCCAGAATATGTGTGTGTGGATATCATGTTTTGTAAGTATCGATTAAATTTATTAACCAAGAACAACTTTGATATTATTGTAAAATGTAATCCAAAATTTATAAAGGCCTAATTTGCTTCTGTTATTTATTTCTAGTCTGATGAAAAGGCCTGTATACGATGCCTTGTAACATGTAACGAATATGAATTTTTTAAATGTTTTTTTATATCTAGTAGTGTGTTTGGTCCCATTTTTTCAATTATTCCCTACACACACTGTATTAATGAATAACAACTACTTTAATTTTTATTTATTTTTAAAATAAATATTTAGAATTAACCTCTCATTATTCAGAATCTAACAACTAAAAAACGCGATCTTAATTCGGATTAATAATTTGTTCCAAAGCTCTCATTTCTGGCTGAACATTCTAGAACATTCATAAAGGAATGCCAACTAGGTTTTCTTACCCTACCCTTGAAATTTGTCAAATACCGTCTCTAAATCCCCAAATCATAAACCAAATAAATCTAAGGGGAAAAAAAATAGTTCAATTAAGGCAATTAGATCTTCATTTTTCCAATAGAATTAAAATCAATTATTCTAGAAAAATAGTTCGATTAAAGTCTTCATTAGTGAAAAAAAAAAACCACACAAAGAATTCGAAGTCTCTTTAAGAAGAAATTACATTAATAAAAACATTTGCTAAAAAAATAAGAAAAATTCTGAAACTGAATTACAATATTCAATTATAATAAATTATTAAATTAAAAACAAATTATTGAATTTGAATAAAGTTAAATTTTATCTTTCATTCTGATTTGATTTTGATAAATCGATATTTTTATTAGGTTTTGTAACTCAGTGAATCATTTTCGTATTATTTAATTTTTGGTTTTTATAAAAAAGCCTGTGATTATGTTGTGAATGTGGATGGCAGGGAAGCCAAGCACTGCGACCGGAGATCTATTGTACTAACCCATAGAAGTAATAGAAGACTGAGAAAGTATGGTGAGAGAAGTGCTAGGGAAACCCTAAGAAAACCTGCCCAGCTGGGATCGTCCACCATCACGAAACCCACATGAGAACCGAACTCCGGTACTCAGAGGTAAGAGGCCAATATCATAGCAACAACGCAAATCGCGCGGCCTCAAATCTAAAAATCACGACTTATGTCTGTTTGAAAGAAACTGTGAATTTTTTTTTTTTTGTATTTTCCCACAAGTTTATTGTATTTTCATACACGTTTAAATCGAAGAATGTTTTTGATGGATTTATAACAGATTAAACTTACAGCCAAATAATGGGATTCTCGTATTAATATGCAAGCGAATTGTTACAAAAAAATTGTTCCTTCAAAGTTTTGAAAACATAGTAATTATCTAATTTATTTATTTATTTAATAATTGAAAACATATTCTTACATATGTTTTTCGCATAAATAATTTATACAACTTGAATTTTTTATTAATAGTGAACAATTGCTTAATTTTGTTTATTACATCATTGGAGTTTTTAATAATTAATTATGATTCATGTAATTGTAAACAGTGGATGATCTTATTGGTGTATTTGGCAGATTTGGCGTTGGTGAATGGAAGGAATTTACTCTACGTCTCAATGGGATTCTGTTTTGTGTATTTTTTTGGCAGACATTGAATGTTGGTGTTTGTTTTGCATCTTTTATGATGAAGTAAGTTTTATTGTTATTGATTTTCTTTTCTCTTAGTTTAAAAGTCTCACTTTTATTTTACTGAATAAATTTAAATTTTAAGATCATTTGCTGATATTCCCCTTCTTTTAATAAGTTTTCTAATTTTTCTTCATATTCTGATTTATTAAAAGTGATTAAATGATTACTTTTATCAGATTTCGTGAAGTAAGTTTTATTGTCCTGTCCTAATTTTCTAAGTCTTCCCTTCAGGTTTCCTTCACTTATTTTATGCCTATTAATCGTTAATTTTAAAATATCTTTCATGAACTCATCACTTCATCCATTTTTAGCGACCCATTTGGGGGCTATTGTGATAACGACCAAAATGGTAGCTATTGCGTTTGTCCTGTCCGTCCGTCTGTCCACCCTAACAACTCCCGCACGGAAGGGACTTCACCAAACGTGTAGAGATCCAAACACTGTAGGAATAGGGTATTTTCAGGAGCCAACGCCCCTTTCCTCCCCATGTTCGAGATATTTGGCACTGTTTTCATTGGATTTCCGCGATTAGCTTAAGATGAGTTGTAAGTCAGATTGGACAATTTTGTAGGTCTAAGTTCAAATCGTTCTGTAAGTTTAAAATTACAACTAAAAATCGAAAAATTTAAAATATGACAGTTTAAATATGAATGAATCACATTCTTTTATTCTTGATTTTTATATGATAACTGAATTAATTTCATTTAAGCTCAAAACCTGCTAATTTTTCGAAAGAATTTCAGTTCTACTAAATTATTTTAGCTTAAAAAAAGCTCCCATTTCTGATTCTATGAATAAATAAAGTAATAATCTATTCTCTGAATTCAATATTTTCCTTTACTTTCCCAATAGTTGAATTTTTTTAAAAAAAAATAAAAACCACAAATTTGATAATTTCGATTTATGGTTTTTATTTTTTTTTTTAATTTAACTATTCGGCAAGTAAAGAAAATGTTGAATTCAGTTCCTAGATCCTTACTTTATTTATACAAAGAATCAGAAATGGGAGTTTTTTTTAAGTTAAAATAAATTAGTAGAACTGAAATTCTTTCGAAAAATTAGCGAGTTTTCAGCTTTAAATATAATTAATTCAGTTATCATATAAAAATTAAGAATAGGAGAATATGAATCAATCATATTTAAACTGTCATATTTCAAATTTTCAGATTCTTGGTTGTATTTTTAACACATACAGAACGATTTAAACTTAGACCTACAAATCATCCAAACGGACTTCTGCCTCACCTTAAACAATGAACCTATATACATGGTTCTATGACTTAAATGTTAGAAATGCAACCATATCATTTCAGTTGTCAGTAATTTCATGATGCATAAGGTCTCCGACTCATATACTGATGGTTGTCTGTTTATAAATTTTACTTTTATTTTTTTTTCTCTTAATCTTTTTTTTTTTTTCTCAATGTCTGCATGAGTTTTTTTTTCCTTACTTTCCTAATATTTTTTTATTTTTTTATTATCTTTCATTATGTTACTATACTTTCTTTTTTTAATTATTATTGTTAATTTTTTATTATTATTATGGATTGCCATTATTTATGGTTTAGCAAAAAATTATATTCACTTGTCTTCTTTGTCATAGTCCAGTCCTAAATTCAGTAATCCCACATTTTTTTATGCAAAACCTTAAATTACTGTCCTCCAAATGAGAGATGGCCGCCCTGTTTTTGTGAGATCTGCGCATGTATCATCGATTAGTCTGGTCAGGCACTTCCGTCTGATTTTATGACAGGACGCCGCCATTACGGTAATCGCTTGTTACTTTGCAAAAGAGCATTGTATTTATAAATAATATATATTTATTTATTTATATAAATACTTATTGTTAGCAACTGGTATTGAAATAACGCTAAATAGTCGAGAGAAGTTTAAATTTGGCGTTATCAACTTGTCTTTCTCAGTGAAAACAGACGACGGCGTCCATTGTGACAGGAAAACTTAATTGATCAGCTACCAGAAGGGCTGCGCAGTTCAAACTTCCGCCGGCCATCTCTCATTTGGAGGACAGTAATAACGTAATTTCTGGCATTGCTTTGACATATCTCTGTAATTCGGTGGTGACCTAATACGAACAACTTTCTTAACTTTTTTCGCCCGAGGTAATTTTTCAATTGGCGGAGATTCATTGCTTTTATTTTCGGAAGGGTTTTGAAGTCTTTGGGCAAATTTTTGGATCGTTTCGTGGTATTCCAGGTAACCTGCAACAGCCGACATCTTTATTCGGTGGGATTTCGATTAACTTTTTAAATAAATAAAAGAACTCTGAATAGTTTTGTATTAAAGTAGTGATACCGTTTTCAGGCATCGAAAAGAAATAAAATACTTCTTTAAAAAAGGAATTTCGGAAACATTAAGAATAATCTGAAAGAAAAATGTGGTTTCTTTTTAAATTTGTAATTATCAAGTTGATTTAGTTTACTGGGACCAAGTCATTTTGTCAAATCGAATCTCCGACAGAAGCGAACTGAAGATTCGTTTGTTTGTTTAAAAAAATTGGAAGAAAAAATCCATTACATACCCGCCAATGAAAAATAGGTATAGGTCAACTAGCAGCTCAAGAGTTTACAATTGAGCTTACAGTTCAGTTTTAGGGCTCCTGATTAGTCTTTTTTAGCATTATCAAATTATTATTTTTTTCTTTCAATTAAAACACACATTACACGTGTCTCCATACAAAGAGGAAGTCTCGTGAAGCCATCTCTCACATGTCACACGTATAAGTCCGCCCATAATGTTGCTTTTGTTCTCCAAACACTCATTCTCGTCATAACTTTCGCTTTCTCCGTCTGTCGCTCACTGCATCACTTGCGAAGATGACGATGATGAATAGTCCACACGCTTCCTAATGGATTATTAATGTTTTTGCATTTTCAGATCATCCACTGTCTGCTGCTGCTCTATTCTTAACAGCTCCAGATGGCATGTTCTCCCAAATCCCCTTTTTGTAGACTTTTTCTCCTTTTTTAAAATTCAATATTAAGGTAGGAATGAGCTGCATTGCAGCAGGCGACAATAGTAATCGTCTCACCACTTTCCTTTGCCTTTCTGGCTTGAACATCCTTGCTTTTTCGCTCAGCAATGACCAAACCTGGTTTCTTATTGAGTGGCATCCCACTTTCATCCATGTTGTAGATCTTAGCAGATTTATTGAGGAGGTTTATATTCTTGCAGCGTTGCATGCAGGAGCTTAAAATAATCACTGACTTCTTATTCGTTCCTTCTATCCTGGCATTCGACAAACCCTGTGCTTTCCTTTTAGCGAAAGACGGATTTATATAATGAATTGTAACAGTCGTACCCTGCTAGTCCCCGACTGACATTAAATGTTGACTTTTTCTTCAGATTATCCACCAAATTAAAGGCAATTGCAGATTTTTTTCTTGTCGGCGCAAACACACTTTTCTAGAGGTTTTTCACATGTTCGACCATCTTCCTTTCTGCTTCATCACCAACGACAGATGGTGCATCCAGTTTAATATTTTATCTCTAATAAATTTCCTGATATAAGTCAATCACGAAGGGTCCTCTCAGGAATATTGTTTTCTCGTGCTGCTTTGTCGTTTTGGGACATTGTCTTCAATCACGCTTTTACCACTCTAATCAAATCATCCTGACTCCAGGTGGCCTTGATTGTTAAATCTTCCGGAAATACTCAAGACAGCATCGTCTCTACAGGAGCATAAAAATGGTTCAAATTAAAATTTATAAAGATTGC
The DNA here is from genome assembly GCA_023159025.1 of Thereuonema tuberculata. Lineage (NCBI taxonomy): Eukaryota > Metazoa > Arthropoda > Chilopoda > Scutigeromorpha > Scutigeridae > Thereuonema > Thereuonema tuberculata. The sequence goes on along the minus strand of JAFIDM010002131.1, from coordinate 78,197,144 downwards.
AATTCTTATGAAATACTTGATAACATTTAATATTTTGATAAACAAGTACTAAACCATAAGATACACGCCCAAACCCTTCCAATGTAATTAAATTCTAACTAAATTAAGAGCTTCAGTTCAGTTCAAGAAGAGCTTTTGATGACGTAATTTCCTTATGGATGGATGTTTCCAGGACGTAACAGCGCCATCTATTGCTAAAATCTGTAATCTTATAAACGTTCGTGGCCGATGCAGTTTGTTGAAGCAAATCGCAGACACTTGTAGCTTCTCCCTGGGTCTTGAATTAATTAAAAATGTTCCACACACTATTCCCCTTGCTTGGCTATGCAAAGTTTGTCCTTTCTTGGTCATGCGTATGCGATCACAAAACGACGCCATCTTGGATTGATTGCTCGGAGTTCAAGTTGATGACGTCAGGACTGGTGACGTTTGTTCCAGACAAAATCGATCGCTCCATAATAACCATATATGGCTAACCCTTTTTTTTTTTTTGGCAAAATACTGTAATTACGACGAAAAGGCGAATAAGGCCCAATAATGTTACGTAAAACGAAACATACAATATTGTTTTGATGTGCTTTTGACTGGATCTCACATATGAAACGTAAAAACGCCCTTTGTTTTATGAAGTTTCATTATTATGTGCGGGGAATTACCCGACATTAGGTTTGGCGGAAAAATTGCGGTGATTCCCCGCATACAGGTTCTGTGGGAAAATATGGCTGACCAGCCTCCATACGTGGCACACATAACCCTTACTACCTTATCCTCGCCCTAAAATAATACTGTTGGTTTGTTCAACTGGGCGTACAAACCCTGATGCAGCAATTTTTTGAATAGTCAAGCACAAAATTCAAGGCTAGACTAAAGAATACGGTACTAACCAATCGGAAGCTTCGTAATAGTTGATTGCCCCTTTTAGCAAGACGTGGCTTCAGTCGGTACCGTAAAGTGCAGTCTTACCAAATTCAGATACTTACCATAGAGATATTTCACGCAATTTGCTCTCCAAAGACCGTTAAATTCATTCTGTAACCATGACAATCCGGCTGGTGACTGCCTACGTCTAGCAGCTGTAGAAGGTGAATGCACATGCATCATAACTTTCTCCCTCCATCAAAGTGGTTCGATGAGGAAATATACCTGAAATACCCTAGTGATAATTAACATTTGTCGTAAGTGATCTAGTGAATTAAAAGCCTTCATCAAAGCCATCTAAGAACGATCCAGACATTTGGACAAACAGATCTTCACCACTTCTGCATTCAAACACTTTTTATTTAAGAAACAAAAATCAAATTTACATAAATTAAGAATAAAAACAACATTAATTAAACGTATAATTCCATATATTTCACCTAAAAAGGAACAATTTTAATATAATAGTAGAATTACATTAATAAACAAGATTTTATTAAATGATGCTTTTTATTTATCTATAATTTTTAAATAAAAAAAATATTATAACTTCTTTAATGCAGATCAATTTATCAAATTCGATTTTTATTTGTGAGAGAATTGGATAAATAAGATCTCAATTACAAACTTAAGGTTTATGTTTTAAATGATTTCGTCTTACATCATCAGAACAAACTGTAAAAGAAGGGCAAACAATTCCAGGAACTTCAACAGTTCTTTAAAAACTCCACTAATAAAAGATTTTTTTTTTTTTTCGAATACCACCTCTTCCAGTTAAAAATTTCGCCCTCCTCCTTCCAGCATAACAATCGTGGTGTGTCTTAGTAGAGTCTCCCCAAGAGGCCGCTGTACGTCTCCTCGTCCATATTGCGGTACAGAGCGTCGTCCACTGTGGAGTAGCTCCAGGTGCGCAGCACTGGCATCTTCCTCCATGACCCGTAGCGTCGTACGACCACGTACACGACCAACCCGACCACCATCAGAACAGTCAGCAGACCCCACATGATGCCCAGCGAGATGACCGTCAACTGGCCTTTGCTAGCCCTAAGGTTTAATAGTTTTTGGAGTTTACTGAGGGGTGGGTGATTACAATTATTGCTGTAGCAGCAACATAGGGTTGAATTAGAACCACCCACATCAGGATAGGAAACCTAAAAAAAAAAGAATAAAAAAACTAATGAAAGACAAACAATTCCCAAATGATAGCTTCGTAATAAAAACCTTAAATTTCGTGTAACAAAATATTTACTCTCGGCACTTGAAGAATTGAAATCGCCTCTGAAAATAAAAAATTTACATTTCCTTTGTATCGCAACATTTTTAAGATCAATTAGCTCCAGTCTGCAAAACAAAAAATGTCTCCGTACTTTTTGCAGGTACGATAACTTGCTAACGAACAAACATCAACTTTAACTCAAGTTTTCCGTAAATAATGAATTATGGGAAGAACCTATGCTGAAAGGTCGTCCACCATGGATGCAAAATCTTACTTTACATCATCTGAACTTCTTGCAAATTAAATGAAAGGAATCGCTAATAGCCAAGTCACACGGAAGACGTTTCTGTGAGTGTTTTTATCAAACACACTATTATCTGAGAAACGTTCCCGTGTGATCGCTTGTTTCTGTGTTTTCAGTGGCAGAATTGGAAATGGAGAGATTCCTATTTTTCTGTCTCTCCTAATTAACAACAACCAATCAAGCGCTTCCGGAGCAATGACGTCACGCCATAACATCGACGGCCATTTGTAAAATGTCATGAAGTAGAAAGGCTGTTGAGATTTTAATTGATTGTTTAATTAAATCAATTAATTTAATTAAACTTAATCTTTAATTTGAGTTTATTAATTTTCCTTACAAAAGTTTCATAAGGACCTGTGAATTCTAGACAGAGATATCGCCAAAACGTTGGATCTCGTCGTGATTGGTTCTTTTTGTATAAAGAGCAGCGCCAATCACGCGCAGTATTACATCCCGTTTTACGTCTTGTCTGAATGGAACTCAATTTATTTCAGTGACAGAAAAACAAAGCCTGAAAACTCACACAAAAATTCTTCCATGACTTGGCCTTTACTAAAAGTCTATTTTACGGATCAGTTAGAGGAATTTGGAATCCTGTGTCACGACTCAAAACAAAATAGTTCCGAAGCTTACAAGGGAGCTTCTTACCTAACAAGGTTAGATAAAAAAAAATGTCCTTTTCACTTTTAATGTTGCCTACCACATTAAGTTTAAATGATAATTTCTGAATATACTTACACTTTTAAATGCAAAAAAAAAAGAGTAAAATTGTTAACTTTGTCTTCTTAATTACCCAATGAGGCCGCGCAGTTGGATTGTCGCTATGATATCAGCTTCTCACCTCTGAGTACCGGGGTTTCCATGCTCATGTGAGTATTGTGATGAACGATCCTAACTGTGCAAGTTTTTTTTTTCAGGATTCTCCCATTTCTCCTGCACTCAATCGATTGATTGTGGTGAATGTGGGTGGCAGGGAAGCCAAGCACCGCGTAGGTCTACTGTGCTATCCCACAGAAGTAACGACAGATGAAGAGATAGACTGAGAAAGTATAGTGAGAGAAGTGCAGGGGAAACAGGAGAACCCCGAGAAATCCTGCCCAGCGCGGATCGTCCACGATCACGAAACCCACATGAGAACCGAACCCCGGTACTCAAAGAGGTGAGAGGCCAATGTCTTAGTGAAAACGCCAACCGCGCGGCCTTTCTCCTGCACTGTTTCCGACATTCTTTCCTCATCACTCCCTCCTCCTTTCTGCGAACAGGAATAAAAAGGTCGGGTGCACGGCTTCTCTGCTACCACATTCTTCACACACACAAACAATTGTATAATGGAATTTTAAATTTATTTACTTTCAATCCTAAAACAATTTTCTTCCTCACTCAGTAAAGCAATGACAGATTCGGCATCAAATATTGCAACTTCTAAAACTATTTGATTTTTATTATCGTGGCAAACGGTAAAGTATAGAATTGCTCCTTTGTAAGACAAAAACTTAATTTTTGTGTCGTAAATTAAAAATTGATCCCCATTTTATAAAGTGATTTCTTTAAACTATCGTAATTTTATATAATTAAATAGCAAAAACATTGCTATTTTGCAGGAACTAAATACTTTGAAGAGATATACATTCCCTAATTATCTTACTCTGTGGTCCTTGGTAACGCAGATCTACATAATTAATAAAACAAAAACAAAAATACTTCTTCAGTATTTACCAAAGTGGATCCAATTCAACGTATTTTCCGTTCATATGTAGCTTCTCTGAAAATCTTAGAAAACATTTAATTACTTACAATCTGGAAAAGAATCACAATTTAAGATTGGGGAAAAAAAAATAAGGTAAGTGTATGTGCTAGTAGTTTATTTATTAATTGTATGACGTCTAACAAGGAGAGTTCATACCCTTTATCTCCCAAATCAATGCCATTTTGTGGGTTGAAAGTACCCATGTAGTACTTCAAAAATATATATGGGTTGTGGGGCCAACCCTCAAAAGTTTTCGAGATATTTGAGATTGTTTCATGGATTTTGGAGTATTAGCTTATGAACTTCCTGTTGTTCAAAATCAACAAATGATGTTGTGGTCTGGTGCTTAAGTCTTCCGCCTGGCAATCTGAGGGTCCAACGTTGGATTCTGATGAGGGGAACTGCTTTTCTTTTTTACTTTGTTTCTTTTCTTTTTTATTTTATCCCTTCTTTATGTAAGATAATGTAGGTTTGGCTTTTTTTTCTCCCAGTTGTGTTATGAACATTAGACAGAAAAAGTATATACGATTATAAATAAATAAATATTCTCGTATCACCATCCATCTTTTAATGGTTCAAGTATTAGTATTACTATTAACGTAAAGAGAAAAGCATATTAGTATAGGAAAAAGAAAAAAAAAATATTAAAGAAAAGTTTAGTTTATTTGCGAAATATACAGTTTATGTCGTATTTTATTTTTAATAAATTAAAATACTTTTTAATAAAAAAAATTAGGGAGAATATTATTCATTTATTTATTGCTACTCGTATATTCGTTTTTTGTCTAATGTTCATAACATAACTGGGAGAAAAAAAGAACCAAACCTACATTATCTTACCAAAAGAAGAAAACAAAGGGAAAAGAAAAAAAAAGAGCTTTCCCCTCATCAGAATCGAACCGTCGGATCCTGAGATTGGAGACTGAAGACTTAAGTACCGGACTACAAAAACACTTTTTGAGTTTGAACAACAGGAAGTTCATAAGATAATACTCCAAAATCTATGAAAACAATCTCAAATATCTCGAAAACTTTTGAGGGTTGGCCCCACAACCCATATATATATTTTTAAAGTACTCCATGTATACTTTCATTCCACAAAATGGCATTGATTTTGGAGATACAGGGTATGACCTCTCCTTATAAGTGAAATATCGAAGTATTGTTACTTACTCGTTCTGTTGCTCTTTTATAAACTCAAATCAATCATAATTTTAATTTTAAAGCTTCATTTTTATGTTAATTCTGACTAAGTCTAAATATCCCGAAATCAAGTATTATATTTGCTTGCCAATTCTTGTTAGAGAATATTTAAAATATAGTTGTGAACAAAGTTTAGTAACAAACTACATACATTTGTACGTAAATTCTTCACAGCGTAGATTTCGGGACACAAGATTTGCCAATGGGAACTTGTACTACCGGTATTCCTACCAAGTGTTTTGAAGTTTTCAAGAAGTTAATGAGTTTAGACCACACACTGTAAATAGTGTTTACATAATCCACAGCTACATTCGATATTCTAAATATTGTAGTAACATCATTAAGAACATCTTTCCAAAGCGATTAGATCCAATTTATTTCCCAACATTTTAATTTATAATTCAATTCGTAATTGAATGTCAAACACAAAAATCGTACTTACATTTCGGCATTCGCCGTCTTTGATATCGAACATATGGCACAGATTGGGTCGGAAAGCATTGCACTGATAAACTGTCAGATGAACTGGACTGTATTCAGTCAACACTTGACATCCACTGCTCGGCACGCCACAACTGTTGGTGGCTGCAAAATTAAAAAGATTATTCAAATTAAGACTTATTCAAAATTTAATTGCAGAAAACACACAAAAAAGACTAAAGTTATAGTTGGACTGTCGACTTTCAAAAGTAGCTCATTTAAGATTCCAGAAAATTATCAGACAGCTAGTAAACCTATATGTAATCTTTTAACTTAATACAGCCTTTTATATCGCTGGCTGCTGAGAGTTCTTTGTTTTCCTCGTGCTGAGAATTGAGGCATGATAGAGAGCTTAAGAAATATTGTCACTGTTTGATGCTTATGTACAATATATGGACAATATATGTGAAATTTAATAGTTACCATCTATTTCTATTGACTGAAATCTTAAGAAGTTTCAGCTTTACCGTCATCACAAGATGGATGAGTGGGAGGACTGTCTTAAAACTGTACTCTATATTTTTTTCCCTTCAACGAGCAGCTTTGGCAGCTACGTTTACTATTTAAATTGTTCCACTATAGGCCTGTGTAGGCCCTTGGGGTCGCGGGCTCCCGACACTTCATGACCAACTAGACTAAGTTGAGGTCGGGAGGTCAACCTGACGCCCGACCGCCTTTAACTCCCGGGAAATAAACCCAGCACCAATTCAAAAGAGGGCTGGGTAGACCCTAGGACCCGTTTGGAGGAGAATGGAACTTAGAAAAAGCCTCTCCCTCCGCCGAGGCGGGGATCGAACCCGCAGTCAAGCAACCGCACCCACTCGGCTACCGGGTCCACCATTTACTATTTAGATACAGAAAAAAAAAAAGGCCTAGTTATTTTAACTTATTAATTGAGCTAAATTAGGCTTGAAATACTTGCGTTATTGTAAGGAATAATTTAGCGACAATCTTCATAAAACCTGTAACAATTTATTATACAAAACATGACAAGACATGACTGAATAAAATCCCATCCTGTATCTTAAAGTAATTAGATAACTGGAACCATTTCATTATTTACATGAAAGAAATAACAGTTTCTGATGAATGTGTTGTTGAAATATGACAAGCGAGGCTAATCTTTTGTTGTTATTCTCGTCCCAGGTTTCAAGGACATTGATTTTAGCTCAGCCAAAAACAAACGATAGGAAAGGGAAAAAGTCTCTTATTGATCCACATAATTACTTGTTCGTTTCTAATCTGCTCTTACACTACTTTTGTTTCTAAACACTTACTTCACCAGTTTTGCTGTTATTCAACTAAATGAATTATACATATATATTTTTAAATAAATACGAATAAATTCCTCTAGTCAGCAACAAGATCCGATCACGACGCCACAGAACACACCAACATAAGACGGTCAGTTACGGAAAGGATGATCCTAGAGTTCGAATCCCAGTGAAAATAAAATTTTTCAGGATCGATGTCCGCTCTTTAAGATTTCTCTAAAATCCCCAGTCAGCCATTAATCAATTTATCACGTTTGTTACGTCAAGGATCATTACAACAAAAGAGCATTCATCAGTAACTTACCAAAGTTACAAAAAAAAAAGATATGAAATATTTTTTTCTGTTAAAATTCAAAATCTTAAATAAAAGAAGTTTAACGTGCCCGAATAATTCAAGAAAGATATCAATTGCAAGGCACAAAGCTAAAGTTAGGATTCGCACTTCACGTTAAACTTTTTATTCATAAACACTTGGCTATTTTACTTAGTTGATGGAGCCGTTAAATTCCTTTTGTGCTTGCTTTAATGCAGGACAAGGAAGTTTTGTATTTCCCCCCTTTTTTAATTTATGATTAGGATTTCTTCGATGGGAGATCCCATTCTCGGGTGCGAGAGTCGGGATACTAACACCTTGCGCACTTTCTGGGTTGTCATCGGAGGAGTTTGGCTGGCTGAGGAGTCCTAATAAGGACGAAACGGTCCGTCCCAGTCTCTTCCCGATGACAACTCGAAGTGCGAATCCTAACTTTAGCTTTGTGCCTTGCAATTGATATCTTTCTTGAATTCAAAATCTTATTACAAAAGATTTCGTCATTAATAAAGAACTTAAAGCTTACTTCCCTTATTTTTTTTTTAATATCCAGTACACGAAAAGTGTAATAGGGGGGGAGAAAGCTCTTTTATGTTCATTCAGCCCTAAATACAAAGCGGACAGACATGAGTCGTACTTTATAGGAAAACCCTTATGTTTTGTACAGATGGGGAAAAATACGACTTCCGATCTGCGGTCACTTGGAAGTGGACGAAAATGAAGCAGGTTCGGGGTCGTAATGGCTTCGTGTATAATATGAAACCATTTTTTATACTTCGTTTTTATTTTTTTTAGTAAATTGTGAAAACGACACAAACGAAAAAAACCACTTTTACTTCTAAATTACAATATTGGAATAAAAATAGTAAAAATTTTCCATTTTCTGAAATAATAATAATAATCAAATCCGCCTCACATAAGTTGCTTTGATCCGATTATTTAAATGAAATCAAAACCACGCGCAAATTAGAAGATTAATAACTCATTGTTTTCGTTTCTAAAGCTTTGCTATGGCAGTGTTTATTACTATTCTAGGTGCAGCTAATCGGCACTTATTGTTGTACACAGAGCCGTCGCGTGGGCGGGGCCAACGGGGCGATTTTTTTTTTTTTTTGGTTGTTGAATTGGAAATTCCTGGGCGACGGCAAAAATAAAAAAATTTGCAAATTCCGTTTTATTTTATTTTTTAAATGTAGATTTTTGGGATGGGGGGGGGGGCTCAAATATCAAGTGTAGGGCGCCTGACGAAATCTTGCCCCGGGCGCCAACTAACCACGCGACGGCCCTCGTTGTACATATATTGTATTACATCCTTTCTTTGGAGGTAAGTTAGTTTTGATAAGATACCGTTTAGCAAAACGGAAATACAATTGTTGCTTTAGACATACTGAACTTTATTTTATCAAATTGTAAATTATAATAAAAAAAGAAGTAGGAAAAAGGACGAAACGGCCCGTCTTAGACTCTCACCCATGAAAACTCAGATATATTTTTCATGTGTGTATCATTTCCCTATTCTTTCCTATTAATTTGCGGCACGTTAAATCTTTTGTTTATATTAATCCAGGTTGGGTTCAGCCTTGGTTCTTTTTACATTCAAATTCCTTTGTGTCTGACGGTTCCGCAGGCCAGGAGTTGAAATTATACCTGTTTTGTTTCTTTTTTAAATGTGTTTTCTTTCGGAGGGAGGCCACAGCCGGAAGCGGATGTGGTTTCCCTTATCACTTTTGCACTATCTAAGCATTGTGTCTGGTGAGTGGGTTTGGCTGACGAGTAGGTGAAAGCTCAGATGAAAGCTTATATATATTTTTTTATTATTTCTGTGTCGTTTCTCTATTCTTTCCGAAAAAAAAAAAAAAAAAAGAAGTTCGATATAAAATGTAGATTTCTAAAGGCATTTCAATACAGGTATTTCAATATAGGAGATGATGGTTTTAAATTTTACACAAACGGATCTAGCCCCTAAGGGTTTTTGTTTTCTTTTTCAAATATTTATTTTGGCTGATAAAATGTTTATTTTATAACATGATTTAAAGTCTATCTGGAAAAATTGTTTCTGCTTCCTGAAAGATAAAAGCAGATAGTAAGATAGATAGATAGATAGAGTAAACAAAAATACAATGACCAAAACAAGACCTCCGAAGTCTTTGTTACTATAAGAGAATTTACGCTTAACATTGGCTTATACACAAAGAAAATGGCAAACAATAATATATTAGTGTCCATTAATTAAGGAAAAATCAGAAACAAGGAAAAAGAATGGTTTCACATTATGCAAGAGACCACAGCGACCCAGTGCACGTTTCATTTTCGGTCCCTTCCACTTTGAGACAGAAAGTGCTCGCAGACCCCAACTTGTATTTTGCCGCACACTACGTCATTAGATTTCCAATACGGTATCACTCATGTCTGTCCTACTTATATTTTGTGCTGTAGAGGTAATGACGGACGAATGGAACCTTCTTAAGAACTCCTCTCGTATTTAGTGCTACTTACAAGTCCGCTACCTGGTGGCTAAAAAGAAAATTAAATGGTAAACGAGAAATTGAAATGCATGAAAGTTGCCTATATGAAGTGTAATGAGAATGAAAAGCTTTTATGTGAAGTTAAAAGTACTCTACGGAAATGAGTGGCGCTGCAATCGGTTGATGCAAATGACCTGCGACATAAGGAGGGACCATTTGTGAGGTATTCGTCAGTTAGGATGTATTGTAATGACTGAAGACATGATTGGACACATGAACTTAGGTGGAGAACCATCGGAAGACGAAAGCCAGGCTAATTGAGATGAAAATAGCAAGATGGTTGAATGCTATTCCTTCTGCGGTCCACAAACTGTGGAACCAATTCAAATACACAATCAGCTTCTCAAAGGTATGTAGGAGGAAGGCCTAGAGCCGCAACTTCCGTGGAAAACCACTATTTTCCATTATGTGCCGGGAGGAACAGTACCGCTAACCGACACAGCTACTCTCCGTCCTGTTGGTTCTATAGAACACGCTGGTATCTGCTTCCAAAATAAGTGGTCTCTAAGCAGGCGATTAGTCTGCGCGTCCCTTACTCCATCACCTCTCGGTTTAAGGAGAGAAAGTTAAAACGTTGAAATGAAAAAAACAATGGAGGTCATGATTATTCACAGATGGGCCTAGGTTTATTTTGTAGAAAGATTCCAGATGTGCTATGATCTGGAGAGAACAAGAGACACACTATAATCCCCGTAATATCCTTGAAATAAGACATCTTATGATGACGGTAACCTGATGACTTATCTTTGTTAGGTGAACACAAAAAATGTGTGTTTGCTTCCAAGAGGAAATCAGAATGCTAAACGAAATAGGGATGATGTTTTGGAATCTTATGTTTGCCCTTATTCTGGTGAAATCGGCAATGCATTTTTTTCTACACGATGGTAATGCTCATCCATACCGAGCTAGGCAAGTACATCAATATCTTCAAGAGGCCACTGTATGTATGGATTGGCCAGCAGATCTATCGACATTAATTCTATCGTTGTAAGCTTAGGATGCTCTCTGGGGCCGTGTTGCTATTAACTGCTTCTCCAGGAAGAATTTTAGAACAGCTTTAAAAGAACAACGGTAGTTTCTATCTAGCTATTAGACACCATCATCAACAGCATGAAAAATCCACTCTAAGGCCGGCATTGTTAGAAGGGCTCCTATTTGGATATCTTTATTTTTTTCCTGGTCCTGAATGGACTCATTATTGGAGAAAATCAGTGTTTCATACAAAATGGTTTTAGGTCATTTACTGATGTATCTTTTGCTGTACTTTTCACCAGGATAAGGAAAAGGTTAAGGGAGGATCTACTTACAATTTTGGTCTGCCTCAAGCCTTGCGAGGTAATTCAATGCCTATGGAACCGTTTTCCCAGGTTAGTCCCAAGTAATCGTTTTCCGAGAAGTCTAAGATCGGTTCGGGCCGACAGGAAGTGAAGAAGAACCCTTCTTGGCCAACAGATCCGCCTTCTCGTTTCCATCAAGATGTTCAGGAACCCAGTAGAAATTAACCAATTTTGTCCTAACCAGACAAGTTAAAGCTTTCCTACAATCAGCAATAAGCTGTGATGTGCAAGAAGGACTGCTCTGAGCATGCAATGCAGCCTAACTATCTGAGCAGATAAAGATTGTCCTATTGCATAACGACGGTCGAGGTTTTCATGAGCGCAAGAAAAACCTTTTTGATCTCTGCCTTAAAAGTACTTTTTTCACCAACTTTCATACAAATTAATTATGTAGTTTTTGAGTTATCGCGATTTTTCTAGTTTTTCCTTAATTGATCCCAGTGTATTAATTGACGAATCGAAATTGCCATGGATAATAAGCAATAATTTTAATGCAGAAATGATATCCTGAGCCAAATGAATTACATAAGCTTTGCAAAGGATTTCCTGCGTTTCAGTTTTATAATTGGTTCAGTCCACGCCGAGATTTTTTTTTTTTTCATTTTCATACATTTATTTATCTGCTGGCCAGTCACGAACACAGGGATCTGTGAACCACAGTTTAACAAGCACTGTAATAAGGATTATTATAAATCACTAAAGTGCCATATAGACACCCATAAGGAAATTCAAGAAATAGTTTTCCTGGATGGCTTCATGAAATGATTCTGTGAAAAACAGAATAAAACCCCTCCTAAGCAGTATCTAACATCGCAAAAACAATAATTAAGGCAAGTGGAGGGACAAGGAGCTTCAGGAAAGGAATACTCTTATTACTTTATACTAGGCCATCCCCTTGTCTCCCCCTGGTAAGTATGAGATAATCCAAGAAGAATCGATTCCAAGCTGTTATGGAATTTAATAGTGATATTTTATTCCTTTTTGAATGAACTCGTTATTTGATAGCGCGCCATTGTTGGAGAGAAGTAAAAAAATGAAATTGAAATTTAAATTTTAATCTATTAGGCTAAAATTAATGAGTTATTTTCTTTTTTCTCTGGCTCTTCCCTCATTGTTCCACATACACATACACGAAGGGAGTGATAAGAAACAATAATTTGAATGTAGTCCCCGTGGCTTAATGAATAAGACATCTGACTTCGGATCAAAAGGTTGCAGGTTCGATTCCCGTCGCGAACGTTTCATTGTAGTAATTATTTCTATTTTTCACAGGAAATTAACAATTGAACCGGACAGACAGACATAGAAATAAGATTTTAGTAATATAGATTTAGTTATTTAGGTCGACATATTCTTAGGGTTCACAGTAAAACCATCTGCATTGAGATTTACTATTCAAATTTACTTAGGAAATTGTTAAGAGATTAAAAATGTAACTATACATAATCACAATTATTTATTATTCTGTAAAAGCAACACTTCTAGAAATAAACAAAACACACACTAAGGTGCAATTAAAAACACGCTGACTCACCTTACTTTACACAATTATCTTACCACATTCTATTATTATACATTTGTCAGTTGTTTCTAAAATTAAACTTATGTTAATACTTACCGATATGATTAGCTATTCCCTGATAACAGTGAGAAACCTTTGCCTCAGCCACGAGCTCTCTGTCGACGGCTTCTAAGTAGGCATATAAATTATTGCATCCTGTGGTGTTGCAGCAGTAAAGTTCACCTTCTTCACCATTGATGCTTAACTGGGAAAATAAATTATTTCATTAGAAAACATTTCAAAACAATTTCAATGCGAGTGTTTTTTGTTTTGCTTTTTTTTTAACTTTCTTTTCAAAAAAAATACAATATCTACTCGCTAATTTCATTTCATTTTTCTCTTCTCGTCATGACTTACTGAAGGCATCCTGAAGGCGTTCCTACAATAAAATGGATAAGATGCATTAGTCGTTTGTTTCTTTCTACTATTGTGCTGCTATCTATCGGTGACACTCGTCATTACACTACAATCTTCACGTGCATAAAAGCTAAGTAACAAGTCGTTTTAAATCACTAGGAAAGATCAGTTTTATTTATTTATTTATTTTGGAATGGGAAGAAAGATGGTGTATATTTAAGTGCCACATAGAAATGTGTGAACAAACAAGATCTTTTATTGATCTAGAGTGAGTAGGATTAATTTTTAAAAAAGCCTTAAAAACTAGAAGTTAATTTAAAAATTAAAAAAATATGTTTTTATAATGTAATGGGAGCTTGAGTTTGAAATTTATGATCTTAAGATCATAAACGGTGCTCAAATAATGTAAAAAAAAAATCTCGTTAACATTTACTGTTAATTTATGTCTTTCTTGAATTATCCATTCTTGAATTGTCATTCTCTTGGACAGAAATTAAAGAATCTGTATTGAAAAAAAAAAAAAAAACCAGAAAAAAATTAAAGAGGATAAAAAAATATGTTGTAAAACAAAGCATCGTTAGTTTCAGTAATGAACCACTTTCACATTAGTGTTAAGTGTTGGAAATCCATTTGCAGTTCTTACTCTGATGAATCCCTTTCAAAGCACTTAAGGACACGCTGCTTTGTTATCGTTAACACTCCTCAGCTATAGTTAGCCATTTTTCATTAGTGTTTACGAGTGGACATCTCTTGTGATGTGGTACAGTGTCACATTGTAAATGTTGTGCATAACGTTACGTAATAACTGCTGCTTCTCGCGACTATATTGTAATGGCGTTTGTGGGAGAGATTTTTCGTAGCGAACAAACAACGAGTCAAGTTTGGAACTGAACTGAATTAATTTATTAAACGGAAAACATGGGTTTTTATAGACTTTACGGAGTTGGATTTCATTGGATAAGTAATTAAAAATCATGATTGGCTAAAAACATAACTTAAATGAATTAACTAATTAAACGGCTGTAACGGAAAAGAATTTAAAAACAGACAGAGCAGCAATAATTAGGAAATAGAAAACGAATGATTTAAAATAAATAACGATAAAGATTAAAATGAATAAAATACACATATATACAGATAAATGATTTCTAAAAATATTTACATATAAACTGTAACAATAATACTAATGAAAGTGAAGTAACAGCAACAAGCGCCGCAATTAATCTATCCTTAATGACTTCCTGCAGCATGATCATTCAAAATTAATGAGATAGCGAGAGACCATACGATCACTGAATAAGAGTTCAATCTGCTGACCCGGATGGATTATCAAGACCAACGCCGCACAGGTTTCGAGGCAGACGTTACAGAAATTCGGGTAATCAATGCTACAACACCCACGCTACAGGTCAGATCTGTCACCTCAAAACTTCCTGTTCTCGACGCTGTCAATAAATCACTGACAGCGGGGGCCCCCTACCGCTGAGGACCCCATCCAACGTTATTTTTTTTTAAAAAAAAAATTCAGAAAGAACATCTGTTTCCGTTTTAGAAATACAGTTAAATAAAGATAAAATTGGAGAAAACTTCAATATATCACTTACCCCTTTTTAATTAAAACAGGCTTTCACTAAACGCACATGTGCAGCAGGTGGCCCCAAGATAGAATTGCTGCTTTGCTGCTCTTTAACAAAATAATTTAAAAATAAAATGCCAAATATGCAAAATCGAATATTTCTGTCATGAAATTTCCCGCGTATGAACTTGTTCGCGAGACGAAACCAGAGAGAGAAATGCAGGGAAAGTTTGCAACGAGCAATGTTCAAGTGTCTTACACTCCTGTTTGAAGTTTTCACGTGTTTTACTATATAAAAACACCGTTAATCATAAGTGACCGTGTCACCGTGAATTGATAACGACAGAAAAAGGTGCAGCGAAACGTAAAAGGGCTTCAGAACTAAATGAGCAATCACTCAAGTGTTCTGAGTACTTGGCGAAGTGGTTGAGAACAGGAAAGCCGGCATTAAGAAAAAGAGGAATTAGATGATGAAAGGAGAATGGGCAGATCTGCCCTCACCCCTGTACAGCGATAAGATATACAGGTAAGGGAAAGATCTCCGTAAATGGAACATTTTTTATTATTACGACTTGTCTCAATTATTAGTCAGTTCGGAGTTATATAATTGAATCGCAAATGTGAAAAAGGTACTAAGTCAACTTTTTGTACATTTTGAGTTAGGACTGAAAATGGGTTCAATTGTGTTCACCCCATGCATCATTTAAATGGGAACTAAATCAGGCTTTTCCAGTAGTCTCAGGAGGTCAAAAACTTGAATACTGCTTTACATTTTTCATTATTTATGCACTAGTGTTACATTGCCTTATGATACTATACCGGTATATAACATATATATATAACTTATATGATTAAGTTTGTACTAAAAAAAATTGAAATAAAACATTTTATTTTAACTGCAAAATGCGACAATATAATTGCAAAACATGGAAAAAGGTACTAAGTCGAAATTTTTAATTATGTCTTTGTACATTTGCATACTGAACTAAAAATAAACAGATGACAGGCATGGGTCGGCTTCACAGTCGTTTCACACCACACCAATGGATTTTTAATTGCTGGCTCTAGTTTTGAATGTGGAAGGTTTTTTTGTGTTTTCTCAGTTTGGTATTTCTATGACTTCGTACCTTTTTCATATTTGCGATTCAATTCTAGATACGACGTTTGAGTCATTGATTCTAATGAGTGCGAGTGGCAGGGAAGCCAACCACCTACAGGCGGGGGTGCTTGGCTGTAGGTGGTTGGCTTCCCTGTACCCACACTCATTACAATTAATGACTCAAACGTTATATCTAGACGTATATAACTCCGAACGGACTAATAATTGCGACGAGTCGTAATAATAGCATATGTTCTATGTAAGGAGATTTTTCTATAGGTATATATCTTATCACTATACAGGGTGGGGCAAATTCCCATAGAGTTTGCCCATTCTCCTTTGTAGTAATAGTGAAGAGACTGACGATAGTTATAATGCTTCCATCGACGTCGTCCTTCCAGTGATAAACGCTCGCAAAATGAAGCACATTCCGATGCCAACGGTGATGCTGCTGTGTTGAGGCCGTCTGTATTTACATTATTAATACTGAAGTAAATGAAAGTTGAAATTCATTGCATCACTGATAAAATCATGACTGCATTTTAACTCTCAGAATAAATAAAGCCGTTTTTGAAATGTAAAATGTATTAATTGTTAACTACTTTATTAACATCTAATAACTCACAACCTCCAAACGACAATATTT
>JAFIDM010002131.1:78155722-78179175 GCA_023159025.1 Thereuonema tuberculata | reverse complement strand
CCCCCCCCCCCCCATCATCATGTACTGGACATTGATAGAACAAAAACCGATCAAGGAAACGTAATAGTTATGTTGCTGTTAATTATGAAGCAAAGAAATTGAAAATAAAGGAAAGTTTCGTGGAATTTGATGCAGCGGAAAATCAGGAAGCTGAAGATTACGAATCTATTACTC
Source organism: Thereuonema tuberculata (assembly GCA_023159025.1). Taxonomy (NCBI): domain Eukaryota; kingdom Metazoa; phylum Arthropoda; class Chilopoda; order Scutigeromorpha; family Scutigeridae; genus Thereuonema; species Thereuonema tuberculata. Next base: position 78,179,001 of record JAFIDM010002131.1, on the reverse strand, counting down.
GTGACTTTTTCCTTAAGAACAGCATCGATATTCAGAGGTCAAGGATACGATGGGGCTGCAGTAATGAGTGGAATGTGCAATGGTGTTCAGAGGAGAATAAGTGACATGGTTTCAAACGCTCCATAGGTTCATTGCTGCGCACACAATCTGAAATTGTTATTTCCGATGCGGTTGAAAGTTCCACGGCCGTTGCAATTTTTGTCGAAATCATCCAGGAAATTTTCACATTTTTCGAAAATTTTGGCATTGGGAAATGAAATGAATTTGCGAGTCAAGAAGAAAACTCTTACAAAACAATGTGCCACAAGATGGGATCAACGCACCTAGCTACTGCTTGCATTAAAGAGCTCTTGTGTAGATGTACTGGAATCAGGGCCGTCGCATGGTTTGCTGGCGTCCGGGGCAAGATTTCGTCAGGCGCCCTACACTTGATATTTGCGCCCCCCCCCCCTTATCCCAAACATCGACAACCAAAACAAAACGGAATTTCTGAATACAATAATCAAAAAAAAAAAACGAATTTTCAATTTTTTTTTATTTTTGCGGTTGCGGTTACTTCTGTGGTTGCGGTTGCCCCGCCCACGCGAAGGTTCTGCCTGGAATCACTAACAGCTGTAAACCCTAACGAGCGCCAAACCACGAAAACAGAGAAGCTGAAGCCTTAGAGAAGAAGTTAGAATCGTATGAATTTATTCTCATTTTGGTCACACGGGAAAATACTTCGAGATCTTTCCACGCAAGTTTAAAGTCTCTCCAGGCTCCCAACATCGACCTGCAACAAAAGTAACTGAAGAATTCCTTCCATCTGATGCAGGAAACAAGAGAGAAGTATGATGAGATCGTTACAGAAGCAAAAGCCATTATGCAGGGAACAGGGTATTCCAGACACGTTTCCTATAAGAAGAAAGAGATATTCAAAAAAAAATATTTCGATGAACTGACCTCCGAGAGCAGACTGGAAATCTCAAAAGATAGGTTTCGCGTGACTGTCTTCCTTTTCGCTGTTCACTTCATTATGTCACAGTTAAACTACGTTTTCAAGGCATGAATAAAGTTGTCAAGAGTTTTTCCTTCCTTTATCCTTAATTTGTCATAAAACGAACTTCAAAAAGTTCACTGCCAGCGACTTCGCAGTGAAATACTCAAGCGACGTTAGTTCTGATCTCATACACTAAATACTTACATTCAGACACGAAAGGACGATATCACAAAACTGGAGACCATTTGCGAAGTGGCTACTTTAATTCTGGAAAATGACTATTGCACTTCTTTTCCGGATTTATTTACTGCTTGGGCTAAACTTGACTTTACGGCTCACATTGTGCTTCGGTGCGGGATCGCGCGGAGCGATACACCACCCTCGTACGGCCTTCAAAACAACTTTCATGCTAATGAGGTCCGTAGGACCGAATCGTTTACTACAATTAGCTGTAGGTTAGGTTAGATTAGGTCTGCTCAGCTGCAGGATGTATGTATTGGTAAATTTCCTAACAGTTTTCAACCTTTCAAACCTGTCCGCCATCTTGAATATAGTCCTAAACAGAGAGGTGAGCCATAATCTCAAGTTTAACCACTGCTTGTTTGATCTTCCTCACTTTACCCGTGACTGTGGCCTCTGCAGAACGCTCATTTTCGAAACTTAATAAAAAACTATATGCGGAATAATACTTTTCAGCAAAGAGTAACAAATGTCCGTTTTTGAACACTGAGCGCTGGCAAACGGAAGCGTTAAATATTGAACACATTGTGAACACATTGTCACTTACACGCAAGTGAAAGTTTTAGTTTTTGCAAATCATTATTTTGTGCTGAATTTACTATCGTTACTTATTTCTTGAATGTTAGTGTGTTCTTTTTTTTTTAGTTACAGCAATATATATTTTCATATTTTGATCACGTACAGTAGGTAGATATGTGTTCAATGAACATTCATTATTTGTTTTGGATGTACAATGCGTACTTTTTTCATTAAACATCAGCCACACAATATTGGATTTCCGAGTTTTAATCTGCTTCCTTAACCTAAAAAAACATAAAAAGCACCGTTTTGTTTTGAATGCATAATTGCAATACCGTCCTCATAGCGTAAAAAATACTATGGCTTGGGTAATAGCATGGGAGGTCCCAAAATCATTACGGCACTGCTCACTGACTTTTTATGCGATGCTACTGAAGACGTCAGAGTTTTATTTAACTGTCTTTCATAACGTTTTCTTCAACTTCTAGTGAAGGTTGGTAACGATGTATTTCAAAAGTACATCAAATTCTATTCTTCATTATCATTTTCGTTCTTCATAACTTTTCAATTGTTTCTTAGAGCTGTTTCCTAAAATTGAATCCCCTTTCAGCATAGTAATTAGTTTCTAATAACATTTTATTATTAAATAAATAAAGAAGTTAACACTTACCCCTGAAATGAGGCCATTCTGTAAACCATCACAAAACCCTTTATAATCACACATGAACGTGGATCCCGTGTAAGGATGGTTCCCATATTTCTTAACATCGTACGGTCGAAAGACAACGCAGTGATGGATGTTTCGTTCCATGTACGGATCCACGTTGGCCTTCTTCACCACATGATTGCCCTGGTGCTGCACCACGTCGTTCTCCGAACTCTGTAGATTTAGCGCCTCCGCAAGTTCACTCAGATTGGTCAGTTTCTCAAGTGCAGGAGTGGTCACGTGACGATAGTTAATGTTAATTAAATCCACGCAATGCATCTCTTTCAAGTCGGTCATTAGATTGAAGTAACAGCTGAAGTGCTTTCCAAAACCATGATGATGACACGAGCTCCTGAAACAGAAGAAAAAAAAAATACCACAGCACTTATATAATTAGTAATAACATTACACTATCCCAGCGGTTCCCAAAGTTTTGTTGATTCGTGAAACCCTTATTGCTAACCCCAAGCATTAGAGAGAGATTCATATGAATCATTCAAAAGAAACGCACTCCTATTGAATTGGCAGATTAAACTTTTTATAGTTTATTACGCCATTTGATAAAGACGCCATTATTAGATTTTTTTTAATAACATTAAATCATTCATATCATTTTCATCCGAGTAAAATTATTTTTATCTGAGAAAAGTAAATAATTGGAGGTGATGAAACTATACATGGCCATACGCTACTCATTAGTTATTATCTTTATAGAAAGATCATAAGAAACCATGCCTGAACTGGAGATCGAACCTAAATCCACAGCTACCTTTCCAACTCCGCCTGGTGACAGATAATCATTCTTCCATTCAAAAGGTTCTAAATTCGTTTTTTTTTTTTCATTAGCGCAACCCATGAGAATCCTACCAAATTGAATAATTACAATTTTTGGTAAAACTGCATATTACGGTAAACGGAAGTGGATGGTTTTTTTTTTCTCCTTGTGAAATAGGGCTGTTTTGGAACTATTTCCGGAAGCCGGAACCGGAAGTTGACGTCACAAGTTAGAAATTTAATAGAAAAATCGAAACCGAATACAGAAAAAGGATCTATAATATTTACAAAAGGTTAGATTATCCAGAAAAAGGATCTCTTGCTAAAAGGGCGCACACTTAATATTCACAAAAGGTTAGGGTAGTTAATTGACTATTCGTTAATATGTTTCACAATAAAAATTATACCATCGTTAAACGATAGAGAAAAACTTGAAAATTTACGAGGAATGCCATTTTGCTGGAAGGGTGCCTCAAAATTAAAGTCACAAGTCAATATTTACGATAACCGCATGCGATTCATTATAACTACTTGTAAGAAAATTAGAAAAGAAAATGCCGAACAACCAATTAGGCCTAACTTCTCAAGCATAACATTAAAAAGATAAATTTACCTCCATAAATAAGATAAAAGCTGATATCCTGGATAGTTTAATGTCTTCTATAATCATTTTGTAACTTTAAAAAGCAAAATGAAGTCATAGAAAGCATCCGATATTTCCTAATGACACCATAAGTTCGAATCCACAAAAAATGGAGACGCCATTGCCAATAACATTCAAAAATGAATCTTTTTGGTAATTAGCTTATGTATTCCTACTCGAAGTGAGTTTCCGAAATTGAAACAAACAAAGGTTTCACTTTCGGTTACCGTATACTGCAGTTGAACCCCAATTAATAATTATCTCGACTCATCTACGTCCTAGAGCCACCTTCAGGATTATTTCTGAGTCAGGTAATAGTCACATAATCAAGTCATTTCTAGTATTTTAGGACTTTTGCACGTCTTGGGGTCAGCCTTGGCAAATGCTCTGTTCGCCCACCCCTCCTACAAAGTTTCAACATTTTAAACCCTCAAAGATTACTCTAAATTGTAAATATTTTATTAGTTTAAGCAGTTTCCAAGCTTTAAATTTATAAATACAGATAGTAAATTACAGATAACATACAATTCAGCCTTATTTAAGTGAAAAAAAAAAAGTAGAAAATATTTGAAAATATTCATCTTTTGAATAATTCAAGATATTTCTATTAATATCAAATGTTTTTGACCTTTAACCAATTATTCACCTAAGCCTAAACATATAATGTGTGAAAAAAAATATATTGGTCTCATTCTAATGTTGACGGAATTCAAGAAGACCTTAAAAATTTCGACTTCAAATTTAAAAATAATTCAGTTACATTTTTTTTTTTTAAATCAAAGAAAAATATAGGCTTAAAGTTTTGCAAGGGTTTTTTTTTTTTCTATTTCAATCAAAATCTTCTGCAACAGTGATTTATTGTGTTAATTTCCATTAAAAACAAATAGCAAGACATCGGATCACTAAAAATAGCATAAAATAAATAGAATAGATTCAAAAACCTTGCCAATTTATTAAAATGAAAAATTACTGATGGTTTTAATTTCTAATTTCAGAACCTAAAAACTTAGCCAACAAAAAAAATTGAAAAAATGGAAGTTGTTTTCTTCAAAATAAACTTACTGCGGAATGTTAAATGCAAAAAGTAAAAATAGGGTGTAAATCCAATATTTCGGGAATAAATACTTCATTTTCAAAATATAATAGATAACAACCAGTTGTTCATCGGTTCTAAAATGTTTTGGAATGAATACTGTTTTACAACAGCGAACTTAACGCCATTTTCTTTTTTTTCTAAGTATTTCGGAACTTCATCTCATCTGATGGTATAGCTATGTTGGGTAACCATGACAACAAGCGCATTTGAAGCGGTGTAATAATAAATGATGATCCTGGAAAGAGATCGTTCAAATAATGCATTGAATAATGCATTTAGTCACATTAAAATTACTTTAGAGTAACAGTGCAAGGGGTATTTGACAAAAACTATATAGGTAATAACTGAAAAGCAACTTAATTGAAAACTAAATAGATTAGAGAATGAATTCTTGATTAATTTTCATAAAAAAAATAATTTTCTTTAAAAACAACATTTTAAGAACTTCTAAATACAGTTGAAATAGAGCAAATATTACTACATTTTTTCTGTGACCGAAATCTTAATAAATAAAAGAAATTATATTTATTTATTTACATCTCGTTTATTTTCTTGAGATACAATTGTCCAGAAGAAAATAATTTCGGTTACATCAGACAACAAAATGGCGTCTCTTCAACCACCTCAAAGGCCCCCGAGGGCCATAAGAGTTAGTAATAATAATTTATAAGTAAATAACAGCCTAAAAATACAGTAAACAATGAAAATTTACATTGCTTAGATGTTTATAATTGTTTTGATTTGCATAAATAATCTTTAGGTGCTAAAGAATTTTAAAAAATTGATGATGTTTTATGTTATTTTTACAGACGGGGTTGCTAATGTCGGTTATACGAACGCTGTCAACGAGGTACGCCCAGTTAAAACAGCTACTTAACATTTCATATTTATTTGTATTATTTATACTATCTAATCAGTTTATCTTTAATAAGCTAGTATTAATTTCTTATTCCTATGTACTTTTTTCCTCGATTTACTTATGTACTTGAAATATTATAATAATAATATGTTTATTTACACTTTAGTGCAACTAATGAGAAGAGGGATCTGGAAAAAGATAAATTAAAGAAAGAATATAAAAAGAGCGACCAGAGATTAGAAGATTTAATTGCTGGTAAGGAAAATGAAGTGAAACTTTTTATTTCTTTATCAAAGATCATGCTAAGATTTCTCGATAGATCTAAGTGTAGATACTTGTCGAATGTCACATTGATCTTTTTTGATAGGAAAGAATTAGAAGTGAAGAAGGAATCAAGATTCTTTTAGATAAAAAATATTTAATTTCCAAAATGTAATTATTAAATTAGAAGCATTTTAAGTTCACTAGAGTTAATATTATGGAACCTCACATTGCAGCATACACCTACACATTTTATATTACGAAAACAAACGATCGGTATGGTACTAAAAAAAATGACAGGAAAGAAGTAAGTTGTGATCTATTTACAAACTTTATTGTCATTGAGTTATTTAAAAAAAATGATTTATTGATGATGACATAAACAACTGTTACTGTATACAACAAACATTCAACAATACATAAAATATAAGTTTACATATCTGAAATAAGATATGAGATATTTCATAACAATATGTATTCTTTCTTCTTCATACGAACATCCAGAGTTAATCAACCCTTATTGCTCAATATTTCCGATAAATCTCCTCTGTCATTGTCCACAGAGTCTTGTTTCTAAGTATAATGTGCAAATCAGCTTCACCTCCCAGCCTGATCTTCAACGACTCCCTTGTCGTCAGTGCCACGGGAGTCAATAGAATGTGCATCAGTGCCATTCTAATAGAATGTGCATCAGTGTCTCTTCTGCTTCCATGCAAGTTGAATTATCCGATAGATGGATTCAGCGCAGATAGGTTCCCGTGACAATGTGTTCAGTCCTGGCAAGGGCAGCGAAAGATGCTGCATTACGAGGCAAGTTTTGATAGAACTATGGCTCAGTGGGCGTTTCCTGGATAGCATAGTGACCTCATCCCGTGCTGCAGTTTCTCCAGCTCTCTATCCAGATGTTTTGGATCTTTCTCTCAACAATGGATTGACAGTTCCTGAGGTGCAGGAAAAAAGGTCAAGTCAATTTAGCAATAATGTCAGCCTTATCATTGCCCTCAATTCCTCAATGGCTTGGCACCCACTAGAAGGTAACAGTATCTATTTTCTAAGAAATGGAAAACCAAAGACTGCACATAAATAAACAAATCACGCCTTTGAGTTTGACGAATCATGAATGACGAATCATGAATGACCATCAAGGGAGGGTGGATCGGACTGATGAGTCTGTAATAACGACGAAACGGCTGTTCCCGATTCCCTCTGTTGACAAACTCAAAGGCATGATTTGTTTATTTATGTGCAGTATTTATATATTAATAATGTTTGTGCATGTTAAATATGTGTTTTGTAATATCTGTTTTCTGTTCATAATAATATTAACTCAAGTGAACTTAAAAATGCTTCAATCTAATAATTAATTTCAGACATTAAATATTTCGTATTTACAAGAATGTTGATTCTTTCTTTGACTATTAATTCTTTCCTATTAGAAAATGATCAATTTATTAAAGATTCTTTGAATGTTATAAGTTTGACAAGAGCATCATTCTTTAATACTTTTAAGACTTCTTCCATGAGATGACATTATCCTCAAATTGGGAATTTTAACTGTAAAATTTAAAGTTTAAAATTTAATTATTATAATATCAATGTTTGCTGTAGTATCTCCCCTGATTGAGGTATCAGGAAAAGAATTCTGATATTTTCTATAAATATAAGTAAACTATTAAATACCATTTTCTGAATGCCTTTCTTAGAGAAATGACATCAGTGGTAGAAAGGATCAATAAAAAATAGCCATAATTTCCCCCAACAACATTGTTTGTCAAATCATGGTTAAGTTAAAGTTAAAGTTGCGATCAGGCCCAGAGGACCGCGCAATGCAGCTGGAGGGTAGGCTCCAGTGTATCTGTAAATATTGGAACTGAGGCTATTTTAACTGATGATATGAGCAAAATATTATTTGATTTAAATTAAAATCATTTTCTTATTTAAAAGAAATGTAATATCTCAAGAAAAGTGTTGTATATTGTAAACTTTAAGTGTTTTGTTTTAAATTTTTATAAAGTATGTCATTATACAGTGCAAAGAACTTTTTACATTATTTTTTTTTTTAACCAAAATTTATTTTTATTTTTTAGGATCACATAAGGAATTAACTTTGACAATGGACACATTCACTAGAATAACTACTCGACTGGCTTGTAAGTTGACTCATAACTATAAAACTTCAATTGGATATGATTGCATTGATTTGTTTAGGTTGGGCCCAAAGAATAATTGAAGTTTTTATTTTGTTTTATTTGTTGTTATTACACTGATGAAATTCTAATTTACTTTGCAATGCCATAGAAAGAAGTATAATTTGCAATAAGGAATCTTATATAAGTTAGTAATGATTCACAGATAAAGAAGAAGGTATACATGCACAGTAAGTTACAAAAGTAAATAAAGTTCAAAATTATTAAATGAAACAAGTAATTCTGTACCATTAGACAGTGAGTTGTGAATTTTGTGTTTCAACTAGTGGCCTAAAATTATTTCACTGTTTGAATATCCATGTTATTATTATACAGAAATCAGAAACTACTTTAATTGCTGATGATATTTCTGTAATTATTAAAGAAAGCAAAGAACTTAAAACCATGGTCTTTGTAGGGTCTAGATCAGAGTATATGTTTTCTGTATACTCATCTACTTTCTTCATCAGCTTCAAATTCCCATCTGTAATGTTATCCTCCAAGTCACTCAGCCATCTATATGTTGGTAGAAATGAGACAGATTCAGTTTTTCTCAAGTTGTTCTTTTAGCCTTTTTGTAAGTTGCTGATCAGGACAGAAAATACTGAATTCTGAATGTATGATGCAAATAAAATATCATTTTTCATTTTGATATACTTCGATCGTGGCTTTATTTCAAAAATCTGAATTTTACTCAACTTGGATTTCTGTAAAGTTGATTTGTCTAAGATTTGTCTAACCTACATCCATCCCCAAACCTAGAGAGGCAGACATCTCAATGTGCTTCCTAATCCAGGCCTCGCTGTACCCTTTATACAATGAATATTTTGGATTCCTTGGGATTGCCACTTCCTTAATTGTGAATCTCTGAAGGTATCACTGATTTTACTATGGGTGCATTTACTGAAAGTCTCTGGGAAAGTTTCCTGTTGCACTTTGGGAATCATCTTCAGATTAAATCCCAGAACCTCTTCATTTTCAAGGAAAGAAGTTCATAAATCTTAGCTAAAATATTTTATAATTTCACATAAAATAATAACAATAAGAAACATGTATTTTTACTTTAAAAAAAAAAAACAACTCAATATAACTCGAGTTTTTTATATATACTCATAGTTTTGACATTATATAGGTCAGTTTCATTCATTTAGCTTTATGATGACATTTTCAAAATTCTTGATAAGCATCATCTAAAATAAGTACAGATGATTGAAATATTTATAGTTATGCATTAATTATAGCTTTTATCTACTTTTTTTTATTGTTACTATTTTTTTTTCCCATTGTATCACATTCAGTTTAGAGCATTGTATTGAATTTAGTCTTTGGTGTTTTAGTCATGAGTCCATAGCATTTATACTTACAATGTAGAATTCCACACAGATATTTGACAAATGAAGTAATAAGTTTTTTTTTTGTTTTGTTTCTGTAAATGTTAATACAATATGGCCGACAACAAATGACACTGAACCATTTGACCACATGAACAATGGCACTGTGAGATGAACACATAGGCGATTGTTGTATTCGGAACAGGAATGATGCGAGATTAATCAGTGTTGCTGTGAAAATAGTATTAACTACCGAAGAAAGGTGTTTATTGTGGAGCACTATTTTCAATCATGCAGAATAGACCATGGCGAAATTTTCTGTAGCCTGCACGTTGCTACAGAATTTCGGGAGCATTTTAACCGTCCAGCACCCTCAAACAAGGTTGTGTTATCCGTCGTCGATAAATTTCGTCACACAGTGCACTGGCCGTCCCATAACAGTAACTGAGATAATAATAAGTTTCCATAATTACTTGAAATAAATTCTTTTATAATATATAATATATAGTGGTAGCACTTTACTAATTATTACAATTCTAATCGAAAGTATTGTATTATGACTGATAACTAATTAAGAGATAATTAATTAACCAATCGACTGTGGTTAATCAATTAAAATAATTTTTTTTTTCCAAAAATAGTATTGAAAATAAATATTAATATTTCAGTCAAATACAAAAAGTTCTCTTACTGGGGTAGCAGAGCATTGCTAGTTAATGCAGTAATTTAATCTAAAGAAGTTGTTAGATAATAATAGTTCTTTAACACAAAAGTTCATTCTCACACAGGATACAGTTCTATAAGGCTTCACTTCTAAAGTTCTAATACTTCCGTATTAACCTTCTTATAAGCACCTAGCTTTTCACCTGTATGAATCTAATTATTAATTATTTAGTTTTATCACTTGTATGTAATATATTAATAGCTAATCACCCCTGTGAATTCCGCAATCTCGATATGGTTTTTCACCTGAATAAATAAATTAATTCTATTTGGTTTTTCACCTGTATGAATGATATTTATGTTCGCCTGACTTTTCACCTGTGTGCAACTATGCAATTGGCTTAACCCTTGGGCGAAAATCTTTTAGTTGAATAGTCGCAACTAATTTCTCTTAGTTGCAATTAACGCTTATGTCATTCAACATGACGTCACAATTATCTTCCTTTACTATTATTCTCTTAATGTTCAGTTCACAAATTATCATTTAATTTCTCTTGAATTAAAATGATATTTAAATTCTCTTCAACTTTATTATCTTGAATTATTCACGGAAATAATTATCACTAATAGTTCACGCTACTTGCGTCTTCTCGTGATAACGAAATGTTCTCATTGGCATATAATCACTTGATTTAAGTTCCTCAACATAAATCATATTCCTACTGAATCTTCCGTTGATTAATGAATTAATCATATCCAATAATTTCCTAAACTTGAAGTAATTAATTGAATCTATTTCACAGTTCAAATTTCTCTTCATAAGCATGTGATATTAATCTCTTCATTCTCTTCGTAATACTTTGCAAATGAATTCTTCTGTTTGATAATCCCTCAATGGATAATGTATATATAAGGTCTCTACTTACAGTAAATTGAGTTCGTTGTATTAATCTACATGGCTTGGAGCAGTCCCTGTTGTCATCTCGACAAATACCGCCAGACATTCAAACCTTCCGCTGCCACACACACAATCCAATGATGACGTCTGCTATCCTTAGCGAATCCTACGTCACACAACACAGGTCGATTGGCACGACCTCATTCGAGTAACAACGTTACTTTAACTTAAACTCAATTAATGCTTTGAAGTCACCACGACTTCGTTAATGATAAGTCGAAAGACGAAAGACCCGGAAGAGCATAAGACGAAAGACCCAGATCGAGGCAAGCTTGCTTCTTTTATACAGCTTGTCTCTGACATAATCATTACGTTGCAATATTCAAATTTTTAATCTCTTCACTTGTTTTAAATATAATTAAAGCATTCAAAAAATAATAATAATATTTATTTATCACTTATAAATAAATAGTAATTTACTACAGTAACAATGAATGAAAATCACAGCCGACTTTTTGAGCAAGTGTTGCAGTCACCACAATGAAGTCTCCAACAAAAGGCAGTTAAACTGGACATGGGTTGAAGATCAGTTCGACATATGTTTAAAACCATTAGTGGGTTCCCTTGCAAGATACAGACTGGCTAATCATTGAAACCTGTCGATAAAGAAGCAAGAGTCGTGTACTGTGCTTCCATGTTAGCAATGCTGTATGATGATCATTAGATTTTTGTTTTGGTTTTCGGAGTGTCATGTTCATCTGAATGGCTACATCAATAAACAAACAACCTGATTTCTTGGTTTCACCCAAACAGACATATTATTGAAACACCACTCCACAGTGAACAGGTGACGATATGGTGTGCGGTCTCTGGAAATGGCATCATTGGTCCATACTTCATTGAGGGAAATGGAACAATCTCTCTTCCGGGACATGGTGGACAACCTACGCAATTGCTACGGGTACTGCTTAGAGCACCAAGGAAATCACATTGAACATGTATTTGTCAGCAACCACCATTGATTATTCTTTCGTTTGCAGCGTTTTCTGTTCAAAACAGTTCAGTACCATTTGTTTTGGACCGTACTGTACTTCTATAACATCATTTTTAATTAGAGATCATTTTAATCACGTTTACATTTATAAATACTTTAATAATCTATATTTTTACATTTAAAGCTGTAAGAGAAAGAGTGAAACTAATAAGAGAAAACTTGGTGGCCTGTAAAAAGCATCTGAATTGCAAACACGATGAACTGAGAAACTTATGGTTTGATGGAATCAAGAACAAAGAAATTATCAATTTATTGGAACAAATGTAAGTTAAAATCATATTCAATGTACCTAATTATATTTTATAATTAAAATAATTCTAGGTTATTTTCAAAACACTAAAGTTATTTAGTGAGCAGAGAGGAGAAAAATGTAATTTTGTATATGTTATTTGAAGGAGGGTGGATCCTGTATCCAATCCATCAGGAACAATAACTACTTACTATATAGTAGGTATTGTAGTGGATATATTATTCATTAAGTACACTAATTTTCTGAATTCAGTGAGTTTAATCTAATCCATATATACTAATTGGTTTTCGTACCTAAATTCAAATTAAAGAGATTTTTAAAATGCTGCTCTCTACATCCTAATACAGAAATTGTTGATAATTCGATGTTTCTGATACTTCATTTTCAATCAAGAACTTTTTGGTGATGACAATTTGTAATCAGTACGGAACTGAATTAAGACCATCAGAATCATACTGAGCTGATATCTCTTTACAGCCTTACTGAAGAATTAATAATAACCATATTGCTTTTCCAAGCTTTCCTTTTTGGAATGTCGATGCAACATTGCTGGAACTAATTTCCAGATAAATAAAAGAAATGTAGTTTTTTTTTAAATTGAAGAGTTACATTTCTACATCACCAAATCATAGTATTCCAGAACTTTCATCACAGACCATTCCTTAATATGCAAGTACGGCAAAGCTCGGCTATAAAGCGGTTGTTTATATTGCGAATTCGGATATAACGCGATTTGGTCTTGGACCCCTTCTATTTTGGAAAAGGTGTCTAATTGTAAAATTGCAAAATTTATCATATTTTCGCCCAAAAAGTACGAAAATGGATTGATTTTAGAGAACTGCTCGCAATTTGCTATTTACAATTAATACTTCGTCGTTTGTACAAGATGCCAAGATGGCGGCGCCAAACCGTAAGAAAACAGAAATATGAAGATTTTGGCTAATATACCCATCAAAGTGTTGAAAAGGTAACGATTTATAATTATTTATAAATACTGTATAAAATTCTCTCGCATCGCTCTGAATGATGTAGGTAATCGCGAAATGACCATTTTAAATCGATTTGGAATTGTGTGGGCGATAATAGGGTTCAAGTATATGACATTTAACATTGTGAAGTAAAAAAAGCTCGGGCAGATCGCGATCTTCGAGATCTTGGATCTGAAAGATCACGATATAACTGAGCTTCACTGTATTCTAATAAATGCAGTATCTTGATTGCTTTTCTCTGCTGTTTTCATCTTATTGTAATAGAATTCAGTATTTGAGAAGATTAATTTTATAATTCTGATACATCATTAATTGGTTGCTGTAGTGCAACAGTTCTGATTCCATTTCACCTACATTTTTTTTTGTTTTGTTTTTTGTTAATTAATCTTAAGTTTATTTTACAGTAAGTTTTGCATTAGATTTTTCTTTTGTATATGTTTACTATTGAATCTTAAGTTTGTCTAATATTTTTTTTTTTATGTATTTTCAGTGAAGGTGTGAAAGATGTTTCAGAAAAGATTGAAGAATATAAGGTTAAAAAGCAGTATCTTCATGCAACGGAATTGCTAATTTCCTCAGGTTTGATTTACTTACTTATACTGTATATATGCTATAAATAAAATATAGGATTTTTAAAAAAATACTGATGTCATTATTACTGTTACAGTAAAACCTCATTAAGTCATCACTCAAGGGACCAAACATTTTTGACGACTTAGGCGGAGTGGGAATTTTTGAAAAAAAAAACAAAAACACTGAAATATAGTATTTTCATGAATTGCTATAGGATTCGGTGAGAAAAACAAGACTTCAGAAATCAATGCATGCAAATGAGTGGAAAATTAAAAAAAAAAAAAAAACACTTTTTAGAGTTACCACATTTTAATCGTTTTAAAAGAAAGGCAATGTCTGTCTTTGAAACGTTCCAGCCAACCATTGCTGCCGCCGAAATCTTCAATGTTCAACTCCTTTCCATGGCTTTTTCTTTGAGAATCACGGCAGAAATCGGCACATTTTGCGATCTGTCATGTTTTAGCCATCGAACTAAAACCTCCTTGATCTCGTCAAACTTCGATTTCCTCATTCTCTTTTGTTTGTCTTTGCAGTCAGCTTCTTCAATTACTTGTTTCGATGAAAGAATATCATTTAATGTACTCCTGGGAATATGGTGTTCTTTGGCAAAAGATGTTTTCGAAACATTTGATTTTTCAAAAAGTGCAATTAAGTCTTTTTTTTCTTTAAAAGATAATGAGGTAATTTTTTTGTTTCCCTGGCATGTTAATAACGTAATCGAACCACGAAATTGCAAAAGAAAAAATAGCCCTTGTAGCGGGACTTACCATAGCCTTCGTAATACTGTACCTATTTACGGTACATTACGAAGGCTACAAGTTTACTCGCTATGAAATGAAGCCATCAAGAAAAACATCTACACTCCACAGAGTCGCAGCGAGATTCCAAGAACCCAAATCCTCCGAAGGGGTAGGAAAAGAATGAAGTGACAGGCATGGTCGAAAATTCCCGTAAAGGCTTGGCTTTCTTAAAGGGAAGGGCGGGGCTGAAAAGACAACACGATGGCATGCAAAATGGAGAAGAAAGATGCTTTTGGCCATTTTTGAGGGTGACAAGTTGTCTGGAGTAGAATTAAATTTGGTGACGGGTAAAGGAGGGTTATTTTACATTATTGTGTATGAGACCTTGTTGGGACCAAAGGAAAATGACGACTTAACAAGGTTTTATATTTGCTTAATTATCATCTAAATAACACTTTTAAAATTATATAAATTTTTTGTTTACATAAATAATGATCGTAGATGGAGATTTTTTTTCATATTAATGATACTGTGAGACTTTTTAATATTGAATCAAGAAGCACAGAAAGTCCCTTTAACACTGGATTATCAGATTTTCTGTTAATTTTAATTTTGAACTATCGTGAAACTTGGTGTAGCCTACTTTATAAAATATGTCTAAAGAGATTCACAACATACTATTCAAATTATCAACAATTTTCTGAAAATTTTTGTAGTTTTTATGGTAACTTTTTGTTTTAGTTATTTTAAATAGCTAATGACACAGAATTCTTAACCTCCTATAACCGGAATCTGTTGTGCTTCTATTTCTTATAATATTTTGCTGTTGCTTTGACAAATTCCATTAAGGAGTTCTGTTACTGATTCTGTATAATTTTGATTTTGTTATTTGATTTTTTTAATAATAAATGTTCATCAAATACATACATTTTTAAAGATATATATTATTTTTTAAAGAAAAATCAGCTAGCGAATGTTTCAACTGCTGTTGATCAGTAACAAAAAAAAAAAAAAGCAGGCACCGAAATGAGGCGCTATATAAAAAACAAAATTATTTTCATAGTAATCTGCGCTACAAAATTCATGTGTTAATTTGAACTAACAATTCCATTTTATCAATATCTGAAAGTTTTAAGAGCATTTAGCCCAGCAACATTTTTTTTTAAATTGTCCAATGTAATGAATTGTAGAGTGTTTCGAGTATTTTAATTTAGTAATGTAATTTTAATTAAATAATCCTTAATCCTGAACAACATAAAAGTTTCCGTCAAGCATCTAGGAATTTGGAATGAGAGAGGTTATAAGGGTCTTAGCTGTTCAGTCAGAATAATAATAATAAAAGTTGTTCCGTTTTCCGTTTGGAAGGGAAAGGTTTATAAATAAAACAATAGCTTTCCAATTAAAAGAAAAGGGTCCAAAATGTTACAATTTTTTCATTCTCTAATTGTAACAAAGTCACTTTCTCTAACGATCATCTCTAGAAGTATTTTATTCGTGTATTTAAAAGAGAAAGATTTCAGCAAATATTAAATAAGTAATGTAGTAACTAAATCAAAAGGCCTTTTACCCAATAAAAGTAAAACTTATAATTCATATATGTCTCAATATTATTTTTTTTAAAAAGTTTGTGTTTCTATTTATTCTTTTTTTTTCTTTTTCACATTGTGCCAGACTGTTGCTAAGTTGTTAATTTTACTTCTTTTACTTTAATTCTTAATGATGAACAAAATTTATGGAAGAAATGAACAACATTATCACAAGCAAAGAACTGATCTTCTGCCGTGGTGACGTAATGCTCAGATAGAAAATATGATGGGACCTACTACGCAACCACCTCGGCTCCCATTTCTTATCGCACACCCTGCCACATATTTTGGACGGATTAAAGCCAATAGGAAGTTAAGAATTTCACCCGTTGCACCATTCATACTTTGCTTAAAGGACCTAAAGGTATTCCTATCGGAGACCACACAATCCAGTTATTAAAGGGGTTTTTAATGCGAATTGTATACAGTTTTTATGTGCCACAGCTTCTCCTTTTCATGAAATATTTAGTTTTAGAAATCAAGCAAAGTCAGCAAAAGTTAGAGGAGTTTTTGAGATAGATAACTACAAAAAAATATATTATTGGTGACATTTTGATTCCATGGGTGTGCACTGCACATCTAAGATACCCTGGATATTTGCCACTAGTGTGTATAGGTAGATTTTGCAATTTCAAGTAGTTTCACTTTGTAGCTTTTATTCATACTCTTTATTTACACCCAAATTAATAATTTGGAATGTAATGTTTTCCATAGTACATCCAAAAAATGATTTGAAACACAAAATATTGTGAAAATATTTTGTGTATGTGGGGGGGGGGGGTTGATTACTAAAAATATCTATCAAAAATCAAGCATTTTTTTAAGCATAACATTTAATCACAGCCTTTGCAATGATATACAAACTATAGTTCATGCTGTAACATTACCGTTACAGTATAAAATTATTATAAAATATTTAAATTAAAGAAATCTTTTTCTATTTTCAGTAAAACTTCTAGAAGGAAAGCTGGCAAGAGTGGAAGCCCTGAGAGAAGTTAGAACTGAACTTCAAACAAAAAAAGAGGTAAAATAATAATAATAATAATAAAAACACAAAACTTTATCTTAAGAACAACGGGTAACTTCAGTAACAATGGATAAGCTTAGAAAGTGAAAACAGCTGCCCCAGAATCCCATTTAATTCATACGTGCATAGAAGTGTATTTTCTTTTTTTAAGATAATCCTTGCCTATTGTTCTTGCTACATCTCTTCAATCGTAGAATTTCTCTTCTAAGTTAGCATCAAAAATTGTTCTCTGCATCTAACTTTAGGAAAGTTCTAGTAACTAGTTTTGTTTAATGATGCTTCACAGTGATATTAATATTTCTAATGCACCTAACATTCTGTTTGGGACATTTTAATTATTTGTTCTTGAAGATCCGTTGCTTTTTTTTTTTTACCTCTATCTCTAAAACAGTCAAATTGGAGTTAATAAAAAAATTAATACAGTTGGTTTCTTTAATGATGGTTAAACTTAAATTTAAAAAATACTGCAAAGATACGTAGAGATAAAAAACAAAATTAAGGCATGATTCCAAAGAAACATGATCAGTGATAAAATATAGAAACAAAAATCTGCTAATAGAAGACAATCAGACGGTGATTTTTATTTTAATACAAATTTAGTTTTCTTTTGAATTTAGAAAAATCTAAAGTAGAACCGAAATCTTTGTTGGTTTTTTTTTTTTAATTTTTGTGAATATTGAGTTAATGGTTTAGATCAGTGGTCGGCAACCTTTTGTTGTAAGAGAGCCAAATATTTTACGTGCAGATTAGTGCCGGCCGCACTTGGGCCACATGTCATTATTTGAGTAAACCTACAATATTTGTGGCCATTCCAAGATGCCTTGCATACCGCATGACGGCATGTGGCAGTTCCAAGACGCCGCATGTGGCCTGCGGGCTGCAGGTTGCCGACAATGGTTTAGATAATTGACTTTAGTCCTTAGACTTGAAGAGGTGATACTTGAAGTAGTTCTGCACTTTAAAACTTTGATTAATCCATTTCTAATCAATAGTAAATAGATCTATAATATAAAAAGTAAATAAAGTAAAGTTGTTTAATAAATAAGATTGAACTTTGTAGAACCATGACTAACCTTCATTAAGATTCAAAAACAGCTGTTTCCTTCTTATTAGGCTCATCAGATTGAGTTAGCCATTTCTATTTGTCCATTTTTTTTTAACTTACATCCTAGTGATATCAAATCATTTCATTCCAATCGTTGTTGATCAGAATTTTTGAGAGGCTAATTTTGCTTTCTCTATTTAAAAACAAATAACAGAAGAATTGGTTAATTGTTGGTATTATTGCTAAAAATTTATGTTTTAGTCTTTTTGAGAATATATAGAATAATTTATCTTGTAAAAAGAAAATATATTCCGAATGATTTTTTCTTTTCTTTTTTTTTTAGGGATGGATGGGATTGGATTTTTAGGTCGGGACGGGACGGGACGGGATTGTCCTACCTCAATAAATGGGAAATAGTTGTTCGGGTTTTGAACCTTGATATGGACGACAATAATAATAACAAACAAAAACATATTTATGTCTGTCGCAAGTCGAAATCACGAAGGCCGTCGTCTGCTGTTTATTGGTTTTGCCGGTCGATCGCTAGCGCCATGACGATAACACTTTGTTGTTGATGTAATATTGGGAGGTAGAAGGAAAATAAATCGTCCAGAGTATTTCTCAATGATTTATTGTAGTCTTCAGTTGCCAGGATTAATAATCCTAGCATTATTAAGCCTTTTGTTGAATTTAAATAAATCGCGAAATCCCGTCCCGAAGAAATCCCAAAGTAAAGCAAATCCTGCCCGATAAACGGGATTATAATTTTCCCGAAAATTTCCCGAAGTATCGGGTCCCGTCTATCCCTATTTTTTTTTTTTGAAAAATGTATTCATGAACATGAAAACATTCAGATAAATCAAAAAATACAAAAATAACTTACAACAAAATCCATTAAAAAATTTTAAATTTTAACAATTGCAATTTTAATGCACTTTATGACAGGGTGGCCACTCAACCTGGAAACCGGGAGAACCG
The DNA here is from genome assembly GCA_023159025.1 of Thereuonema tuberculata. Taxonomy (NCBI): domain Eukaryota; kingdom Metazoa; phylum Arthropoda; class Chilopoda; order Scutigeromorpha; family Scutigeridae; genus Thereuonema; species Thereuonema tuberculata. The sequence continues at coordinate 78,159,604 of JAFIDM010002131.1, read as the reverse complement.
GGAATTGTCAGGGAATTTGAAAACTGTCAGGGAAAACCGGGAAAAGTCAGGGAAATTTACGAAAATTACTGGAATTTTCTCCCCTCTCCTGCCTTAAAATGCATGTGAATATAATACAAAGTGTTTTTTAATTTAATGATAATTTACATCTATTGTAAAAACTCAAGTAATTTTATTGAAGAAAGCAAAATTTCAATAAATATAGAAATTAAAATTTTCAAATTTTAATGATACTAAACACAGACCTCGCAACAGGTCTTTTTTTTTTAATCTAAAGTCCCTAAAAGTCAGTTTTTGTCGAATTTGGTCCGTTTTTTTCCTATTTTCATTTTTATTTTCAAGTTTTTATTTTGTTATTTATTAATTGATATTAAATTTTTATTGATTTTATTATTCAAAAATAATTTTGTTTTTTGCTCCCTTTTTTAATTGGCGGTGGCTAGTTACGGCGCTGCTTTTTCATATTCCTCTACAAAATTGCTAATAGTCAAGCATGAGGATCTTCCGATTTCTATTCACACCCGCTGTTGTTTTCTTCTTTAAAGTAATTTTCCCAGAAGATTATAAGAATGAAAGGAGAAAAAAAACTTGGAAAACGGCAAAAATCGCCGTTGTACTACTGCATATTCGCGCCATAATTTGAAACGATTTAGTGTCAGTGTATACTCAATCCTTTTGCATCTTTCCAAATTTTTTATTCTTCCATTAACCAAATGTTTAAAAAGCTACTAGTGTGTTACATGGTAAACATTTAATATTTATTTCTCCGAAATTTCGCGGGGGGGGGGGGGGGTGTCGTTTCGTTTATTCGTTATGCGTTACAATGTGCGTGCGTTTTTTTGTAAAATATTAGTTTATACAAAGTGCTTATGCAATCTAAAAAAAAAAATCAAAAAATGAATAAATAAAAACCTTAAAACTTTATTATTTTTAAATATGCCACATTTCTTCTTAAGGGGGTCGAAGGCCCATTTTTTAAAAAAAAAAAAATTACTAATTACCGGTAAGTTAAAAATATTTGAAATTTTTTTTGGTGATTAATCATGCAATGACTACACAAAAACACTTAATAAAAATTTTCTTTAAACTTTAAAAAAAATTTAAATTTTAAATTTTTTTAATAAAAGTGGAGTAATTTAAACTTGATATAACTCAAAATATTATTAACAGAATTTCAAATTTTTTTTCACTTAATTAAACAGAATTACATTATTTTTAATTTGTCTTTGGCATTTAAAAAAAATATATAAATTTTAAAACTGATATATACAACTGATAAAACTAAATATATACATTTTAAAGTAAAATGTTTGAAAATGTCATATTTAAAATTTAAACTCTCTACTCTTTATTATTCTAACCAATACTTTTTTCACCTTTTTCAAGTTTATATAATACCTCTTTATATGAAAAATAATAATAAATGATTATTTTTATCAAATGCTGAATTTTAATCAAGAGTCATATCGAAAAGTTTAATTCACATACACTTTACATCAGTTTCCTCCAGGAAAGTAATTCTACTTAATTAGATATTCAGGGAATTTTATAATAAGTAATGTCTGTTTTAATCTGATAATTATGGTGTTTCTTTGATATCTAGTTTCTTCAAATAAATTTTTGAGGCATTTATTCTAGCATTTTGGTTATCACTGTATTCTGTATATTACTTGATATTCATGCACAACATTCATAAAAGGTTCTTTTCCTCTCAAACATTGAAAAATTATATTCTATAATGTTATATTCAAATCTTCTAAAATGTTCACTAGGAATAAAGTAAACAAAATATGCATAATTACCTCTACTGAAATATAATTATTACCTTGAAATTTCATAATTTGAAATTGAAAATGTTTAATTTTAGGTCCTTTTTTTAAGATTTTTCGTCCCTTTTGGTCCCTTTTTTACCTAGGGACAAAGTGAATATCTGTTGCAAGCCCTATAAACAGTTTGCAAGATTGTGCAATAAACAAATACAATGGTGTTTCTATTCATAAATTATAAGAAGTAAAATTTATTCTGTTAATGGAGTAAACTTATTACAGAGGAAATTAATAAAAAGAAAATATTTAGTAAGAGAGAAAAACTTGCAATTGAGTTATCTAAATCTAAAGGCAATCATTGAAAAGGGTTTCTACAATATCGTGTACAATTCATGTCCAGCCCCGCACCTGGATTTTTTTTTCAATTCACCTGGAAAACCTGGAAAAGTCAGGGAATTTTAAAATGTCTGGGGAGTGGCCACCCTGTATGATGATGTCATCTTAATAATAATAAATCTACCTATATAAAAAGAAAAGTCCTGACTCATCAACGCCCAGCTCAAACCCTTGGACCTAGAAAGCTGAAATGTTGCACAGAGGTTCCCTTTATGATGTAGACAAGGAATAAGGCCGGATTTTTCGAAATTCCGAATAGGGAATAAAGAGAATTTATATTTTCGCTTTAAAGTTGCCTTACCGATTTTTAGTGTGTGGCACCAACCCACAATACATCTGAGTTACATCCGGAGAAGGCCACAATTTGCTAAATAAATAAAGTTGTTGTTTTTTATTTTTTTTTATGGTATAATATGCAAGGGTTCCTGAGCGAAGCAATGGTACCCGGCTAGTTCAGTATAAAGGTTTAAATTTCTTGATTGCCTTTTCATTTTTCTGATGAAATTTAAGACACTTTTTGAGCTGCATTACAAAATATACGGTAGGTTAATACAAAGTCCTTAATTATTCAAGACCATTCTTTTAAGTCATTGGATGTAGGTTAAGATTTCATAAATGTGCTAATAATTATGAAAATCTTTCTTCAAGCCAGTTGAACATGACTTGTGAATCAATTGATTTATAGTTTTTATATGAACACATAATGTTTAAAGACAATTTAAATGCAGTCTAACTAAAGGATAATTATTATTCTATTAGCAATTACAACAAGACCTTGTTGAAGAGCTCCATAAGCATTTATATGTACGACCTACCACTGATGTTGTTTATATCCACCAGCACGGTCACGCTCGAGATAGTTCTCCTTTTCGACGCCATGGTTCGGACAGAAGTCGGAAGGAAAATACAACAATGTCTACTCCTGGAAGCTCTGACAGATCAACACCAGTTAAAAGGAATTTATTAGAAGTAGCTCCTTCAACTCCTACTCACAAATATAATCAACAGCCAAGTAAGACCAAGGATTTTGACTTTATTAAAAATTAAAAAGAAATTAAAAAGCATTGAAATTGTTGAGTTTGCTTCTTGAGTTAAATTTTTAAAAATTATTATTTTTAGTCATTATGATTGCATAGATTTGGATAGTTTTAATGTTTGAAATTCTGTCAATATGATGAATTCTTAAATCTTCTTAGTATGTAAATTCACTGAGGCAAAATATAGAAAGGACAGGTCCAAAAATTGGAAGATCTACCATTATGCTCATGGGAGGATAGCTATATTATTTTAACTTTGATGTAGACTGCTAGGAAGGGAGTTAGAATTCCATAAAATTCAGGTGGACAGCAGACTCCTAGAACGAGTTTATTATTTGGGGATTAATTACAGTTACAAGGATAGTGATGGTCTTCTGGAATATCATTATCTCAGCCACAGTGAAATTGTACAATAGGAAAAAGTAATATAAATAAACATTGATTATAGTTTGGTTCTGAATTAAGTTCTCCATCTCCCCCCCACACCCCCCCCCATGCAATTACGAACCTGTCCCCTCCCGTCCCTTCCTAGTCTAGCAGTGTGATCACCATAGCTCGGAATGAAAACACGAAAACAACTTATCCGAGAAACTAACAACGGAAGTCATTAGATTTGCACCCACCTTGGTGTAGTTGATATATATATATATATATATATATATATATATATATATATATATATA
>JAFIDM010002131.1:78129858-78155322 GCA_023159025.1 Thereuonema tuberculata | reverse complement strand
ACGAAAAACGTTCCGGTGATTTTCAATGTTGTGAAGGCCATAACTCGGAAATGAAGCATTTCCGGACATATGTTGTAATGAACTATTTTGATTGTCTACATGTGGGAAATACATACCTGAAATTATGCCGTGTATTTTTGAAACACCCTGTATACATCTCCCGAAGAAGGCACCAAGCCGAAAAAAATCGAGAAAATATCTAAAAAATCTCATCCTGGAGTGGGGAAATCCCTCAAAAAAAAAAAGGATCTATACAGTAAACATTGATTATTTTATTTTCTTCTCTTACACATTACAATAAAAGGTGTGCATCAATAGATCATCAGTTTCTTGTTTTATTTTTTTTTAATAAAATGACAGAAAATTGCAGATGATACCTATTGGATATTGTATAGTGTCAGGAAGTAGTTAAAAGTATTTTTCCTTGTTAAATGGTAGCATGGTATTTTATTTTTACAAGTGCGATACATATATATATATATACAGTAAAACTTGCTTAAGACGCTCTTCAAGAGACCAGCTCGAAAGACCGTCTCAAGCGAGTTGAATGTCGATTTCGTGTTATAAATTAAGCGGTTTCAGAGATATATGTAGACTACCCTTCAAGAAAGTTTGTCTGATAATATCCCTTAGTCTCTATCTGGGTTTTCTTTGTTCTTAAATTAAGAACATTTAATTTTAAAAAAAGTTAAGAACATTATTTATTTCAAAAATATTAAAAAAAAAAAAAAGGAAAGGAAATTTACTATCATAAATAAAGAATGAAACTAAAAGACAGAAAAAAAAGGGAAAAAATGAAATACAAAAAAAAAAACATTGCTACCAAGCAGATTTGAATCCCTAACAATACCTTCAAAGGCCAGTGTTTAACCACTGCTCCACAACAACAGCTCTAGTGTGAAGACAGAAGTGAGTTAATAATCCATACTTGAAAATTATACAAAAGTTTGAAGGGGATTAAATTAGGGGGAGGGAAGATGTGTTCAGGTTTCAATTGTAGCCTGTTTTTTCCATATATATATATATATATATATATATACATCAAGTGTCTGAAAATTAGACTGACAAACTTGGGGTGGTTATCAAAGACACTGAAACAAGTAATTTTTGTCAGTAAACCCATGTCCACAAATGAGCCATTTTGGCTTGAAATGGAATTCAAGAAACACCGTACTAGCATGAGAGCGACAGATTTACAGAAGTTGTTTGAAGTTTGTGGCCATTTATTTCAATACAGAGATTGCATCATCGATTTATTGAATGTCGACTACACATGCTGTTATTGAGAAAGATTCACTGAGATACTGAGCTCTCGAGTCATAATGACCAATAATAACAAAACATACAGTCATTGTACCTGTTTTACAATCCCCAACATTCTTCGATTCGATAAAGCAATGTTTAATATTGCTTTCTGTTAAGAGATAGCAATAAAAATCTGGAGCAGGGACAACAGTGCTGATATAATGTGCCAGGCAATCCAAGAAAAATACGTACTTATCCAATGGGGATGTTTAAGGTCTCTGGGTCGAGGCTGGAAAAGTCATGTGACGTAGGTGTGTCATTTCTAAAAACATGGCTAAGATTACCGAAAAACCTCTGTATATAAAAGATTTCTCAACTTTAAATATATTGAATTATCGGCATACAATTAAGGAGGCGTTTGGAAATAATGTAGATACGTCATTTCTAGATGAAAGGCATAAATATATTTAAAGAGAAATTTGTTCTATTCCTTTCATCTAGAAATAACGTATCTACATTATTTTCTTACACCTCCTTAATTGTATGCCGATTATTCAATATATTTAAAGTTGAGAAATCTTTAATATACAGAGCTTTTTCGGTAATCTTAGCCATGTTTTTAGAAGTGACACACCTACGTCACGTGACTTTTCCAGCCTCGACCCAGAGACCTTAAACATCCCCATTTGTGCCAAAACAGCTCATTTGTGAGTCACATGTTTTTACTGACAAAAATGATTTATTTTGATGTCCTTGATAACCACTCAGAAGTTTGTCATTCTAATTTCAGGACATCATATATATATATATATATAAATAATATATATATTAATTTTTTGCCAAAAAAGACTAAAACAGATAAAATAAAATATATTAATGAGTATTTCTGTGTCTTATAATACATGATTTCACAAAATTTCCATTACTGTTTATCATAATGAATTGAATGGAATGGATTCAGGTAATATCTATGGCATTCAGTTGTCAGGCAGTGTGATATTTTTTTGTTAGATTCCCTATTTATGTTTTGGTAGATTGATAGATTGTAGATGAATTACAAATCTGTTCTTTCCAAAATGTTTATCCAACTGTCAAAAATGTAATTCTGTAACAATGCTTATAATTTTTTGTTTTGTTTTGATTGAACTTTAAGATAATGTGTGTTTGTATTTTGTAGGAGCTTTATTCTCAATCAGTTCTTCACAACTGATGCAGGATTCAAAGCCAATTCAAGAGGATTTGAAAAATGAGGACCCAGAAGAAGATAGTATTCACTTTATAGGAATTATTATCGAATGCCTCAATCAGCTGAACTACATTCCAGATACTATAAAGGTTAAACTTCGTTTAAATAAAACAAAAATTATATTGAAATATTTTGAATGTCACTGAAATATATAATTATTTCTTCACTCGTAAAACAAAGAAGAATAAAAAACATAAGTTTCTTCAGTAATTCATGAATTCTGAAAGAAAAGAAATATAGTTATTTGTATAAAGTATAGTATATTTAGAATAGCATTTTTATTTCAATGGAAAATTTTAAAATTTTCCCACTGAGTAGTTTTGGGATTAAAATTCCAATATAGAGTTGTGGAAATAGGCTCAAATGAAGAAGCTTTTAACAGATGCATGAACATCAAGTATTAGCCACAATTAAAAGTAATTTTCAAATAATTTGAAAACAAAGTAATAAGACAAGAATTTTAGAAATAATGATATAAACAATTGAAGAAGTGTTAAATCTCTTCTGGCGGTTTCAAGAGAGATATCATAGTGAGATTTAGCACTATTTATAATGGTATCAGAGAAAGGGTTTTCAGACGTTTGCGAGTTATCCCACATGATGATATCCTTAAAATATTCTGTCCTTAGATACTTAATAGATTGGAAACCCATAAAAGAAATGTTGAGAATTATTCCTAATTTAAAACAACACATGATACTCAACTATTAAAGTAGATGTTCGTAATGTCTCCCTTGTCAGCATTAGTAATGACGATGTCATTATTTTTCTTGAGGTTTAGATAAGCTTAATATTCATCTTGATCATCAAGTCATCACACCATTGGCCTAAACCCTTTGAATAAATTAACTTTTTCCTTTATAATGCCAATACATCACATTAAAGAAGAAGTATAAGAATAAATACCTGGTGTATTTCATTTTTTTTTTTTTTTTTTATAAGTTACTAGCTGTACCCGGCTTGCGTTGCAATGCCACTCAAAGAAAGAAAGGGCTCGGTGAGAAGGGGCCATAAATATAAGGTCCCGGTGTCGATCAGGGGTGGACACTTAGGCCCTTGTGTCGCCATACCCCCACCCAAGTGGGGTGTTCCTGCCCCCCATAGGAGAATGCATTTTTCCCTTTTTTGGAATTGACTTGGAGGTCCGAGAAGAGCCCTAAATATAAGGTCCCGGTGTCAGTCGGGTGTGGGACACTTGGCCCTTGTGTCGCCATCCTCCCACCCAAGTGGGGTGTCCCTGCCCCTCATAGGAGAGCGAATTTTTCCCTTTTTGCAATTGACTTGCGGGGGGGTCAGAGAAGGGGCCCTAAATTTAATAAGGTCCCGGTGGCGATCGGGGGTAGGACACTTAGGCCTTGTGTTGCCATCCCCCCACCCAAGTGTGGTGTCCCTGCCCCTTCATAGGAGAACAAATTTTTCCCTTTTTTGCAATTGACTTGGGGGTCCGAGAAAGGGCCCTAACTATAAAGTCCCGGTGTCGGTCGGGTGTGGGACACTTAGGCCCTTGTCTCGCCTTCCCCCCACCCAAGTGTGGTGTCCCTGCCCCCCATAGGAGAGCAAATTTTTCCCTTTTTGCAATTGACTTTGATGGACCAAGAAGGGGCCCTAAATATAAGGTACCGGTGTTGATCGGGAGTGGAACACTTAGGCCCTTGTGTCGCCATTCCCCCACCCAAGTGTGGTGTCGCTGCCCCCCCATAGGAGAGCGAATTTTTCACTTTACACAATATTTGTGTAGTTCTCATTTTCACCACCAGGTGGATATTGGGTATTTCATGGATTTTACCCCCTTTTCAACCCTTTGGGGGGGGGGGGGGGAAGTCCAGGTTCTAAGGTAGCCTATCTTTTCCGCAGGGTCCTAAAGAGTAATTCTGCAAAGTTTGGTCCAGATAGGTCAAAGGGCCTAGGAGTGTACAGAGGACAAAGAAAGATAGAAAGAAAGATACATTCATTTTTATGTATATACATGTTAAAGAAATTGGCTGAAATTTAACTGCAATGTACACATGTACATATATACATCATTTACAGTTTCAAAGCTATTTTCTCGTGTACAGCTTCTCAAAACAACAACCTACACTTTATCACACATCTTTTCAGTTAGGCTGTAAACTTTTTGCAAAATGCATTTAACAGTTGATTTTATTCTTTTTAGAGTAAGTAAGATGCTGTGTAATGAGTAAGAGGATTACACAGTATGATAACAAACCTGATACTTGTTTGTTCAACGTATTTATTTATTGAAGCTAATTCGTGTTGTTTGCATTAATTATTATTATTTTCCTTGATTTAGGAACTGAAGGATCGATGCAAGACAGAATTGCAGTCCGTTGTATCTCAGTCATCTAAGCAGATTGCTGATAATGCTAAAGTTAACCAGAGTTCTGATTTAAATATCAATAATCAACCTTATCTTCTTCGTGATCTTCTGGAAGTGATCTTTGAACAGTTCCGATGTATTTCAATGACTCACGAATGTGTTCTTCATAACTTAAGACGTATAATAGTAAGGGATATATATATATATATATTAAATATTTCTAATATTACATTTCAAAAATAAGTATATTTCATCAAATATTATGATTGTGTCTAATGATTTCCAAAGTTTGATCATTAATTATTTTTCGTTTTCAGATATCACAGAACTTACAAATTCAACTCTATGACAAAGAGTTTATTTGGATAAATTTTCAATCTGTGGTAAGTGTAAAGGATATTTTTTTTTTCTTTTTTAGCCTAATATATTATTTAGATCCAATACATCAATAATTATCCCAGAATTCTAATTATCTTGTGTTTATTTGGAACATTCATACATCTTTTGTAAATGAGACTGAGTAGCAAATATTCACATTCCATGTATTGTGAATGTAGGCTTGAAAATACTACTATTGGCTTAGGTTTGTTTGACAAATATTCAGTGATTTGACAATGATTAAATTTTAAAGCTATTCTGGATGTAACCCTTGTCATGTAAATCAATTAATTAAGAAAAAGATAAAAAATTTCCTCTCATTACCTTTCAAAGATCTTATTAACAGTGATTTTTGAAAAAAAAAAAAAAAGATTAAAGATCAATTGTATTGTAATTTCTTAATTAATTTTTTTTTCTTAGTTAGAGGAGCTGTTATTTGATTATGTTGATATTAATAATACAATGGCCAATCAGCAACCTGCATATTCAGTATTGACAGAAGTTTCAACAAAAATTGGAGATTACTTCAGAAAAAAGCAACCAATCAATCCACAAAAAGTAAGTCAAGGAAATGTTTCAATGCAACTTTAACTTCTTTTATCTAAGGAAGAATTTTCCAGAACATAAAAGTATTAGAGTGAAATGAATTTCACTTTTCTTGTGTACTCCAATCATAAATATATCAATTCATATTTTTTTTTAATATTGCAAATAGTCATGTACTTTAAATACACTGATTCTATTCAATAAGGAATTTATTAAATCATTACAAAACCTTTGTCTTTATTAAAATCCGTGTATGTTTGGACCCGAATTCTAAAATGTTAAAATATGAACTTGGTCATATAAAAGTTCCTAGAAAATGAAATATATTTATATGAATACATTCCTTCAGAGCTCTGGAAGTCGTATTCTAAGGAAGCCATTTATAAACCGATTTCCACATTTACTTTATAAACCGATATACGTGCAACTTGGATAATTCGAACGTCTTTAATTCGAAATCGTGGTTAATTCAAAGATTTCTCTTAGTCCCTTGAATTTCTTATTAAATCAATGTTAAAAAATCGTGGATAATTCAAAGTTCAACTTCCTTAATTCGAAGTTTTTTATAAAAAAATTCGAACCATAATGACTTTTCGGCGTTTCATCGTTAAGAAATTCGACACGTGACAACTGAAATCCCCTTCCCGCCACCGTTTGATATGTGACGCTTCAGACGCATTCGAGCTTCCTGCTGTCAATGTCATCATGTCTTTCAGTAAACCACATGTGTACAAGAATTTATTGTTCGCTGAAAAGGTCACCGTCATTCACAAGGTGGAAAAGGGTGTGAAGAAGAAATGCCAAATTGCTAACGAGTACGGGATAGCGCCAAATTTCATCGGTACATTGAAGTACAAACTAACGTAAGTGAAGCTGTTTTCTATTCACTAAACATGCTTGATGATTTTGCTAACCTTAAGCGACTGAATTCTACAAAACAATCAGAATTGCACAATTTTTTGAAAAACTATAATTTTCTGTATTGAATGTAATATATACTGTAACTTATTTAATATAAATCTTATTTTGTTTACATACATATAATGTTTAAGTCTTTCATACCATGATCTTTCTGAATAAATATTTACTTATTGACAGAATAATCTTTTCAAGCATTCAGTGGACCTGAAATTAAAGTTAAAAGATGTAACTTGTTTAATTCGAAGTCCTGGATAATTCGAAGTTTTGTAGTGGTCCCTTCAGCTTCGAATTATCCAAGTTGCACTGTATATAAACCGATATCCACAAATTCACAAATTATGAATGTACAATTAAAATATTTCTGGAAAAAAAATCATTTAAGTGAATTGAATTATAATCATAATCTATAAAACAATATTAACAGTCTCTCTTTTTTTATCTTTAGGTCAAACTTTTTAAGTTTGAAAGGTCTTTCCATTCTATGAGTGTTAACAGTTACATGAAGGAACAACATCAAACCACAGATGCGGTGAGTGTGTGTTCACCAAAATAAAAATACTTTGTTGAAGAATAACTTGGTTTTGACTTTGTAAAAGTGATAAATTTTGACTTAATTCTGTTTAAGAACATGAAAAATATGTATAATTAAAGTTTAATGCAAGCTGTATTAGTTTTAATCCATCAGTACTAATCATTAAACAAGGTAGGGATAGCGATTAGTAAACCAATCACAATGCTTCGCAACGTCTTCTGATACGTCTATGAAATTATAATTGATATTGCCTTAATTTCCTTATTATTTTAAATGTGATTGTTTGGAAAGACGCAATTGTTGCGATTGTTGTCATTGTTGCTAATGATATTTTAATGATACCTGTCCCTGACAAAACGGGAATATAAGTCTTCTGATACTTGTATCAGAAGACTAAAAAGCAGTCGTATTGCAGTACGTACATATATACATATATTTTCCATGTGGATAATTAAATGAAATTATGAAAGTTTAATCCCGAAGGGAGACATTCTAAAAAAACTGGAGACCAATATTAAATAAAGTGTTTAGCCTGTTAAATCAAACATGACATTTTAAATATTGTAACAAAGTTAAAAAACACAAGTATTTGGAAGAATTACACTTAAACAAATAACTGAGTCTCAGTTACATTAAAATTACTGAAATTGATCAGTAATTGGCCAATAAAAAAAAAACAGCAATGTTAGAAAACAAAGTTCTCTCCTAAATGCATTTAATAACGTTTGGGATTGTTTTTCAAGTTTGGTTTGTTAAAAGAAAGTACGATTGTTTTCAAGTTTGGGTTTGTTGCATGATTATTGTTAAAAGAAAGTAAGATTGTTTTTCACGTAAGTTTAAATGAAGTTATTACTTTATTGTTAAAAGAAAGTAAGATTGTTGTTCAAGAAAGTAAGAATGTTATTCACGTAAGTTTTGTACCATGTTTGTTCACGATTGGAATTCTGTTTTAAATGTTTAGAGATAATGTTAGTTATCTCGACATTTTCTGTAATCTCTAAGAAGAAGGGTCCTGCTAAAGGATTCGAAATATTGAGAGTAAAAGGATATTATTAAGGAAGAAGAGGTTTTTTGGTGATTTATTTGTATTTCAGAAGGAAGATGAATTTTTAGACTTTCATTATAAAGTTCTCTCCTATTTCTTAACAGAATTTTGGTTATCTGGGCATAAGAATAATAATGTAATCATTTTCATTTAACACTAATTGTGCACTCAATGTAGTTACTGAGCAGGCATAATTAAAATCAGATCTTAAAAAAAAAAAATATTAGGATTTTTTTTTGTACTTAAGGAATGAGGGACCAAAATAATTATAAAATTATTCAATTTGGTCATAAAATAAAACATCATGCCATTTAATAAGAAATTGATCCAGCGATTTCAGCTTGATATACATACAGACAGACAGATAGTTGAATAATTAGACTTGACCATTTTATCAACAATGCAGTAATATTATGTGGCTCTGTTTAAGTATCTATTGTAAAATCTTTCCTATCAAGTGTTGAGTATGAGATATGACAGTTTAATTCCAGGAATGCACTTTTGACAGTGGCTATTGTCACCTTCCAAGTTGCCTCTCCCCCCCCCCCCCCCCAATATTTTGAGCTAAAAAAAAAAAACTAAATATAAGTCGACAAGCATTATTCACTTTTGACCCCCCCCCAATCAAAATACTGAAATTCTGCTGATGATGAGACACTTATCTACACTATTGTAGATATGATTTAAGTGTTAGAAAAAAGATATCTTTTTCTAAATTTTTAAATTTTAGAAATATTATATGCTGACACAGTGCATATGTCCATTTTTTTTTTTCTGCGACTGTGGCTGTTCCAACATTTTAATTTTATTGGAACATTGAGCTTCAATGTTTCTCTTGTCCATTTCACAGCTGTTGTTTAATTCTATAATTAAGAGAAAAGTTAAAAGATATAACTGGAGAGAGAAAGAGAGAACAAATGCATGGTGTATGGGAGGCTAATTATCTTTTTCTATCTTTTGGATTACAGTCAGAGCTTGAATCTGGAAAGAAGGATGCAAATAAGTTAGATAAAGTATTTGTATGTAAACCAGATCCAAAGAATATAACAGGTAAAACATAAATAAGCAATTCTCAACATAATAAACAGATATTTTTATTTTTTTTTTCAAAATAAATTGAAACTTAGATTTTTAAAAGATTAAAAAATTTGATTGGATTGAAAATTAATATTAGCTACCAAGTAATTTCCTTTTAACAAGAAATGAATTTAACTTGCAGGAAAATTATTAAGAATTGAAAACCAAAGACTGCCACAAAGGGACTTGGGAACCGTCGTTTCGTCCTTAGATACTCATTTGTTTATTTATGTGCAGCCTTTAGGTTTCATTTCTTAATAATTTCCTTTTTAATTTGCTTAAATTATTAGTTAGTTTGAATTTGAATATTATAGATAATCGAAGTTATTAATAAAAAGGTTTGTTTTGTATATCATTTCAGTGATGTTTATTCCTATTTTGAGTTTCATTAAAGAAGTTGAACAAGGACTTGGCTTCAAAGAAGGGTAAGAAATCAGTTGCATCAACACTTATTCCTTGACCTTTGGTACATAATTAAAGAATTGAAATAAATATTTTTCTAATCAGTAATGCTAACCATACATCTCTACTTTAGATTCTATTTAGTATTAAATCACATGAATCTTAATTCTCAAGACACATTCTTCATTGTAGACAGAATTAGTAAGCAATGCTTCTTCACTGAGCATTTAATTTTAAAGCCTTTTGAATATCCTTGGGTAGATTAGTTTTGTAATTATTGTCTCTTATCAGATGGCTTTTCTTTTAATGTTAGAATACTCATCCCCAAGTCCTTACTTCTTTATATGATGATAAAGATATCTCCTCAGATGATGATAAAGATATCTCCTATTCTTCATTAAATGAACTCTGTCTACAAAAAAACATTTTAGTCAAGTTTGTGTTGAAAGCCAAAATTATTGTGATTTTATTGTAGCTGTCACAAAATACATAATTTCAGTAAATTCTTATTTGTAAAGTTCTTTGCTGTTTTTTTTTTATTTACAAGGGAAGGCGTGACCTCGAATGCTGAGAACCACACAAAAATGTGCTTAGAATATAAATCGCTCATCCCAAAAACAGTGGTATGGAGTCATTCTCAAGCAAAACTGCACGTCTTACCACGAGAGACATTTGAATGATCATCTATTGAAGGTCCAAGAGAGGAACTTTGGTAATGCGAAGAAACAAAATATCGATACAATAGGACCAAAAACACTCATATTTCAATGTCGTGACTATATTGCTATATTTCCCTCTGCTTAAAATAATTACGCTATCTGAACAACAAACTTTTCCTACTGACCTGATAGTGTTGCACAGCTATTCAGTCCTCAAAGTGCAGGTCTTCAAAGTGCACTAGCAGACAACAGCTGAGTTTTGCATGGGAATGACTCATACCACTGTTTTGGGGATGAGCAATTTATATTCTAAGCACATTTTCTTACGGTTCTCAGCGTTCGAGGTCACGCACTTCCCTTGTTAGTAGCAATTGAAGTTTGATCACTGTGTTTCTTGATTGTAAAGCTTTTTTTGTAATTAAAACACACTAAAAATGGTTATATAATTTAAAAATATTAGCACACATTAAATTATTACAAAAACTTTTTACAAAACTTATTAATATATCATGTACTTTTCTTTCAGACATTGTACTCTGTACTCAGCAATGTTTGATTATGTAAAGAACATTTTCCTGAAAAAAGTACAAGATGAGATTTCTAATTTGGATAATGTTCTCAACAGTAAGTAACCTTTAGAATACTTTAGCATATTAAGGATTCACGCATAATAATCCAGTAACTTAATTTAAAAGTAAATTCTATATCTTTGTAAAGCTTTGATATTTTTTTCATCATCTGAAATCATTGATCTCTAAAAGGAGAAAAGGGTGTCTGTCACTCATTGAAACATTTAAAACTGAAACTGAACACATTTAAAATTTTACTCCTATTCCTGGAAATAATGGAGTTGCACAGTTCCTAGAAAAACATATCAGTTGTCTTCTGATAAAGAAACACTCGTCTAACCTAATAATTTTGCTTGTTTCAAGCTTTTGCGGAAGATATTATCTCATTATTATTTTCATTATAATCTAATTTTATTTTTGATCATTTAGCAACTATTTTTATCAATTTAATGTACATGAAAAAACAAAACAAGAAAAGAACAGCACATGAATAAATAAATTGCCTTTCTGAATCAATTATCGGAAGGAATTGGGAACGGCTGTTTCGTCCTTCTAGGGACTCGTCAGCCCAATCCGCCTTCTCCGATAAAAGACTTAGAAAGGCAAAACCTTATCTGAAAGCCACCGTCACACCTGGCAGTGGCCTTCAGGTAAGTTTTTGCCTTTCTGAGTCTTTTATCGGGGAAGGCGGATTGGGCTGATGAGTCCCTAGAAGGACAAAACGGACGTTCCCAATTCCTTCCAATAATTGATTCATGAATAAATTTATTTGCTGTTCATAAATTCATGTGCTGTTCTTTTCTTGTTTTGTATTTTCATTGATATATTCACAGCATGTAAAAAAATTTTTATTTAGGTTAATGTACATGTTAGTATAATAATAACAATAAATTATTCAATACTTGTTTATAAGAGAAATATGAAATCTTCTGAAAAACATCATCTTTTCCTTTATTTCATAATATTTTCATTCGATAGATTATCAACTTCTCTCTACTTGAAGAAGTCTCATAAACTATCAAACGAAATAGTGGTAATCAAGGAGAAGATGATCTTTTATGTACGTGCATTAATGTTTTAAGTTTGAGACTTTCATATATGAAACACACAAAGAAAGTAACTGAGATCACTAATGAGATAAAATGAAAACAGAAAGACTGGTTAATTCAGGCCTGATAAAGAAAGAAGACTGTAAATACTTGGTCTTTTTCTTTAGCCCATCCTGTATGGGTTTGTGTATTTTTGTACAACTACAAATAATAAAAAAAAAATCATCAAATGTAAGCTATTACTTCAACTATTGAGTTTCTTTTATGATGTTCCTATTCTTGAACTTGGCCTTTAAACTCAATCAGTTCTTGTGGATTAGAATTTAAGGTTTTTACTCGAACAAATTCTAGTAGGAATTTTCCTCATGAAACTTCTTGTACATTGCATCCATTGTATGAATTTTTATTCAGCAAAACTAAGCAATATTCAGTCAACCATTGTTCCGTGCATTTTATAATTATTTTCACAATGAAATTGTACTTTATTACTGAGCTAATTTTATATTTTAGTTTGCTAGTAATGAACTTAATCCAAATGTAGGCCGCTGTAATATTTATTCATTAAATCCTGCATTGAATCTTTTCCTTCAGGTTCGCTTGCATGGGAGGCCAACGCAGATCTTGAATCCCAGAAGCTTTTCAATCGTAGGCAGCCTTTGTTGAAGGTAAATATTTGTTATACAGTAATCCCCATTACATACATTAAAAAAATAATATAAGAATAACAACAATAATCAATCAGTAAAATTGATTGAACCCTTTCTGAAACTGAAACAATGTCATTCTCCGAATCAAGAATCCCATCAAAACCATTTTTAGCTTGTTTTGTTTTGTTTTTTTTTTTCCTCTTATAAAAACCATGTATTAGTTGTTTAATACTTTTTGTTATTCGAAAATTCAATAAAAAATGTGGCACTGTTAATTTTTTTCTATCTTGTATTGATAAATGTTATTTCAGTACATATAGTACAATTAATATTTCACCCTATATGTATCTTTCTTAGAGTACAGTTGCTGTTGATGAGATCTTGCAGAAGCTTCATGATTTGATGCTTCAGATTCCACCGTTTTCTCAGGATTTCCTGAAAAAGATGAAGGATGTATTGAATCAGTACAAAACTCGCTGTGATTCTGTCTACAGTGGTTAGTAGGTTTCTTTAAAGTTCATTAAATAAAGATCAGAAGAAATAAAATGCATAATAATCTCTTTTGAAATTTGTAATTGGAAGTAATAAGACTACAATTTTTGTTATAGGAAGTTGCAAGTAAGTTAAATTTGTTTACAATAAAACCCTTTTTTTTTTTTTCAATTTATCTTTTTTTCAAATATTACCACAGTTACCTTGTCTCGATTTACTGATGGTCTAAATATGTACTGATGATAAAATAAATAAAATAAAATAGATCATACTATTTTCCATATTCTTCTAAAATCTCTTTTCTTTTCATTATTCCTGATATATTTGTAGTTTAAAAAACTCTGCCATCACCATTTTTTTTTAGTATTTAATTAGCTTTATTAAATACTATTCAAATTCGCAAATTTTCGAGAAGTGTTATGTCATAATTCTCTTCCTCAAGCAAACATACAAATGCTTTACGACTATCCTTTGGTGTTTCACGATCAGTTTGTATACATATTTTCCGTATTCTTCTATATATAAGGCAGAGTTTTTCAACTACAGATCATACTATTATCTGTTAACTGCAACATAACAGGATGTGAAGTACCCAGCAGGCAGGAGGAGGAGGACAAAAGAACACAAACACTGGAACAGCTGCTATGTTGAATCTCTGTACAACCTGCATGCTATTATGTTCCTGTGTATGTTCTATCCTTCTATTTACAACACCTGAAAATGGGATTCATTTAAATATCGAAACCCTCAAGGCTTTCTTATTCCATTATTTTCCAGTTATTGCACTAGTTTTATTTTTATTAAAAATATATGCTGAAATTGAATAACAAATTTTTTTTATTTTCTTCATCTTCCAGATATTGTTGGTCAGACATCAAAAGAGCATCGACTTATTAGTGTTAATTTTGCAACAGACGATGATATAAGTCGTTACCTGAGGTGAGAATCAACTGAATCATTTTCTAAGCAATTTAGGATAGTAATTTCTTATGCAGATAAACATAAAATTGAAGGTCAATGATTACTTTATTCAATTGTATCCTTCACATGCATTTTTGTTACCTTTTTAATTTTAATTCACTTCCTAATATTTTAATGAAGTATAATGAAATAATTTAAATTTTGAAAGTAGCTGTATCCAATTCATCAAAATGATTCTTCATAAGATCAAACATACTTTAATTTTGTTACTACGAGTAATAATAATAATTAGTAAAAATAAATTTAAGATTAATATTTAACAGCTTTATCATACACTATAAGAACAAAGATTAAAAATCAAAGGAAATTTATTAAAAATGTCGTTTTATGTGAAGTTTGTCCATAAACAGTTTCTGCTGCTTCATCTTTAATTTCCTTTTGAAAGCTTTATTGTTTGTGGAGCCACTTTATATTTCACTTTTATTTTTATGCTGTTTGTCTGCATCTGGACGAATAATGTTGATAACTCTTGAGTGAGAGGAGCCAACAAGCTCAGAACAAATTGAAAATAAGTTCCAGGAATAGAAGTATATTTTAGGTTTTTTTTTTTACTTAATGATCACTTTGTAATGCAGATACAACATTTCTAAACTTGTAATTTACAACAGTTCAAATTGAATGAAAAGGAATTAAAGAAAATAAACTTAAGTGCTTATAACAATCTTTTATTTTAGAACGTTCATCAATTGGGCTAATCTGCACTGTGTAAAAGGAAGGCAGAATTCTGAATTTGAAGAATCCCCTGAAGAGATCCATTTGTGTAATTTAGCTGAATCCAAGAAACTGACTCAAGTGATCAAAGGACCTTCGCTGCAAGAACACGAAGTGTTGAGTGATATCAATAAAATAAGGACTTTGGCACTACTACAAGAAAGCCTGGTAAAAGCTGAAAAATAATTTAAAACTTTTCTTTAATTCTTTCTATTTTGATTCAAACAAAATTCATGAATATACTAAATTTATCTTTACTTTCCGTTATGTGTATAGAGCCATTATTAGAATTTACTGGAATGAAAAAAATGATTTATTTTTTTTTCCTTTTTTTTTCCTCAAATTCTAAAGCTTAAAAAAAATCCTGTTTAATTTATAAACGTTACTCAAAGCTTCTTTTAGAATTTCAAACTTTATCCAATCATTTCAATTCTACTTAAAAAGTAAAAAGCCTATACATACATCAACTTTCAGAGAATCATCTCCTATGACTAAATCTAATGCATTTTACTACTACCAAGGGCTATTATAATTCTTAGCACTTTGGTTGTAGAGAACATTTCACTAACTATATTTTAAATCCGCAAGCATTTGCTTTTGCAATTATCTACTTTATCTGATGCCAGATATAATTTTTTCTTTGGTGAGTTACATTTTTAAGTAAATGGACTTTAAATACCAATTATTTCATTAATGAATACTGGTAGTTATTCCACAGGATCTTTCTTAAATACATCAAATGCCAGAATGCTTCAGAACCTCATTTTTTGGTGATAAATGTGTTATCAGTAGTCGATCTTGAATTCTAAATCCTTAGGATACGGCATTGATCCAGTATCCTAACCATGTCTAGGAATTCCTCTTTCCCTGCCAGCCTCTGAAGTGAAAAGGATCTTCGAGTGAAGACTGATTATCCATATCTCCATTTTCATTTAAAAAAGTTCTGATGGTATTTGCTGCATTCATTACAAAGACAGCACAAAGATATTCACTAAAAATTTATTATCATTCTAGTCTTGGAAATTAGATTTGATAATAAAGGTGAATCGAGTGGGTTTAGGTACTGGACTGTGGACTGGAGGTGCCCGGGTTCATTTCCCAGTAGTGGTCGGGATTTTTTCCACTGTTATTTCTCCTCCAGACAGAGTCTAGGGTTTGACCAGCCCTCTGTCAAATGGGTATCTGGGTTTCTTACTCGGGTTTAGGGTGGCAGGCATCAGGCGATTATCCAACTTCAATGAGTTCCATTAGTCGAGAATCGCTGGAGCCTAAACCTCTGATGTATCCTAGGACCTACATGGCACATTGTGGTACAGAGAGAATAAAGTTGAGCATTCACTGGTGAAACATGAAAAATGTAAATAATGAAAGTAGTTAAGATTTGTTAAAGAGTGATTATAAAATAGAGTAGAAATTTATTATTAAAAAAAAATCACAAAAAAATTATTAGTAGTATTATAGTTGATTATGTTCATTGATTTATTTTTTTTTAAGTAGAAGGCGGTCATAAAGTTATAAACTTATTTTCTTTTCTCTTTCTTTAAGGAATGGCTTAGTTTAAGAATAGCAAGATTTGCTGCTAGTCTTCCTGGAGCTTCCTCTATAGAACTCAATCCCAATTTATTTTCATCTCCAAAGAGTCCCGTTTTGGTGAGTTTGCAGTAATCTTTCTTTATAATACTATTGCATTGATTTTTTAGTTTTTAAGTTGGTAATTGGTTTTGTGTTTCCAGTTGACAGAAACAGTGATTTTACTTTGTTTATTTTTCCTAAAAGAGCATCAGTTGCACTGAAAAATAAGGTTCTTATTTCTGATATTCTTTTTTTCTCATGTGGTTAAATGCCAATGCAAAATTTTCCTATTAAAAACCCCCACCTATTTAAGAGGATTTAAAAAAAATAAAATGTTGTACTGTAAACCCTCTCAAATCCGGCCTAATGTGGTGCCAAGTAGGCCGGATTTCAGAAAAGCTGGACTACCAAGAGTGTTCTTAAAATAACTCAATAGCTCAATTTTTGTGAAGACATAATACCAGGTTTAATTAATTTAAACCTATTTTCATAATTTTGCACTCAAATGTTTACTAAAAACTCACACTGTGTTCTCGGAATTCAACACGGACTCGCTGCGCGCCGGCCGAGTTGACTCAAAATAGGGAAACGGATTTAGTTATTAAAAAAAAAAAACTTTTACTCTGGACCAGGCCAGATTACGTTAGGGGTGAGATTACCGAGGGCCGGAGTTGAGAGGTTTCACTGGCATAAGTTACTTTTAAATTTAAAGGAAATTTAAATTATGTTAAACTAATATTAACTGAAAAAGGTCATTGATAACAATTCTGTCCTTGGAAGATGATGCTGTCATTCTCATTAGCTTCATCAGAGGCTAAACTTCTTACCTTAATTAACACGTTGACTGCTGCCTTTGTGAGGATTACACTCATTATTATGGGGAGGAAAAAACAAAACAAAGCACAAAAGTTCAGTGCCAACAACTGTTTACGATAATTCAATGTGTCTACTGAGATGCTGCAGTCAATACTAGTACCTCTTCTGAGCACCCACAGCATACTGAACAATAAAGTTTGCCCAACAACTCAACATGTACCACGTACTACCACCATCAACACGAAGCCCTGTAGTCAGCAGTCGACATGTTAAGAATGCAAATTTATCAGGTTACAGTTTAATGCAAAATGAAACCACTATTTCTGTGTTTCGGTTATTCTAATCTTTTTTTTTTTTCTTTTTTTTTTTTGTACTTATTATTTTTACGGAGGCCAAATAAAAGGGAAAAGTTTTTAAGAATTGGGAAAAATGTGCAACAGACCTAAGCCTAGATGGCAATGAAGAACATGTGCAGTAATTTTTTTACTGAATGAGAAAATAGAAAAATAGTGGGGAGGAATATTACAGCGTTTATAGCATATTAATTTCATTTGGATGTTTTCCATAGAAACTCAAATAACATCACAACTGAATAGAAGACAATTATATCAAATGGATAAAAAAATTGAAACCAATAAATGTTGTGACCACAGAAAGCCCCACAAATGACAAAAGAGTAAAGGATATTTTTTTTGTAAATAAAGGATTTATAATGTATAATATAGTTAAACATTTTACAGGGTATTTTTTTTTTTTTTTTTGAGCAAGGCAAGATAAGTCAAAAATGATTTTCAAAAATATTTATGATTATTAAGAAAAATGTTCTTAATCCTGGGTTAAACTTTTGGAAATAATTACTTCTGGACTGTTATGAAAATGAAAAAAATATTAGTTAAATAATAAATTACCCCTAGGAAAAAACAAACAAATATTATGGTGATTTTGATGAAACAGAATTAATAAAATTAGTTTATGAATTAATCTTAACTGAATAATTTAACTTTAGTAGAAGTGTAGGGAAATACTACAAGATTACGCTAAAGGAACCAAGATAGCTCTATTGCTTTTTTTAAATATAAAAAGTTTAATTTATGGTTAGCTGGTTACCCTCAATTCAAACAAAAAGAAAAAAGAAAACTCAGTGCTAAAATTATGCATTGACAATGTAATTTTGCATTTTAATCTTACCTTAAAAAATAGAGAATTTTAATATCTACAATACTTCTTCAGAATTTTACTTAGAGTTCAATTTAGTACTTTCCAAAAATTTGCTATCAACTTAATTAAAGATTCTTATGAATTATTTTAAATTGAAATTTTTCATTGCTAAAAACAGTAAAAATGTTGAGTTGTTTTGAATTGTAGGTGACGTATCAGGCCACCCTTCCTGGATCAGAAGAAGAACAGTCAGTGCCTCCAGCTATACTTAGTCCACTTTTGGTAAGAATATTCACCTCACAATCTGTTTGCTTTCAGAACCTAATATTGGCTTCATTCTCAATAGCAGAAAGGGCAATACTTTCAATTTTTACAGGCAGTGCCAATTACTATTACTAGAACATCATCATCGCTAATCCAGTTCCGTCACTAATCCAGCACTAATTTCGGCTAGCCTAATTTCAAATTTCCTGCCGCCACTTGCTGCATAAACACTGTTGGCGTCACTTGCAAACACAGGCAAGCCATTCCAATTTGTTTTTCTCCATTTATTGTTGTAAACTGCTCACTTTAGTCCCAGCCATGGTCCCAATGAATAAAGGAAATGCTTCTTCATTTTTGGAAGCAGCAGTGATGAACTTTCTTGTGCAAAGAATTACCTATACCATTTATTTTGCCTGTGCTTCATTAAAATTTCACTTGACTTTCATTTAATGTTTCTTTTTTCTTTTTTAACTAACTTGTACTGATTTACGAGATATTTAAAGGTAGGATGAGGTGGTTAACTGTAGGATTAATGGTTTATTCTAACCTAACTTATTGTGATTCGGCAAAATCACTAATCCGGCACCCTACCGTTACTAATGTTGCTGGATTGGTGATGGTCAGCCTGTATAATGTGGGCCCGGTAGCCGAGTGGGTAGAAGCACTTGGCTGCGGGTGGGAGGTGGCAGGTTCGATTCCTGGCCTCGGTGGAGGGTGTGAATTTTTCCACGCTCCATTCTCTTCCAAACGGGTCCTAGGGCCTACCCAGCCCTCTTAAACGGTACCGAGTTTCTTTCTCGGGAGTTAAAGGCAGGCGGGCGTCGGGCTGACCTCCGACCTCAACCTAGTCCCATTGGTCATGAAACGCCAGGAGCCTTACCTCCCGCGAGCCCTTGACCTGCATAGGCTTGTTCTGGGGACCCTTTCACCTGTATAATAATAAAAAAAAAATCAATTATTAGAGTGAAATGCTAATTGTACAACCTAGCATTAGGTTGTACAATTCCTGTTCAGTATCAGAAATGGACTATAACAAATTATGTTAAAATTCCAATTTACATTAAGCAGGATTTTGTTTTAATTATATCAGTAAAGAATTGATTTAAAAAAAAAAAATGCCCTTCTTGCGGAATTCAGACTCTATAAATAAGCTAATTTAAACAACTACTAGTTAATTGACTGTTCTGTTACAGAAAGTTAACATAAGAAACAGAAAGTGGTAATAATATTTAATGCAAATCGAATTTAATTAGCACAGTTAAGCAGTGTTAAAAAGAACTATTGTAGCTCTTTTCTTAGCTTAATATGATAATTTTGAGATTAAAAGGAAGTTTCATTATCAATGTTATAGTTACTTTTTATCAAAATACATGTTTGTAAACAACGTAAATATCTTCAGTACCTTCAGTTGTAAGCAGTATTTAAGATTGTCAAAATTATAAATCCTCAGAGTTGGATTAGTGAGTTCTATTTAATGATATTCAAAGATATAAAGTAGCAGTTTTCAACATCCAAACAAATGTAGCAAATGTTTAGAGTAAACTCTACTACTTCTGGTGCAGGATTAACTTTTTTTAACTTTAATTAATTACTAAGTTATTTTATCCGTTTTTTTTTTTTTTTTTTATTTATTTACTGAAATAAAAATGCAGTTTACTTCATCATTGAATCGTAATTTAGGATCTTCAAATTCCTTTACACAAATATTTAATATAATCTATTATTAAAGGAAACGTTTTCATTGTTTTAAAGAAAGAAAATAAAAGTGTTGCAATTACAGATTCTGTTAAAAATTTGAAGAAACAAAATTTAACATAAAATTATATAGACATACATTCATATTCTGATTCAAAACACACACACACACACACACTAAACTGGATTTTATTTTACTGTAAGCAAAAAAATATGATTCAGCAAACGCTTTATATCTATAAAAAAAAAACAAGTTCTCTCCTTGATTAGAAATCTTATTAATTTTTTTGTCTACATCCTTTAAAAAGTCTTGTTATATAGACCTTTACATAATGTTAAATTTTAACAAAGTGGTTCATAATAATTGGGCTCACAAATGTATATTTTTAACCTGAAATTTGATCAAGACTTGTTAATAGATCCTTTTTTTTCCCCCTTTAAAGACTCCAGCTTTAGATGCAGAAACAGTAGGGTAAGTCAATTCTTAAGTTTAAAAATTAATATATTACAACTGTATTAGACTGGATAATATATTTCATTAAAAATGTACAAAGTAAATTTAAATACAATGACAGAAATTTAAAATTTTATTTAGAAAACATTCGTTAGGTTGTAAATACAAATATACAAACAAACTTGGTGCTAATAAACTATTAGCATCCATTGGACTAAAGGTTTAGTTACTTCATGAAACCATAAATATTGATAGAAAGTAAATATCTAGGACACAAAATCAAAACTCTTAATTAAGGGCTTTTAATTTTGTTCGTTATATTCCTACTTTATAACAAACAGGAAAAAAAATAATGATACATTTGTTTGTTCAGAGGTTCAAGAAGAAATAAGACTTCATGTTGGTCAATTAAAAACAGTATATTTTAAAAAGATATATTAAAATAGAACTATACAGGTTATTGAAGGATTCACCAAACATAGCAGTATCTGATTTGTCTAAGTAACTTTTGACTAATGTTTCATCGGGACACTGATTAGTAAATTTGGTTTACTTTCACATCCATTATGAAAAATGAGAAATTTAGGAAATTAAAATTGTGTCAAACTCTTTCCCCCAAATGATACATTTTATTCTGTATTAAATTCTAATTAATCTCTCTTATTCTGTGTATTCCGTCTTGCATTGGAACTTGTTTAACTAAAAAAGAAATCAATTATGAAGATTTTTTTTTTCTGTATCTCATAACGATTATCTCTGAAAACATGACAATGGAATTTATTTTGAAGATATAACATTCATCACAACTAACATGAAGTTTTATTTTACTATTAATGCTTGGACATGTGAATTCAGCTTTAATCAAAATGAAATAAAATTACTCAGTTCTAATTATATTGGGAAGACAGAAGATTCCAGAACTCATCCTGTATCAAATTCTGCATTTCAGTAGCTTATAAAGCTAATATTTAACATCATTGTTTGTGCATTTACAAATAATTTCTCTCTTTTTGTAGATCTATTATGGCCATAGCTGAAGAGTTTCAGGATTTAGCTGATACTTGTCTCTTGGTGTTACATCTTGAGGTGCGGGTGCATTGCTTTTATTATTTGCTGCCCCTTGCCAGTAAAGTAAGTGTTGAATGTTAAAGTTCCTTCATTGTATTTTCATCCTCCTTCCTTTCGTAATTTTCCTAAGAAAATAGAATACGAGGTTGTATCCTGTAATGTTCTTTTTTAAGAGAATTTGTTTTACTTTTAAATTGTGGATTGATACCATGATACAAATAAAGTCTGCATTTAAAGGGGAAAAAATATTTAATTTAAGATTCTTTAATTCTTTAAATTCCATTTTGTTTTCCATTTGAAGCTGCTGCTATAAATTGCTTTTTAAAAATATGCTGTTTTTCAATATCCCCAGCAATGCCCAAGATTTTAAGAAATTAAACAAAACAAAACAAAAACAAAAAATTGGATAAATAAATAGATTAATGTAAATAGTTCTTTTGAAAAGCTGATAAAGCCCTTCTGTTTTACGATAATAGATCTGCTTGTTTTGTAGCCCGATTCAAAGCTTCGTTTCAGCTTTACTTAACTCCGTTTCATCCATTCTCACTTGGTAATTTCCTCGAATACATACATTGGTCTCTGTATCATCTATATCTTTGCCATTGTTCAGTTACTTCACGGCAGGTAGTACTTGAACAATGACAAAGATACAGAGGAAACAGAGATTAAGCCATGTATTCGAGGAAATTATCAAGTGAGAATGGATGAAACGGAGTTAAGTAGAGCTGGAAATGAAGCTTTGAATCAGGGTCTAGAAAACAAGCAGATCTATTATCGGAAAACAAAAGGACTTTATCATGTTTATAAAACAGTTCTTTTGAATTTAATTAAAGTTATTACAGTTTTCAAAAATTTAACTTGTATTTTGTTTCAAAATGGCACAGCTTATTTTGGAACAAATGAAAGATGCTTCCAAACTGCAAAAGACAGGTATTGATGCAGGGTGTCTACCAACCGGTTAATCCGGGAAAATCGGGAATTGTACGGGAAATTTGGTTTGACATGAAATGTACGGGAAAATCGGAATGTCCTTAAATTTTGAGCATGATGTCAGGTTTTTTTTTTTTTTTTTTTTTTTTTTTTGGTTGAATAGATACGTTTAAAGGTTTTTTTTTTGTTTTTTTTTTGTTAAAATAAAATTTCCCTTTTTTTTTTTGGTTGTTAAAATAGGATTGTCAAGGGCCCCGCAAAATTCATCTTGTACCGCCTTAAAAGATTTCTCTTAGAGGCCCTGATTGGGGTATTTTAAGTATTTTACGATACGATACAAGTTTTAATGTCCTTAAATGTACGGGAATTGTCCTTAAATTTTTTGTTTGAGATTCAGTAGACACCCTGTGATGTTAAAGATAGACTCAAATTCAGATGAACAGGCTTTGCAAAATAGAGATATAAAAACTCAATTCAAAATTTTGACTAACTTAGTTATTCATGATCTAATTAATAGCGATTTATTTTGTTTTCTCATTTCTTGAAGTAGAATACTGTTTCAGGTTTTAAAAACTCATATTCAATTTCTTTTTCATCTGAAAACTATTGTTTCAGGGTCTTTTTGCATCATCACAAGGTCAAAGTTCTGATACTCCTTTGAATAAACAGAATGTTGATATTACACCAGATGCCAGAATTATGGCATTAAGCAAAGATATTGCAGATATTGAAGAAGCAGTCAATCCAATCCTTCAGCCAAGGAAATTTAAGTGAGTAGTTTTAACTTTAAGTTCGGGAAAATCCTTACAGGGGCATTCTTGATGTTATCAGAATGTTAAAATAAAATTCATGTTAAATAAAATGAAATAATTTTACTGTTGTAACTGACAGTAGAATAATAATTCAAAAATTCTAAAAAAAAATTAGTCTATCCACTACAGCACCGGTCGGCAACCCGCGGCCCACGAGGCGTCTTGGATTGTTGATATTTTATTTGTTTTTATTTCATTTGAACTATGTCGAAATAATATATAATTAATAAAATGTCGTAAAATAAATGTCGTAAAAATATATAATTAGTATTTTCTTTTTTAAACTAAAATATTTGTACACAAATATTGTAGGTTTACTCAGTATAGTATACTGT
This sequence comes from Thereuonema tuberculata, assembly GCA_023159025.1. Lineage (NCBI taxonomy): Eukaryota > Metazoa > Arthropoda > Chilopoda > Scutigeromorpha > Scutigeridae > Thereuonema > Thereuonema tuberculata. Next base: position 78,131,398 of record JAFIDM010002131.1, on the reverse strand, counting down.
AATGACATATGGCCAAGTGCTGCCTGCACTAATCCCCATATAAAATATTTGGCCCTCTTACAACAAAAGGTTGCCGACCGCTGCACTATAGAATTAGTAAAATAATAAGAATTAACTGCATCAAAGTTAAACCTGAAAGTGAAATTGGAATATGTTTATATTTGAAGATTTTTTTAATGTAGTTCTGCAAAATATTTTTTTTTAATCATTGAAAAAAAAAGTAGCATTTCATAACTCAACAAATAATGGTTATTAACTTGAATTATTTGCTTCTTTCATGATTACAATCTAATAGAAGAGAAAACATAGGAAATTGACTGACTCAAATGTTACCTAATTGTGGATCTGTTATTGAAGTGAATGTAATAAATACCTAAAATCTATATCTTTTCAATTAAAAATGTTAATGAAACAGAATCAGTTAAAATTTTCAAATAAGAAATTAATTCTTGTTATTTATTCCCTTCCCATTTTGAATAGATATGTATTTGAAGGTCTTGGACATGTGATCGCCTCCATTCTCATTACATGTGTGGAACACATTAAAAGAATCGATTCCCAAGGAATTAAGCAAATGTAAGTAAATTCATCTGTTTCCTGGGCTTCTTTTGTGGGATGGTTAGTCTGTGTAAATTCAAAATAAGCAGAAAAAGGTTTGATGTTTTATATTTCTTTGATAACTCAACAGATATTCCTGAATGTTTCCTCCTCAGGATTCCTTCATTTTCTGTTTCGAGAAGGAACCTCCATGAAAATGTGTCATTGTTTTATATTTATCTACTGGTTAATGTAGCGAAATAAAATGCAGAAATTCCACATCTTAAAATAAAAGAAGTTTTGATTATGTGTGAAGTAGAATAACTTTATTTTTCATGATTTATGAAAAATTATTAAACCTTGGCAATTATTGCAGTCTTATGTGAAATGTGCTCAAAATAGAAAATGAAACTGTTGCTTTGTTAATGGTTATGATGGAAAAATATTGCTGACTTATTTTCATTGCTTGAATTGATTGGATACAAAATAATGTTCTGTTGCATCTTCAAAAGTTGACTTTTTTAAAAAGTGAAGTGCCACAAGTGAAAATGCAGTGATTTCTATTTGACTGCAAAGGCCTATTAGATTTCTTTGTACCATTAGTCAACAAAACTCAAAGCCAATTTTGTAAGTTCGAAAAGATGTTGTGGTTTTCTGAGTGGTGGCTAAGTGGTAAAAACAATCTGCAGGTCCCTGAACTCCATAAAAGCTAACTAATTGAACAACACTTTATTCAGTAAGTTAGTTTTATGTACTTAACAGCTTTCACTGTGTTAAGCAAAAGCAATGACTGGAATATGTATTTACACCAGGGCAGTGGCGTCACTAGGGGGGTGCGGACCGCACCGGGTGACACCATCACAAGGGGTGACACCAAAATGCTTTTACATTTTGGGTTTTAGGAAAAGGTTTTCCTTTTTTTTTTTTGGTTGAACAGATAATTTTTACAGGGTTTACCTTTTTTTTTGGTTGAACAGATAATTTTTACAGGGTTTTCCTTTTT
>JAFIDM010002131.1:78079863-78126066 GCA_023159025.1 Thereuonema tuberculata | reverse complement strand
ACGTGTCGACAATCGGAACTAAATTGTTTTCTGTACAGTAGCGCCACGCCACAGGGCGTCGACAATCGGAACTAAATTGTTGTTCTGTATGTGTTTTTAAGTATGGGCATACATGAGGTCATCGAGAGCCACATTCTGAATTTTCAAATGTATAAAGACCCACACCATAGAGTCACGTTCCATAGTATTAAATACACAAATTCAAATTTAATTACATTTTTACCCACATCATAACTGCTATATAAAGTATAAAAAATACGTATAGAAGTAAATAAAAATGAAAAAGAAAACAAATATTAAATTTTGGACTAATTATTTTGAATTTTTTTTTTTTTTTTTAATTCTGTATTTTTATCAAGAGATATTGGAAGCCGCATTTGCCCACGTTCCCCCCAGAAGCAGAATATCAAGTGATGGCGCGACATTGTCGCAGAACAAAAATGAGGGCTGCAGAAAGATATCATATAGAACAGAGGTGGGCAAGACATCGATTGCGGTTGTGGATTTGGAGATATTGTTTTTTTTTTGGTTGTCGATTTGGAGATTCCATTTTTTTTTTTTTTAGTCTTAAGGTGACCGCACCACTTGGAGTATATTTGAGGTAGCTCTTACTTACAAAAGTCTGCCCCCTGGTATAGAATGAACGTTTTTTGGGGATATAAATGAAAAAAACGCCTGCACCCTCAGAAAGTTTTCGTCTTAGCATCAATCGTTGCAGAAAGATAAAAAACATTCTGCCTCCGGGAAGCTCCATCCGAAAACAAGTGCAAGTCGATCATCACTAATCCAGTTCCACAGATAATTCGGATGTAATTTCAAATTTCCCTGGATGGTCATACCAACCTCATGCTGCTGTTTGGTGATGCTACATCAACACTGTTGGCATCATTTGGAAACACAGGCAAGCCATTCCTATTTGTTTTTCTGCATTTATTATTATAACCTGCTCCATTTAGCCCCAGTCAGGTTTCCAATGAATAAAGGAAATGGTGTAAAATGCAAACACTGTCCCTAACGGAAAAGGTTGAACTTCTGAAAATGAGAGAAGCTATGTCTGTTAAGAAGCTTGTATAAATTATACAGCATGGGATCTTTGACATTTCATTACAAAGAAACAAAGAAAAATTGAGCATTTTTTTTGCTAACCGTGAAATAAAGTAATGTGTGTATAAGGAAAACAATGAAGGACAGAAAAAGTTTAGAACTAGATAAGTTATGATGAATTGGTTTTAATGATTTACACAGTATTTTAAAGGTAGGATGAGATGGTTAGCTGTTGGGTTTATTCTAACCATCTATGATATGGCAAAATCATCAATCCAGCAGTAGAGACTGTCCTAATGATGCTAGTTTAGTTATGATCGACTGTACTTCTTTATATTCAAGATTTCTATCTAACCAACAAGTAAGGGGGATGTTAAATTAAGAATTATTGTTATTAATATTCATTTTAGAAAAATGATTTCTAATAAGTGCCAAAATAATCAATTTACTTGGTTCCCATGTATAAATTTAGGAGTGGGAGATAAGAAAAAAAAATGTTCCCAAGAACATCCACTTTTAAATAAATGATATTGAAAATAAAATACAATCATTTTCATCTTCTCTTGCTTAAACAAATTGAAAACTGATTTATTAAGCAACTCAAAGATACTATTTTTCAACACAGTTTTGTAAATTCTTCCTGATAAATCTTACCAGCATTCATCCATCAGAGATGAAGTAACATTTACATCATTGGTTAAAACACAAATTATAAAAACAATTTTCCTCCTTGACTTCAAGAAAAATACTTTATCAGAATGTCTTAATGTAGGAATGATAAAATTGAGTGCAAAATGCATTACCAGAACACAGCAGTACAGTCTGATTAAATGAGGCTTAAGTTTTCAATGCATTCAAGTGTCAACTGCATCTGATAATGTTAAAACTTACCCCAACTTATATTAAGGGAGATACACACAATAACAGAAATGCCTGCTGAAAAGATGCACCACAGATACATTTTTACAAATCTTCGGTATGTGGTTTGTCCTGTGAGATATATATATATATATATATATATATATATATAGTGTGTGTGTAAATAGGAAGTCGGCTATCCTTTAATTGGCAATACAATTGCAGATAAAACACATGTTGTCAGGTACCAATTAAAAAAAACTTAAGACCGCCATGATTTCCGAAAGGCAAGATTTAGCAGGGACTTCTATGACTAGAAAGGCCAAAATTGTAGATATTGCAAGAGGAACAGTTATGTAAGATTACAGCTGCCTCTTGAACAGAAAAATTTGTTATGGAAACTGTGGATGTAAAAAGACATCCAACAAGAATTACTGAGTAATAATTCTGAGTCAAAACGTCAAACCACAGCAGAATTAAATATCAGTCCAGAAGATCTCATTTCGACCAGACCAATGTGTTGGGAACTACACATTAAATATTATAACCATGCTGCAATAGGCGAACCTCTCATTACTGATATCATAGCCAAAAAAAAATGTATATAATGATGCAGAGAACATCAAAATTGAAACCTTGATGACTGGTAACATTTCATTTTGAGATGCCTGGCAGAAGCATACCATCCTGTGTGCTTTGGTTCCAACTGTAAAGCATGGAGACAGGTCTCTGATGGTGTGGGATTCTATATGACGACTCTTTAGGACCTTCTATTAAGAAGAGTTGTGTTAGCACCTGTGCAACATAATCGGGTTGGAAACCCTGAAGTGTCAGTTTGTTTGACCTGCAAATATCACGACTTCTAGGGAGGTAATTAAAGCATGCTAGTTATTCTTGGTTCAAGGATCACCCCACTGCATTTGGTATCGACTGGTCATGAGGTTGTTTCTGTATTCTGCATCCTGTTCTGTGAGTTGAATCAAGATATGGAGACATCGGATATTCGACAAGTGATGCTTTGTGAATTCTTAAGAGGATTATCAGCAGCTGAAGCTAAGGGGAACATATGTAGTGTTTTCGGTGAAGACGCGTAAGCGAAAGGACAGTGCAGTATTGGTTCCAAGAAATTCCATGATGGAGATTAGAATAAAGAATCTCTTAGAGGACGCCATGAACAAGTGGTCTCAGCTGAGGAGGTGAAAGAACTGATTGAGTGTGACCCACAACAAAATTAACGGGAATGGCTGAGAAACTAGGGGTTTATCACAACAATTTTACGCCACCTGGAAGAACTTGGCAAATGCAGAAGATGGACAAATGGGTATCCCATGTTCTCACAGAAGGAATCATGGCTATTTGTTACATAATTTGTTCTTCACTCTAATCTTCATGAAGAAAAAGAACCTTTCTGCAACGAAAAGTGGATAATGTATGACAACAGGAAGCGCACATCATCATGGCTGGAAAAGAGCAAGTCACCGGCAGCAAATCCTAAACTGCCTCTTCAGTTGCGAAAAATTCTTTTGACTGTTTGGTGGTCTACGGCTAGAATTATCCATTGGAACTTTCTTCTTCAGGGACAAATCATTACAGCAGAGATGTATATGACTGAAATGCATCAGAAGCTAAGAAAGATACAGCCTACACTCGTCAATCTAAAAGGTCCCATTTTGCTTCACGATAATGCCAAACTGCTAACAGCAAAACACACCCGTAGAAACTTCACGATCTTGGATATGAGATTTTGCCTCATCTACCTTCTTCACCAACAGATTTTCACCTATGCAGACATTTGGACAACTTCTGAAGAGCAGGAGATACCTCCAAGATTGTGATTTAAAAAGGACATCGAAGGATTCTTGCATTGCTAAACCATGAACATGTGCAAGAAATGAATTTATAGCTCAAGACAGTGTTGGCAAGATTCTACAGATATAGATGGGGGGCCTATTTTGAATAATAAAAATTACACGCAAAACCCAAAAACAGTTTTTGAATTCGTTCACACCAAACCAACATTTTAGGTTTTCCAACCTAATATTTGAACATTCTTTGGGAGTATTTGCCTGCAGTAATGCAAAAATCTTCCTTGATGCTGGTTTCAGGATAATGCACCCATCCATGCTGCAAAGAGCATTACAGATTGGTTTAAAGAGCATGAGGATAAAGTAAAGCACTATCCAGGTGTCCTCCGTCACAAGTTCCCTTAATGTTAAAGAACTTGTATGTTCAACTTCAACAGTAGACAATTGCACGATTTCTTCCACTTTCATGACTGAAAGGCTCGACAGAAATTTTACAGGTGTACAAAATACGTTACCTTTATATATATGGAAGATCTGAATGCAATTTGTCAAATTGCTGCTCAATGCTCAGAATGACCAACTCCATATTAATAAAATATGTACACAAATGGCAAGTATTATTTTGTCTTGATATTGTAGCTACAAATGTTTTGCATTTAAAAATATTAAAAGGCAAATGCTTGCAGTTAAAAACTTTTTTAGTATAACTTCAAGTGTTAAACCAACAATTTGTAAACATCACTATTAAATGAAGAAATAAAAAATGTTTGTATTTAACACAAACAGTTCAAATAGCTGAAGTGAATATAGGAAATTCAAATTTCAGAGTAAAACATCTCAAAATTGTGCAGCAAATATGTGCAAGCTGCATTCCTTTGGAATTGTTTTACAATCATATCTATGTATTATTCTTATTTCATTCAATATTTAAGTAAGAATTTCCACTTGTTCTTTAATTATTATACATGTTTACATTTTCATTGTCTAAATTACTTCATCAACAAATACTTTAAAAGCGTCAAATTGCAATATTTATATTTTACAGTAGGCACGTCAAGTAGTAGCTTATTTACATAAGAAAATAAAAGTGCAATTCTTCCAGATCATCTAAACCAAGGGTCGGCAACCTTTTGTTGTAAGAGGGCCAAATATTTTATGTGGGGATTACTGCGGGCTGCACTTGGGCCAAACAGGAAAATCTTATTTTAACAACCAAAAAAAAAAAAAAAACAATTATACTCATACTGAGTAACCCTCCAAAACGCTTCACGAGCCACGGGTTGCCGACCGGTGATCTAAACGCTCTTCGTTTCATCAAGTCTAAGGATTTCTACTATCATATAGCTTATGGGATGTTTATTATAAATAACTGATCAAAAACATAACGTAACTGAAGTATTTTAATCATCTGGTTATTTTATAAAACATTTTTTTTTTTTTTTTACAAATAAAACAAAAATAAATTTCTTATTAATAAAAATAATATTTAAGTTGTCATAAACTGCTTTAAATGCATTTCTGCACAAATTAAAAAAAAATCATAGAAAAAGAAATAAAACAAAAATAAGCATAATTAACTTATTTTTCACTGTACACAAGACACACTTAAGATTTACAGTTTCAGGCCACAAAAATTAACCCAAATCTTTCTCTTTGTTCTGTTTTTGTTACTTGGCATTTCAATAAATAAATAAATTTATTATACATTTAAAAATAACTTTATAATATACAATGTCTTTATTTCCTTTCTAATTTTTTTTTTCTTAAGGTGAATTCCAACATTTCTTTTCCCAATAAATTTAAAACAATTTTTTGTAATGTATTACGTACGTTTGCTTATACTATGTAAAATGTACATCAGATGCTATTCAGTCACTCAGACACGTAATCAGTGATATTAATAGGAATTAACAATGTATCACAATGATTTGTATTAGGCTCAACAACTGGTCCAACACGTTCTTTAAAGTGTAATTGATTTTTAAGAGAAACTTTGCCATTACTTACATTAAAATAAAAAGTTTCAGAAGTTTTACATCCTCTTAAGTATCTACCTAGGTCTTTTTAAGTCTGAATATCTGCCAATTCAGATAAAACCATCCATATTTTAAATGTATATTATTCAGATAAATAAAGTGATTATTATTAAAAGTAACTCTACATTTCCATAGCCCAGTCAATTATATAGGCATTAAAGGCTTCTAAAAAAGAAAACCCCTTCACTGATGATCAAAGAAAAATTATAAATTGTTTCACTACATTGTCCTCAGGTTACTAAAGATTTACTTTTTTCAAATTATTTCATTGAAAACTTTTCTTGGTGAAAATAGGGGGAAATTCCATAAATTAATTAAACTATTATAAATTTGCTGTTTTCTTTTTCTCTCTAGAAATATGCTTAAATGTTCACAAATCACACCAATATTTTTCATGTGGTAACATTTTTCTCTTATGTAGTGAGCGACTTGTGAGCCATGTACTCTTTTTTCACTTTTATATCTGTTTCTTAATCAGTATATATATATATATATATATATATTTTTTTTTTTTTGAATATTCAAATTTTGCCATTTCTTCTCATTTCCAACTGATTTTCCTTAACAGTAAATTTAACATACAATCCCTGAACCATCTGTATTACGAATTCTTCTAAAACTAAAAAAATCTACAACAAAAGTCCTAAAACACAATTGAGCCTAAACATTCAAATTTCTTCAAGTATTTTGTTGCTTCAGAGTTTCCTTCATTCGTTTCAGCATCGCTGGCAAAAGTGCAATATGAGTGTCACCACAGACCGATACACAGTCTTCAAATTCACAACGATATTTTTCAATCTGTGTTTCAGTGGGACTGGAAGGCATTTTATCACGGATTTTATCCTGGCATTGCAGTACACAGCGATGCAAGCGTTCCTAAAACCAAAAAAAATCAATTACTGTAAATATATACAAATATTTGATATGTTTAGAAAAAAATGGATAAATAATGTCAAAATGAGAAAAAAACAATCTTTAAGAATTAAGTTAATTTTTCAGAATTAAATGACAAACTTTAATCATTTTTATTGATAACTAGATGGATACCATCACTTCGCTCCGGAAACCTTGCATGTATAGCATTAAAAAAAAAAAAACCTTTATTTATTTAGCAAATTAATATGGAGATCGGAGAATACATGACTTCCCAGCTCGTTGTGGGCTTCTCCGCTTAACTCAGGTGTATTGTGTGTTGGCACTCACATGGAGGGTTGCCGCAAAAACACTTTCATTTTTGTATGCATCGTCCAAACTCAGAAACGTTTGTTAATGACTCGATAGAACTTTCAAATACCAACATTTTCTCAATATAATGTTCTCTTCCAACTTTTATACTTTTCGTTTAAATTGAGAAAAAGTCAAAATTTGACCCTTTAAAAGGCTTGGAAACCAAAAACTTTTTTCAAAAGATTTTTATAGCATTTTGTTTGTCTTAAAAAAGCTCTATATTTTATCCATTTACATGGCCAATCTATCTTATAGTTTGGTCACAAAACTGGAAAAACAAAGTCTTATGACAATGACAGACAGAATAACGCTTTTATATTTATATTATTGATAATACTTCACTTAATGAAGTACAAAAGGATCTTGTGTGTTGTATTTTCTGCAAAAAAGCTGATTTTAGATACTTAACAATAGCAAATACTCATTATTATTATTTACTAAATACAATGAGAAATTTAAATTCTCCACCTCTTCTCTCAGCAGATCAGTGAGGTTTCCAGTAATTCCTCTTCTGTTAGAAAATTTCAATGTTTTTAATTAAGTCTACAAAATACCTATCCACAGAAGGAAAAGTGGAGAGAGAGAGAAAGCAAATGAAAAATTTCTGCCAGCTGAACTGGGACATGAAGCCCTAAACCTTTAGAATTTTTTTTTTCATCTGAAAAGATCTACAGGGTGGCACATAAGCCTCCATACAGATGAAGTTGCCTTTTCATTTACATTAATTTATCTTTTAGGTTTTAATTCTAAATTTTGTTGTCTGTGACAGTTTGAGAAATGCCATTGACATTAGAGGAGAGAATTGAAGTAATCCTGCTTGTGGGCGACAATATGACCCAGCAGGATGCTCGTTTTTCAATGAACTGCACCCCAACCGTGGTCCTATCATACGTGACACTATAGCTAAGTTTAAGGAAATGGGTATTGTTATGACCTGTAGGGAGACTTATGCACCACCCTGTACAACATTTCTATAGCTGTCAACGGATTATTGATATTTTGGATTCAACTCAAGAAATACTACTGTGAAAATTCACTGTACTTTTTTCTTCTCTTTGGAACCTTCCATGGGATACATAGTGAGGGAGGGCTTATCCTTCTCTAATAATGATGGTACATCCACCTAACATGAGGCATTTGTGACAAAATATTAAGTTGAAAAGCAAAATATTGGAAACTTAAAAGGTTTCAATTTATTTATAAAGTTATTCAAACCAAGAAAATGGAAAGTAATACAACAGTTCAGTTCTATGTTGAAAAGATCCAAATGGCTAGATCAGGAGTTCTCAACTGGGGTCCATGTAATATCTTCGGGTCCACAGGCAAAAAATAACAAATTGGGGGTCCATGGGGCAATTCCACTTCAGAACGGTTGTTATTACTCAAAATAAAATTTTTACTGTAATTTACCCCACATTGAAATAAGTAGAGAATATATATGAATGATTCTTTCTAACTTTATTTATTTTATATTTCTTTTTCGCCTATCTACTCAACCATCGGTCAGTACTTATCAGCAGGGCCGTCGCGTGGTTTGTTGGCGCCCAGGGCAAGATTTCGTCAGACGCCCTACATTTGATATTTGCGCCTCCCCCACCATACCAAAAATCTAAAACCAAAAAAAAAAAACGGAATCTCCAATTCAACAACCAAAAAAAACAAAACCGGAATTCCAAATTTTTTTTATTTTTTTGCCGCGGCGCCCAGGAATTTCCAATTCAACAACCCCAAAAAAAAACGGAATTTTCAATTTTTTTTATTTTTGCCATTGCCTCAGCACCCAGGGTGATCGCCCTGGTCGCCTTGCTCATGCGACGGCTCTGCTTATCAGATATATTTGAAAAATTAAATTTACTTAATAAATAGCTCCTAGGAAAAGATTCTGATTTCATATCAAGTAAAGGTGCTGTTACTGTTTTTCTGAGAAAATTACAGTTGTACAAAAATAATATCAGGCGTTGCGCATTTCAACAGTTTCCTTGTTTGGCTTCGATTAGCAGCGATTTGCACGATGAAGACCTTATATCATATAGGAATATTTGGAAAATATGCACGAAGGTATGCAAAGTCGGTTTAGTGACCTACTCATGATGGATACACCAACTTGGGTGACAATTCCTTTCGAAGTTAATGTTGCCGATATAGACATTTCTTTGAAAGAGCCCCTCATTGAATTACAAAGTGATGAAATAATGCGTGCAAAATTCGAAGATGGGAAGTATAATATATGGAAAACAAATGATATTGCTAAAAGTACCCATTACTCTGGGATAAAGCACAGCTCTACGTTATTTGCTTTTCCATCATTTTACCTTGTTGAATCAGGATTAGTCGTGTTTCTCACTTATCAAAAGTTCGCAATAGATTTGACATTGTGAAAAGAGATGATCTTCGAATATCGTTAACATCGATGGAACCAGATATAAAGAAACTTGCACAGCGGCATCAACTACAGGGTCTCATTGAATCACATATTTTAACTGAGAATAATTTATTTGCATTAAATTAGTTTTCATTCAAAATAAAGCATAATCATTTACTATTTCTTTGATTATTAATATAATCCCTTTACTTTTTATTAGTGAAAAATGGACTAAACTTTTCTTTTATCGAATAGCTATGAGGGGGTCCACCAAAAAAAAAAAGGGGGGGAAAGGGGTCCATGGGTAAAAAAAGGTTGAGAAACCCTGGGCTAGATGTTAAAAAGGGCAAAAAATAGGCATTTATTAAATAAAAAATCTTCAAAAACTTAAATAGATGCCATCAAACTCTGTTGGAGAACCACAGCTGATTACAATACAATGAAAATAAATTATAAAACAATAAGTATCTATTTTTAGAAGCTGAAATGAAAAGCCTTTCTCAAAAATTCCTTATTCACTAGTCTAAGATTTATCCCATATCTTAGAAAATGGAAGATTTTCATATTGTATGTAATTCTTTCAACTCAGCTGTTACTTTTAATTTATAAATAAATGAATAAATCATAATCCTTTAAATGTTAAGCAATAAACAGAACTTGGGACTCTATCTTGAGAATGTTCAGATTTTAACCTGTTTCTTGATCAAACAAAACAGAGTTATAATATGGTGGCTACCAATAGTTAGTATCATACCATTTTTCCAAATAATGAAGAATGTAAGCTTTAACTCAAGTGGCATTTTTATATTTCTTAAATATATATATATATAGACACACACACAATCTAAATTCCTCATGTTCAAGCTGTCATTACATATATAATATTCTTCAAGCTTCAAATTGTGTAACAAATGCAACCAACCTTTATTCTTTTTTTTTTCCTCTAGTGCTTTCTTCTTAGAAAGTTGGTCTCCCACTCATTTTTCTATGAAACTCGCTTTTCTACAGGGTGGCCGGGAAGTTCTAGCACCCTCTATTATGTAGTAATAAATGTAAAATATTTAGTATGAAACTATTTCCATTGCTGACACTATAATGCAGAAAGACCTAAAACTCAGACCATTTCGCTTGACATTCGTCAACGAGTTATCGGATGGAGACCAGGATCAATGCGTAACAGCATGCCATGCATTGTCAGCACAATTGCCTAATACAGTGTCCCATGCAAAGGTGCTGTTTTCAAATGAATGTGAGATTTATCACAGTTCAAACTCCAGTTTGTAATGAGGGTTCTCTTTTGCCCAAAAGACAATACACAAAGAAATGTTGTCTTTTGGGCAAATAAGAACCCTCATTACGTACTGGAGTTGGAGAAGAATCCACCTCGCATAATGATATGAGCTGCAATGACATCACATCATTTGTTTGGATCATATTTTTTTTATGTTAATGGCGAAACTTATTTACACATTCTTTTAAATAATAACTTCTTTAAAACTCCATTACATCAATTGTGGCGATATTTCGTGTGTCTCACCAGCTCCACTTTGTCGAGCCTTTTTTTAAAAAAATTTCGGTGAGGCACACGAAATATCGAAATATACGATTGATGTAATGGAGTTTTAAAGAAATTATTAAAAAAATTATTTATAATGGCTAAAGAAGAGTTTATTTATTTATACAAGTTACAAACACGGTTAATCCCACAGCTTCAAGATGTGGGTATCATGCAATGCATATGGCTACAGCAGGACATGCAATGCATATGGCTACTCACTTTGCTTTTACTGTGTGCAGGTTTCTTCATGAAATTTTCCAGGATGTTGGATTGGTCGTGGTACTCCAGCATCGCCAGCTCCATTGAAATGGTCATCACGAAGTCCTGACTTCACAACGCCTGACAACTCATTGTGGGGAATCATCAAGGCTTACATGTCTGAACATCGTTATGCTACAAGAATTGCGCAATGCAGTTGAGGACGCATTTCGATCATCACGGCATATGAACTTGTGTGTACAGTATGATGGCAAACACACCTTTGCATTGAACACTTATTGTGTAATATTTTCTTAAAAAATGACTACCAATTAAGGGGTACGGGAACTTCTCGGCCACATTGTAGATTAGAGCACTGTTGAAACAATAGTGAAATGTCAATAAGGAGTTTCATTTCCACCTGAATTACTTCCATGTTTTCTCATTCATTCGAGGATAACAACAGGTAATCCATCAGTTTTATATTTAATTTCCTCACATGTGATAAATGAAAGTCATTTTGTCTGGATGTGTGGGAATGTTTCTATCTTTTCTAACTTCAAGTAACATTCAGGAATTTTTCATATAAAATTAAACAAGGGTAAAAAACGTTTCCTGTTGTACACGAAACCATCGCAATCCCGTACGTTTTGTTTTCGGCCGCCTTCAACGAGATAGGAAGTTACCACAGATTGAAAGTCATATTTTTACCTACCTACCTACCTTTACAAAGTCTAATCTTTCCAATAAGGAATCAGTTGTGTCTCTCCAACTGATAGTTTGAGCTGTAGAGGTGTTTCATTGTCAGCCACTTCCAATTACACAAGAAGCAACCACAGATCAGAACTCCAATTAACTGTTCCAATAAGGGATCAATAAGTCATGAGTAGTTGTAGGACTTACAGTTTGGGCTGCAGATGTGGCAATAGACAGATGAACAGAACTTTCTTAAAAGCTTCCCCCCTTTGCACTTTGTGTACAGCGTTGCTATAGTATGCTCAGAGAAAGAAGTATTACCTAATAAGGAAGTAAATGGATCACTTAGTTGATCCTGCAACTCATTGCTGCAGAAAGCAATATGGCAGCATCATAAGAACAGATTACTGTAAGGCCTGTACCGCCAAGCTAGATATATAATTTGGGACGTTTTCCACTAATTTAAGAGTCAGGGTGAGGGAATATGTATTTATGAATTACTAGGAAGATTGGATATTGCTACAAATTTGTCCCATTTGACGGTGAAGAGATTTGTCAACGAGAGAAAATCGACGGGATCCGGTCATTTTTCCTCACCTGTGCATTTCATTGGATATGGATGATATTTATAAAAGAATATGAATAATAATATAATAATAATAACAGTACATAGGTACGTTAAAGATACAAAGAATAAAAAAAATTCGAAAATTTTGTTCTCTTCTACTTTGATTAGTAGAAACATAGTAGTTACGATGCTTCGCGAAAGGTGTGTCTGAGCATACATGGAAGGAGTAATCCATAACCCACGATTTTCATCTTTATTCAACCGTCGTCCAATAAAAAGACAATAAGCAATTCCTCAAAAAAGAATTTTTAGGAGTTTATAGATTCCTTCAACAAACAATTATACAAAAAAAGAATACTTATTTAAAATACTTTTGAAAAAATGAGAGAATTTGTATTGAAGAACATATATAAGATTTTTTTTTCCTTGTATAGCTAAATAGTTTAAAAATTTAAAGAAAAAATTACCTGAAAATTGCTGACTTCCGACTGAATGTAATTCTGTGCTTTTGATACTTTCTTGGAGCATCTCTCTATACAGTGATGAACTTGATCGATACTAGAATTGTAATCCTGACAACAGTCAGCAGCACACAAGTGCATTGATTGCTAAGTAGAAAACAAAACAAAAACATCATTGGCTGCTGCAAGATATCAGGAATAAAGTTATATTTATTACTGGGATTTGGATAAACTTTGGAAAAAGAGGGACACATGGAGAGAGAAAAAAAAAGAACACATGAATGAGCATGCAGACATATTGGTAAACTGTTATAATTTCCTCTATCTTTCCATGGCCAAATGTTGGCCATGAAATCAAGGCCAACATTTCCCCTCCCTACTTCATAAGTTGAATCGTCCAATGGATGGCAGCATAATATTTAGATAAAAGTAATTTATCATCTGCCTTATCAACTTCCTTTTTATTTTATAAAGTTAGGAAGTCACGGAGGTGAGGCTCCCAGTATTCTGTGATCAATGGTGCTGAAGTTGGATGTTCAGTGTGATGCCCACCTTCCTTTAACCTATGGGGAAAAAACACGATATCGATTTCACAGGTTGAATGTAATCTAGGGCTTATCTTGAAAAGAATCAAAGGAAAAATCCTCAATAACTGCTGGGGATTGAATCCGGCTCTTCCATCCCACACACAAGTCTCTTACTAATTGATCAGGTTTTCTCATTTACAGTATAACAAGATGCAATCATAACTCGAAATTTTTCACTCATTCCTCTAACCTTCTTGATGGGATTATCTATACATGTGCCGTTCCGGCATGGCCTTAAGGTCTAGACGGCAGTCTGCCTTGAGGCAGATATGTCAGAATCTGGGTTTGAAACCCAGCACAGGGCTTGGATGTTTCATTATCTCTTTTCAGTGTTTCATCCATTTCCATGAATGTAAAAGCTAGTTCACCTCCTATGGTGCACCCTGGGTTTAGGTTAAAGAACTAGCAATTCTGGCAACTACACAATTGTCTTGATGTGCTGGCTACTGAATGCTATGGATAAATAAATATATTTTATGTGAATTTTGATCCTAAAATACAAGCAAAGTAACAAAAACAAACACTTTATTGATCTTCCTTAATATAGTGGCAGAAACTGAATTTTGTTTGGAAGATAAATATATTTAAAACTATCCTATGAACTCTGATTTTAACTGAAACATTAATACAACGTATTATAGAATTCACCATAGTTTGATAGAATGTTGTTAAGTAGGGTAAACAAAGCTTCAGCAAGAATTTTCAATTGATGGCACTAACTTAATGCTAATGATACGAAAACTCATAGGATTACCCAGAAATTTGGAATAGGAGAAGTTATGCCGTTTAACCAAAAAATAAATAAATAAAAAAAGTTAGGGGGGGGGGGGGGTCAAAACAAAACGATGACTTTTCAATAAAATAAAAAAAAAAAGGGGACTGGAGGGCAGAATGCGCCTTTTCTTCCATTTTCGGGTGCACTTTTTTTCTTTTGATTCCCAGTTATAAACATTTAACTAGTTTAATCTTTTCTTCCTTCGATTTCAGTGTGAAATTTGTATATTGCATCAGCTATAGTTTGGAACAAGTTCACTAAATGATAAAATGCATGAAAAAAAATGAAAATGATTCGACTTATATCAGAATAACTTCAGCAAAATAGAAATTAGCAAGCTTAGAATATACTACGATGTTCAAAAATCTTTAAAAACATCTTTTAAGGAGACGTTAAATTCAAATTCTAAAATAGAATTTCCAGTTAGCGTCTGCTTAAGGCCTGAAGGTGAAATGGAACAGGTTTACATTCATCATGAAAGAACATCAACATTGAAATAATCTATTTTTTCCCAACTTTTTCAGTGGTTGCTGGATTCTTTCGTATTCTTTACCTGTAATTTACGAAGGTAACTTTTATCTATATCGTTGATTACTTCAGATACAGCGTCCTGCACACGTGCTTGTGTACTCTCCGCCATTTTGAAATGTTCGATTCCCAAGCGGTGATTCTAATAACTAAACGAAAGCGTCATAACTTTCATTTTCGATTACAATAATTATTGCTAAAAGGTAGAAAGTAGAGCGGTATTATTCTATGAAATCTCATCTGCGGAATTAGGCCTAATTTATTTATTTTTTTGGAAGAAAACGATTCGTTATATATCCTAGGAATAAAAGGGATGGAAAACCTCGAGCGTTTTTTGGTAGATATTAAGAAAATTTGAATTTTAAGCGGATCTCTTTGCGGAAGCACACGTGTAAAACAAAGAAAATGGCGGTCTTACAAGCTTTTGGAAAACCGCGGGTCATTCCGAAACGGAAAGTATGTTTCTTTCGGGCGCTTTTCCAAACAAAACATCCTGAAAAATAGCTTATTTAACCTAACCTATAGTTAACTATACGGAAAATGTTTGCTTTTTTTTATATTTTATTTACAAATGAAAAATTGTTTCCGCCAGGTGTTTTTCTTGCCCGCTTCATAACGGCGCTACAACTTCTTATCTTGAAAAAGCGCGAAAGAATTCCAAGGAAATCTGGAATATTCTTAAAATCTACCGAAAAAGCCGGGGTTTTCCATTACTTTTATTCCCAGTATGTATTTATGAATCGTTTTCATGCAAAAAAAATGAAATTAGCCTTTTAATTTAACAGATGAGATTTCTTAGAAACTAACGGTAGGGCTTTAGTTTTCTGGACTATCTTCAATCATTAATGTATAATCCCTATCCATGGGACAAAGCCACTTTGCTGTACACTATTTTCGTTTCCCATTACTTGAAGATTGTTTGTCCGTGAATCCTAAAAATATTATTAATCACCACATTTTTGTAAATTTAAAAAATAAACTTCCAACTTTATACACAGACCTGTGTAATAAAACCACACTATAGCGTGCCTGATAATTTTAAATGGAGAGTTATGATTATTCGTTTGGGTTATTGGGTAGCACACAGAATCAGTGGAATTTCAACGAATTTTCATTATTTTCGAGCCAAACGATTCTGAAGTACTTACTTTTTATTAAAACCCATGGAAAACCCCGGTTTTTGTTGACCTATCTGGACCAAACTTTGCAGAATTACTCTTTAGGATCCTGCGGAAATAACAGGCTACAATTGAAACCCGGACACATCTTCCCTTCCCCTACTTTAATCCCCTTCATACTTTTGTATAATTTCAAGTAGAGGTATGGTTATAGGGTTCAAATTCGCTTGATAGCAATATTTTTTTTTTATTATTATTATTTCCTTTTTTTCCCCTGTTTTTTTTCCTTTCTTTTTTATGTATCACTAGCAACCCGGTAAAAGTGGATTCTCCCACTGAACTCGCGACCGCTTTGTCTCAATCACCCGGTAAAAGTAGATTCTTTGACTGCACCCACGACTGCTTTCAAAACCAGCAAGCGAGTCTATGACACTGTCGCGGGGGTAGCTGGAATTTTTCGGATCCTTCCGGGACATCAGGTTCACCCAGGTCGTTAAAAATGAAAATGTCAGCATCCTCAATACTATACCTATCATTTTACACCTTATTTGTATTCTATGTCTTATGGTTTCGGAGGAGATAAGGCCAGAAAAAAATAAACTTTTCTTTTATATAGATAGATAATTAATTGTCTTTTCTTTTTTTTTTTAATTATTTTGAAATAAAATATTTTTTTATTTTTACGTGTGGGAATTTAAGTAATTTATACTAAAATGACAACACACAAGTCAAGAACGTTTAAAAAGATACTTAAAAATTCCATAGAACCTTTCGGAAAACCCCTCTTCAACTAGGCACTGAATAGGAAAAGTTGAAAGCCTCCATGGAATTTTTAAGTATCTTTTTATAATCTTTTTAAACGTTCTTGACTTGTTGTCCTTTCAGTGTAAATTAAAAAAATATTTTGAAATAAATAATATTCTTCTTAACTTCTTTTTTTTAATTAGGCATATCTCTTCAAACCGCTTTTGTTGGAAACGCGAAATTGCACAGAAATGTTCTTTGTCAATATCGAAAAGAGACGTATCGATTAATTTTCTATTTTCGGTCCTAAAGGTTATAAACGGGGGAGGGGAGCAAACGTTACTGTAGGGTACGTCACAAAATCAGAATATAACATTACTTTGTAATCATCTCGTGCTTTTTTACCAACGGGGAAGGATTGAAGTGATAGGGGTGTGGAGAAGGGCAGAAAAGGATGGAAAGTCTTATATTATCCGAACTCGATATTAATTTCATATCTAGAGATTATCGAGTTACAAAATAGGAATATAACTTTAATTTTAACTACCATGAAGTTTCAAAGTCATCTCACAATTACAATTTCTTCGTCATCAACATCGCAACACCTCTTTTTTGTAACCCGAGGGAACCATGGGTATTTTTGCTAGTTATTAATTCTAATAAAAAGATATATAACTAGAAACTGTTATAGAAGATATGTTAATGCTCATAAACGTACTTATTATAATTAATAATAAAAAGATATATAACTGGACATTGTTATACACTAAAAACTCGTTTATCAGAATCGCGTTTATCCGAAACGATTGTCACATTTTAGAAATACACAAAACCATTTTTTCGTCGCTATAATCAATATTTAATAGCGTACACAAGCGATTATGTAACTATAACTCTATTAAAAACATTAATGACTTCGAGATCGGGCAACCAGTAAAGGACTTCAAAAAGGCAGAAAAGAATATTAGGCAGAAAAGTAATAAACGATTAGAAATTAAAAAAAAAAAAAAAAGTTAAGAAGAATATTAGTTATTATAATTATTTTAATTTATGAAAATAAAATAAAACAAATAAAAAAAATTTTTTTTTAATCTTATTTTTTTTCTCCCTTATACTAATACGCTTTTCTCTTGACGTTGTGTTAATATTAATAAATCCATAAATTTTAATGGTTCAAGTGTTAAGATATGTCTTTTTGCATAAATGCAAAGTATATTTTAGTAAAATGTGAATTTGCCGAAGAAACATTAAAACTACTTTATACGAGTATAAACTTTTAAAATTGCAAACAAAAAAACGTGTTTTAATAGAATTTGTTTTTTATCCACCGGCACCGACTTATCAAGTTAAAGACTAATAAACCAATATTTTAAGATTGCTGGCATTGATTTCCTTTATTTTTCGTTTAAAACTAAGATTTTGATAATAAGAATAATCCTTGAATATAAAGACATCTACTTATTCTCGTTTATTCAACACTACTGTTTGGACATCTTTTAACTCATCTCTTGGTTGTCTTTAGTGTATGAAGGATTAATCTTACATCAATTCAGTATTTCACTTTATTATAAGATAAAAATTTTCTTTAATTTTTATTAATTTTCATTAACTTGAAGTAGCACCGAACTGAAGTATGAAAAAGTATAACAACTATTCTTGCAGCATTCTTCTGGGATTCATCATCTTTCTGGTTATGACAATTCTAAGAATAAAAAAAAAAAGCCTTAATTGAGTCATTATATGAAATCATACAGCAGGGAATATATCTGTGGTGATCTGCCAAAAGGAGTCCCAAATCCTGAAACGGACATTTCTGGGAAAATGAAAAAGTTCAGAGTTGTGTAGTACATAGTGCAGAATGCAAGGTTTTATTTATGTATTGAAGCTGAACTACGTACAGTGGACTTAGATCGGCTTAACATATCATGGATGCATCTAAAATGGATTGACAGAACATGTTCTCCAAATGGCCAATCATGGACTTGCCCCCTTTTGGCAAATCACCATAGAAATTTCCTTGCACAAACGGTTGTTGAACATCTTCCTGAAGTGTTGATATTGCTAAAAGTGATTTAGAAACTTAAAATCAATTTTGAATTTAAAGCATTTCCAAGATACTTTTGTCCAATTTTGTTTGGTGTAAAATCAAATGTTTAATAATGGTGATTTTGAATATGAGCTGTTCTAGGAAGTTTTTTCCATTTTATTTCTCCAAGCGCAATTAGGTATTTCAAAGTTTTTATTATCCATTTTGGTAGTTCAGAAATTGCTTAGATTTGGAATTTCGAGTATTTTCCTATCATTTAAATTTTACTAAGAAATATTAGACTTAATGAAATTGAAAATTTTTTAATAAAAGTTTCGTTTTTATCCGATTCCTTAAGTCTTCAAAAATAAACTTGAAACCTCATAACTAAAATTTACATTTCATTCAAAACATTGTTTCTGCTTCAATCGAAACTACACTATGTATATGGTATTAGCGATATTGGCTGAAGTGCAGAAGACTATATCGCGGCTGGATACATCGACTGCCTTGTTGCCATTTCCCAGCAAGAGGGAAATATTTACTAAGAGTTTAAGCTGTTGATACGAAGCTTATCTTAGCTGTTAGGTTAGGTAAATTGAGTTAACACCCACTCCAGGATATTTATATTGAAAACATTTTGAAAGCAGTATGTCCGGACCGGATGTTTATGTCGGGATCTTCCAAACATCTTGGTAATAGTTCAACGTGAGTTGGTACCAATCTGCACTTTTAAATTAGATTTTATTTAGAAATCCATTCCTCGGTACGTTTATTACTTCATTATAAAGCGTCCGATTTATTACAATTTTCAGCGTTTATTATGTACTTATTTCCCCGGTTTATGACGAAATCGGAGTCCGTCACTTCAGTAACACCTCAGGAGCGTCTTATCCAGATATATCAATGTGTATGCAAATACAAATCTCTTAAGATGTTCATTTACGGCAGTAGGTGCTTTGGAAGTAAACTTAAAATATTTAACATTGTTGAAAAAAAGTACGTTTAGATGTTTTAAGAGATTCTAAAACTAATTCTTAAACTAATTTTAGAATACATTAAATTTTTATAATGAAAAAAATTTTTCGATTTTCTTTCAAGTGTTATGTAATTACCAACGACAATTTTGTTTTAATTAAATGATTACAAATCACTCAATTCTAATGGTTAAATTTGGGATAATTTTTATTTTTCGGATGCCAGAAAAAAATAATTACACTTTTTTGAAACATTTGAAACATTTTTGTAAAATTCTGAAACCAA
Source organism: Thereuonema tuberculata (assembly GCA_023159025.1). Classification (NCBI taxonomy): domain Eukaryota; kingdom Metazoa; phylum Arthropoda; class Chilopoda; order Scutigeromorpha; family Scutigeridae; genus Thereuonema; species Thereuonema tuberculata. The sequence continues at coordinate 78,106,212 of JAFIDM010002131.1, read as the reverse complement.
TTAAATTTCCGTACAGAAGTATTATTGAAAAGCTACATAACATATGGTGGACAATTGTTGGAGTATCTTCAATCTTGTATTGTAGATTTCAACTCATCCTTTGAAGGCACAGTTAGAAATGAAAAATGAAATTTTACAATGTTTCTGGCTATCCATTGTTTTATTTATTATTTTTTTTAAATCTTTATTTATGATTTGGTGGTGGATGAATATGGGTTAATTCAAATTGAAAATTGCATTAAGTCATTCATAAAAGAGGGACTTATTTTGGATAATAATTGATTTCTGTGTTATGTTAGTCATACTTTTTTTTTCCCTATGTCCCGATTTCAGGTGTGTTCTCAGTAATTTAGACTCCCATTGCCAATGGTCTTCCATCTTGAGTTGGGGTTACGGCTGTGAAGGTTAACATGGGTCGGGTGGTGGAATAATTTGCCTCTGGTCCATGCAGTCCACTTCGTACAGATCGAGACAACCCTCGGGGCTCCTTCCGGCCGACCGGTACTTCTGGTGGCGGTCGATCTCCTGTTCCGAACACAGGCAACAGTCGGGAGGAATGGGCATACAAGGCAGGCAAGGCTCGAACGGCTCCTCCATCATTCGCCGCTGAGCGCACTCGTTCTCGTAGACGTCGACCAGTCCCTCGGGAGATCGGTTCACCTACAATCAACAACAAATACACTGTTAACAACAACACTCAAAATTCACACCCGCTCCAGACAAGCCTCATGGTAAAACTAAGCCTTCTGTGCTCCCTGCTTTCACTGGAACATAACCAACCAGAAGAAAATATAATCTATCTTTGATCCCAGATATACCTTCGTGCTATACCTTCGTGTACGCTGCGTAACTTAGCCCTTTCTTTAAGATTGATTTGTAAAACCAATTTTCAGCTTACAAAAACACTTATTTTGGAGTTTCATAAAAATACAACTAACAGATACAAGTTGAAGATTAAAGAAAATAAGACTTAACAGCAATGTCATTGCTTTTCAAAGACGTGTTTCTATTGACGTTATGAATACGCGAATCAACCAAGCCTTTTCTACGGCTTTTTGTATAGAAAAACCAAAGTAGAATTTTATCAAATCCAGACCCCTTCACAATGGCGTCAATTGATTACAAACATACCATTAATATTATGTGAAAAGCAGGAAACACCGAAGACATTTTATTATAAATTATATCCAAAACTTAAAACCGATTTCTGTAACATTCATAGCCTATTTCTATGAATCCCTAACTGGTAAAGGAGTAACAGTCGAAAAGCCTGTAGCCTGTTAAGTCCAAGAACATTTCAATCTTACCACAAAATGGCCTTAAAAAATTGCCAGAGGCTTCTCTACAGATTTAATTGTACTAATCTAGCACCATCTTATTTAAGTTTTTTTTTTTTAATAGAAAATGTAATTGCTGTAGTGACCACTCATGCTTACGTCTAAGTGTGTATGTTCCCCCTCCACAATATCTACTTCCGAGTGAGGTAATTTACTGTTTTCGGCATCAACTGACGAAAATTTCACTATAAAATAGATTCTACTCAGGCCTCTATTTTTGGAAAGCTTAATACTTATACTCTCTTATGCCTAAAAACATTTACATTTCATCACGATTTATTTGCTTTTAAACATTTAAGTGTAGCAATTTACCTTAAAACTCTTAATTTTAAGACTGCTAAGTTATAAAGCGTCTGCTAAGTTACTCAATGAAGCAATAAAGAGTTATCAAACAAGGATCATAAATTTAAAGCACAAATTTTGCCTATATTATACTTAGGGTTCCTTCAATTTATGCTAAAATGTAAAAGATAAATTGGTCACTAGACATTCCATTGCACAGCCCTACCATTAAATTCAGTTGCAGAATAGTTTCCTTTAGTTCATTGATCGCAATTAGATACTTCAAAGGCGATGAAGTGTCAGCTCTTTACTCATCAGCTAATTTATACCAAACCAATAGCTCGTTCAAATAAGTAGCATTTATCTATATTAGGTTTCATTTCCTAAATATCAGTAAACTTTCTTCAATAAGAATGTCACATGCCGTTAACTTAACACCTACAGCTATTTTCTTCGACTGACAGACGGACTTATAAAATCCTACAAGTTAAAACTACATTCTAAACATTTGTTCTACCTTTCTCTAAAATTAATTAAAAGTATTTACTAAATCCTGGGTATTATATGTTTACTATGTTTACAAATTCTGTTCATCCTTGAAGATGCATTTTCGTATTACAATTCAGCCCAAATAAATTACTCCTTGCTTCATTACCGCCAGCTGAAAAAATTGTTTGATAAATATATATAGACTTGAGCAGAAAAATCGCATAGTTGCATTTTTTTTTTTTTATTTTCCTCGCGATTCGCAATTTTTTTTTTAATCAAAATGTCAATTTAAAAATCGTTTCATCACCTATCCAATGATACCACTTAACTGTGTATTGGTCCCTTAAAAACCAAGACAATAACAATAGAACACCCCAAATTGATAAAATCGATGAAAAATCGAATGAGGGCCGTAATTAAGACTAGAGGGAATACCCGTTATTAATAAAGATTGTTTTATAAATGTTTGTATTGAATTTTGTTTTAATCACTATTTCCCAGGCTGCAAGAAAATGAGTTCTGATAGGCTACGAGATTCCTCCAAAAAGCACTCTGCCGACACGCAATACGCACTTTAGTGGTATCATTGGATAGGTGATGAAACGATCTTTAAATTGACATTATTTTGATGCAAAAAAATTGCGAATCGCGAGGAAAATAAAACAAAAAGTAAACAAATGCAACTGTGCGATTTCTGCTATCAAGTGTATATGCATATCATTAGGGTAAAAAAGAAAAACGGTTAGGGTTCTTTTTAGATATTTAATCATTCTTACCTGTCTATATTTCTGGTGTACAAAGAATTCATTTCCAGTGTCTCCTTTCACACAGCAAGGTGGACAATAGGGTGGACAAGGGGGTGGACATGGCGGAGGACAGTCTCGACCAGCGCTATCTCTTTTCGTATCAGGGCTACCACCACTGAAAAGCCTGCCAAGTCTTTGTAAATCTAAATCTTGTGCACCCGATATCCCACCCCGTATGAAATCGGTTCCCCCATTATCGAGCACTTCTCTGAATCCTGGCTTGTAGTCGCTGCCTCCTGGGTAAGACCGAGTCGATTTGTAGCTAAAATTATCCTTCGTAAATTTGTCCATTTCGTGAAGATCTCTATAGCCTGAAATACCGCCTGTGATGAAATCCGTTCCTCCAGCGGGGTAGGAGCTGCTCCCGTCAAACTCTTTGCCAGCTTTTTCCCTTTTATTTCCCAGGGAGTCTTTCCCACCCCTGCTACAGCAAGTTGGAGGACAGTCAGGGGGGCAGGGGGGCTTGCAAATAGGAGGAGCCGGAGGAGAACAAGGTTGTTTGCCAGGGGAAATATGTTGTCTGTCCTCCCGGCACTCGCTGTCCCACATGTTGATATCTCCTGGCTCGGTTTTGTCCAATCGTCGATACCTCTGATGATACGAAGACTGGTATTCTCCGGGTTCGGGTGGTGGGCAAGGTCCGGGACACGGATACCCTCCTTTATTGGGACCTCCACGACCGCAAATCGGTGACCGTGGACAAGGGCAGCAGAAACAGTCCACGCCAGCTGCCTTGTGTTCCTTCACTTGCGTTGCCGCCGGGTACGGTGGGGGCATATCACAGCCCGCAGTCAAGCGCCCACATGGACGACAACATGCAGTAGCCGACATCTGTCGCATTGGTTGTCTAAAGCTAGTGGTGGACAAGTGTCTGCTTGGCATCTGCGGCACACATCGTCCTCGGATATAATCCGTGCCTCCCGACTCTCGATTTCCGGGTTTGTCTTTACCGCAATGCCACCCTTCTGTCCTGCACTCGTGCTGGTGCAGATCAAGGTCTCCGATCGGGTTCTTGCCGACGTCACGTTTCTTGAGATGGTACAAAAACTCGTGATGATTGTCTTCTTCATCCTTCGGCGCGCACACGTCACCACCAGCACTCATGCCGTACACACATTCTGGTGGACAGGTGAGAGGATGGCACGATCTCTTAAATTCTCGTTTTTCGGAGTTACATTCGGCGTGGTCGAACGGATTGGTGTTGGTGTTGCAGCAAGTCTTGTGATAAGCAAAGACCTCTTCCAGGGGATACTGTAATTCCCAGTCGCCAGAATACTCATTCTCCCAGCCTATGTTGGACGCTGCCTTAGCGAAGTCTGGCCAAGGGTTCAGGATGTGGCAAACCATCGGTCGTGGCAAGTAATCAGGGCAGCCTCGCCTCCTTTTCAAGTCGCGGACTTCGTTCAGACGCTGCTCTTCACAAACATGATCGGTTCGTGTGTAATCGTGCATCTGCCAATGATGAGAATAAGCCTCGACTCCATTGATGTCGTAGCAGCCGTCAGCATACTGCAAGTCCTTGTCTGGGTGTGGCTCCGGCATAGGACACGCAGGACAATTGGGATGAGATCGACGGCGGAAATCTTTTTGATCAGCAATGTGGTAAACGTTGTTGTAACCATTCAACAGATCGTCCGTCTGATACGACTGGACGAAGGAGTACAGTTCGTTGGTACCGCTGGGATAAGGACAACAACAGTCATGATTGCGTTCGTATACCAGGAATTCATCTCTTGCCGAAGTTCGCTGTTCGTAGCCTGAAATCAACATAACTTCCGAACTCATTTGGTCGTGGAGGTAGTTAACTTTGTCTGCTGGGTGGGTACACAGATTGTATTTCAGCATCTCCACGGGCGTTGACACATCGTCAACCAATTTCCTCAGCTTCATGCGGGTATCTGGATTACACGTGTTTGGTGGTGGTGGTCCTGCAACTGGAGGCTCGGGTTCCGGTTCCTCCTGTTTTTGATCGCAAGCTTCCTTGGAACTTCCGGCTGGAAGCCGTGGGCTCTCAAGTCCTATTTTCTTAAGCTGGGATGAACGTGGCACTGGTGGCAGGTCTTCGTCACGGTTCCACTGCATCCATTTCCGGCGATATCGGACAGTCCTCCCTGCGGGTTTCTGGCCAATCGGGATGGTTTGAGAGGCAATAGATCGCCAGTGCCATTGAATCTTGGTGTTACTCGATTCTGGGGTCGAGAAAGGCTGCACGAACGACTCAATCTTTTCATCGCCCGTCACCTGATTCCGTCGGCAGAACAGCAGCTCTTTAAATTCGCTGGGGCCGCCTTTGGAAACTTTTCCAGGCAAGGGCCTGGTCCATTCCATATGATCGAAATCGGTCTGCGTAGAAGCAGCCCTTTTGTTGTATTGATTGTGCCAGAATGGTTCGGCTTGAGGCACTGGACACCAGGAGTCACGGGGAGTTAGTTTAATGTCGGAATAAGGCAAATATTTCTTCACTTTTATCTCTGGGATCGGATTGTGGCCGGCGCGGAGGGGAACAGTAGGAACCACATCCCTCTCTTCTTCCGGTTCTTTCTTCTCTTCCGGTATGAGATCGCCCGATGATTCTGGTCCAACTTTAACCACTTCGGGAGCCTCAGGGACAGCGTATTTTTTACGAAGTTCCTCGACTTCTTCATTGGTTAAACTGAAAGAAATATTTAAAAGCCAAATCAAAAGATATCCAAAACAAGTTAAAAATCTTTTCATATGGAGCTCTAGCTTTACTAATACAATTTAAATCCTTTTTAAAACGATCTAATCGATCGGGATTAGCTATTTTTAATTCCACGTAGATATTTTAAGCCATTAACTAAATGATCTACGAAAAAAATAAATGTCCTAATTGTTTTTTAGAAAATAAAGAATTTTTATAAGAGCAACACCATACTAGAGCCGCTTGATTACACCAACAGACAATTCCTATCCTTAAAATCTCCTTACACTTTGATGAAACGAAAAAAAAAATTCGAAATTTTTCTGTTACTAAGTTTAGATAAAAGGAACTTTCTAGTGATAACATTTCAGTTTGGTTAAAATGTTGATGGCTTTTACCTTGATGTAGTTAAGACATATCTTTTCTCTTAATTACCTTGTATAAATTAAGACTTTTACACATTTGCATATTTGTATAGGTGGTATTTACTAAGTCACCTTTCTTTTATATAGAAGTTTTAGGATATAAACTTTCTACATACTTGATCTACGAAAACAAAAAAAAGTATTTGAATGATTGGCGAATATTAGCAGAAACGAGCGTTTAAAAGCATAATCACCAGTTTCTCAATTTATTCATAATCGCATAAGGTGAAGCACTCGGATTAAGTTTGAGATAGGGTGGTCAACCCTACGCCCACCCATCATTAATCCCTGTGAAAAAATCTTTAAAAAGTTTCGCAAAGTTTTGTCTGACCACTACATATCTGGTTATAGCAACATTAAAGAGACTTATGTGAAAAAAAAAAATAATATTTAAATTCCAAACGTTACGATAGCAGTTTCAACACTCTGTTTTCAGCTTAACAAATCCTATTTCTTCAACGCAAAAAACTAAAATAAATATTGATTGTAAAAATGCCTAAGATTTACTTTATTCTTAAAATAAAACTTATTAAACTTATGTCTCATAAACCGCTACTTATTCTGAAGAGACTTCAGGGGAAGTATGTATTAAAAAGTTTTCATGTATTAATTTTCACCTCAACAAGAGGCACAGAATTAATTCCAAAAATTAAATACTTAGTGCTAGGTAAAATGAAAAGATAAAATGAAGTCTTTTTTACTTACTTAACAGATACTTCGTCGTCGTCTTTTTCTTTTGCTTCTTGTAGTCCAAAGGGACCTTTTTGATAGAGGCGCTTCACAGGGGCTTTATCACCATCGGCTTTATTCGGTTGAAATTCAAATCTCCAAACTTCTGTCTTCTTCTTTTTCTCCGGTGGGATGTCGTGCCAACGATTTCTCACGGAATTTAGCACATTCCTCCACTTCTCTTTCTCGGCTTCCTCCGCAGGATTTGGAGCCGCATCCGGAGCGGAATTTTGAGCAGAATTTGGAATGAAATTGGGAGCGATGTTCTCTGGGATGCCCATTTTGAAGAGATGGTGACAGTGAACGCGCACACGACACGCGGCAACAGATTCGAATGATCACCGGCGACTCATACAGCCGTAGTCCAACTAAGAAACGGGACAACTTTGTTACCTAAAAGAAATGTAAATTATAAATTCACTTGAAATATATTAATACTAACTAAATATAACAAACTATATTCAGAACAAGGAAAAATGTTTAGCAACAGCATTTAGATCTGAGAACTGCTTCAATGTGACTGACGCCATTATTGATTGAATCATTAAATCCTCCATTTATTCTGGCTTTCAGTAGCCAACACCCACAAAGGATAGTTCAGATGCTTACCATCTTTACAAAAAGCGAGTAATCACATCGAACAATCGGATAGCAATCGTGTTTACGGAAGGGCATTATTAATTGCATGTTAACAAAGAATTGTGATTCTGTAAATCCTATCCCCACTGAAATTCGTATGTCTTGTTGCCTATTTTTCCCTCACTTCAGCATCAAGATTTTTTAAGTGCCAAAAAAAAATATTCTAACACCACGAAGGCATTTAATACAATATAAACTAAAAAAATAAATAAAATGACTGAAGACTGAAGAAAAAAAAATGACCATTTTAAAGATTATCTATTGGCTTAAAATTCAAACTATCAGTCTAGAAAATAATTTCAAATAAAAGATATTTTAAAAAGCGATGTCTTTAAAACCACGAATTAAAAACTATGGTGTAACCGGGCAAATAGTTCAATCCTTGTTGAGGCCAAAAGGCATAAGTGCCAAGTCCAGGCATCGGAAAAACAAAAATAAAACCCTTTAAATCCCTTCATTGTTAAAATCAAAAAATAGAAATTTTCTGTATCAAACTAAATTACACCTTTGGTGATAAATAGGATAAAATATTTTATTTATAAAAATTACTTGACCACGAAGCGCAGATCGCTTAGAAAGTACTTGTATTTTAATGTGTATCAATTATTTTATGTAATTGTGTGGTGGCCTGAAATTTCACATCTGCATTGTAACGACACACGCGTTACATATTTTAACTATATCGGCCTTAAACTTTTACGTAAGTGAATTGTTTTTCACAGGGGCTCAAAAATTTTCACAGGGATGTATAATGTTTAGAATTTCAGCTAATAACATTTCTAAAGGAAAAATTCTCTTAAGCAGTAACGAATGAAAATTGTTATTTTACAAGTGATATTTGTAGAGCACCTTAAAAATGTATAACACATTCACTCTGAGATTTCCCCAGAATTCAGAGTCCTGTTGTGTCAATGGAGAATAAAAATTGTGATTTTGTATAAAAAAAAATGAAATTTTATACATTGCTGTAAAATCACTGTCGCATCAGCATTAAAATATCCTATAGACTTAAATTCAATTTGAGACAATGTAACATTGTCAGATTATCGTGTTTTGATAAATATACAAGATTTCTGTGGCAGTTTATTTAATCTACAGTATTAAGTACCGGTAATGAAAAATGACAAGACATCAGTAGAAAAATTCCAAGTATATCAAAGAAGTATCAACAGATCTGTACGATGTCATTTTTCCTCAAGCGCGTACATTCCATAAATTTCAAGCTGTATTGCAAACCAAAGGAATTGTTCCAAGAACTACTTAAAACTTGAAAATTGCTGGTGTGTTTCCAAATATCAGAATAACATTAAGGATTTTTCTCTACCTGTGTCAGTAGTTTTAAGTGAACGTTCTTTTAATGTGCTGAAGCAGATCAAAAACTACCACGTTCAACTAGGGGATAAGATCATTTGAATGGCTTAGCTACCCTTAACATTAACCACAATATTGCAAGGCAACTAAATTTTTCAACTATAATAGACGCGTTTGCACAGAAAAAAAGTTTTCTGAAATGAAAACTTAACATTTTTATTTTTTCAATTGGAATGGCACATAACATCTGACGATGTTCCATTTTGTTAAAATTAATGAATCTTTTGTATTAAACTTTCCACTTTATTAACTATTTCATTTCTCTTTCTTGTGTTCTATAACCATTTCTCGCGTAATAAACTTTCAAAACCTATATTTTTGCAAAATTGATCATTTAAATTTTTAACAGTTTCTATAACTATAACTCGACAGATTTTTAAAATCAACAGGGGGCCTGGAAACATCCTAGAAACTATCATACCTCACTTAACCTAACCTACAGTTAAATGCACAGAAAATGTTTGGGTTTTTTATGTTTTATTTACAAATGAAAAATCGATTCCGTCGGATGCTTTTTTTTTGCCCATTTCAAAACGGCGCTAAAACCTGTTGCCTTGAAAATGTGTACATCCGCCGCCTGCGAAAGAGTTCCAAGAAAATCTCGAACCAAAAAAAAGATGGGATTTTCCATCACTTTTATTCCTAGTATGAATTGTTTTCATTCCAAAAATTTGAAATGAGCCTTAATTCCACAGGTGAGATTTAATAGAAAACTATTTACATTTGTCACGTTCAATCCTATAGACTACTATTGATTTAATAAACATTCCCCTCATATCTATATGAAATGATCCTTCAATACGGGAAGTAGTGTTCCACTGAAAACCATCTTTCTTATATTAAGTCTCCAAAATGGTAGCTTCTTTCCTATCATAATTTTCAAATACTTGATATTGGAAGTGAATGCAAAATGAATAACGGATATTTGACTGTAGATGAAATAGCGTTAGGCCTAGAAACTCTTGAACTAACGAAGTACCTGCGGAGTCTTTACTGGTAAGCGATAAAGATTTAAGTTCACAAAAAGGGAATAGACACACTTCAAGAATAAAAAGATCAGCACAAAGATGAGACATCTTGACTATTTTAAAAATTTCCTTAAAATAAAACGAAGTAAAAAATATTGGATATATTCGGGAAATAATTATTAAACTGTCTGCCATTTTACAAATATTAATATCGAAAAATAAGTACTTGTTGATAAAAATTGCAATTCTAGGAAGGACTGATGACGAAGAATTTATTTAAAAACCATTTTGACTTCTATATTAGGATTTTATTTGGGACTATTTTATTCCGCGGAAGCAAACAAGAGGACTCACTGGTGAAAATTCAATAAGAGTTTAAATGTAATAAAAAAAAAAAAAATTAAAAAAATAAAAATAAATAAACAATCGAAAAGTGAAATATTTTCAATTTACTTTTAACTTTAACAAAGTACTTAATGTTTTAACTTAATCCCATTGGGGAGTAATAAAAAATAAATAAAACAAATGTGTTCGAATCAAGTTAATGTTCAAAAATAGGGTTAATCAAAAAGGGAAAATAAAAATCAAAAATCAAAATTTAAAGACTTTATAAAGAGCTCGAAAACTAAATTTGTATTCCTTAATCATTAAATTTAGATTTACAAAATAAAAAAAGTAAATTTGTTCTAAAATAAAATTTAAATAAAATTAAGACATTCTAATTTTATTTTTAAATTTAAATTTTAACATTTTTGTATTAAATAAAGAAAATATAAATTTAAATGTTGTTGAAGATTCTTAATTAGAAATTTTTATTTTAGAAAAAAAGGAATAAATAAATGATGGAGAATTCGTTCTTTTGTAAGAGTTCTTTCGAATAAAGTTTAACAGTTTTATGATATTTAACGTGTGAAATTCTTAAGTGTTCTATAATATTTCAGATAAAATTAATAATATAAAAAATCCAATTTAAATAGCTGACAAATTGAAAATAATAAGAAAATAGAAAAGTTTCTTTCAATCCTAAGTTAAGGCTTAAAATTAAACCTAGTTGTTGGAATACATTTTCGAAAGATAAAATCTTATTTTAAAATACATTAAATTTAGTTTCATTTATTTGCAGTTATATTAAAATAAGAAGAATTCAGTAAAAGAGAAAACGATATATAAACATCGGATTAATTGAAGTTAAATTTCAAATAAAATTTAAAAACTTACATCATCAGGAAATTTTGAACTGAGCCTAAAAAGGATGAGACCAATAACTTGACAATTTCGCCGAATCCACCACGAATAAATCGAATTCGACCGAAGCACGAGGTTTTATACGACGGAGAGTGTATTTTTGTAAAAAGCGTGAACGTTCAGTGTTACACGAACAATTGGTTGAGAATGCAACCTCTGTTTCGCTAATTGCCGCAATGCAAGTCCTTTCAAATTGTCTGGTTGTTTCTTTTGTAATTGGACAATTGATTTTAAATTCCGAATTTAACTTCAGGATTTTGAAAGTGAAATTAATACAGTATTTGCGACACTAATTTACTTTTGAAAAATATGAATGAAAAGAAAGCATATATCCCCATTTTTTTTTTTTTATCTAAGAGCCATGTTAAATTTATTTCATTTAGTGACACGCAATTTAGTAAAAACTTTCCAGGACAAAATGAATAAAAATATTCGACAAATTCAATCTCTTTATAAGTTTTTAGATTCCTATTGTGAAATTTAAAATTTTAAATATAAATTACGTAAATTCTCAGTGTTTCTATCTTTTATTTATGAAAAATATAAAACTTTTATTCTTTATTTAAAAAAAAAATGAATTAACGATTATTAATAATAATAATAAAAAAATCCTTAAATCATGTTAAATAAAAATTATTATGAAAACGGTTTCATTTAATATAAGCTCCTAAAAATATTTTTAACAAATTAAATTTTATTTTCATTTGCTTTTTTTTTTCCTCTTTTCAAACCGGAAATGTGGCTAAACAGGAAGTGGGGCTCAGGTTGCTAAGCAACAATCAGGTCGTCAATATGGCAATCATGACTTAATTTTATACCTTTTAATTTTATTTTTTCTTCCTTTTTTTTTTTTAAATTATCGATCAGATGTAATTTACGACTGAAAAAGCCACGACAAAGAAGTTTTTCATGCTGATTGGAGTTAAAAGTAAATATTCTAATATTAAGCATAAAGTTTTAAAATAAGACTGTAGTTCAAACATTTTAGATTTAGTTTCTAAGAGATTGTTTTGATAATTCTAATTTGAAAACTGCGACTGATAAGGATAGATGGGGTTACAAGAAAAATGAGAAAGTTTCCATTTTTTAAAGTCGTCTTATTGCATTTTAGTATTAAATGCAAATCCTTTACAGGATTCAATATTTAAGGGGATTTTGGCAATAGAATTGGTAAGAATTTATGGGGGGAGGGGACAGATGCTGCAGATAGCTGGGGAAAGAGAAATTGATGATCTTAAAATAAACTGAAGGTGGCAATGAAGCACTGTTGAAGGATGAGAATAAAGCGTTGAATAGGTTCACATTTTCATACTGTACTGAGACGGCGGCAACTGATATTTCAATTCAATAAATTCTCTGATCAGCTGCACAATAAACAACTACACTATAACCTCGTTTATCTGGCCCTCGTTGATCCGGATCAGATTTGTAGACTTTTTTTTTATTAATGTTCACATAGATAATAATTTTAACTATGATAACAAGAACATAACTATAAGTACGCCAAACATTCGCTTTTTATTTTGATTAAATGTACAGTTCCTGCATAGATTGTACAATAAATTATGGTAATAAACATGCTTTTTGTCGAGTTTAAGAAAGCTTTACTAGAGTGTCACTGGGCGTTGAAGCTACAAAACATAGTTTTTTTATGATAATAAACGTCTGTTTATTTAAGGATTTGTTTTGCTTATTACTCATATTACCCGGATTATCTGGATTTTCGATTTTCCGGATTGCCTTTGACTAACTGGGGTTAGTCCGGATAAACGAGGTTGTAGTGTACTTATAAAATACAGAAGGGGATCAATTAGTCATTTTTAATTGTCAAATGAGATCTACGAGTTCGGTAATTACTCTCTTATCAAATAGAATAAACTGAGATTCAGTCTTAACCATAGTTAAGACCTTTTAAGGTTAGTGTAATTCATTTGATAAATTCAAGTATTCGTTAATGGTAAATTCATAATTTCTATAAAAAATGGTAATTGACTCAGGACAAAACTGACATGATAACAAAACAGGAAAATCGAAAGAAATAACACAGAACAGAATTCTCAAAACAAATCAACGAAGTTGGAAACTTCGTAATTACCTTTATGGCATAAAAAGATTTGAAAGATAAATATTACAGTTTATCCTTTGACAGTCTTGTACCAATGAATGGGATGTAAGGTTGCGAACAGTTTCATATTAATTTCGAATGGTTGACTGAACGCCAATAATGGAAAGATTGAGACAAATAAGATGTTAAACTTAATAAAAACGTCGACAACCAGATATCCTATTAGCAAAAACCTAACGACATTGCTGAAATTTATTGACATTTATTGCATAATGTAAGCAAGTCCTTGAATGTGGCACGACAAAAAAAAAAACATTATCGAAAAGTCCAGATTACTTTCTTTTAAAGAACTTGATAAACGGAAGTGTAAGATTTTCTTGAAAATTCTGCAATTACATGTAGAATTACTAAAAATAACTGTATGTGGATTCCTGTCTTAATTCCAACTCGAGAGAAATCGTCAGTGAGAACTTTTAAGCGAATAGTCATTAAAAGAAAAATCGCTGACAAAAAGTTCGCATGTCAAAAATTATTATGGTTCCAGAAAGTGTTTTTTACTGACAAATTTAAAGTGATTACATTAGAAAGGAAAAATAAATATATATATATAAGTATTCCTTTTTTATACTTTTTGCTCAAACATAAATTAGAATAGCGAAGTTATTATAGTGTTAAAATAAAGGGTGAGACAAATTGTATGCTAAATGACATCCTAGTACAGCTGTTTCACGCTAATATGGCGATCATCAGCTAGGATCAGTCATCAGTACACAACCAGGTCTCGGTACTCGGGCCTATACGAGAAAACGTCGGAATCAATGTGGAACCCGAAAAGCTAAACATTGATTCCACATTGATTCCGACGTTTTCTTATACAGGCCCGAGTACCGAGACCTGGTTGTGTACTGATGACTGCTCCTTGCTGATGATCGCCGTATTAGCGTGAAACAGCTGTACTAGGATGCCATTTAGTGAACAACGTGGTCTCAACCTTTCCTTTAATTTTCATTTGATTTTAAATCTAATTAAAAAAAATTAAACCGATACTTTTGGGGGCATATCATACAGTGTGTCCCACGAAAAAGTATCCCGGCTCCAAATTATGATTTCAACCTTCTTTGTTTGTTATTTTCATTCCCATGATCGACGTCAGGGGGTTCTCTTTCGCACATGTTTCTATTGACTGTATTTCACCAATCACTGTGATGCACGTTTCATTTTCACCTCAATCATGTCCTGTAATGCAGCAAAGTTTATTCAATGAAATGTGCATCACATGTGCTAAGAAGAGCCCTCTGACGTCGATCATGGGAATGAAAATGATAAAAGTTGGAATCATAATTCAAAGCCGGGTTACTTTTACATGGAACATCCTGTACAATCTTAAATACGGTAGGTGAGCTACATAAGGCCCAGCTCCTAATAAGGCCCAAGTCTGAAAAATCCCATTAACATCGTATTTTGACGACAGATAGCAGTATTATATCGGAAATGAAGTGAAATCGTCCGTTTCCGACAAAAAACCTCGTGGTATTTACATTTGTGGTATTTGTGTAGATATAGCTTTCATGTTGCTGCCTCCTTTCTACTTTTAACTCCACACTTTTTGAACTAGAGTCCGCTCTGCACGAGGAATGGCTGCGTATTCCCTTGAACAGTGGGCTTAACCTGTCACGTAGGATACAAGCTGTAATTCAGGCGAAGTATGGGCCCTTCTAATAAAGATTTCGTGTCGTTTCACAGCTGTTCGTATTTTTGGTTAGTGGTTACGGAAAAGAACAAATTCTGATATTTTTAGCACTAGAACAGTTTGTTTCTAGCATTATTTAAGTACTTTTGCCCACTAATCACTTTTCGTTTACTAGCTCAGTTAGGTTTATGTAAAATGGTTGTGAAGATGCTACTCGTATCCTAATAAGACCTACTCGGTGACTTAGATGTGAAGATCGCCTTGCCAACATGAGGATGTGTGTGGGATGCTACGCTTACCTGTATGAGGAAAGCATGGACCTAATCGCAGCAGATAACGAAGACATAATGTGCCCAAAGTGCGAACAAACTCACACGAGTAATGTGTTCACATGGGAATTATTTCTTCACCGTTAATATCTGTGTTATAGGCTACAATGTTTTATAGTGCGGGCCTTATTAGGAATACATTGTCCCAATAAGGCCCAGAATGTTATATTACATTCTTTTTCAAAACAGGTTTAATCTAAGGAACTGAAACCATTTTTTTTTCATGCCTAATTATACTACCATCGTTCAGAATTAAAAATTTTAATTCTCACGTGATCGGTTTCTTTGTAATAATTTTATTTCCGTCAGGTGTACCTTATATGGCGCACCTACCTTATTCTTCTGTCTCTAAATGGATGTTGTTTTATTTTCTCCTAGAGTTCATAAATTTACAATGGTGCAACAAAGAAATAATCCAAATAATAGGCAGCCAGAACAACACCCTGTGACGGTCATAGTTTTACCATTTTCGGATCAGAATGCAGTCCTCGACTTCCAACCGACCGATATGATCTGTAAGGGGCAGATCCGAGTGAGTGAAGATGATACAGAGGAGACTCTTTCTCAAAAAGTGACCCAATTTCTCGAGAGAGCTCTTCCCGCGTACGCAGGCGGCTTCGAATGTGCTCATTCACGGCATAACTTGCTTCAACCCCAGTGGGTGCTTTCTGAGAGGGTGTTTTCCATTCGGTTAACATCACCCTATCCACGTTTACATATCATCTCATCGGTCCTGCCTCCATTTTCACTTCTCCATCCAAATGTAAGTAAAAGAATTATAGCATAAGCAAAATATAAGGTTAACACCAAGTAAAAAAAAAAAAATTACAATAGTTTGCTTTGAGAAAGTGAGATCTAATATCTAATATCTAGTGGTGTAGTTCTGAGAAAGAAGGCGATTTATTATTCGAAATAGTCCACAATTTATAATATTTTATTTCCATTAAATATAGTTTAGACAACAGTATTTGTATCATTTATTCCACAACAAGTCATTTAATTGAATTTTTAAAAACTTCATATTGTTTTTATTTGTATGTATAATGGGTTTTCATTTTTAATTCCAATCAAACCTGCACGCATGAAAAGTCTTAACAATATTTTATTCTTATTAGTTACAACAATGTATTAATGTATGTATTGTGAGCAACTCATAATTGGGGAACCGCTGGGAAATTATATTTAAACATCTTAAAGGTTCCTGAATTACGGAGAGCCTCAGTACTTCAGTGGCGGTGAATTTCTTGAAATGAAATTGCTGATACAATAGCAGTTATATCTACTGGGGAAAAAATCAACAAATACACTGTTTAACAAATAATAATCGACGCACCCCGAAAAAATAATCTGATAGTAGTGAAACTTCACTAGCAAAAAAGACCGAATATGCAAATGATCAAAAATTCGCACCCAATAAATGATTACAGCGCATTGGAACTGAGCAGCGTGATGTTGTATATAAAGAGTGAATCTTGTTTTCAGAAACAAAACTTCCAGTGATTATAATTGCGTTTTCCTATCTTGACTGTAATAATGTCTCGCTGGGGAATTCATGGCCACTACGACCATATGACCGAGTTTGAAAGAGGACGTGCCGTCAGACTACAAGAGGCGGGATGGACAAACCGACGAATCGCTCGACATTTGGGTCGGAGCGATGCGGTAATTAGACGATGCTGGCAAGAATAGGTCCTGAACTGCAGATTTCAGCGACAAAGAGGGCAGCGAACGGCCCAGGGCAATGACAGAAAGGGAAGATAGAGCGATTGTTAGAGCAGCTGTTGTAGCACCAGATTCGTTTTTATCCACCGTGTGACCAATACTGAAGTGACTCCCGGATCATTAGTAGAAGAATATGGGAGCAGAATCTATGCTCGCGGCGCCCACTATGCCGCCTACCACTGACCAATAAGCACCGTTAAGAGTGATTGTAGTGGTGTCGCGCACGATCAACGTGGAATCGTGCTGATTGGAGAGAATTGTCTTCAGTCATGAATCCGGGTTTGAACTGAGCACCGACGACCACCGCAGACGTGTCTAGAGATGTGTCGGACATCGTCAGGATCCCACTCTTGCTAAAGCATGCCACATGACCGACAACAGGGAGTTATGGTCCGGGGTGCTATTTCGTCTGATAACCGGACCCTCTTGGTAGTCCTCTGTGGCAGCCTCTCAGCACAGTGGTATGTTGACGAAATTTCCTTTCGCGGTACCCCAGGCTACCAAGAAAATCATCCACCAATTCTGTCAATCAATACCACGACGGGTAACAGCTTGTATCCAGGCCAAGGGTGAACCTACGCCATACTGACCTGTTCACTTTATGTAGCTCTTTCTGTCCAATAAATCATCCAATTCTGAAATTCTAATCATTTCGTTTTCTGTACATGTACATTAAACGCCCCAAATTTTGTCTGAATTGGATAATTCCTTCTTGTTGCGTCGATTTCTTTTGTCAAAGAGTGTATGTTTTTTTTCCCCAGTAGATATAACTGTTTGTATCAGCAATAACGAATACAAAACAACATAACAGACCAGTAGAGGGTCACGCCCATACTAAGGCGCACCCAAGATTAGGCTTTTGGAGGAGGGTATTTGAAATTGCACTTGAGAGAGGAGTTAGATATAAAAAGTATCAAAGAGTAGCAGTCCCCTTAGCCCCCTCCCCCGTGTGTGTGCCACATGTCGTCGCAAATCACATGGGACAAGACCAAAGCGAAAGCATTGATATTTTAGCATTACTGGCAATATATATTAGATGGAGTTTGAGATTCAAGAATTCCTAAATTCTGTCGATTCGAGAGTGAAGCCGAGACTATCTCTTGAGTACATTTCAAATTAATCTAAAGACGAAAGGGGAGGGGCGGGTTTCCACAGAAAATAAAAGCCTAAAATAATTGGCTAAGGATGATAGAAGACAGTAAGAATTAACCAAACAGAAGATAGGTCAGATAGTAAGGAGTGCAAAACGAAACAGAGGTTTCAAGTTCCCACGGGAAAATAAGGTTGTGTAATAAAGAAAACGAAAGGTTGCCATGGCAACTGCGCAAAATTAGAGAAAAATAGGCTGAAAAATAATTTAACAAGAAAAAAAAAAACTTTAACAATATTAAATAATAAATAAGGAAGAGAATAAAATAAGTGAGTTAAAAAAAGAGATAAATAAAACATGAAAAAAAAAATGGCACGACCAAAAGTCCGTCACAGCCCTAAGATTGTTTACATTATATTGCACAATGAGTTCACTTCTGTCTCTGCCGCTTCAGTGGCTATGTCAGCGGCCGAAACAATCAATAGTAATGCTGCAACTATAACTACATCCAATAGGCATTAGTACAGACAAGCTGAGGCGGGCCGGTTTCAAATTGCTCACCTTATATGGGTTTCTAAGTGATGATCTTGCTCCGGCCGTTGATTTTTTTTTTAATGAAACTAGGTCCATGCCGCCAGGTATGACAGCATATTAATGCTAATGGTAAGAGTACTTTTGAAACAATATCAGTAGTTCGATAAGATATCGTTTCACAAGTTTCCAATAAATAAAAAAATCAGTTAAGAACGGGAGTTAACAATCATCGACAACGACAACCCTGAAGTTTCTTTGACTGATCATGATTAATTTCCTAATAATGAAAATTTTTTATGGACACAATTGTGGTGTCACTTGCGTTAAACTCTGAAAAATTAAGTTTTTTTAAGACGTTGTTTAAGACGTAAACTTAATGATTTAAGAAATGTAAGAAAAATTAGTATTAATCGCAAGAAGCCTAAGAAATTATTATGAATAACAGCTTATGTGGCCGAAAATAGAGATCAGACTTTATAAAGATTTTTGCAATGTAATTATGAAATTTGTAGTTGTTTACGTGAAGCAATAGTATTGGAGACTAAAGCAAGGGTTATCAAAGAATTCTCAGGTGCGAGGTATTAATTTTAGTCGCAGATTTAATAATTTGAAAAAAAAAATAAAATAAAGAAAGAATATACACTCTGTGATAAAAAATTCGAAACACAATGAAAGAAGCTTTACAGTTTGAATGAAACTTTGAAAGTGCCATTTGAGTAGAGTTGGAATTTATTCAAATTTCACAGTGTAAAACAATTTTTTCTAGAACTGTAGCAGCATCATTGTTAAATTATTAGTTCTATATTGAGCCGCCTTTTTTCTGCTATGCTTGCTCATATACAGCGTGACATGGAATAAAACAACGTCCTGATGTTGTTTTGTGACATGTCCTAGCATGTCACCGGGAAGTTCAATGGGGGACAAGTCAGGGGACCTGGATGGCTAAGAAAGGTTTGAATTGCATGCAGGCACTTCTGGAAAACGTATGCAGTCCGTTAATTACTCATTTTTACACACGAGGCAATTGACACATTAGAGTTGCAAATTTAATCGCTGTAATGTCTTCGTTTGCTGAGATGCCAGAATATGTTTTCCTTCATATTATTGAATCAACAACATAAGGCCAACAGCAAAAAGTGACTTATCAGATGTTATCTAAATTTTAAATTCTCTTCTATCTTCAACTATTTTGAGGTCTTATTATTCAGTATTTCTTCTTCTACTGAACGAAACTTAGTGTAATTTTCTAGGCTTAGTGTAAAGCATAATCAAAATTTAAAATATTAGGATTTTCAGTCTAATAATATAAGTGATATTTTCTGAATCTTTCTCAGATTGTTAACCCTAATCATGTTCTTTCTCTTCTTTCTTCAAAGCCATTTTTCTTCCAACCTCTGAGCAATCTTCCGTTCACTAGACATTCTGTTCCGTAAGTATTTTCTTAAAGAAATTCTTTAATTAGAAAAATAAATTCAAAATAAATAAAGGGCCCGAAATTGATTTGAGTAAGTGGGACATGATAAAAGCTCTTTAAATGAAAATCGTTCTCTATAAAGCTAACACAAGAAAAATTATGGCCTCTTCTCTTCTGATCTCTACTGTCCTGTACTATTTGAATGCATGTACATGTTTTGTCATGTTAAGATTCCGAATGAGTCTTTTTTGTGGATTATTTTTAATATCGAAATTCAATAAGAAGAAAGTAGTGCAGTGGCGATCAAAATTATAAGGACAAGGGAAAAAGTAGCCAAACTTGGTTACAGTTGGCCGGAAAATTATGCAAATTTTATGGCTGCAAACCAACGATAAATGCAGCATTTTTTATTAGTTTTTATGGAAATATATGGGAAATTCATATTCATAAAATGTATTTTGGATTTAGACAGCCCTGTGATATGGACAAAATTATAAGGACAATGCTATTTGTGTGTTCTAAAAAGCAAAATTTGCATGTTTTTGTTCTGCACACGGCACTCCCAGACGATATAAATGCATAGTAAGAGATTGCGAACGTCGTATTCTATTTTTTCAGTCATGCCACTAGGTACGAAACTTTCGGAGTTTTAGAAAGGGAAAGTGGTTGCTTTTAAAAGTTCAGGACTTACTGTACATCAAATTTCGACAAAGCTGAATAGATCGAGAACGGTTATTTATAATTTTCTTAAAAATCTCGAAAAATATGGACGGCAAAGACGTGTAGGTAGGCCATCTTCTGTTTCTGTGCGTGTGAAAAGAATGATAATAAGGCGAGCTTGCTCCAAAAAACAAACATCAACGGAAATTAAACGGGAATTAAACTTACGATGCAGTGTTCGAACTGTTCGACATGTTTTACAAAAAGAAAAAAAGGTTCGTTATGGAAAACTTATGGCACGACCACCTCTTACAAAAGTTCATAAGAGACTGAGGATGGAGTTTGCCAAAAAATGCATTATTATGGAAAAAGAAGTGCGATGATGTTATCTTTTCTGATGAGAAAAAGTTTAATTTGGATGGACCAGATGGTTTTCGCTACTTCTGGTATGATCTCCGTAAAGAAAAAGAAATTTTCGCAAACCTTAGATTTAGAGGTGGCTCAGTGGCTGGTCTGGGGAGGTTTCGCAACTGGCGGAACTACTCCAATAGTTTTTGTGCAGGGCAAAATGAATTCTGAGAGTTATATTTATATATTGGGCAATAATCTTTTACCAGAAGCACCGTCAATTACGAGTGGAGACTTTTTGTTCCAGCAGGACAATGCCTCAGTACACGTTTCTCAAACTTCGAAAGCATGGTTTGATGCTAATTTTGTGAAACTACTTGACTTGCCGGCCAGAAGTCCAGATCTAAATCCAATGGAAAATCTGTGGGGTATTCTGGCACACGAAGTATACAAAAATGGTATTCAATATCAAAATAAGCAAGAACTTTGTCCTCCATCGAAAAAGCTTGGAAAAAAAATTTCTAAAAACGTTCTGAAGGAACTGTCAAACTCTATGACATCAAGATTGATAAAAGTGATTGAGAAGAAGGGGGAGATTATTAATTATTAGTGTGTTTCAGGCCAAAACATTCATTGTCCTTATAATTTTGTCCAGTTTTTACAATGACATTTTTTATTAAATATGGCAAGACATTCAAATTTTGCATTTTCCAATGTTTTGCATTCTACAATGATTTCTAGCATAAAAAGGCATTTTATGCCTTTAACTTTATTTACTTCACAAATAATTTTTTTCTGTACAATTTTCAGTTGTCCTTTTAATTCTGACCACCACTGTATTAATTAAAATTTTTGTTAATAAGAGTTAGACCCCCAACCCACTGCTTCCGAAAATGAAAGAATTGTAGCATTTTGGACCCTTTTTCTTTTTTGGTTGAAAATTTATTGTTTTGCTTGTAACTGCTAAACGGAAAAGAAAACAACGTTTTTGTTTATGAACAGCTATGACCATCATAACCACTCCCATTCCATATTTCTAGATATTTATGATCCCTCAAGCCAAAACATGTATCTACATCACTCTAGATCAGGGGTGGCCAAACCGTGGCGCATTGGATGATAACAAGTGGCGCATTGCATGCTTTTGATTGTCAAAATAAGATTGTGTTTTTTTTTTTTTTGGTTGTTAAAATAGGATTGACGTTTTTTTTTTTGGTTGTTAAAATTGAGTTGTATGGTGCAACTGAATTCGTCTGTGAAAAAATTGGCGCCTGGTATGCTTAAGGTTGGCCACCACTGCTCTAGATGTACACTCTTAATTACTTAAAGAGTCCACTCAGTGGAGCCATCTAAAGGGCTGAACGCATTATCACGTTTACGCTTACGTCTATGTAATTTAATCGCTTTTGAGACGTAGTTACACTGTCCGGCCACTTTATTAGGTACACTACCTAATAGCGTGTTGGGCCTCCTTTAGCCCTCAAAACAGCCTGAATTCGTCGAGGCATGGATTCCACAAGATGCTGAAAACATTGTTGAGATCCGGGGACTGAGCGGGCCACTACAGCAAGGAAAAGTCATCTTCATCAAACCATACATAGTGATGCGGGCTTTGTGCACCGCTGCATTATCCTGCTGGAAGTAGCCATCTGCATGAGGATAAACTGTTAACATGCACGGTTGCACTTGGTCAGCTACGATGTTCAAGTATGCTCTAGCATCCCGACGTGCCTCCAGAGGTATCAACGGACCCAACGTATGCCAGGAAAATATCCCCCACACCTCCACCAAGACATCTACATAAACGTGATAATGCGTTCAGCATCTTAAAGGTCCGGAATGATCAAATCTAATCATAGAGATTTCAAAGAAGGGTCGGTTTGCAATAGACATATAACTCTATTAACAAAAAGGATGGAGGAGTTAATCGATAAAAAAATTAAATAGCCAGTTATGTTTAAATTAATACAAAATTTTATAATTTCAGATTTTCCAGTGATAATGAATCTGGAGCCGGATCAGGGGCTACCTCAGGGTCTTTGCCCTCTCTCAATCCCTCTTGGAAAAATCTTCCTGATGATCGAGGCAAGTAAAAGGAAAAACTAATGCCACTTATTTTTCAATTGCAAAGAAATCATTGAATATCATAGATTTAATCCTTTCTAAAAAAAATAAAATAAAACGAAACATAATGTACATGATTTAAAAGAAATAAGTAAATAAAACAAAGAATTTTAAAACAGTATTCTTCCGATTTACAAAAAAAAAAAAAAAAGACTAACTAAAGTGACCGCGGCGAGAAATGATCCTCCCAGAATGCAACGCAGATGATAGATTTTCCTTTCCTGGCCTGTCGGTCACATTCAAATGTAAGAGAAAATGGCGGTCGTTGATTCACATTCAACATTTCGACGAGGAAAATGTCTGAAAAATCAAGTAGGGAAATTATTCTTAACGTTGCTCGTCGATTTCAAGAAGATGTATGTGATATTTTTGATATTTCCTATTTTTGATAATTGAGATTGATATTTTCTGCGGAGCTTACGGCATTGATCCTGGAGAAATTAGCCAATGATAATGTGTTTGCGGATTCAACTCTCACCGCGACGATAATAAACAGCTTTTAAAAATGGCCTCTTCTTTATAAAGAATTTGTTTCTTAGACAGTTATTACTCGTTCGATTAATACGTCGCTAATGATATACTGCTTAGCCAGACGAAAGAGATTGGTCACGTGATTTACTGGTCGGTCGGACCTCTTTTTCCGCGTGAAAATAGGGAAGATGGGTATGTGCCGACAATAACAGAAACAAACGACGTATAAAGGAGAGATGCATAAAGTGAAAAATTACTGCATAAAATTCAGTTTAAAATTAATGCGAGAATAAAATACATACACACAGAATAAGAAATACATGTATGATAAACTTTTAGATTGTAATTCTCCTCTTAGGCTTGTTCCATTGTTTTGGCAGTGTGCCAAACCCAGTCTTTATCGCTTGGGCAAGCAGTACTTAACGTCCAAACTTCAATAATGTCATTCGCTGATGGCCAACCTCAGACAGCCTCATAGTTCTGCGGTCTATCAGGCATTAGACACAAAAGAATATTGGGAAGCTATATTTACGAGGGTCGTTCAGTAAGTAATGCAACACATTCCTCGGCTAATATTTGATGATAAAATGTGAAATTTTCTGTATAGTATCTTCAAGCATTCTCGCACTTTCTCAAATTGTTTCATCATTCTCCGCTGTGCGGCAGCATTGTAGGTAGCGTTCAACATGGCATCTGTGAATGAGATGCATTCCAAACAAAGAGCTCTTATGGAATTTCTTTTGGCAGAACAGGAGACCGTGAAAAATATTCACAAGCACCTGCAGAATGACCTATGGAGACCAGGCAGTTGATAAAAGCACTGTGAGTAGTTGGGCGAATCGTCTGTCGTCGTCGGAAGAAGGAAAATGGAAGCGCCAGCCACACACAGCTGTGACTCCCGCAATGTTGCAGCGATCAACTCATAAGCCTATGTGAAGACTCTTAAGACACTGAGAAAACGCTTCCAACATGTTCGTGGTCACGTAGACGTGAGCAAACTTCTCCTGCTCACCGCCAGACCACAATCAAGTCTGTATACTCGCAAGGAGATCCCAGAACTTCACTGGACTGTTCTCCCTCATCCACCCTACAGTCCTGATCTCGCACCTTCGGACTTCTATCTATTCGGATGCACTCCGCGGGAAGCGATATGGCAACGATCAGGAAGTTCTTGATGCTATAGAGGCTGAGGCATAGAACAGTTGAGTGGTACCGTCAAGGCATACAAGCTCTGACATCTCAGTGGCGTAAGGCATAGAATTGAAGGGAGATTAGGTTGAAAAATAGCTTTTTGTAGCTACAGAATTGAGAAACAAGCTGATGTATTTAAAACTAATAAAACAAATCTACTTTGAGAAAAAAAAATGTTGCATTACTTATTGAACGACCCTCGATTTTATCCTTTGATTGGCTATCTTGAAGTAACTGATAGTTTAACATACAGTATTTCAAACGTCCCGAAATAAATTTTTTAACTTCAATTTGGATGTAGTTAAAATTTACGTATTAAATTAAATAAAGTGATCAGGAGGGTGTTACACGTTTTATTTATCAATATTTTACTAATTTTGTATTATTACTTCGCAAACTATTCCCAGTTTACATACTATAAACCTGTTTCTTATTAATTAAAAATTTTTTCGCAGTTTCAAGTATCGTGGAGTTGAACAATATCTAAAGATACTCTATAAAACTTTTAACATATTTTTTTTTCTGTCCAGATCCCATGCAGGCTTTAAAAAACATTATTCAGAAAAACCTGTCTAATTTTACGCATGTGCCCAAGCTATTCCAAGTGGCCGAAAAGATTGCGACTCAAGCGTATTTCGATTGGTTGGATGGATCGCCCATCACTCACCCAGGCCATATCATTATACAAGGAAATCCAGGAGTTGGAAAGACAACAGGAGCGTGGGCGTTAGCAGGTATCCTTTCTTCTCTTTTAATCTTTTGAAACATCGGAATATAAGCATGCTTTGTGAATTACTTCTATTTCAAAATCCAGATCATATTAAGCCTGACTGCCTATGGGATATTGTTGCAAATAGGAAGAATAATACTTACAAACTATTGTCCTCAAAATGAAAGTTGACCGGCGGAAGTTTGAACTGCGCAGTCCTTCCGATAGCTGATCAATTATGTTTTCCTGTCACAATGGACGACGTAGTCTGTTTTCACTGAGAAAGACATGTTGATAACTCCAAATTAAAACTTCTCTCGACTATTTAGCGTTATTTAAATACCAGTTGCTAACAATAAGTATTTATATAAATAAATAAATATATATTATTTATAAATACAATGCTCTTTTGCAAAGTAACAAACCATTAGCACAATGGCGGCGTCCTGTCATAAAATCAGACGGAAGTGCCAGACCAGTCTAATCGATGATACATGCGCAGATCTCACAAAAACAGGGCGGCCATCTCTCATTTGGAGGACAGTTAGTTGAACGTTCATATCTTTATGGTTGTCCTAGCAGCAATTTTCTTCCTCACAGTTTCATTTGATAAAAACGCTTTTATATCCTTCTTTTCAAACAATAATTATTCTTTTCAAACTACATAAATTTTTTTTTGCTTTCTACAGAAACGATAATAGATATATAGCCTGAAATTGGAAAGGCAGTTTCTTTTTCTTTTTAATTGTTTTTGCGAAGCAATATCGAAACGTTTTTCTTAAATGTATCAGCTATCATTTATGTATAGATTCTGTCAGTACATCTTAATCAACTTCAGAAGAGTATTCACAAACGGATTAGCAACTGCCCTAGTAAATTTGACTGAGCGAGTGAGAATATCAATAAATATAAAATCAGTTTTAAAGTAATTTAATATCTAATTTTAAATTGACAACTAAATTAAATTTTCGAAATCATTATCTTAACTAGGGTGACCAGATTTTTACATTGGCAAAGCGGGACACCATTGACCGGGGGGGGGGGGGGAC
>JAFIDM010002131.1:78054326-78079763 GCA_023159025.1 Thereuonema tuberculata | reverse complement strand
AACAACCAAAAAAAAAAAAAAAAAAAGAAATCTCCAGGTTCAACAACCAAAAAAAAAGGAATTCATTAACCACAAAAAAAATCGGGACATTTTTAAAACGCCGCGGGACGCGGGACAAATTGTTAAAAATCGGGACGTCTGGTCACCCTATCTTAACCCAACTACACCTACACAGGGTGAATCTAAAATACGGGGATAAACTGTGGGGGAGAGAGTTCCCCATACCAAATTAAGTAAAAAAAAGGGTCAGATAAACTTATAACTGGAAGTGCATGGTTGCTAAGTTATTCCAATCCAAGAAGCGAAGCCAGACTACAATGGAAACAATAGACATGAACAGTATCTTTATTGGTAGCATGTAGTTCGTACAATACCACAATTTGATCACCACACACGTCATATTACACGGTAGTATAATTCAGTAATGCTACCAATAAAGATCCTGTTCATGTCCACTAAAGTCTGGCTTCGTTTCTCTGGATTGGAATAACTCAGCAACCATGCACTTCCGGTCATATGTTTATCTAACCTTTTTTACTTCATTTGTATGGGGAACCCTCCCACGAAAGTTTGTTCCCCTATTTTTAGATTCACCCTGATAGTGCATGTATGTAATGCAATGAATGTGTGTGATATTGTAATGGTGTTTGTGGGGGAGTCTTGTAGGAGCGAAGAAACAACGAGTCAAGTTTTGGAACTGAACTGAATTAATTTATTAAACAGATAGAAAACATAGGTTTTTATGGATTTTACAAAGATGGATTACATTGGAAGATTAATTAAAAAATATACATCATGTTTGGCTAAAACATAACGTACTTAAACTAATGAAATGGCTGTAACGGAAAAGAATTTAAAAATAAACAGAACAGCAATAATTAGAAAATAGAAAACGAATGATTTAAAATAAATAACGGTAAAGATTAAAAAAATAAAATACATATATACACAGATAAATAATTTCTACAAAAATATTCAAATAAATATGTAAAAATATTTACATATAAATTGTTACAATTTTCCCCCCGACAAGATTTTTTGTCCTCAAAAAAAAAAAAAAAATATTAATAATTCCCATAAAAAAAAATTCCAGTAATAACAAAGAAATTGAGCGAAAATGTAAAAGGTTAAATACTGCAAAAAATTAAATATGAACATAGAAATGTAAACACAGATATAATACACTTAAGTTCAGAATAATCTTATTTACAGTTAAGGACAATTACATTAAAAACAGGAACAAATTGGCTGGCCAGCACAGATAACAGACAGAAAAACTAAAAAAAAATAATACAATTAGACTAGTTGGCAGCTATTGTATTTTTGTAGCGTCGAAAGAGTATTTTTCTTTGTCTTGTTGGATCTACTGATCTGCATCGGATGGAAAGTTCACTGGTTCCCACAGATGAATCGATTCGCACTGAATAAAATAACACACAACAAAAATAATAACAACAAAAATAGTGCTATTACTGAATTCAGTACTTTCAGTACTGAATTCACTAATAATACTATTTTTCCACTAATGACACTTGCGGAGCACATTTTAGGGTCTGGGAATTTTGCGGCCGGAGCGTAGAGTGAGGTTCCCGCTCAAATTTCTCTCCTCACTTAGGGCGGGTAGTTGAGGTTTCAGGGTAATTGTGGGTTCACTGTTTATGTCAGGTGTCGGGCAGATAGGTGGAACAGGTGCAGATGGCTGTCAGGTACGGCTTCATACGGACGATGTGAACTATGTGTGGGTGGGTTGGATTGATCGAACATCCAGGACCTAGATCAGTTTTGTATATGTTACGGGTGAAGTTTGGCGTAAGACGATGAACGGGACCATACCAGGAACATAGGAGATTTTCGGACAGGTCAACTTTCCGGATGGGAGTCTGAACCATACTTTTTGGCCGTCCATGTAACCAGAGCCGTTTCTAGGTGTTCTGCCACCCTAGGCGAGAACTGAAAAATGCCGCCCCCTTCTCTTTTGAATGCCACCCCCAACTAAAAAAAAGACAATCCTATTTTAACAACCAAAAGAAAACAACAGAATCTTCAATTCAACAACCAAAAAAAAAAAAAACCGACAATCCTATTTTCCTATTTTAACAACCAAAAAAAAACCGGAATCCGTCCTTCGGCCGCCCTAAAATTTTGCCGCCCTAGGCGGCCGCCTAGTCTTGCCTAATGGTAGAAATGGCCCTGCATGTAACTAACTAGTCTGTAACACAGCTCGGGGTAGGTTGAGCTTCGGTATGAACATCTGTCAGTGGCGGGAGTCCACGAATCCTTCGACTGTAGCGGGAAATGATGATGTTTCCTCGGCTTGAAGCAGCAAAGACCAGGGTTTAGCACCAAAAGTTGTAATGGTGTTTGTGAGAGAGTTTTTGGAGCGAAGAAACAACGAGTCAAGTTTTGCAACTGAACTGAATTAATTTATTAAACATAAAACACAGGTTCTTATAGATTTTACAAAGTTGGATTTCATTTGAAGATTAATTAAAACATATACATCATGATCGGCTAACGACATAGCGAACTTAAATTAATTAACTAATTAAATGGCTATAACGGAAAAGAATTTAAAAATAAACAGAACAGCAATAATTAGGAAATAGAAAACGAATGATTTAAAATAAATAACGATAAAGATTAAAATGAATAAAATACAGATATATACAGATAAATTCAAATAAATGATTTCTAAAAATATTTACATAGAAACTGTTACAATATTTCTGTATCATTTCATTTTCATATAACGATATTGTTTATGCATATAATTTATGTACAAACGATACAGTGTTTACTGCTTATCTGACGTCCACTATCGTTCAGTCTCTGTAGAACTAATGGAGACAATTTGGCAAGATATGGCGAGTTGACCATCCAGCCGTCCGTTAATCCGACTCAAATCTTACTGCTCAACTCTTAATGCTAAGCCACCTTAATTCATAAATAATACCTCATCACCCTTAAAACATAAATAAATATTTAAAATATGCTTTATACGCAAATTTTCAGAAAGATAATTCGACTTTCCTTTATGAAGCTATGATGAAATAATAATTTTAAAATAACAAAACATGATAACGAGAATTAATTTAACAAAATATGTAAACTAATACAGTTATAAGAATCATATCATTACTTACATCCTGACAAACAATAATCCAATAATTTACTAATAATAATTAATAATTTGAAAATCATTAATCATCATATCATTACGTACAGTACATCATGACAAACAACATCTTACCTTAGTCGTCAATGTTTCATTCTTATCCTATCAACATTGAATAAGAACAGGGGTGTTTGTGGGACCCCAAAAAATCCCCTGAAACTTTTACGGACTTACTACCGACATTTTGGAGTTTCGAGAAGGGGGGGGGGGGGGAAGAAATGAAAAATTACAATTATGAAGTATTGAATGACCTAATTATAAAAGTTCAATGAATTACTTTTTTTGCAAAATTAATAACCATAAATTTTCAAACATATAAACTACTACATTTTATGTAAATATTTTAAATTACCTGAATTAATTCTTTAAAAAAAAATTATCTAATTTCTGCTGCTTTTTTTTATTTTCTGATGTTTGTGGGCTTGTCTTTCTTTTGTGGTGAACTTCATAATTTCCGGGTATCGAAGTTCAAAATCCCCGGAATTCCGGGGTTTCCCCGGAGCACAAACACCCCTGTTAAGAAGGAATATGTCTCGCAATTAAATCATGTTGTTCTCAAACAGATTATTGGTTTATTCACAAATTGTCGTAAACATTTAACCTTAACCGTTTCTTCACAGGAAAATGTATGTATTTTAAGTCAAATCATGAACAGAGACGTTGTATTTAAATCTCAAAGAGCAAATTATATGGCTGTTTTCCCTAAAATTTTTCCATTTATTTTGCAGCATTTTTAGCAGAAGCTGCCATCAGTAAGAGTTCTATTGTGATCGAGGCCCACAGGGATGATTTGGTAGATAGATTCGTGGGTGGCACCGAGTTCAAGACCAACCAGGTGATCCGAGCTGCCCATGGAGGAGTCATCATCTTTGACGAAGTGTATTCCCTCAATAAGCACGCGTCTGTCAATGATTTCGGTAAAGAGGCCGTCACCACCATCATGAAGTACATGATATCGGAAGACGCACCCATCTTTATGTTCCTTGGCTACAAGAAACTGATGGAGGAATTCGTCAACATGAACCTGGGCTTCCAGCGCCGCATCAAGTACACCATCCACTTGGAAGACTACAGCGCCAGCGCATTGGCAGCCATCACCAAAAAAAAACTGGAACAAATGAACTATACGTTTGAGGCTAATATCCCTTTCGAGACATACTTCAACACACTGCCCTCGGGCTACATATCCCTGCGAAATGCTTCTGTGGCTGTGATTCTTATAGAAAAGGCAACGGATCGGGCGAGAAGAAGAACCCTTCGCCTCCCCCACTGCCAGAGGAAGGGAGTTGCAAGAAAGCTGCTGAAAAAAGACTTTGACGATGCCTACAAATCGGTTATCGACGACGCTAAAAATTCGAATAGCGATGACGATGGCAATCTTTATCTTTAATTGTCTTGTTTCACAATGTGGTGCACGTGAGTTTTTGCCTCGTGTTTGTATGTGTGCATGTGTTGTTGTTGTTTTTATTTAATTAAATCATGAAACAAAAAAAGGCAAAGGAAGAAAAAAAAAAGGTAGAATATATGAAAGTTGTAGAAATAACTTTTATCAATTCTTAGACCTAAATTACAAATGTTTAGTTATGTCTCAAATATAATTCGAAAATGTGATATGTTGTAATTAACATAATGTAAAATCTTTTTCGGGTAAATGGTTTTAACATTTTTTTGAACAATGTCGTGAGTTATTTCTTGCAAAGCAGTAAAGACTAGAAACTAATTACTGAAAAGTTAACTAAGCAATTAGATAAAATAATAAAACGACAAAAGTTAACATAAACAATACATTAGATATACTACTTTCCTTTCTTATTTTATTTTAAAGACTTAAACGTTGATTGATTCAGTGTTTTACATCAATTGTCTTTCACAAGGGAAAGTAAGAGTAGAAGAGGTAAACGAACACAAACATTCAAGTCAGCTCTGGGATTCGAAGCCAGGTCCCAAGTTGAACTAGTCGAATACTACTGAATGGCGTTACCAACCGAAACTTCGAGATTTAGAGCGAAGCAGTTGTCGATATTTACCTGTAAAGAGATAGTCTACACACTTTTTTTTTAGGAAAGTTTTAAATCTTATTGAAGGAAAAGGCTTATCTTTTAATTTATTACACTTGGCCCAGCGAAAGAACGACTTTGACCTTGGAGAATACCCATGATCTCTTAATCATTCCAGGACTTAAGTGTATCGAGAGAGACAATGGAAAATGGCGTCTCTCGATCAATCGATCGCTGTTTTCAGCCAAACAAAGCACATTATTGCTAACGTTAATTCTTATTTCGAAAAGGAGAAATCACCGAAACAGGATTAATATCTTATTAGAAAGTTAATGAGCGAACATCAGCTGCGACAGGAATTGGATTAACATCACTGAAAGCTATTCGCCGAGAAGCGAAGCCTGCAGTCCGGCGATTGCAGCCGAGATTGGACTAAAGATCATCTGGTAGAAACTGCAGGAGAAACCGTTAATTATCTCGGTAACTCATTCTTATGATTCATACACCAGTTCTTCTGAATCCGATGAATCTATTTCCACGTTTGAATCTTCATTTCAATCCATAGATTAAAATGAACTTCATGAAATGAACTTAATTTCATATTATTCTTATTCACTATATTCACTATAACTGCTGCGTGAATCATAAAAATTATATCTTATCATATATAAGCTACATAAAAATTCTACACACCAAAAAAAAGGCCCCCCCCCCCCAAAAAAAAAAAAAAAAAGAGCTTCCAATACTATCACCTATTATTTTCTAAATAAAATTAGTTCATTTTCACCTAACAAAAAATAAGTAAATAACTTATTTAACAGTAATTGTCAAATATCAATGTGTTATGAATTTCACATTAGAATCCTTTAATAACTGAATCTAAATGATAATACCTTCTCAGAAATAAAATACAATTTTAGAATTTCTAATGTAATTTATTAAAATACCAATACTAATGAATAATATATGTCTCAATTAAATTCCTATTCAAAAGGAAACAAACAATTGGTAATATACTATAGTTATATTTTAATTTTTAGTTACCATTAATTTGTTTAAGAATTACATTCTATATTGAATCAAATGAATGAAAATAAATACATTTTTGAAATTATATTTCATGAGAAATCAGATTAGTTCAATAAAAGGAATATCGTTTTATCCGTAATCTTCGAACTTCCCCGAAATGTTCACTTTCCCGCCATAAGCACTGACATATACAATCGATTCAAATTCTACTATTGCGCCATCTGGTGTCCACGGTCGACCTTTCGCTGGGAGGAGTTTAATCACAACCCAGATCGATACAACAAAATTCTGTACTTGTCTCTCTGCGATATACAGCGTGTAAATAAATACTTATTATAAACTTCTAGGGCGCCTAGAGGGTTCAGAATGATCACTTTTTTTTATAAGGATTCATGTACAGGCCTTCCTGCCCCGTTTGAGTAGTGATGTATGGTCGAAAAATAACAGAGACTAACGTCGGTTACAGCTTAAGATACACACACTTTATTTACAATTTATATACATGTTGGTCTACTTTGCTGCAGAGGTGAATCACATCTTGGATGTACGCTTCGCAGGATTATTGGGGTAGCTGTACCCGGATGGAGAGTGTCCGCTCGGCTTACAGAGCGATATGATGGGGTGCCACGAATGTATCTTTTGAATTTCGTGATGAAGGAGACCTATGTGAGGATGGTGGCCTCTTCGTTGTCGAACCATCGGCGGGCGGTGTCCGTGAGGGCGAAGGGTAGGTATGCAAATTTGTTGTCGTTTGTCCATCCGTTGAATCGTGCTACACGTTCGAAGTCCCGGAGCCAGGCAAGGGGGTCAGTTGCTGCACCGGAGAATGGGATTGGTTCCCGCTAAAGTAAGGCGAGGGAAGTTCTAGTTGTTGGCGTTCGAGCAGCGTCAGTAACTTGGATCTGGTCGTCTAGTGGGTGGTGAGCGTCGGGGTTATCGGCGGAGTTCAGCATGGTGGGTCCGTGGTTCGGCACCAATGAGACTAGCGTCGGTGTTACAGTAAAGATAATAACACTTTATTTACAATTTTTTTACAGTTTATATACATGTTTGGTGGATTCTCAAGATCTGAGATTTAATATTTAAACATATTACATGTTTAAAGTTAGTATAAATATCCATAAAAAATATTGGGATATTAATAACGGCTTTTATAACTGACAAGACCTTACAGAATTTTTAATTACCTTAATACTACACTGACGGAATCAACTTTTCTTCCGTCAGAAAGGACTAGCATCTACAAAACAACATTTCAATAAAATTAATTATTTGAAGTTTTAAGTTCCACACTGTTAGAAATTACTAAAAAAAAAGTCCTTTTTCTTTTGAAGTTTTTGTTTTTCTTTACTTTTTTTAAGATTTCAATCATTATCCTGTTGTTTATAGCAGAGTCTTTCTTCATTTTATTTTAAAGTGCCCTAATTTAGCAACACACTTTTGATTCGAAATAAAAAAAACAAAATTACAAAAATGAATTATTGTTGAAAGTCGAATATACTCTCATTTTTAATGAAGAGAATAACATTAATAAAAGAATTGGAAAAAAAAAGTCTACACAAGTTGAAATGAAAGGCAAAGTTTATCGCATGCTACAAGTGACATCGGTTCGGTTATTTGAAGGCTGTAAATATTACATCCAAAGAATAAAGGCGATCATGAGACAATTAGGCCTAAGTACGATTGTTACAATAGGTGTTGGTTGCACGAGTACAATCAAAATGATAACCAAATATACATGTAAACAAATATTATTGTAGAGATAAAAAAGTCCAGACACACAAATACTTTAAAAAGTAAACACGAATTAAAACTTTAAAGCACGACCAGGTTTCGAACCGGACATTTACAAGTGTGAAATTCTAACAGACACAAGCCGCTTATAAGACAGTTGACAGAACGAGATGCAAATAGAACGATTTTCTTTAAACGTCCTCTGGTGGCAGGAATCTTAGACCGATTTACCCTGGCCACAGCTATTGACTCCAAAGTATCAAATAACCGTCAATCCTAGAGGTGTTGTTTAAGCTATTCCTTGTAAGGGTTTCCCTTGTAAATACATTTGGGAGACCTGCCAGCCAGTAATGAGACGCTAAGAACTGGGGACTGCAATTACTTGACAGCCTCTCTTGTCAACGATAGCGAACATACCCTTAGTTTAAGGAATCTCCTCATCCTCCACCATGAATTGAACCATTTTCTTCGAAAATAATGAATCCTCGTCATATTAGAAGATCCCTCATCACATTGTTACAATAACTCAATTTCCGAAGAAATCAAAAAGAGACAAGAAAACAAAAGAACAGCACCTGAATCAAATAGAAATTGCCTTTCCGATTCAATTATAATTGAATCCTAATAATTGAGTTGGGTACGGCCGTTTCGTCTTTCTGCGGACTCATCAGCCCAACCCTGCCTCTCCCGATAAAAAGAATCGGAAAGGCAAGATCCTTTTGCTGAGAGCCCCCGCCAATCTGGAAGTGCCCCCCTACCAAAGAAAAACAAGAAAAATAAATTGTTGTGCCTTACGACATCAACCAAATCCTTTTCCTACGACTCTTAGGGATGAAAGGACTTTAATAATAAAGCAGAAGGCTCAAAGAATGTTACTTGAGAAAATAAGGCAAAAAAAGCTAAAGTTTAACGTGCTGTGAGATGAATTGAAGAAACCAAATTTGTTCTTTTGTTTTCTTGTCTCTCTTTGGTTTCTTCAATTCATCTCACAGCACGTTAAACTTTGGCTTTCTTTTGCCTTATTAACTCAATTTTCGTTAATATGGCTTTCCTGTTAAAGATAAGGACCTTATTAATAACCCCTGTAGTTAACTTTATTGCGTCGAATATCGTATAATTTAAATTCTTAAACCTTTCCCTTCCTTTTTTGTTTGTTTGCTTTTATTTGTTTTTTCTTCTTACATATAGTTATCATGCTTACCTCAATAATCCTTTGATTGTGATGATGCTTTGTAAAGTTCGACATGGCAGTTCCCCGCCCAGCCCTTGTCTCTTTGAAGTATCGGGTGGGCTTAAAATAACGAGAGGTGTTCAGAGCCCTCTAACGAGGAATGGACGAATCGTAACAACATTTGGTGGACATACAGAGTGGAACATGCGGTTTCGATTTCTAAAAAAAGAAATTTAGTATTAAAAGTACCCAATAGGAGAAAATGTGGCGCTGTTATCGCACTAATTTGCATAATCGCGTTACGTGTAGAGCGATCATGATAAAAAGAGGCTTGGAGAATTCACATGTTGGAGAATTCACATCATTCGGCAACAAACTGCCTTTTGATGGCTCTTACCTTACATGACCGTGCTTTGTTAGTGAAGCTGTATTATCAGATCTGCCCTTCGGGAATTTCGGCGGTTGAAGACGCTACAAAGAGGACCGATGAGCATAACAAATCTACGAAAGATGATTCAACACTTTGAAACTACTGGAATTCTAGCAGTGCAACCAGGCCGGGGATGCAAAGCTATCAATCACCAATACGTTGAAGAATACAGGAGATTACGAATGTGCAGGGTACCAGCAGTGCATGGGCAATATGATAAGCAAATGGATATCCCATACTCAACGGTGCGGAAAATCCTGCATCAGATATTGAAGTTTTACCCCTATAAAATCTGTCCTCTTCAAGAATTGCGCCCTGGCTGATCACCCGCATTGAATTTGCATTAAGATTCTTAGCGTGCCTGGAAGTGGATGAAGTGGCGGATTTTGTGGAGTGACGAAGCGGACTTTTATTCGAACGGTGATATTAACACACACACTGTCGCTTTTAGGCTGCGACTAATCCATACGTGGGACTGCAGATGCCTATCCACTCGCCGAAAGTCAGAGTGTGGTGCGGCTTTACGTCATCATTTATCATCGGTCGTTATTTTTACGAGGAAACTCACCAAAGTGGACCAGTGATCTGTTCCGTCAATGCTGCATTCCGATATGCTAAAGAACTTTGTGATTCCACAACTGCAGCAAAGAGGATGTCTCGATTCGACCATCTTCATGCAGGATGGTGCATCACCCCACATCGGATGTCAGATACATCATGCGTTGTGGCATCATTTCTCTGATACCAGAATCATAAGCCGTGCATTTCCCACAGCATGGCCACCGAGATCGCCTGATCTCAATCCTTGTGACTTTTGGCTGTGGGCATACGTACTACAACCTTTGCAGCGCCACATTTTCCCCTGTTTGCGACTTTTGGTATTAAATTTCTTTTTTTAGAAATCGAAACCGCATGTTCCACTCTGTATGTCCACCGAATGTTGTTACGATTCGTTCAATACATTCCTCGCTAGAGGGCTCTGAACACCACACCTTATTTTATGCCCACCCGGTATATCAGTTTCTCGGTTACCTGTCGTTTGCGGGTCCACTTTACCTCGAGGGTTCTTCAGTTTCCGGCCTAAGATTCCTGCCACCAGAGGACGATTAAAGAAAATCGTTCTATTTACATCTCGTCCTGTCAATCGTCTTATAAGCGGCTTGTGTCTGTTGGAATTTCACCCTCGTGAATGTCCGGCATGTCCGGTTCGAAACCTGGTCGTGCTTTAAAGTTTTAATGTGTTTTTTGTTTTTAAAGTATTTGTGTGACTGGCCTTTTTTCATCTCGTCATTAAATTCACACACGTTAAATAGTGAACAAATATTTTTGTAACATAATTGAATTAAGCCAACGCACTGGACTAAAATACAAAATTAAACAAAATTACACAATAAAAAGCTCACATTATCGATTTCGTTAGCACTTATGGCTAACTTCTTCGGATGAAATACAAAATGAAAAACATTACAGAAAAATTTCAGTCTTTATGTAGGATTTAGACGAAGACCAAGTGATATTCAAATGACGGATAAGGCAACTATTGCCGGCAGGGAAGGGTGCATCGAAGTCTCAGGGCAGGTTGTTATATTGTCCGAAGTTTGGTTTATTAAGAGTTGCATGTTGGTGATAAAGACTGAAAAATAATAATTGGCTACATTTAATGAATTAATATTTAACGTGCGTGAATAGTTGCCTTATCCGTCATTTGAATATCACCTGGTCTTCGTCAAAATCCTACATAAAGACTGAAATTTTTCTGTAATGTTTTTTATTTTGTATTTCATCCGAAGAAGTTAGCCATAAGTGCTAACGAAATCGATAATGTGAGCTTTTTATTGTGTAATTTTGTTTAATTTTGTATTTTAGTCCAGTGCGTTGGCTTAATTCAATTATGTTAAAAATTATTCACGCACGTTAAATATTAATTCATTAAATATTTTTGTATTTAAAGAAAAAGAAAAAGCATCCTAACCGGTATTTTAATTAAGCATTCTCAAGTATTACAATCACAAATAGCATTTCAGATTAGGGAAGATCGGAAGACTACTATCTCATCAGTGGATCTGTACCTTTTTATAATAATTCATTATCAACTACTGAAGAATGTTAAAAGGCTATAACTTTATAGTCTATATCAGTGGTTCCCAAACTGTGGGTCGCGAGAGGATTTACAAATTAAACAAAAAAAAAAACATGCATTTTTATTTTGTATATAGGAACATAAACACATAAAAAATACAAAATGTTTCAGTAGTTATAAAGTAAAAAAAAAAATTAATGCGATAAATGTCCTGTTTTTCAGAAACTAGCTCTCAGATCTCTGTATTCGATAATGCTGATTTTAATTGCTTAAGAATTTTTAATATTCTCAAACCAAATAATAATTTTGGATTAAGAAATGAAAATTAAGTGAATTATAAATTATTTAGTCAATTAAATTGGAATAACTGTAATGGTAATAGTATCAATAAAATTAAAAAACAACTTACTTTTGAAATAATTTATAAAAAGAAATAAGAAAATTGTTTTAATTATAAATCTTCAATTAATTTCTATTCTCGTTAAAATTTAATTTTCTATTCTCGTTAAAATTTAATTTTCTCTTCTCTTTTTAAAATAAAGTCATAAATAAACTATACAGTCACATCAATTATTCTAGCACCTATAATACAAGAGTGATATGTACATCACACCTAATAGGACTAATTATATTAAAAAAATAAAGAAACAGACAAATTTTTTAATGTAAATTAATAAAAAATGAAAATTAAAAATAATAACTGTGTCTTGTTTGTTTTTGTTTTCTTATTAAAAAGAAAATTTAAATCAGATATTAGTTATATATTAGTTACATTAAAATTTAATATGATTTAATTTTAAAATGTAGAAAATTATTAAGATTTTTATTATTATTAAAATATCTTAATAATTATTAAGATTTAATTGTAAAACGTAGAAAAGATTTAAAGCAGTTTGCTGTAATTTACATACACTATCCGGCCACTTTATTAGTTACACTCCTGCTGTGCGCACAAATGCTGTATCTCACAACAACTCTTCAAGCCGGTGGGGGCAGTGTCATGGTGTGGGGGATGTTTTCCCGGCACACGTTGGGTCCATTGATACCTCTGGAGGCACGTCGGGATGCTAGAGCGTACCAAAACATCGTAGCTGACCAAGTGCAACCATACAAGTTAATAGTTTATCCTCTTGCAGATGGCTACTTCCAGCAGGATAATGCACCGGTGCACAAAGCCCGCATCACTATGGGATAGTTTGAGGAACATGACGATGAGTTTTCCTTGCTGCAGTCCCCGGATCTCAGCCCGAAATTTGTGGGATGAGACGGAACGGGCTGTTTGCTCCAGGCCTACACCTCCATCAAATCTTCAGGAACTGCGTGACACACTCATGTCTGCATGGTACACAATACCTCAACAACGTTTTCAGCATCTTGTGGAATCCACGCCTTGATGAATTCAGGCTGTTTTGAGGGCCACAAGCTACCAGGTAGGTGTACGTAATAAAGTGGCCGGACAGTGTATGTCTATTTAGGTCAATATTCAGAAAAGGACATTTTGTATTTGTATATCGGTAAGTGAGGGACGAGGGCCAAGATCCCTTCAACTTGCTCTCAAACTAAAAAAAAAAAAACGGAAAATAAAATGAGACTAATCTATTTTTTGAAATTTGAGGGCCATGCCCCCCCCCCCTTCCCCATATACGCCCATGATTCACAAAAAATAAAAAAAATGAAAAATCTTAATTAAAAGTATTACAGGCAAATTGAATAGAAATTGATGTAAATGATAAGTTTTTCGATTTTCCAACGAAAGCGAGAGTATTTACTGATAACAGAGTATATTCAGATGGGATTACCAAAGATTTAATATTGATCTATGTTTTAAAAAAAAGAAAAGAGCAATCACGAGAGAAATGACAGCAATTTCATCTTCTAGTTTAATTCTTTACGAATGCTCTGTAAGAATATTTTGTAAGCAATGTTCTTATCACTTCAATGATTTCAATAAAAAAAATTTAACTTTTATTTATTTATTCTTATTAGTATTCAGATTAAGAATTATTTCTTACTTCTTTTACACATTAAGAATTCTCAAGTTTCTTTGTGAGACTATGCAAGCGATGTCTACCTGAAGAGCCAACGCTTCACTATATAAGGGCAATTAAAGCTGAATTCAGCAAAAGATTTGGATGAATGCTTTTAAAATCAAATAAACTTAAAACTTTATCTATAGATATAGGCTTAAATATATTCTGTGACAAAAAAAAAAAAATCGAAGCACCATGAAGAAAGAGTTTAATTTCAATGAACCCTTTGGGATGAGAATTGGAATTGATTCGAATTGCATTGAGAAAAAACAATTTTTATTTGAATAGCAGCGTAGTATTGTATTGCCGGTACGCACCGAAGTGCGAGCTTCGTAGTCGAAGCCTCCGTGTTCCAGGGAGCGCTAGTGTTCCCAAGATGCCGAACCCCTAGCAGACTCCCTAGAATTTCAAGGGAAAGATACTGGGGTGGTTTCCCGTGGCCTTCCCCAGGACGCCATTAAGGAATGACGTCAGACCGAAGAGAAAGTGAAGAAGAGGCTGGACAACACAGGAAAGGAAATTGAAACAGCCATGCCACTGCCGGGATTCGAATCCAGGTACTGGCGCACTGGCCGCCACGGCAGACCGCCGCCGAGACCGCACGGCCACGCCAGCACGGCAGCATAGAATTACCATTATTATATTGTATAGAACCGGTTCTGACTGCTAGGCATATCGATAAACGGCGTGGCATGGAGTCCAAAAACGTTCTAATGTCTTGTGGCAGATCACGGCAAGACTGCTTATTCAAATACCGGATGTCTGATGATTTAATGCAATTGGCACTTGCAGGATCTCCTGCACACATCACTATGCATTTGAAGTTTCTCGAAACACTATGAGAGGAGATCTGCTGTCATAAAATATGGCTCCCCATTACATCAATTGTAATGGTTGTGTGTGTCTCGACAATATTGCCAGAATTTGAGCGATGTCCCAGCGGATGCGATGATCATCACTACACTTCTGGAAGAAGAAGCGGGACTCATCACTAAACACAATATGAGACGAGCAGATCATGTGTCTCGATCACGGCACCACTCCAGATGAAGCATGAGGTATTGGGTTGTTAAAGGCAGACCTCATAAGGAACAACGGGAATGAACCCCAGAGTCTGCAATTAGTCTAGCAATGGTGGTGATGCCGGTTGCTCGATACTGGATGCCGCATCTCTTTAATGGTGGACAGTGAAGTTGTTGGAGCAGTTAGGGCATGCTTCACAACAAACCGATTGTCATTGGTACTGATGGGCTGACCAGAGCCTCGGTGACGAGAATGAGTGCCCTTAAGCAACCATCGACCCTGCTGGCGAGCGATTTGTCTGCATGACAAGCCGAATCCTCACTGTTCCACGATGGGTCCTCTCTCGAAGTCCTGCAATTTTCTCGTAGGGTCTTATGGTCCGACGTCGAAGCATTACAGAATGTAAAAGTTCAACGAAACAGAATATGTTCAGTTAGATTCTGCTGGCGTTTACAGGGGCTAGAAGATGGTCACTTCCATTGATCCGTAGGTGTGATGTTGACGCTTCTTGATAACTAAACTTTTAATCATTTGTATATCTAATGGAAAATAGTAGTAGGAGTTTCATTCAAATTGAACGCTTAATTCCTGGTGCTGCGATTTTTTTGGGTGTATCTATATTATTTATTTTTACTTTACTCATTGTTTCGTACAATTACAATACTAATCAATAGCTCGAGCATTTCTTATTCACTTGCCCTTTTTTTTCGCAAGGATATCAAATTTATATCAAGATTCTAAAGTACTCAAACCTATTAAAATTACATAACGAAAAATCATTTTTTTAATAATCGATGCCAAAACATATTTTAAAGCTAAAAAGAAATCAACAATTGCAGGAACTTTCTAATTGATATTACAAAGTTCTAATAAAGGTTTTAGGTTTTACCTTGAATTTTGAGCCTAGGCTAATCAGATCATTCAGTCTGCATGGTGGTCCTTTATCTCCTAATAACTTTTGAACCTCTAATGGATCTTGTTGAAACATGGTATGCATATTTCAGGATGAGAAACGATCTATCTTTACACTGAACTTTTTCCCGTGCGGTGTCATTGTCGAAAAAACAAATAAGCTGGTGATGGCGACAAATGAAACACTGGATTGCTGTATGTTCTAAACGATGCATATTAATACACCGTTTAGAATTAATCCTCTTTAATATCCGCCAGAATTTATAATAGAATCCGGATACCAGCAATTTAAATTATGCGGATTTTTTTTTTTCAGAAAACGGAAAATTTCTGTTATTTGTATTTAGCAGGAATTATACAGTATACTCTCGATATCTCGAAGTCGAAGGGACGCTAAAAAAATTCGAGATAACAAGGTCATAACCAAAACATAAAAATTCACGTGAAAACACAAGATACTGAATAATATTCTAAAAATTAGAGTCTTGATAGTTGAGAATAAGTATAAATATGTAATGATAGTTGACAATAATTTTAAATAAAGCAATGATAATATTAATTTTTAAAAGTAGTCGAAAATAATTACATTAAATTGAAAAGAATTAGTAAAATACAATGAACTCAAATTCCTAGAATTTCTTTAAAAAATACCTTTATTTGCTTCGACACAAATGAAAGGCGATTTTTGCGGAAAAATTCATTTTTTACTTCGAGAAATATTCGACATAAGGTTTGAGTGAAAACTCTTCGACATAAAAATTAAAATTAATATTAGATGAATACGTAATATCAAGGGGAAAAATAATTTTTCGACATATCAAGAGTTTCGAGTTATCGAAGTTCGAGATGTCAAGAGTACAACTGTAATTTACAAGTAAACGAGTCTTTATCATTTGTATTATTTTCATGATTAAAGAAAAAAAAAAACAACCCCGC
Organism: Thereuonema tuberculata; assembly: GCA_023159025.1. Lineage (NCBI taxonomy): Eukaryota > Metazoa > Arthropoda > Chilopoda > Scutigeromorpha > Scutigeridae > Thereuonema > Thereuonema tuberculata. Next base: position 78,063,246 of record JAFIDM010002131.1, on the reverse strand, counting down.
AAGATATAAGGAAAACGTGAAGTTCTTTTTTTCCCCTATTTCATTTATAAAGAAAATGTCGTGGCTGCACAAGCCAAAAGAGAAACCGCAATGGCATTTAACCAAAAAGACCCAACAGCCAAAAAGACAACGTGTTCAATATATTCTTTAAAAGCAAGGTGACCTTCTATTGATAAGAAATCCTGAACTATTCGAAGACGCCACCATAACGACGTGTCATGTATAACGTAGTTTCTCGGCCACAAATTGATTTTTATCAAAGAACAGCCTGTAACTTGATAGTGGAAAGCACTGAAGAAACTTTAGTGGCGTATTGCTAAATAAACTATTGAAGCTATTACTGTTTCTAAAATTATTTGTATGTAAGCCTATCTTAACCACTTAGATAGGGGTGAGAGCAAACCAAAACGTTTGAAGTCAATGTAACGATTTTTAAATATTTTAGGCCATTTTTTTTTTTAAACGAGAGATGGGGGCAGATACAAATGTTCTTCGTTAATTCTTACTTAACGAATAGGAGTGAAATCGAATCTACAAAGCGAATTCGATTTGATATTAAAAAGATCGTCACTTATTAACGATTAAGAAAAAAAAAAAAAAACTTTTGGCACCTATGGACCGAATAATAGTTAGGAATAATAGTGGAAGAGATTAATTTCTATGGATGAAGAAGGAGGTAAGAGTAATGCCTACATTAACTATAGAGACGGTTTATGTGGGCTACAGTGTTTTGGATGGAAATGCTATTTATTAGCAACCCATTTATGAGCTATTGTGACAGCGACCAAAATATTGGGTAGCTATGGCATCTGTCCACCCACCCACCCCCACTCCCCAATAATAACCCGAACGAAAGGTCGGAATCGACAAACGGACTTTACCATCTTGTTCAGAGGCCCAAACACTGTAGGAATGGGGTATTTTCAGGGATCAATGACCCCCCCCCCTCCAATGTTCGAGATATTTGGCATTGGTTTCATTGGATTTCCGGTATTAGCTTAAATGTTAGAAATGCAACCATTTCATTTCAGTTGTCAGCTATAGCTTGATGGGTAAGGTCTCGAACTCATATGCTGGAGGCTGTCGGTTCGAATCCATTGTTTATTTTTTCTTAATCTTTTTTTTCTCAATGTCGGCATGGAGTTTTTGTTTTTGCTTATTTTCCTAACTTTTTTATTTATTTATTTATTTTATTTTTCCTTACGGTAGGAAAAATAACTTTTTATTATTATTATTATTTTTTATTTTTATTATTGCGTCCTTAAATTTATGCTTTAGCGCAAACTTATATTCACTTGTTTTAAATACTTTTTATTTTAAATTCAATTGTTGTGAAATATCTACTAAAAAACTTTCCTGTTTTCATCATAAAGAAAAATAACAACACTAAGTCTTTGCCATTTTGTTCGAAGCGCCAAAAACAAACGGATGATTTTTTTTTCCTCTTATTTTTTATTATTATTCTTAAATTTTGTTTTTATCTGCGAGAATTTGTAAGTAGGTATCTTCTAATTTATGATTAAGAGAATTATCTTACCAACTTTTCTTAAAATACCAAGATATTCTTGAAAGAGATGTCTTTCTTTATAATGTAAATTTATTTGTTTATAATGCAAGTTCTAGTACTGTCCCTTCGAAGTCTTTTTTTCCTCCATTCAGTTTCTTAAAAAAAAGTTACAATATAAAAAGTTAAAAAAAAAAAGAAAGAAAGAAAGAAAGAAAGAAAATAAAAATCTAGTTTGTTTGTTTCAAACTGCATGAAACATCTACGATATTTGCTATTTCATCAGCTAAAGTCGAATGACCTTCAAGTCATTTTTGTTGAAACTACGAAACAGCAACTATTTCGGATTTACGCGAAAGATTAATAATAATAATAATAAACACTCACTAAGAACACGGTTCCATACTATAAGTACACACCACAAAGCGTTTGTCACCCTCACATAAGCTGTACTGGGACCGCCCCACAGACAAAACCATACATCACAACATATCTGACATCACACTTGTTGATAAGATCAACAAACAGACCTATCTCAGGTACTGCAATATCAATGTCTATTGAAGTGCCTGTCAGCAAGAACCTGAAGAAAACTCACGCAGAGAAGATCAGTAAATATACAGACCTAGCACAAGAGCTCCAGAAGCAGTGGAGGCAGGACCGAGTACGTGTTGTACCCATCGTTCTGTCTGCCACTGGTCTGGTGCCTCACACATTGCACCACAGCCTCAGCACACTAGGACTTCATAAAAACACTTATGCACAACTCCAGAAGGCTGTGATACTCAACACAACACGCATAGTTAGGAAATTTATGGATACAACCACACATCCCTAACCATTCTTGCACACGTCTCTACACTTGGCAATATGTGCTTTGGTCCTTGACCCGCCATGTTGTCTTGCTGGGAAAGCCCAAGGTTTGAAACTCTTACGTAATAAAGTAATGGTACTTTTTAATACTCAAATGGATGATGTATTATTATATGCAAGAGGCGCCCTCTATCAACTTAAAATGGAACAATATAAAAGCAAGAGCAAGATTAATTTGAGGTTGCATAGGGTTTTACAAAAAGAGGATGATACACTGTATCATCCTCTGAGCATGATATTCCGTGGAGTACTGATACTGTAAGTTAATTTTATATATCCTATTTTGTAATGCTCTGTGCAGTCTCAACCTAGTCTTGCTTTTAATCAGAGCAACATAAAAAAACTAACTGTAGGTCAATTTAAAGTTAACCCAATGACCCAGTAAGTATCATCGGATCATTAATTGTAAGTTAGATTCCTTTAATTAAGCATTTTAAATTTTACAATTCCTTTGTTTAGTCGTGATGATATCCTCTCATTACGAAACGTTCTCTGGAATGAATTTCAAGTTATGTTATTTATTACTATTTAATTCAAAAACAACTATTCTACGAGTAGTTTTCCACGGTTAGTCTTTTACTAGAAATGGATATTTATTTTCTTTCATTGACTGATAAAACTCAATCTCATCAGACATCAAAGGATATCGCGCTAGAAAATTAAGATCCTTTCAAGTTAAAAACGGAGTGTTTTGGACTAATGTATTTCATCAGTGTAATCACCCGATCTTTTCCTTGGCCCGATCGTTCAGCCACACACGCCCCGAAGAGATGCAGACGCCCAAGATGAGCAGCCGAGATACACGAGTCAGAAGGACTAGGGGAAAAGTCGAGGTCATTTGGAGTAATCAGAAGCTATCCTCTTACCGCAGGACAGAGGTCTCTCTGACGTCACAGCGTCCTCTTTATAAAAGTCAGTCGGCGCTGCTGTTGGTCTCAGCATCGTTCCATTCAGTCCAAGAGACGACACAAGCCTTACAGCCAGCTACCAATTTCTTGACTTAGCGTGCGTTTGACTGAGAGTCCGTTGCTCCTTCCACTCAACTGAGCTTCACTACTTTTCTCATCCGTTTCTTTGGAGGAATGCGTCCCGTTTAGATGAGGCAACGCCCTATTAGCGAGACCGACAAGTCCGTGCGGACATTTCGACTCAACAAGAACCTTAACTCGAGTAAAGGAAGCCGATTGGGAAACAGCGGAAATCAGCTGGAATTACAAGTGCTAACTCATCTACATCACGTTCCCTGAGGTAAGACAGTGTTAATTATTACTGTGGATCAGAGGTGGGATTTTATCGATTTCCAGGAGATTGAGGCGAGGGGGTGGAGGAGGTAATGCGGAAGAAAAAAAATCAAGAAAAATTTAAAAGAAACTCATAGAATAGCTTTGGAATTTATATGTTTGTTTTTCTCGTTAGACGGTGCATTATTTAGTTTGATGTCCTCCCCATCTCCGCATTTATTAATACCGGTTCTGGAAGTAGCATTTGCGAGTGATAGTTACGAATACCAAAAAGATAACTACGCCACTGCTGGTTCTAAAAAAATTAATATAAAAAAATCACATTCCATGAATTATTCTCAGAAAACGAGAAAGCTAGGATAGAATTGTAGGAGTTTAATTCAAATGATGGAACCGATTGATTTTCATGTTTAAATAACAACGGAACATTCACTTGAAATTTGCTTAAGTTCTTGTTCAGACTCTTATCTTCTCTCAGCTATTAACCAGTAACAGACAATGGAACTTTTAAGAAACCATAAACTCTCAAACGCTTATTGCTTTCTACTGATTTAGGATAATCTTTCACGTGACTTATTACGTAAAGTTCTTATTTTCATGTAAGTGGGTAGCTTCTTGTTAGTTTCCTATACCTTGTATTAACCATTTCCACTATCTGGTTAAACTACATAATGAAGATGAAATAAGGATTTAAAAAAAATAGACGAGACATTCTAAATAACACCACTGCTAAAAATGCAGAAATATACTTTGAATTGCTTCACTTAAAGAGATTAGAAATAAAGATTTCCTCAAACAGAAATGAAGAACTACTATGTTCTTGTTTGTTTTTTATTTATTTTCTATTTGATTATATTCCCCAATGGAAAATCTAATGAAGAACCTTAGCTCCTGATGAGATACAATGGACGATATTGATTCAATGAAGTTCGTACCTTAGATAAATTAATAGTCAGCGAAATGATAAAAAAAGAACGAAGGCTAGTCATAATATTGTAGAAATTTTTCAGCTTGGTATAGGGGCACAGCCCCTAGATTATAAATATTATTAACAAGCGACATTTTCTTATTAGCTCTTCAAGATACTGAAAGATTGTTATCTGTTATTTCTTTAAATAAATTTGAAATATAATATTAAAAAACAAAATTAATTAAGTTTTTGATGAATTGTAAAAAATCAGGTACAGTTGTATTTTCTATCCATTTTTAAGTATTTTTAAGTTAGTCTGAGTTCCACAGTTCCCTCCTGCGGAATTTCATTCTAATAATGCAGTTGCAGCAAAAGATATTTAAATATTCGCATGATATATGTGAATTTCTTTTTATATTTATATATATTTTTTTTTTACTTGGCAACTTTTTACTTAGTTTGACAATCACTAACCAAGTAGTTAAACTTCGGCTTTTCTCAAGATTTTCAGATCTTATACAAATAGAAAATAATAGTAATAATTTGTTTTGTTTGGGGACGTTGTGTTTTTGCTTTGGACTGAAGTAAGGTCTGATTCCAGTAAGAATAATTTTACTCTCAGATATTGATTATTTAGTTTCATTTATTTTTGGATAAACAGATAAGAACGAAATGAGCAATGGATAAAACATTTAAGACGAAACTGTGTTACAATCGTAGTACACATTTTCATGACGAAGCTGGAGTTCCATTAAACAATCCATCGTTAAAACAGAAAAGAAAAAGTATTTTAAGGAAATGATTTTTTTTTTGAACGATCACTTAGAATATCAGATATTTCAAATTTGCAAAATAGTAGCTTCTATTTATAATAAGACGTATCGCTAAAATGGCTCGGAGGTTCTAAAACGCAAGATGCGTAGGTAGCTGTAAGGTCGTTGCGTCACTGTAGCGGCCATTTTGAATCCAGTTTCACGACATCATGGAAGTCCTAGAAGGTTGTGGGATCGTGAAACACAAATTTTTTTCAAGTTTCAAATTGATGAACTTAAATCTAAAGAAATTTCAAAATAACGACATTCCAAGCGATTGGGCCTTAAATACTTAAAACTTTACTTCAACTTTCCTTATAGAATTAATACATAGATAAATAAATAAAATCGGCTTTTCAAATTACACACACACATATATATATATATAATGAACACAAATATATGCGTAAGCCTGAAATCGAAATCCAAGAATTATATGTAGTTCCTTATTAATTAAATTTCTACGTTATATGTGTATAATAACTTTAAATAAGAATTTTGTATTAAATATCAAGAAAAATAATTCTTAATATTATGATGCAAAGTTTAATATTTTCTGAAATGATATGTTTTACACTCATTCCTAACTTTCTTAAATTCATATGATGGAAACCCTCTATAAAAGTATTTATTTATTTTATTTTATAGGTGTAAATTCTAGAACATCATTTTCTCTGACCTTCAGTTCGTCAAAATCATCTCCAGTTGTCTGTTGATCTGACACAAAGAGTTTCCCTTTAAGCTTTCAATCAGTTATTTCACTCCGAGAGACGATCCGAGAAGCCCAGAGAGATGCAAGGAGGTTCAAAGAGCGTTACACCAGTGCCCAGCACCTCTTGGAATCGTCCGTTGGACAAGTAAGACCTTCCTATTCTTTGCTTTTTCAATAAATTAGCAATAGAAAAAAAAGAGAGTGATAAGATGTTGTGTTTCGTATGCCTTGTCTTGGATTCCCAATTGGTTCGTTTACATGTTTTTACACAAAATAAACGAGCATCAAAAGTAACTATTAAGATTATCATCTCCATGAAGGCTCTGAAAACAACTTTCAAACCGATATTTCACGGTAGAGTTTTTGATCCACTACAATCTAGTAGAAACAAACGCCACCTTTGAGATAACATTTATTCAGTTTCTCGCAGTGGTGTTTAATGAAAATAAATGTCCATATCACAGTATCGTCACTTATAACAAAGTTTATACATTATGATAAAAACATAGATCTTACTGATATCTTGATATAAATTTCGAAACAATTAAAATTCATATTCCAGACATTTTTTATTGCTTTGTTAATTAAAAAAAAAAAATTCTTCTCGAATATTCCTCAGTAACTGCAGTAACTCAGAAACTGAATTTTGTATTGAAATAACATATCATTTCGTTAGATGAGTTTCATTTTCAAATAATATTTTTTTTTACAGTATCTAACTTGTTTTCATTTGGTTGTAAATACATTTTATATTAATGATTAATCTTAAATATCTGTGATTCATGTCAATACTTAATTTCTTTCTAGGAAAATGTTTGAGTCCGTTCGACCCAAACAGCCACTGAACGGAATGAGCAAGGACCGCGCATCCGGAAAGAACCAAAGCGGAAACGACGCCTGGGGAGGTACTTTCAAGAACAGGCAGAACTTCATTGACATGCACATGTTCTAAAGCGACAACCACACAAATGATTGACGAAGCGTTTAATGTCTATTAACAGCAGCGAAAGAAAAGCCTTTTTACTAACCGGAACTCTCGAGATGGTTTTGGCGAACTTTAGGCAAGAGTGTTTTTAAAAAAACATAACAATGCAAGCTTTGTAAAAAATAACCTTCATCTAACTCGCTTATTTTATTTTGTCTTACATTTACAAAACACCCAACAAAGACTCCAGAAGAACGAGAGCCTCTTAGTCTTCAATCGTTTCGGTGCCTTTAAACTGCGACAAGAGCTGGTTTTTCCACCGGCGAAGTGTCTGAAGAGTGTGGTACTTCCATCCAGTTCTGTATCCCGTCAGGGGCTCCTCATCTGAAAGCCACAGAATTAAGACACCGAAATTAACTTTAAAATTTACATTCTAAATGTACTTCAAAAACCTGGTCAGATATTAAAGCATTCAAAATAGCATTTAAACAGTCACGTTTGTATAAATCTCAGAAAGATCAATGTAATAACAATGTAGAAGCATTGAAGATTATGTGCACTTGTGGTGTTGTTTGTACCACGTGATCGTAGAACACTAATCAAAAGTCGCCAATTAATAGGTCTTTCTCATCAAGTGGTATAAATGGCATTTACAAGTTATATGAAGTACTGTATGATTGATTGTTATAAACTTAAAATGACTTATTTTTAAGAATATAAAAAACTGTAATTGAACTATGAATCATTAAAAAGATAGTTCTAATTAATTATAAAGTTGTATAAATCAAAATTGGCAAATTCAATACTGAATTTAAAATTTTATAATCTTAGGGTTTCAAAAGGTAGATGAAAGAAGTTAACTTTACAATTATTAACCTATTCCGCCGCTTTCTTGCTCTTCAGCTATTGGACTAATAAAATACTAATAAAATGAATTTGCATCATAATAAGTTGTTTTATAATATTTTTACGTGACTTGTAAAGTATTTATAAGTTATTCTGAGCATAGATAAAAATAAAATAATAATAATAATGTAAATCACGCTTACTTTAAGCGTTCTCATTTTCAATCTGGTTTTTTTTTTCTTTTTTAAGATAGTTAAATAAAAATTTGAGATTATTTTGTAAAAAACGTTGAAACCAATTTGTTTTCCTTTCATTGAAATGAAGATCCGTTGATAAATTGCTGTAAATTTAAATAACAAAACCCGTCGAATACAACCTAATTTAAAAATTTCCATTTGATGAAATTTAGATTAATTAGCAAACACTTAATGTCATTTAAACGAGTTACGTTTAAACAAATCAGCTACGCAAAAAATGGTGGAAGATGCGCCGTTAGAATTTCAATAAAACTTATATACTTTCTGTCAGTGACAGTTATTATCAACACGGTGAAAGATGAACCTCCCAGAATGCAAAGCAGATTATAGATTGTTCTTTCCTGGCCGTTCGCTAACATTGAAAGAGAAGAGGTCGCTTCTCTTCTATTTCAATGTTAGCGAAAGGCCAGGAAAGGACAATCTATAATCTGCTTTGCATTCTGGGAGGTTCATCTTTCACCGTGTTGATAATAATGGCTTTTTCTTTATGGAAACTTTTGTTATCTTCATGTATATTTTTTTTTTACATAGAGATCGGAACAAAGACATTTTTCAAAAAAAAAAAAAAAAAGAAAGAAAGAAAGATCATATGGTCTCCGCAATTAAATACATCAAAAGCTTCAAGGAGATTTCAAAATTACAAGGGAGGGAAGTGTATATATACGTATACACTTACACATAGACACACAGACTGATTCAATGATCTTAATTTTCCTTAAGTTTTCTAATAAAATATCATCTTTGACGATTACAAGTAATATTCTTAAGCCCCGCGAACACCATGCAATTTTTCAGCAACTTAGTGGTCCGATTTTGACGTCACGAGCAGTTTTGAGCCCG
>JAFIDM010002131.1:78028086-78044326 GCA_023159025.1 Thereuonema tuberculata | reverse complement strand
CACAAAGCGTACTAGAGTCACCCTCACATAAGCTGTACTGGGACCGTCCCATTCACACAGACAAAACTATACATCACAACAGACCTCACATTACACTTGTTGATAAGGTCAACAAACAGACCTATCTCATTGATATTGCAGTTCCCATCAGCAAGAACATGCAGAAAACTCACGCTGACAAGATAAGTAAATACACAGACCTAGCACACGAGCTCCAGAAGCAGTGGAGGCAGGACCGAGTACGTGTTGTACCCATCATCCTGTCCGCTACTGGTCTGGTGCCTCACACATTGCATCACAGCCTCAGCACACTAGGACTTCATAAAAACACTTATGCACAACTCCAGAAGGCTGTAGTACTCAACACAACACGCATAGTTTGGAAATTTATGGACACAAGCACACATCCCTAACTATTCTTCCAAATTTTTTTTTTTTTTTTAATACACTTGGCAATATGTGCTTTGGTCCTTGACCCGCCATATTGTCTTAGCTGGGGAATCCCATGGTTTGAAACTTTTTCGATATAATAATAGTAATAATAATAATAATGTAGGACTTTTCTCCTCATTCAATATTTTTCTATCTGAATGTAAGCAAATATAAAATTAAACCATATGGGTCAAAATCACCAAGGTGGCAAATTTGGTTTCCACACTATTTTTCCCAATAAAAGCTTGGAATATTTGGGTTACAATTACCTGTAACTATTAGTTTTCGTTAGTTTTGTATAAACCCTTCATTGTTTTTTGGAAAATGATGTTAGTATACACATTTTTTATCGTGAAACTAGTGAAAAAGTCATTTTGGGAACGCGTCCCAATACGAAATTCTTTATTAGAAATGTTCATAAAACAATAAAATACTTATTTTAAAATTAAATTGTCAATTACATTTGATACATTTATATGTTATTGTCATAATCTCATTATAATTCAAAGAAAATTTAAGTAACTTTATATTGTAATCTGACATATAACTTCGTCCGGCAGCTTCTACGTCATTTCGGGAACGCACTCTATTTTATCAAAAAAGTAGTACACAGCTACATAGTATGAGGCGCTACTGTGTAGTCACGTGGTGTAATCTCATGGGTGTAAACAGCATTCGATTGTTTTGTGGTGGTTTTTAATTAATTTAGTCGGAAAGTTCATTTCAATTTATTATTTTGGTATCGTACATCAATAGAGCATCATTACGGGAACGCCCCCAACTCATTAATCTAACGATAAGTGAAGATAATTAGTCGTAAATCCATTAAAAAATAATGTTTAATTGTCGCTGGTGTGACATGATAGCGTCCAAAATGGCCAACGACTATTTAAAACAATACGAAACGTCAAAACGTCATTCCGGGAACGCTTTTGGAAATGACGCGCGTTCCCGGAATGACTATGTTCCCGTGATGATGCTTTTGCTAATATTTAACCGTTATTTTCTTTCATGAATTTACGTTAATTTAATGAACAAATGCCTTTTATAAATTGTAGCTGTGATTGGAATGAGTATAAATTCTACAAAATTTAAGAAATTTTCTTTTGGCATTTGCTGTAATATTTTTTACATTGTTTTGTTTTAGATTTTACATAGAAACATGGAGCCTGAAAAAGTAAATAAGAAGAAAAAAATTCTTCCAAAAAATAATCAATAAAAATAGCGTTGTTTTATTTATTTTATTTTATTTTATGATAAAAATTATCAGTGACAGTTTAAGTTCGTGATGTAATGTCATTTCATTTTGTTTAAAATAATCCAGTAACCCTTAGCACATTGATATTATCCAAAAGTTTTCATTGTATGATATTTGCAGTGCGTGTTATTACATTAACTCACTGCAAAAGTTGATTTTTAATATAGTTTATAATTCTTTATATGTTTGTTGTAAATTTAATTATTTTAAACTCGCAAAATAAAGTTTTCAATTACTCATATGATGCTTATTTCACAATAACAATCATGAACTATGTCATTTAGGGAACACTTTTGTCATTTCGTGAACGTCGCAATCATTCCGGGAACGTTTCGTCATTTCAGGGAACGTCATAAAAATATTATTATTAAATTCCAGGTTTAATTTATCTGCTTCATTTATTATTAAAATTAAATACTATAGCAAACAATTTCCTAGAAAAAAAAGAAAATAACTAAACTGAAACCAAAGATTTAAAAAAACAGAACTTTCATCTCAGAAACATAAGAAGTGCTTTAGAAATGTTAAGATTTATTAAAATACTATAATTTAAGACAACGTAGAGTGCAGCTGAAAAATATTTTTTATTTAATATTTAGTAGATATCGTATTTCAAATGTGAGTAGTATCAATTTTGTATTTTAAACAAATATAACCAAATTTTAAAATACGTTCCCTGAATGATGTTTTACAACGCCCAGTCTCTTTGGAATTAAGATAAATCATTAAAATGTGAAATTTGTGCGCGCTTCTTTTACATAGTACCTACCGATGTTACAGTGTATAATTCAAGTTCATTTTTAGATTTCTTTGATGTAATAATTTTTATAGAAATTTCCATTGCGAAATTCGCCACCTTGGTGATTTTGACCCATATATTCATCTTCAATCTTTTTATAATATTTTGTTTTTACAATTTAATCCACTTATTTAAGCTAAATAAATATTGCAGCCTGTATGTATTTTTTGTTCTTTGCGTTTTTTAATATAATTTCCTTTTACTAGCTGTTTTTTAATCAGTGTTAACGTTTCAGTCTCTGACATGTAGCCACTTTTGCTGCAGCACTTGAAGAGTGATATAAAATTACAAAAGCTCTCCTTCTTTCAGTCCATGGTCTATTTTCAAACTAAATTCAAAGGTTCCGTTAAATATTAACTCAAATGGGACGAGGTTAAATTCTACGATAAGGAAGATAAATATACTTCATTTAAAAAAAAAAAACGAAAAACAAATTTTCAGTCTGATGAACTAAAATCTGAATGAACTTCGTAAAATAAACTAAAATCAAACTGTACTAACTATTCGTAGGATAATTTAGGAAAAAAAAGAAAATTAATAAAAAAAATTAATTAAATTTCACTTATAAAAGTATTTTTCAAACGATACTTTTTAATTATCAATATTTACAAAATGAAATATTTAATGTGCTTTTGCAAATTACTTTTCAAAAGAACATGAGTAATGATGTTTCCTATGACCTTTAAGCTTTTTCCATGAAAGTGTTTTGAAAATCTAATTAAATTTCAAAGTCATCCTTTTCCCATTCTGAAGAAAACACGTGCAATAACAGGAAGACACTCCAAACAAAATTAGCGCGAACTTCGTCACGTACGTCATCTTTAAAAGAAACATTCAAAAATATCACCGATTAATTTTTCTCAACTGATTTGCAAAAAATGTTACTTCCTCAAATTTCTTAACATTTGCAAAAGCAAAAATTGATAATCCCAAACGTTTCTTAGAATTAATATACTGAGAAACCTATCAGAACTGCAAATAAAATAAAAAAAAAAAACAATATAAAATTCATGTTATTCAAATATATTAGATATGATAGAAAATTAATGTTAATTTTTTTATACGAATTTTATAGTAATCAGAGCATAATCTTTATACATAAATGAGAATAAAAATCCGTTTCTCTTGTATTGTACAATTTTTTAAATTATTACTTAAAAAAAATACTATAAGTTCAATGAAAAGCAAATTTAACGTCAATTCCCGAGATCGAAAATGCTTAAAAAAAATACTGAAAAATGATCAATTTCAAAACTTGTCCTATTAAATTTTGGAAAAAATTCTTCAGTATTAGGTCTTTGCGTAATCCGTGCAAGAAACTAATTAAAATTTCGAATTGTTCAATAAAAATAAGCAGTCTTACTATAAAAAAATCCATGATCATTTTCTAAGGCTTTTATTTTATGTTCAACAACTTTTTAAGAAAAATTAACAGGAAAAAGTTACTCAAGATTCATTATTTTAACTTGTAATTTTAAGAAAAAAAGCGTCAGATTAATGTGATTTTACTTCAAAACACACGTTAAATATGGGTTTTTAATTTTTTTAGAAAAAAGAGCTTATGACCTGCAAAGATAAAAACCGATGCAAAAGAATTGTGATGCCAACAATTAGTGTATCGTAATTCAAACAATGAATTGAAAAAAAATAAAAAACAAAAAAAATACAAATATTTCTATTTTAATTTAAAAAAATACAAATACTTACTATTAAATACAACTCGTGTATTTTCTGAACTGAAGTTTCAAAAAGCTTTAAAATACATAGATACCATATGCTGTAAACCTTTAAAGGTTTACAAAGACAATTGTATGTTTAAAGTCAGTGCGTCATAAATTTAATCTTCATTAAAAAGTTAAAAAAAAAAATATGAGCTATTTAAATTTTAGCTTTTTTTTTTTTTTTACATATAACTTATGTGGGAAAAAAAAAAAATTAAAAAATAAATGTGCAACGGAAGTAACAATTTCTCAGCCATAACATGAATTATATAAATTAAAATGACATCAGCTGAACTGAAAGGGGTTACTTAATTTAATGGTAATTGGCTGTACAAGGTTTAGAATCCGATCAGTAAAACTTTGTTTTTTTGTATAAAGAAGTCGCTTCTTCTGTGGAAATCAAGAATTTGTAATTTCTTTGAATATTTATAAAGTTCAGAGTAAATGAAAGCTGTTGGTTTCTGCTGAAATGGAAGAAAAGTCGTTAACTAAATTAGCTAATTTCTTTTATATTATAACTTTTAAATGAAAAAAAAAAAACAAATCCGAAAATTCCTTTATAATTATTAATAATATTATGTTTCTCTTTAAGATAGAAACCATGCGAATGGATAGGATTTTGGATAAATGTTAATTATTTGGATTATTCCTTTTTTTATCTGAAATAGAAATACAGCTTAACTATTATATCAAACTAACATAAAAACCTAATAATAAAATGATGAAATAATAATAATAATAAAAAAAGATGGACTTTAGATCAGGTTTAGTCCTATTCTGATTCGTTAGCTATATCTTGCGATAGTACAAGAAAAAAAAAATCTCAACACGACCCATCCTAATCATATATAAGGTATAGAGACTTAAAAAGCATTGTGTTCAAAGACTAATTGATTACTTTTTCTTTTATTACATAAGATCTTATAAAACTACGATGTTTAAAAACAGTTCAAAATGGCTTCGTTTTAACAGACGTAACAAGTTTTCGGAAAGGTTTCAGTAAATTTCGTCCGTGAATAATTCAACCTCCATTTTAAATTTTAAATTCATTGTAAATGAGTTTTGCTTAAAACAAAGGTCACAGCATTCAGATAACCTAAATTAGACAGCTTCCGCCTTTTATCGATATTCCTCTAGAACTTTCTTTTGTGTCTAGCAGATAAGTGACTTCCGTTTCTTTTTTAACGAAGCAACGATCAATAATTCAACTCGTATATTTTCACAAGTCTTCCAACATCTTTAGAACCGGCTTTTGATATTTTTTTTTTTTCAACAGCTATACTTATCTTAGGTTAAAGGTTCAAGTCCCTGACCTCGACTAGACTTTCCTTCCTCTTCTTGCTCCAAAAGAAATTAAGAAAGCCTTCGTCAAATCGGAAACAAGACTGAAACCTTTCTGAAAACTTGTCATGACGTCTGGAAAAGAAACAACAACAGCCATTTTGAACTATTTTTACCATCATATTTTTATAAGATATCACGTAATTATAAAAAAAAAAGCGTACCATTGTATTAATCTTTGTACACAATGCATTAAGTTCCTACGTTAAGATTAGGATGGGTCCTGATTGAGGTTGTATTATTATCGCAAGATAAAGCTAACGAATCAACATAGGACTAAAACTGATCTAAAGTCCGTCGTTTTCTGTGTTTTTTTTTTATTATTTTTATCTGCAAAGCGGTTTAAACCAGACGGAGTTCAAGTGATAGTGAATGACATTATGCTATCATGTTATGTTTCAATTAAAAAAAGAAATTAAAAAAGTCTCTAAATCTGATGCAATATTCCATTGAGTCTTATAACATGTTATTTGCAGTCGTCGTCTCGTGTTTCACTGCTTTTGTCAGTTCATTCGGTAGAAACTGGAACGAATTCGTGGTAATGGAAATCCTGAATGGTTCGTTCAGACGCAAAATATAAACACGTGTTGAGGAAAACAAGTTATTTCAATGCTACGTCAATGCATATTTATATGAGACAGAATAAAACATATCTGTTCAATCTCGTAGTTTGCCTAATATCTGCCCCCAAGTTAAAAGAACGCACTAAGTTTTGGCCATTATGTGTCACAACATATTCTTTAACTACATAATTACGCTTTCAGTAAATTATTATTCCTGTTAACAATAACATTGTGAATTGGATATAAAATAATAGTATTAGTGTTCTATATGTAAACAATGTTATTATTAATGAATGTTATTATTAAATTATTTTTTTAATAAATTAACGTGTGTCATTTGTTGTTCTATATTTGATAATTATTCATTTCACACATTAAAGTTGAATTAATAATAACATTGTAACAAATTAGTTTAAAACAAACATAAAACATTACATTTAAAAAATTTTAAATTAATGCGCAACTAGTCTCTTTCGCCCTTTCGGCGAACTTTTTCAAGCACTTTTTATTTTATAAATTAAAGTGTGTTAAAATATTGTAATAATTAGCTTAAAAAAAACACACAAAACATTACATTTAAAAAAATTAGAATTAATTTAACGTTCATTTTAAAATTTTTAAATGTAATGTTTTATGGTTTTTTTTTTTTTTTTTTTTACACTAACTTTGTTACAATATTATTATTAATTCAACGTGTGGAATGAATATTTATCAAAAATCGAACAACAAATAAAAAATATCGAACACATTTAAAAAATAACAAAAAACAAACTGCGTAACCATCTTCAGCTGAAAAACTGCCAAATAAGCTTTCTCAAATATGTTGATCATTTCAGAAATTTTATGTCATACGTTAAACTTATTATACTCAAAACCAAAGCTTTGTTTGGCAGTTTTTCAGCTGAAGGTGATCTTGCAGTTTACGGCAGATCGAAACGTCTTGGCTTATGGTAACATTGTTTGTTTGTTTTTTTTTTTATTATTGAAATGTGTGCGATATTTCTTATTTATTGTTCGATTAAAATTATTATTAAAATAAATATTTATAATACCTTAAATTTGAATTAATAGCAGATATCGAATTAAATGTTCTCAAAAAACTTGAAAAGTTGAGTTGTTTTTTTTTTTGTTTTGTTTTGTTTAAATCAAAATCGCGAAAATAACAAAAACACCAGCCTCCGCTTATCTTTAAATTAGCTTAATAGAAACAATATATATATATTATCCGTGCGCTCAAAGATGAACCTCCCAGAATGCAACGCAGCTTATAGATTGACCTTTCCTGGCTTTTCGTTAAATATTCAAAGGAAGGAGAAAATGGCGGTCGCGGGTTCACAGTCAACATTTCGACGAGGAAGAGTTATCAACAGTCAAGCTAGGGAAATTATTCTTAACGTTGCTCGTCGATTTCTAGAAGATGTAAAGCCTAACAACGATTTGAAAAGTAAAAAGGATGCGTTGAAGATCACTGCAGAATATATTGGAGTGAGTTTGTCAACGGTGAAGAGAATTTAAAGTCGCCATTGCTACGAACGCCAGGGAGAAAAAGGCCTCGTTTGGCTCCAAAGAGTTCGCCTGACGATTTTGATTGTTACGTCATTCGCAATATTAACATTCTAATTTTAGTAGTATATTCTGCAGTGACCTTCAACGCATCCTTTTTACTTTTCACATCGTTGTTGGGCGACCGCCATTTTCTCCTCCATTTGAATGTTAACTAAAAGCCAGGAAAGGTCAATCTATAATCTGCGTTGCATTCTGGAAGATTCATCTTTGAGCGTGCGGACTTTAAGTTTGAGAAAATAATTGATTAAATCCGCATTTAAGTTTCCTAAATCAATTAGTTTTAATAAAGAACGCGCAAATTAATTGATTACTATAGTCCGTTTATTATATTTATGAAGACACGTGACAACTCCATATATGGTGGACGATTGAGCAATAGTTATTCCCTGTATTTTCGTTTTGAACATGGCGGCTGTTGAAGGCACACCGTTGTTTGTTTGTGTGAACAAAACTTTAAAGGGTCAATTCGAGGGGAATCATTTGGAATGTTGTTTTTTTATTTCAAGTCGTCTATCTCTATCGTAAAACGGCTGAAGAAGCAGGGATTTCATCTCATTCAGTGTTCAATATTGTTAAGGAAACTGAAACATCGCTTACCACTAAGCCTAGCCCATTATTTGAAACGCCGGCCAAGAAAAGAGAGCAGCCGGCATCGATAACAGAAATGGACGACTAAAAACAAACTTTTTATAAAAACCATAATAAGAAAATATATATAAAAAAAATTCTTAATATTGAAAAACCAACAAAAATAATAAAAATAAAATATTGTAGGGCGAGGACAAATAGGATGTAAGCACCGGAAGTTACAACGGCATTCCTTATGCGACCAAGCAATAACTCTAGTGAAGAAAGGAAATGATAATGATTGGTTAACTGTGATCACGTGCCTTCACAGATACAATGAACGGACTATAACAGGGGTTACATCCATTGTTCAAGACATCAATAGAAATTCTACACTAATTCATCAATCACTATTATAGAAATAAATGAATAGGAAAGATCTACAGTTGGAGAGGTAATGATGTGGGCGAGCTTCATGTCTCCCCCTCATTTTCGGAAAGAGATCTGAAAACCTCAGGTACGAGGGGGTCTAGAATTTGGACGATACTGCTCGTCCTCACCTTTGCATGGCTACTTGAAAAATTGAAGATATCCGACGAATGGATATAAGAACCTCATAGAGCGTATCTGGGATGACAACGACGAATTGTCAAATCCTTTCCAAAACAATCTGAAACATTTTCTGCTAAAAAAAAAAAAAAAAAATATGTCCACTGAACACCTGATTACACTGATAGAAGCAAAAGGGTTCGCATCTGTAATAATATTTAGAATAATATTTACACTAAAAATAAGAACGTCTAAAGCTGATATTTACATGCTATCACATTTACCATAATCAAAATATACGTATTATATCAATTCCAGACTCAGACATTTGTTATATCCAATGTAAGTTTCATTAAAATATTTGTATTTATATCTTTTTTCTTTAATTTCCAGTGAGTAAACTACCTACTATTATTATTAAAGCAGTATATAAAATTATTTGTTTGGTGTTTTTGTAAATCAGAAATAATAAGACGACGAATAAAAAAAAAAAATCAACTTAATATTTTTTTAATTAAATTAATAAGCCTGTCTAAAATATCTCGTAGGAAGAATCAATTATTTTTAATAGTGTTCACTATCTATTTTTAATTACTTATCTTAATTATCACTATCAGAGAAATGTCTCAGCATAAATTACAAGTATCTCATTCACTTTTAACACGTACTTTAATTTTTAGAAGTTTACGATTTCAGATTAAAAATAAACCAATGCAAATTATCTTACATATTTTTTTAATTATTATTATTAATAATAATAATTAACAATTACAGATGTACAAGTAAGTTTTTACCTGTATGTAGGCGCTGATATTAGTTAGTTCAGTACAACATAATATGGAGTTATATTTACAGAAATCAAAAACATAAAACTAAAGACAGATGAACAATAAAGCTCAATTATTAAAGAAAAATACTAAAAAGAATAATATTGAATAGCATATAGTAAGTAATAGCATAAGTAACAAATATATTCATATGGTTGTATGCATCAGTAAAGGATTAGCAATAAAAAATAAAACCGAAGATCAATATTTTCCTATTTATTTAATAAATATAAACAAATATACTTCAAAATCTAATGTAGAAAAAATATCGAATAAAAAAAGATTTTTTTTTTTTGCTAAATCCATTTTATTTCACCAGTAATTACTTTTTCAATTATGATTATTTTTAATAAAGAGATTTTTTTCTATATTAATCATATCTGCCGTAAATTGATCAAACATTTTATTGACAATTCAATTTTTGTTCTTAATATCCAAAATTATTCTTTGGTTTATCAAAATCTTGTTTTTTTTTGTTTATCTTTTATTCAAATTTTGTAGTTCTAGTTTTGTGTAAATTATCACGATATTTGTGACATATTTCATAATAGAACTTGATTATTATAAAATACAAACTTTTTTTTACTGTTGGAATAGTACAGTATTTTCTAAGCAATTAAGATTTCTAATTGTTAACGTTATCGAAGGTTCTTAACATTACTAAAAATTAGATTTTAAATTTTCTTTAGAATCCTATTAATGTTTTCTGGTTCCGCTTTATTTAAGTGTATCTAATTTATAATTCCCTAATTAATTAATCAATTAAAAACGCTGAATTTCCCTTTAAGGCTGAGCCTTAAAACTGAATAAAATTCCACTAAACTAAAATTAGATTTAAAAGATGAATCGAAAATAACTGTATGGCAGTGCTTCTCAACTTATTGGTCTTACAGCGCACTTATATTATAATTATGCATATGAGAAAACCCCAAATCTTGTTTTTCAACAGCCCAAAGCACTCAAACTTCTTCGTTGTTATAAAAAACCTTCAACATGATTTTTTTTTTTTTTTTGCATATTAATAACAGTATATTTTAAACATTTAAAAATGCTCTGAAAAAAAAAAACAACAACTGAAAATGACCGTTTTTAAGTCGTTTGTATGTAATGATACGAGGATGGCCTGTGTCCCTAAAATTTCAGCTTTCTAGAATATATAAATTTTCAATTAAAAAATTGCCAACCATAAAAAGCACATGAACATTTAAAATTAAATTTAAAAATAATTGCAACGTTTCGAACCTTCGGTCGTAATTAAGGTTCCTTTTCAAACGTTGTGCTTTTTTTAATTATATTGAACGTTAAAAAAAAATTTTTATAAAATTTTTTATATAAATTTTCACTTTAAGTTATCACAGACGGGCATGCACATTCGGTGAAAAAATTACATTGTAAAGCTTTTTTTTGTTCTAGCCCTTGTTTCTCTCCGATGTATATTAAAGGGTGTTAGATCAAAATTATAATATCCAGAGGAAAATAATTTCCATGCGGCTCTAAAACATAAGCTCTAGAAGGTGATTTACTTTTTTTCCCGTAGATTTAATTTTATCATGAACTGAATACTTCGGTAATATTTAAAATATGGTCGAATCTATATTACTAAAATCTTTTATTTCTCTGTCTGTCTGTCTTTCTGTCCGGCGCAATTTTCTGAGAGAATGGAAAATAGAAATAATTTTTACAATGAAACATCCGCGACAGGAATCGAACCTGCAACCTTCTGATCCGAAGTCAGATGCCTTATCCATTAGGCCATAGGGACTACAACTCTCTTCATATGGTTTTTTGACTTATATCTCCTTTCCTTTCCCCCATCAATAAGGAATGTATTCAATCTTTTTTTTGAATCTCAAGATTGTTTATTTATTTCACATCAGTCAGTTTATTTGTAATTCGAAACTGACAATTAGAACGATAATTGCCGAAACGTTGCAATATTTTAAATATTCTTACTTAACCAAATCCTATGTGATATTGAAAAATATGTGGGTGTACACGCCAGATGTTGGAGTAAAGAAAACAGAGTCAAGAAAGAGAGAAGCACTCTTTTTTTGAGGTGGAATACCGAAAAAATCACTATTTGCAACTCAAAAACCATCAATAAATGTAACTCAAACGTCACTGAAAAGTGACAATTATAATTAAAATGAGAGTCAAAAAAGAATGAAGCGATACTTCTATTAGATAGAATACTGAAAAATCACTATCTGTAACTCAGAAACCATCAATATTTGGAACACAAAAGCCACTGAAAAGTGCCACTTAGAATAAAAAAAGAGACTCAAAAAAGAAAGAAGCAGTATTTCTATTAGATAGAATACTGAACACTATTGTAACTCAGAAACCACTGAAAAGTATCATTTGGAATAAAAAAAAAAAAAAAAAAGAGTCAAGAAATAAGAAGCAGTATTTCATTAGGTAGAATACTGAAAAATCACTATTTGTAACTCAAAAACCATCACTATTTCTAACTCGAAAACCACTGAAAAGTATCAATAGGAATAAAAAAAAAAGATAGTCAAGAAAGAAAGATGCACTATTTCTATTAGGTAGAATACTGCTCAGAAGTTAGACGTCTTAGCCATTAGACCACTAGGCCTACATTCTAATCTCTGTAAAAAATAAAAAATATATCATAGATATATGATTTACAAGGTGGTTCTAAAAGCAGTCGTAGATTAAGAGAATATAGACATCAAAAATTAAATTAAAAAAAAAAGCTTTTAAAAAATTTTAGTTTTAGTTTCCTTGATGTAATTTGTGTGTGTGTGTGTGTGTGTGTGTGTGTGTTTTTAATAAATAAAAAATTGTTTTCCGTTACATAAGGGAGGCTTCCGGAGCGAAGCGACGGGTAGCCGACTAGTTCTTACTAAAATCAACTGGAAGATTGAACTAGATAATTTAACAATCATAAAAATGTCAGTGTCCCAATGTTAATAAGTTACATGATTTAAACATTGAAAACAGCAAAATGTAATTTACGACCTCATCAGCTGCAGCTTCAAACGGTAGCAAAATTTAAACATCACTTTTGCACACTTAAACTTACGATAAAAAAAAATCATCAAGATAAACAGTTTCAAGCTTTCTTAATGTCTTACATGTGGGCGTGCCTACCAGCTTAAAAGATCCTAATGCAAACCCATTGTGTTGTTGTAACCCATTTTTGGTCTGCGATTCATATTAAGGGGAGGCCAGGGTGCCTAGTGAATCTCAAACAAAAAATTTAAGGACAATTCCCGTACATTTAAGGACATTTTCACAAAAAATTCTGTTCCACCAAAAAAAAACACCTCTAAACCGATCTGTTCAACCAAAAAAAAAAAAAAAAATGCTTAAAATTTAAGGACATAGTCTGATTTTCCCGTATATTTCATGTCAACCCAAATTTCCCGTACAATTCCCGGTTAGTAGACACCCTGGGAGGCGGAAGTCAGTTGGGACGATTTGGAAGTCTAAGTTCATATCTTTCTGTAAGTGTTAAAAATACAACTAAAAATCTGAAAATTTAAAATATGACAGTTTAAATAGGAAGGAATCATATTCTTCTATTCTTGAATTTTTTTATAACTGAATTAATTACATTTAACTCAAAATAAGCTAATTTTTCGAAAGAATTTGCATTCTATTAAATTTTTTAAAAAATTTTTAAAAAATTAAAACCATAAATTTGATAGTTTTGATTTATGGTTTTTATTTTTTTTTTAAATTGAACTATTGGGAAAGTAAAGGAAATGTTGAATTCAGGGAATAGATTATTACTTTATTTATTCATAGAATCAGAAATGGGAGCTTTTTTAAGTTAAAATAATAATTTAATAGAATGAAAATTGTTTCGAAAAATTAAGTTATTTTCAGCTGAAATGTAATTAATTCAGTTATCCTATAAAAATGAAGAATAGGAGAATATGAATCATTCATATTTAAACTGTCATATTTTAAATTTTCAGATTTTTAGTTGTATTTTAACACTTACAGAATGATTTGAACTTAAGACTTCCAAATCGTCCAAACTGACTTCCGCCTTTCCTTAAGACAGAGGTGCTACATTAAATATATACAATAATGTATTTTTAAGATTAAATAATGTTGATTTCAGGAGCAACGAAAAACCAACAATTGCATAGATATCTTGTAGAAGCCCTTATCATTAAAATGTCGATGACTTAGACTGATTGATCTTCAGTTCTTATTTTAAAACAGATCTTTGGCAAAACAAGATTTAACGAAGTGAGATCAACATCAGCGAAAAATAAGGACAAAAATCAAATGAAGCCAACTTTAGTAAACAAATTTCACACGAAAAAATTTTTTTTTAGAGAGATTAAAAATTAAGAAAAAAACTGCAACGGCCATCGATAGAAAAGGAAAAAAAACATGTTTCGATTTGAACCAACATCTGTGTAACCCATAAAGGTAATAATGTTCTTAAAAATATCGAAGATTGACTAAAAGCAAGTAAATTAACTACAAAAGTTGATAAAGCTGTGTTGTTTATTAAAAATATTAATAAATAATTAATAATTTAATTATTTAATAATAAGATAGGTCAGGTTTGTGTTAACAAATATCTTATATGGTTTGGGATGATTGATAGTAAAGTGCCATGGAAAAAATATATTGAATCTTTAAAATAAAATGTGTAAGATTGATGGGTAATATTCTTAGATATTCTCATAATCATTACTTGGGGATTGCAATATCACGCTATGAAAATTATTTATATTATTTACATACAGTCGAACCTCCATATATCAAACTTCCTCATATCGAAATTTTCTGTATATCGAATTCTTAGCAAATCTCCATGTTCATTATATAGAAAAACTGTTTCTATATATCGAAAAAATCTCTATATATCGAAAAAATTTTTCAAGACTTATTGGGATAAAAGTGTGGATAGTTGAATTGCTGAAGAATGTAGATAGCGAAATGCGCAAAAAAGACATTTCAGCTAAATTTGGTATTCCTGCAAGCACAGTGTCGACTATTTTAAAAAAATTAGAATGCCCTTGCTGATTATCCTACCGACGAAGACATACCGAGTTCGTTTCATGAAACAAAAAAGAAATCGAAGAACAACAGGGAGTAAATGAATCTGAAAACATTTCCAACCCATCGAAAAAAGAAATGCGAGAAGTGTTTGAAACAATTCGTGGTGGACTTCAATTCGCGGAAAATGTTCCTGATGAAGTTTTTAGTGGACTGAATAAATGTGAACATTTCTTTGATGAACTTTCCGCAAAACTGGCTGTTCAGCAAGATATTCGAAGTTTTTTTAAAAAAAATGTAACTGATCATTGTAACCACTGTCTGGATTATTTTTTTTAAAAGGTAGAGAATGTAGTCCTCAATAAATCTTTCATATTAATTCATTTTTTATTTGCCCGTATTAACTTTCATTTAATGTGATTCGCATATAAATTAGAAATTAAGTTTCGTATACGAAAATTAGCTTAATTTTAATGTTTTAGGAGTAATTCTGATAAAATTCTATATATCGAATTTTTTTCCGGCAATTTGCTACTTCGATATATGGAGGTTCGACTGTATTTATATTTTTTATATTTAGCATTTCCTTTCAGTGAATACAACTCCAGTCTTGATAGGAACAGTTAGATCCTATCAACCGGTGCTGTTTTTATTTACAGCGATAATAATTGAATAATTAGTTTTAAATCAGCTTTTTTTATATATTTCTTTGTGGAATTTTTTTTTTTTACTGGTTAGTACAATGAATTTTACATAATTCGAAAGAGTGAAAACGCCCCTAGGAGAGTTCGAGAAATAGAGAAACAAATGTAACTGGGTTTTGAACCTAAGTATACATTTATAGTCGTCTATAAATAAAATACATATAACTATACATAAAAAAATAAGCATATATCCTATATATTCCATATAGATGTTGAGCTGTCTCTGCAGACATATATAGACATGAATATCCATTAATTCTACATACATATAATAAAAAAAAAATTAAAAAAAATATGTATATTTTCTTAAGATTGCTCATCTGCATCCAAAAGGGAAAAAAAAAGAATTAAACAAGACAACAACTAAATAAATAAATAAAAAACAATAAAGCTTATTTCCTTTCTTTTTTTCTATTTTTTTTTCCTTTACATTTTCCAAGATTCTACAATCCAATTTCTTATAACTTATCTTTTTTAATAGCAGAAATTCTGTCTTTGTTTGATAAGAGTTTTTAGATCAAACTCATTATACATCTTTTCTAATAAATAATTTATATTTCTTTCTCCATATTTATTGTTAATTGACGAGTAATTTAATGTTAATTTTTTATCTTGTTCTGAGATTGAAATTTGTTGGTTGCTTGTTTGTATTATTGTCTGTGATTTTGTAAAAATGGTTGATCATCAAATTATAATAGAATTTTTGTGTTATGTTAGGGTGACCAGACGTCCCGATTTTGGCGGGACAGTCCCGATTTTTAATAATTTGTCCCGCGTCCCGCGGCATTTTAAAAAAGTCCCGATTTTTTATTTTTTGGTTATTGAATTCCTTTTTTTGTTTGATTGTCGAACTGGAGATTCCTTTTTTTTTTTTTTTGATTGTTGAACCTGGAGATTCCGTTGCTTTTTTTTTTTTTTTTG
>JAFIDM010002131.1:78000690-78027986 GCA_023159025.1 Thereuonema tuberculata | reverse complement strand
CCCCCCCCCCCCCGGTCAATGGTGTCCCGCTTTGCCAATGTAAAAATCTGGTCACCCTAGTTATGTTGAGGAGTTTATATTTTTTTATCTGTTAATTGTTTTCTTCATTACTCCAGATTTTTGTTGAGAATAAGAGTTTGAACCTTTTTTCTATATTTTGTTAGTTTATTCACGT
Organism: Thereuonema tuberculata; assembly: GCA_023159025.1. Taxonomy (NCBI): domain Eukaryota; kingdom Metazoa; phylum Arthropoda; class Chilopoda; order Scutigeromorpha; family Scutigeridae; genus Thereuonema; species Thereuonema tuberculata. The sequence goes on along the minus strand of JAFIDM010002131.1, from coordinate 78,027,811 downwards.
TTGTATTATTAGTGTTTGCCCAAATGACATTAGTATAATGATATTTAGTCTAAGTGCGTAATATATTAGAATTTTATTTTTTGTTGGTAAAAACATTTCTGATATGACAGAAAATGAATAAGATTTTAATTTATTGCAAATTATATTTATTTGATCATGCCATGTGAATGTGTCGTACATTGTATGTCCTAGATATTTTAGTCTCTTGACCACTTTAAAACAGTTGTCAAAAGGAAAATACACTATTGCTACCTCAATAGATGAGCCCGGGACCTTGTGATAAACGATGATCAGGGCTCTTAGATCACGAATATGTACAGGCCATTCAAATTCTTGTTTATGTATTTTATTTCCACGTTTTGACGATTTTTGCTATTTTCAAAACCTTAAAAATAAATAATCAATAAATGATAAAATATGATAAATAAAAAAATAAAAAAAAGCATTAACTAATTTTGCAGTGCTTTGGATTGATCAGATTTTAGGACAAATGATGTTGATGACACTTTTGTTAACCTCTTAACCCGCCCTCTTGGAAATGACTGTGAAGCTCATTTAATCAAGACCTTTTTAGATTGTTTAAAGGCCACATCATCAGATGGAAGAACAATTTCTTCCATCATATAATTCTCGCAGCTTATACAGTAAAGATTTGCTTCCTTAAGATTTCACATTGACGAAGGGCAGGCTTCCCTTAAACGGGAGTATTTAGCAACTTCAACTTTTAAAATTTTGGGGGCCGACATAAGTGTGTGCTGAATTTCACTTCTCCATAATAAGATCTGGATGCGAACGAAAGCAGCTGCTCGCTTTTATTATCAATGAACTCCACAGGATTAGAATCAATGAATTTCTCGAAGATTTTTCCAACAGTAGTGTTACACGAATTGTTTCATCTTGAAGGTGGAACGTTCGAGTCTCCCTAGAGCACATCTTTTGGGCTCTACATAGCCTCAAGCCATGAGAAATTCAGTTTATTTAAAGGAAGGTTATATAATACCAGGAATCGTCGATGAATGTTATTTTTCCAAATGTCGAGTTTAACTGCTTCAAGTTTATCGATATCATTCATTTCTTTCAAAATGACGAAGTCAGCCGCAAGCGATGATTTTACAGCAATAATAATTTCGGAAGCCACTTGTCTCGTTCTAAGTGCAAAGGTTTGAAATCCGGGCGTCTGGTAGTAATGAAGGTTGTCGGTCGCAGCACAGCCTCAATGATCCTACAAATGTCCACATCTTCATTCACCGTGCATTTCATAAAAGTACCTTCAGCAGGAGTTTGTCCTGATCTTGAGAAAGGCCGTTGTTAAGCCTCAAAGAAGTAGATCTATGCAATAGTGTCGAAAAAAAAAAATTCAAACCAAACAAAGAAAGGGCTGCCAAGGCTACACTGTTGCTCATTTAGCGTTATCCAGGGGACACGTGAGATACATCTCGGACGCGAGCAGGCAACCTATATAAAAATATTTTCTCTTTATTAGCCCAAAGGTTCACAGTGTTTAATATAAAAATACTGAATCCCCTTATAAGCAGATCAAGGGGTTCCTAAGGGCTAGTTTTGAGCCCTACTCTTCTTAACATTATGATTAATGATGTTATATCTACTCTCGAAGCAATTCAGGATATAAAGACGCTTTTAAATGCACACGACTTGGTGATATGGGCAACTAGCAGCCAGACAAATTCACTTGAGAGCTGTCTAAACGGAGCTTTGGAGATCTTAAAGGAAAGGACCCACGATAAATTCATCCAAAACCGATCAATCAACAACGAGTATCAACAACTCTCTCGATCAAGAGACATGACCTGGTCATCAAATTCAACAACAAAATTTTGACCCGGACTGACTCAGCGACATATTTAGGAATTCGACTTGATAAAGAATTGTTTTGAAAGAGGAATATTGAGAAACAGGTTCAACAGGAAGATTAAGACTTTTAAAGCGCCTTGCTGTATCAAGTGGGGTGCAAAGCAGGATCTCGTGGCTCTGATTTACAAGTCTTACGTTAGACCCGCGATGGAGTGTGGCGGGAAGGTCTTATTAACAGCGTCTGAAAATTCCCTCAAAGTTCAGAATAAGGCGCTTAGGATAATCACTACAAAGTCGACACCATTGGCGGCTATGGAAATTCATACAGATTTACATCCGTTACAGACACGCAGCGAAATGGCTGCTGTAAAATTATTTGAGAGTGAGAAAAGGATAAATGTGGAACATTGGAACGAACCCGAGACAGCTACTCAAAGGTTGAAGGCCCAACGTTTGTTTTCCTCTAAAGTGGAAGATATTATATTACATTAAAGTCTGAGGCAGCCTGCCCCAAGCGCCTTTAGTTCTAAGAACAGTCAAGTGGCCAAGCGAATTTGGATCTCTTATATAACTAACTAACTCCATGGCACTACAGCCCATGTAGGGCCTTGGCCTCCTTAACAATATGAGCCCACTCTTTTCTATCTTGCGCCTTTCTCCTCCATCCTCGTACCTGGAGCTTTTTCAAATCGCGTTCTACATCATCAAGCCATCTAAGTCGTGGTCTTCCTTTTAATCTTCTACCACCAGGGTTTCCAATGAAAAGTTTCTTAACTCCACGGTTCAAATTCATCCTTTGGAGATGGCCTACCCATTGGATCCTTTTACTTTTAACAATTGAAACCAAGCTTGGCCCCTGAAATAATTCCATTAGTTCTTTATTAGTGCGGATACGCCACAAACCTTGGTCACAAATAGCTCCATAAATCTTCCTCAGAATTTTCCTTTCCCATATACCAAGAATGGAAATATCCTTACATGATAAAGTCCATGCTTCGGCCCCATACAAAACAACAGGTCTGATCATGGTTTTATAAATCCTGGATTTGGTCCTTCTAGACAATACCGATGACTTCAAAAGGGATAGCAGGGCGAAATAACTTCTGTTACCGGCAGCAATTCTATTTTTTATGTCAAGATGTATCGCATTACATTCCGTAATCAAAGATCCAAGATAGGTAAAATGGTTAACTTTCTCAAAAGAGTACTCATCCACTTTCAGTGGATCTCTTATATCCGGTGAGTAAACAACACGCGCCCAATACGGGAACTAAAGTCTGCTGCACTTGAGACAATAAATTCCCGTTACCCTGCACAAGAATGGTTACATATTTACACTGATAGATCTGCTTTATCTGCTACCTATAATGCAGGAACGGGAGTATATTGTGATAAGTTTTCACTCCCTGCCCCTGCTTGTTCTACTGGGACGAACTTTGACGGGGAAATTAAGGCCATCTGCACGGAGTTGATCAAATTGAGGAGTGCGGATCCTCAAGTAGCGTTATTGGTGGACTCCCAGACGGCGATTCTGGCGGTAGCTAGTATTCGTTATTCTGATACGGAGGAAGCTATTAGATGCAGAATGAAAATTGTGAGTCTTACCGAGAGTGGATTTCGCATCTCTCACTTCAATGGGTGCCTAGTCACTGTGGCCTTTTCGGAAATGAAAAAGCAGATAATCTTGCGCGAAGGGGAATTACATGATGAACAAGGCTGAAGTGCCAATGTTCCTTAGTTCGGCCAAGAGAATTATTACTACCTCCTTTAAGAAGAATATCAAGGAGTCTCAACACTGTACGGACAGAGACAAGAAATGGGAAATTTTAGTCAAGAATTTAGTTCCTTTGTCACTTAATAGATATGAAAAGCAGTGGCTTCATTCACGTCTGTCACCGGCTCTGATTATTATCTGCAACAGCATCTGTTCAAGATAAAAGTTGCCAGTACCCTCTTTTTTGCTCCTTGTGTCATGGAGAAGATGTGGACGCCCAGAATCTCTACAAATGTTCAGCGTTGACAACTGGACAATCCCGACAGACTTGATGATTTTAAGTAAATGGCTAAGTTATATTGGGCTGCGGCGAGAAGTCAAATGACAACATTGTCAACGACTTAGGCATTATTTAAAACAAAAAAAACAAAAAAACAAAAAAAATAAAAAAAATAAAACACTTTTGTGAGCGATATGTGATACGACAAATTAAATAAGACTGCCCTAAATAATATCATTTGTTTTTCTAATTTCCAACAAAGAAACAGTTGCGTTCTGACTGTTTCCTATTCAAATTTATCCATTTACATCTGAATACTAAGCTTTGATTTACAATATAGGAGACAAAAATAGTGTTACCTGATGTATGTAAGGGTGTCTGGAAAAGGAACGAGACAGGGGAAAAAAAAAAAAACGTATTTGGCTAATCTACAGGAATACTCAATAGAATTTAAGTTTAAATGCAGTTCAAATTCTCAGCTTATTTTTTTCTTTGCATTATCTTTCCCAAAATAACTTTGAGGTCGTTGAATTCTTTTTCGATTAAAAGGTTGCGAAAAGGTTAAATAAAATTATTTAAAAAAAAAAAGAAAAGAAGATATCACAATCTACACTAAGTTCGAAAATAATTTAACAACATCAGGTCTTTATTTGCTTGATTAATTAAAGACTATTTCAATTTCTAATAGTAATTTTTTTTATTTATTTATCAGGTACGGAGGATTTGACAGAATTTGAAACTATTTAGAACAGTTTCAAAATGGCAGATATCATACCATTATAGCGATAGTAATTTCAAGAGCTATCATTGTATAATTCAAAATTCGAGGTTTTTTTCTTTTTCGTTAAGTTTGTATTAAATCGTAGTTAAGTAAGCTGTACGTCTACCGTCAACAAAAAGTTTCATTCTGAACTTGCTCTTGCGGATAGGCAAGTGGGCACTTCTTCTTAGAAACAACGAAACTATAAATAAATTAGTTCTGAAACCGAACATCAAAAACTAATAGATGTACAAAACTGCTGCAAACAAAAAATTTTACAAGGTACCACCTAGATTTAATTCAAAACGAAATAAGATGGGTTGGTTTGGGTTTTTTTTAAACAGAGCAGACATAAGCAAACTGTAATATCTCGGGAAATTAATTTTTATGGATAAAAATAATTAGACGAAAAAAAAAAAGTCGAAAAAAAATAGCCGAGAATACCAAAATTTGGCGAATAATTTAGAATTGTCTTCTGAATATCTTTTAATGTAAAAGAAATTAAGGTTATTATTCAATGGTAAAAAGAAAATTGATATCATCTAATGAGCAAAAGCAAGATAGAGGCAAAAATATTCGTCGATTTTATAAATGCCTAAAGAAACAAGAGGATTTAAAGAGAAAAACATTCCACTTTTCGATGATGTACAGGGTGATTCAAAATTCCCTGCACAAATTTTAATGGAGGCGTTTGCGGATATACGTTCCACTACGAATACGATTTGTTTTTGTATTCCTGACCTACCTTTAAAATTTGTACAGGGAATTTTGAATCATCCTGTATACGATAATTCCCGTGGAAGCTCTCTACTTTTCCAAGCCAGAACGAGATCACTGGTTCTTAATAAAAGAACAGAAAAATTATCTTCAAAGTGTTTAAATTGTGATTAAAAATGAAGTCACTCAAGTATTTCATTCTGAAATGTGAGTGGGTTTTGAAAAAGAAAGATTAGAACTCTTTAAGAATTTCAACTTTTACTTGAGAAATGGGAGGAGGAAAAACTTCTAAACCTCCCAGTTATACGTTTTAAAATAAGAAACAAATAATGCTAAAAATTTTCTCAAAATCTATTTGGTTTGAGAGACAACAATTAACTTTAATCCGTAGGAATCCTGCTCTAGTGAGTTCAAAAGCGTACACATACATTCATGACATCAGCTACGGATGTGGACATATTAATTTGTATTAGGATTCAATTACTAGTTCTAGGTTTTATTCAATTGCTGCATTCTTTTTTTTCCAATGACTTTACAAAGACAGAATAAGTTTTAATTCAAGCAGTTACAACAAAACCTTGAGATTAAAACGATGAAAATCAAAGTACTTTTAAAGTTTCAAGCATTAGTACAGTCTGACGATCAAGACAGCTAATCCAATAACAGGAACTCCTCCCCTTTTACGCCCTATCTGCTTAACGATCACTCCACTTACGACCTCCACCCTTGAAGGTACAACTTCTATTTCATCGTAGTCATCTCCCTTACCTGGATCCTCTATAGCTCCAGATAACTAAATAAACAAATGATAATATGTACATTTGCATCTTTTTATGATTAAATTTGAAGTTTGTTGCATAATTTTTATAATTTTACGACGATCTACATTCCCCGCGCAAGCTCCTCGCTTATCGGCAAAGTATTCGGAATGGAACTTGGTCGTATAGTGAGGAGTACCTGTACTACGAATCAATCTATTTATCCTTCTGAGGAATTGATTTGTATTTTATATATGAAATTATGGAATCATATTGTTTCGCGTTAGCAGATGATTTCAAAATCCATCCTTATCTCTATGTAGGCGATCACGGATTAGAATAAGTGGACTTGTAGGTCTCTGAGAATGTTCTCCGAATGGAATTCAGACTTCTTTCATTTACATATTAATTCGAGGCGTTATACCTTTATTGATGTATATTTTAATATTTACTCTTCAACTTAGACCATTCGTCAGATGAAAGTTGAAATTATCTTTTTTTTTCTTCTTCTTTTTTTAAAAAAAAACCGTACAAGCACTTACTTATTTTGGAATTCCAAATTATAATATGGTAGAACGAGTCTTTTTATGTACAGTACACTAAATAACAGCTTCCCACTCTACTGTGTAACCAGAAACACAGAAAGTTGTCAAACTACTAACTGTTTTAATTTCCTTAATTGTCTAGTAGCCGATTTTCCGTGAGTGGGACAAATGTTCTGTTTCTTGCTAATATTTCTCCTTCCGTTTTCTTTCGTCCTCTCACCATCTGTGCTTGGGAGATTTGAGAGATAAAATCATTACAAAATTCAAGAGGGCCGGAAATCATTCGACACCTCCACTGTACGCTAAAAAAACAATCAAACTTACCTTCGGGTTTCTCCAGTACTTCTCTCTCATAGTTATCACAATTGCCTTTAGAATCTCCGGTGTAGCCCCACTGACAGAAGCATTCATATCCACCGATTGTATTAATACAAATCTGATCCTCTTTCCGACAATCGTGTGTTTCGTCTAAACATTCATCACGATCTATAATTTTTTTTAAAAAAAAAAAAACAAGCCTTCAATTGAAGATACTACAATTAAACAAAATTTAAAGGAATTTTGCTTAATTCCAGTTGTTCTTATCACTAACAATATTCACATGGACTTAAAGCTTCTCCATAAATAATATTTCCGTCAAAATAAAAATTAAAAAAAAAAAAGATTAATTGAAGGATGTAATATGAGGATGGAAGTGGCCGCTCCCTTTAATATTCACCTAAAATAATATTCATAATCCTCTCCATATTTCAACATTCAAATTATGTAATAATCACAAAAAGAGAATTTATTTTTCCTCTTGAAAAATATCTTCCCAATAATCTCTCAGAATATGTTCGCAAGTTGCAAAAGCAGCAAAGATGTAGTTGACATGCCTACTTTCAAAGATCCATTTAGCAAGATTACACACAAAAAACAGTTTTTCATTGACAAAAAAAAAATCGAGAATTACTTTCTAAATTAAATAGGAAATAAGAAGCCATTTGGAAACTACTGAAACCCAAGGAGAAGATAAGAATGTGCTACTAGGTTGTGGGCTTTTTATTTGTATTGTTTTTAGATACAATGATCGGATTAAAATTTTCTCTTATAGTAGTTTGACGATTTTTTTAACCTACAGCTCTTCCTTGATCTATGTTTCATTACACATTAGAAATTAATACGAATCACCTTACAAAAGCTTTCTAGAACAAATAGTTTTTGCATTATCTCAGACGGACAGATAAATCTTACAAAAACTGTTTTTTGTATATTTCTACCTTTACGTATCTTCCTTATTTAAAAAATACAGTAGCACTGTATACAGTGAAGCTCGGTTATATCGCGATCTTTCGGATCCAAGATCTCGAAGATCGCGATCTGCCCGAGCTTTCGCGATGTCAAATGTCGTATACTCGAACCTTATTATCGCCCACACGATTCCAAATCGATTTAAAATGGTCATTTCGCGATTACCTACGTCATTCAGAGCTACGTGAGAGAATTTTATACAGTATTTATAAATAATTATAAATCGTTACCTTTTCAACACTTTGATGGGTTATATTAGCCAATTGTTTTTGCGCCATTAAACACCAACCAACCAACCATATTAGCCAAAATCTTCATACAGTATTTCTGTTTTCCTATGGTTTGGCGCCGCCATCTTGGTTCTTGTACAAACGACGATTGTACAAATCGCGAGTATTCTCTGAAATCAATCGATTTTCGTACTTTTTGGGCGAAAAAATGGTAAATTTTGCAATTTTACAATTATACACCTTTTCCAAAACAGAAGGGGTCCAAGACCAAATCGCGTTATATCCGAATTCGCGATATAAACAACCGCTTTATAGCCGAGCTTCACTGTATTTTGACGATTTTTTAACGTATAGCTCTTCCTTGATCTATGTTTCATTACACATTAGAAATTAATAGAATCACCTTACCAAAGCTTTCTAGAACAAATACTCGTAGTTTTTGCATTGACGGACAGATAAATCTTACAAAAAACTTTTGTGTGTATTTCTACCTTTACGTATCTTCCTTATAAAAAAATACAAAAGCACTGTATATTTTAGATTACGATCCTCTACTTACCAATACATTCCAAATACTCCGGACTCCATTCCATGGCGCCGTTTTCGCAATTGCACGAAAAATTCACTTTATTCTCTGCCAAAGCGTCGAGGTCTCGATTAATTTCCGAGTCCATTTCACAGACGGGAGACGCTGTCGTACCTGGTTGATCAAAGCACGGATTGTGTTTGGAAAGAGAACAAACTTTTTTCACTGAATTCGAGGTTTCCTCCGTGCCCAGAAGATTATAAATATGGCCACAACAAAAATCTAAATTACAGAAGGGGGAAAAAAATAAATAAGACAGTCGACATCTTTTCGGCCCGAGTGAGGGCTGTTTCGTGCTTAATGATTCTAGTAGATAAATAATCGTTAATACACTACTTAAATTGTACCAGTGGTATTCTAGCTATTTTGTTTGCCTGCTCTCAGATAGCATTTATCTTAACTATGCACCCTTCTGGATTATTGGTGCATAATTCGTAGTATTCAATTTACTTAAAAATAAATTAAATTCTAGGATATAGGGCAAGTATCTAAAATAAATTACAAAATTTCCATCCAGTATATTATAATGATTTTTATATTCACATTTATCTTTTTTATTATAGTGCTATTCACTCTTGTATATTCTTAGTTGTCTTATGTCTTGTATTAATCAGTATTTATTCTATTATCAATTGTAGATTCTAATGTTTACTGTTTACCGTTTTAATTGTTATTCAATTCAAATTTTCCGTTGGCCGAAAATTTCTCCCCTCTGATTCGTTGTTATTTAAAAATATAGTTAAAAATCAGTAAAAGCCCACGTGTAAATTAAATCCCCCAATCAATTGTAAAAGCTCGCCAACCAATCAGAGCACTTGTAAATAAGTTTATTTAAACCCCTGCAGCATACGAACAAACAGTTTAGTTAGTTAGTTCGAGAGTTCTTGACAGATCTTATTCAGTCTAATATCTTATTTCACGAGCAAGTGGCCGCAAACATTAACCACAATATAAAAAGGAAAAGAAATTTAACGTGCATAAAAATCAATAAGGAATAGAAATCAAATACTGCACATAAATTCATCCTTTTTAGTAATCCACTAATTTGCATATGTTTTTACATTAAGTGGATTTAGGCAACTTCTGTTAATCGAATTTCATTAAATTCTTGAGAAAATTGGAAAATTTATATCTTTATAATAGACATCAATCGCAAGAAGGCACCAAAGCTAAAGTTAGTCGGCAGATATTAATTTAAAGAGATTTTTCGTTGGTATGTTTTCACGACATAAAAAAAAAAAAAAAAAAAAAAAAAACTTTTGATAAATAACAAAAATAAGTGACGCAGCATTTTAATAGAAAACATTTTAAAGTTCTTCTTTTTAAAGTTCTTTTAGAACTTACCGTTCTTTTTTTTTTTAAAAAAATAGCAATTCTATGAAGTAAGATGTATACCTGTAGAATTAAAAAGATGTGTACCGAGACCTGGTTGTTTACTGTTGACTGCTCCTAGCTGATGATCGCCATCTTAGCGTGAAACAGTGGTACTAGGATGTCATTTAGTAAACAACTTGGTCTCATCCTTTATTAAGGTAAATTGTAAATATTAACTTGCAATCACACGTTAAAAACGATAAAGTAAAAAATTACATTTTATTTTTATTATTTAAGTTACTGTTGGTTGTGTTTCAATGATGCTCACGTAATGACTGTAAAATATTTCATGGAAATAAAAAGAGAAATAAGTAACTTACAAACCTTTATTTCATTTGTTTCTAATAATTAACTTTCAAAAAATCCAAATAAAGAAATAATCGGATATGTTTCTAATTCACAAACAAGGTAGGGATAGTGATTAGTAAACCAATCACAGTGCTTCGCAACGGCTTCTGAGTCACCTTTAATCTAGGCGCGCACCTGGTTGTTTTGCAGCCAAAACCACAAGAATGTGAAGGGACAAGTTAATCAGGGGACCCGGAGAGACTTTACTTGACTCCCAAAATGAAACAGAGTCCATTTTCTGGGTTTCAGTAAAAAGCCCATGCAATAAAGGGATATTTCCCCTTCGCAAACCTGCGGTTTGAGCTGCAAAACAAGCAGATGCACGCCTACGCTTACTTTAGAATTGACTGCGCCGGGGTAGTCTAGAAAATGCTCGCACGAGTTTGTTTGCGAACCCCTGCTATCTTACCCACCCCTATTTATATGGAATAATCGTCATTCTTAACTCAAACCTTGTTAATACACTTAATTCCTAATAATGATTTAAAAAACAAACTTAAGTTGATGAAGGGATCGAACCCACGACCTTCGCGTTATTAGCAGGACGCTCTAACCAATTGAGCTAACAGGCCACCTACAACTGAGCTAACAGAATCCGTTGTGAAGCATTGTGGGATATTTGTTAACAGACAGACAAACCGGGGATATAAGGCGTCTTTCAGAAGCCAAAGAGGCTGTTTCATGCCTCATGTTTAGAACGACTGCTTCAAAGGTATGAATCTACTACTACCTTCTGTTTTTTTTTTCAACTAGTGTGTTCTTTGTATAATTTGTTCTTGCCAAAACGAGTTGTTCCTGGCGCAGCATAGTCTCCGTCGCTCCTGCAACATTAAATAATCGCATACTGAATTTCTTTCTCTTTACCTGAATATCTCCTTACAGGAATAGGATGTCATTATAGTATCCCAATACAATCAAACACATTATAGAAATACCATGATTGCCAGGAATTCGTTTCGCAATGAGCTAACGAAGAAGTATGAACTGAAAATGGCAATTTTGGTTTATTTTCTAAATTTCATTTTATATTAAAAAGAAGAAATTAAATTCAGTATTCAGTTACATTTTTCAACGAGTGCTAAACCAAAAAAAACGCTTAGTCTTTTAGGTAAATTCCAGGAATCTCTTTAAAAACCTTCAGTTTTTAGTAATTTGAGCTTAGAATTGCCTTGATAAGTGATTTGGCAATCTCCGTATTATTCCAAGGACGGAATGGTTTGAATGGCTTTTCATGAAAATTTGTCATAGAAGTTAACTCCACTATAATCAGTAGATGAACAAGGCCAATCACTGATAAAAGAAGGTCAGTTCCAATCTTGCTTTATAACTATCAACACGGAATTAAAGGGACTGTTACGATTAGAAGCGAACAACGATAGATAGAATAGGCCTTCTTTGAAGCACTCATGTAATTAAACAAAATATATATATTTTTTTTTTAACAAATGCTTGGGCTCGTAGCTTGATCAGCTTTCTTTAGGCCACAACTAGGAGTGATGTATGATGCCTTTAACCGACGAATCGTTGCCCAGGGTACGCCAAGGGAGGCAGCATCAAGTGATACCCGCTGGAACGGACAGAAAGAGAAACAGAAGAAGAAAGAAACATCCATGCCACGACCGGGATTCGAGCCCGGGTACCAGCACACTGGCCGCATCGGCAGACCGCCATCTAGACCGCACGGCCATACCGGCACAGCATTAAACAAAATATCAAATACATTTGTTGTTTTCAATATAGGCCTAACTGACAAAGTATAATATCACCGTTTTTCTATAAAACGAGAGACAGAACAAGAAAAACCAGCGTCAGTGGACGAAATTGTTGTTTTAGATTTCTTATTACTCTTCAGCTGCGTATATCTGAAGACTTATAACAAACGAGCGGATATGCCAGTTTTTACTATTTGCATGGTAAGGTTCAAAACACAACAACAGTTTTAAGACCATCATCTAAGGGCCCAGTTTGGACCAAACTCAATAGACGGATTCATTAACATTCGTCTACTGTTAAAGTTCTGCTTCTAAAGGAAACACTTTTCTTTTTATTATTTACTAGCCGGAATCCTTGCATACAAAGCATAAAAATCTTTATTTATTTAGCAAATTAATATCGAGATCGGAAAATATACGAGTTCCTAGCCCGTTGTGGTCTTCTCCGGATGTATTGCGGGTTGGCCGCCACACACCTATATATCGATAAGGCAACTTTAAAGCGAAAATATAAATCCTCTTTATTCCCAATCCCGTAGGAATTTCGAAAAATTCGGCCTTATTCATTGTCTACATCATAAAGGGAACCTCGTGAAACATTTCGGCTTTCTACGTCCAAGGGTTTGGGCTGGGCGTTGATGAGTCAGTCAGGACTTTTCTTTTTATATAGGTAGATTGTGATTATTGAGCTTTCCTGGCAACGTAGTTTTAGCTCTTTCCATTTAGGTCCAATATGTATCAAAGTCAATAGGAATAGTCCTTTTAGTAATTTTACTTGCTAATAATATATCAGTTTTCTGGGATAAATAATTTCTATTTATTGATCACAAACAGATAAGATGCTTAAAATTGCGTTCTTATTTATTTTGTTTTTTCACCAATTTCTAGTAAGATACTGTGCGTTTGTGAAAGCGAGAACACCACTGCCGGACGATTTTACCACTGCAGGGGTGATACGCTGAGATGGGCTCTTTCCTAAGAAATTCTTTTGGACATTTCCGCTTTTAAGAAAAAAATAAAGGAGGAGAATTTTTGCAATAGTATTTATTCTTTCCATAATTCTTTCCCGAAAAGCGCAAATAGAACGCAGCTACTAGTAAACTAACACTGATAAAAAGTAAACATCCCATCTTTGTTTCTCCTCGCCCCTATTTTGAAGAAATCGAAGGAGACCTGACGCATGCGCAAAAGTGTTGAAGGCTCTCGTAAACAAAACCGAACAGTACGTTACAAGTTTTAGATCAAATCACACACTACTAAATGGTCAAAGTAAAAAAAAAAATAAACTATCAAAGTTCAATGCTAACAACATTTAAAATTTTGAGTGAATCTCTTTCAATTGATCTTCGTAGACCCAAATTCAACCAGCTGTTAAACACTGCAACTAAACTCTTAAAAATAACGAAAGGGAAGCGTAATTGTTGGAGTTAAAAAGTGCCTTCAATGCTTGGACCTTGCATCATCAGCACAAAACCAAATCACTCAAGGATCAATAATTAATTAAACTTCTCAATCTGAGTTTGAATGTTATTGTATGCTTATCTTATTTATAAAATTCTACCCCAAAGTCATCCTGATACACGGGAACTAAACATAATCGAAAATGCCTACAGTGTCTCAAAATCAACATTCAAATTAAAAAGTACACTTCTTTTTTTTCTTATATTTCTTATTAAGCAGAACAGGAAGAATAAAATCACCAGAGATCCTGAGATCTTTACTTGTGGAAGTTGATTTGTTACAATGTCCCATTGTAATATTCTAGTTCTTCTTCTAGGAATATTAATACTAACAGCATTAAAGATTACAAAAGGCTTTCTGTATCAAATATGTTTTACTAAATAAAACTTCGAAATTCTCTTTAACAAGATAGTTGCACATCGATAATCAAATAGCTATGGATTCTTTATGTAATAGACACGATTCTAGATTAGAATATATTAGTAAACATGTACTTAAAGCATTTAGGCTGGGTTTTTTTTTTTTATTAAATTTTCGACTTTTTAACCTAAGATACTAATCTTCATTAATGAACAATTCACAAAAGTACACCTGAATTGTTTATAATGTTTTATGACAATTTGCAGAGCTATAGTTGTAGAAAAAACAAATATACTTTTTGTTCTGTATAATCCGGCTCATTACAGTGTAGTAATATAAATTAATTTAATTTATACTTAGATTCTTTATTCTTTTCAAAATTGCAATTGACGAACTATTGTATATATAATCTATTTGTATGTCTGAAACATCAATAAAATAGATTTACTTTTTGTATTCCTTATGTTAGAAAAAAACATAGAAAGTTCATTAACATGATAATTAAATAATTTTTATATTATATTGTAGCTGTCAGTGTAGAATTTTTACAATTAAAAAAAAAAACTGTTTTTGGCGCTATTTCAAATATTCTTCCAGTTATTTTTACTATGACTGAGAGAAATTCTAATTTTTATATCACATCCTAATAATCCTTCACATTTAAAATCTTTGAGTTTTAAAAAGGCATTTTTTTTTTTCTTTTAGTAAAATCGAGTGTCCATATCGAGAATCAATCATCTCATGAGCAGACAACTTCTGCCATCTATCGCCAACCACTGGAACTAATTTTGCATTCGAGACAAACCTTTTGTCTTCCATAGGTTGTCAACTTTAACTGTTAATTTTAACTTTTCTTTCTTCTGTATTGTCGTTCATAAAATTTTGTAATTATAGAATTTTACGAGAGAATTGAAACTTCTACTAAAAGCTTCTATGCTGTTTATTCCTTGAGCAAAACAGAACTAAAAATATATAATAGCAGAAATGTAAAATTCTTGGCCTGCGTTCCGCTAGGCTCAAAAGGTAACAGGCACATAAAATTTGATATTACTTACATTTCATTTTATTTTATTTCTATAAAACATATTTTTCATCATAGTCATGAATAATTACCAATTTCCGGGATGATTCACGTAAGACTTGAATTAATTTTTTTATTAAAATTCATTCGTATTTTAAATTAGAATGGATTTATTTAAAATCACAATTTCTTATAGGTCAAACAAAAAACGGAAGGGAATTATACTTTCTAATTCTAGATTACTTTGATTGGCCATTTCATTTCTTTCTCAGCTGAACTGGACTGTCATTCAGAAAAGCCTAATTATAAATTAAGACTAACATTTGGAAACAAAAGATCTATCCCACACAAAAACATTTGAAATAAGATTATGAGACTGAATTACATACATACGAAACATCCAACATCTTCTTTGCTTTAAAATTTCCTTTTGCAAAACTGAAACCAACTCTCAGTTCTACCTGATCAATTAAATAATAATACAGTAAAACCCCGTTATTACGCTCGTCAAGGGACCATGACCTACAAGCGTAATAAGCGGGATAGCGCTATAGACGGGAAATGATTTATGAGATGGGGAAAGATTTGGACATCATTTTACAGGCAACATACATGATTCTGCAATAGATATACTGCAAATATGAGCTTATTTCCTATTAAAAAGATCTTTAATTGTGGTTTACCGTGTGTGTGTGCTACTGTTATGAATTATGACATTTTCAATGCTGTTCAGATAACTATTAACGTCAATTGATACACCACTAGGAGCAATACTAATATATTTTCGGAGCAGATTTAGTGCACACTTTACTTTTTTACGTTTGCAACAATCCTTCGCTGCATTGGTAATTGCATCCCTGTTTTTCGTTATTGTTCGCAGGCTGGACGAGGGATTTCCTAGAGATTCTGCGAAATCCTTCTGACTTTTGTAGAATTCTCGTCGTACTTACGGAGAATTTGCAATTTTTCACTTATAGAAAGGGATTTTCGCTTCGATATTTTGCACAACTGTATCACAGACCCGCAAATTCACTTAGTTCAAAGATTCCCTCCTACGAGGGTTAAAAAAAGAATCTTTACAGTGTTACATTTCTTTTCGATACAAAATTTCCGATATAAAAAAGCGCGCTACAAGCGAGATTTGAAGCGTTATAAGAGGGTAAAAGTATACAGAGATACATAGAAAATTCCAGGGACCGCACAAAATGAGCGTAAAGAACGGGATATTGCTATAAGCGGGAGCGTAATAACGGGGTTTTACTGTAAATGGTGTTAATATTCATTTTTCATAACTAAATTTTCTCCAAATGTAGGCTATATCCCTTTTGCCACTAAGCCTATCATCAATGTTGTATTTGTGTATACTTTGAATAATTTGCAAAATGAAATCATATACAGTGTTACCTCCGAATAACGGACCGTCACGGGACCGGAAGTTTCGTCCGTTATTGGGAGGTGTCCGCTATTGGGGAGGACTATCTTTTTTTTTCATTTTTTAGCTTATAGCATGTTATTTAATGAAAAATTACGTACAATCTTAATTAAATTTCTACAATTATCATTGCGATATGAGAGAATATGAACAATTGCAAATTATTTACTATACTCCTTTTTAAATGAATGCTAATCCGTTTGTCTTACTTAAAATAATGAAAAAATTAATTACAGTATATAGAAAATTAATTTCTAGCCATCCATTTGATGCCTTAAACGTGTCCAATCCTAAATTAATGGCTTTTTCTTGAAGCAAAACACCGCTTATAGGAATGTTCTTTGCATGAGCAGAGCGAAACCATTTTATGACCACTTCGTCGATTTTGCTTGTTTCAGTTTTACGAAACTTCAAATTCTTCGAATTTTCGTTTGAATTCACCATCCACATTTTTCTAATCTCATCTTGTCCTTCAAAAATTCATTTAACTGAGTTTTTCCAACTTTAAAAGTTCAGCAAGAAAACGCACACTCAGCTTTTCTTTTTCAGCAACTTGAAGAACATCAATTTTTTCTTTTAGTGCCAATCTCTTCCTTTTTGACGCCATTTTAATTCGCACTAAATTTAATCAACACGTTTATAGGATAGCTTTATGAGGTACTGACATTTAAAAAGCAAATGCAGTGAAAAAAAAGGGCCTCAGATTCGTGCATTGGACAGCGATACTATGTATCAATGTATGTGAGGACACCGATACAATGTATCAATGTATGGGACACCGATGTAAATACAACCATGATGTGTTTGTCGAAATGTTAATCGAAAAAAAAAAAAAAAAAATTTTTTACAGTTAAAATAATGTCCGCTAATCAGAGGTGTCCGTTAAAGGAGGTAACACTGTATCTTCTCGTTGGCTATAAAAGAACATCGTATCAAATTTGGCGATAGCAGCAGTTTTCGTATTTCCATTATAGATTAGGGTGATTTCTCTCACCTGGGCAGAAACTGTGTTTAGCGCAGTTGAATGGCACCGAGTCATCCGTAAGGGTTTCGTCAGGAAAGTATTCGAGGGAATCGCACGAACCAACATCGTCACATTGGAAATGGAAGGTTTGCAAAAACGAAGCTTCCCACATGGTAAACCAACACAAATAAATGAACGAAGATACCTACAAAGATAGGGAAAACATTAGAAGCTTTCTTTTCATGGATTTTTATTTTTCTTCCTTTCACTAAAGCTTTAATAAATCCCAAGTATTTTTTCCCAGTGAAAAAATCCCATCAAATATTCGAATATGTATTTCAATCGGATAGGAGAAAGAGATAAGGACAATTTATGGAAACTTCTTTATTACGTAGATCTTACACTTGATAAAATAGGATTCACAGTAAAAAGTCTGAAAATCATTGAAAAAAAGAATCCTAATTAAGATTTGTAATTTGAAAGATTGCATCGCGGTCCTACTTGGGAGACTTGGATCTTGAGGCAGAAGAACGTACAAAAAGTTGGAGATCTAAGAAAATTTGTTAGATACATGGTAGGTGTTTAACTTTCAAAGATCAAAAGAAAAGGTAACGATAAATATAGTGCAAGAAATTGAACAATATAAGAAAACTGCTTCCATTCCTTAAGTAAAACGAAGGAAAACCATATAGAAAAAAATGATATTTAAATTGTAAACTAAGCAGCGAGATGATTCTACGTCTCAGGATGACTGAAGATTTGAACAATTCTGAACGGGACTATAATCCATTCTTGATTCCGAAGAAATACTGTATTAATTAATAAAACTTATTTTTTGTAATGTTAAATTCCTGGTTAAATAAGAGCCGAATCTAAAGCGCTTTTACATTTGAAATCGAAACATCTTTCGTAGTGTTGACGTTAATGCCCACAATTGGAAGACCGGACGGACGTAAATTATTATTTAATTTCTACAATGTTTGAATATATATTAGTTTACTTACAATGGATTACTTGGTAACTTAAAAAAAAAAATTATAGGGAGATTGTTAAAAAAAAAAAATTGCTTAATCAGTTTGGTGGGAAATGTAGAAATAATATTGAAAAAGACCATCCTACTCCTAAAGACATTATTATGGTGCCACAGAGATCGGGGTGGAGATCCCTGTTGGAACAGAAATCGGATTAATAAAATATAATTGAAAGAAGCACAAGCTTTACAACTGAAATTAAATGCACTATAACAACAGATGTATAAATTGATATATTGGAATTTTCATGTTTATAAACACATACATAGAATATAAGTATAAATATATAACTCATCAAGCTAAGGGGTCGTTCAAGTATTACGTAACCACATTTTTAGTAAATTTAGACGCCCTCTACCCACCTTGTAAGCAAAAATAAGCAATGTCCGACACCCCTCTTTGTGCTTACGTAATGTTTGCCAAATCATTAATAGTAAATACCAATGAAATACTAAAGCAAAGCTAGGATCCCGCCTTCCCCCTTCTCAGCAAAAATTAGCGAATCTTGAACCCCCTCTTCCCCCCTTTGAGTGCTTACGTAATACTTGAACAGCCCCTAATAGCTTTTCAGCAGGTTATTTTATTCATGGGAGGGGAGCTGCTTTTTAATAATAGTAATAAAAAAAAGTAATTTTTCAACCAATCTCTCGAACAATAGAGTCTTCATCCTATCAGTTACTTCTTATCATTTGCTTTCTTGTTTTCAAAAGAAACAAAATGAGATGCAAGATTGGAAACACACAGATGATAACCACTGATTAATAGTAATACTAACGCAAAAAATAGTAAATCTTGGCGCTATTTCTAAATCGGCTGATTACTTTCAAACTTACTTTGAACTGAAATATATCCAAGGAGCTCTGGACGTCTGACGACGAATTGAAACAGATTCTTCCGTCTTCCTCATGGCTAATGTTGTAATTGGTGTCGATTGTGTTGAAGATATATCGGAGACACGATCCAAGACTCTCCTGACAGTGGCTCTGAACATCAAAATCTAACTCTGCGTAAGGGGGTGTTGGAAACTGACGGTAAAAGACCTAATACACAAAACGTAAATGGATTACTTCATCATCGTTAAAGTTTTATTAATTCCATGTAATCATAAATTATATTGATTCCGATGATGTATTTTTTTTTTCAATTCATACAGCATTAATTGAAGTAAATTATTGGTAACAGAAGTACAATTGGAAAATAATGAGGAAAAGGTATTCGAGAAAATACTCATTTATGGTAGCAGAAATCTTCTACTCATCGCCAGAGATGTGGAATCGGTTCAATAAAACCTTCGACATTGGCTCCATTATTTACGAAAAATAAAATCAATAAATGCATCACATGCTGTTTCAGAATCTTGATCTTCTATAACATACTGTTTCTCATCTGTAAAGTATTCAAAGACAACCGACCTTGTTGACATTTTTATGTCATTGTGCATTTTTTCATGGGGATATATTATATTTGAAATTTGTAAAGAACTTGCTAATCAAATTATTATCTGAGAAATACAAAATTTTAACATATTACAATTTAAATTTATTAGGAGTCAAAGTTGGTACATTTTTTACAGTTCTGCTCATCACAAGACAAGACTGTACTCTCCCGTCGGATCGACCTAATTAGACAAGAGATGTGAGTATCTCCATTCCCAGCTATATCACATTTTGTGAATCGTTTTATTCACGTAGCAAGCAATAAGAAATTTTGCATGCCCACATAGAAATCCATATAGAAGTGCACAATCATATTTTCAACAGTTAAAACTGTAAATTTTGTAAGAATGATTTGTTTATAAAAACTTGGAAAAAGCCATAAGAAAGCGCCATTAGTTCTGAAACCGAAACAAGAATTTGTAAATTCTAATAATCCTACAGCGTCGTAAATTAGTCACATTTAAATATCATCCATCTTAACATGTATATATATATATATATTATGCAATTTTCGAAGTGATTTTAACAGTGCGCGGGTCTACTCAAAGCCAGGTTTATGCAGTTTTAAAATCGCTACAGGTATATGCTCAGATATCCACTGCATGCTGAGCAAGCAGAGCTTTGTGGTTAATTTTGAGGACTGGGGATAGGGGGCTTGGGGAAGGTTCAAAACCAAATAAACGTGCCTTTGTTTCAAGTTGCACCGTAAATAATCATCGTATTTTAAAGAAATCAGCCCAGTTATTTTATCGAGGGATTTTTGACAGTTAATTCGAAGGGATGGGAAGAGTGGATGCTAAAATAAATATGACTATGTTTTAAGTGAACCTTAAATACGCAAAATATCAAATTTTATGACAATCTGTTCAGCCGTTTTATCGTGAACCACGCACAAAGAGACAAACAATGGAGAAAATGTCTAAATTAAAAGACTTCAGCTCACTCAAAACAGACTCCTGTTAAAAATTGGAATTACTTCACATTATGACAATAACAACGAGGCATATCTATAAATTAAAACTGAAAATAATTCAAAAACTTAGGGGGGAAAAAAGAAACAAACAAACGAAAAAAGATAAAAGAGTACTAGATAGACGTTTGCAACGAACAATCATGCTGTCGAAATAATGTACCTTCAGTGGATAATAACGATATAGTCCATGGGGAACTTCAGAGGAGGGGAAATAACAAGAACATCAAATTATAATTTCCATACTTACTTTTCAATTCCTCTTTTTTAATAGTCATATTATTAAAATTAACATACCTTCATACCAATTAAATATAAAATATATTTAATTCAAGCGAATTTTCGGATAGGATTTTTGCGTCTTTCAATTTTAAGGATTTGTTTAATTTAAAATCTAACACAATTGTGAAATTTAAGGAATTAACGTATTAATTATTAGGTTTGAGGTTTTAGTATTGGTTTGTTAACATTGACATTAATAAGTTGATGATTTTTGTAATGAAGGCAAAACTCG
This sequence comes from Thereuonema tuberculata, assembly GCA_023159025.1. Classification (NCBI taxonomy): domain Eukaryota; kingdom Metazoa; phylum Arthropoda; class Chilopoda; order Scutigeromorpha; family Scutigeridae; genus Thereuonema; species Thereuonema tuberculata. The sequence continues at coordinate 78,006,496 of JAFIDM010002131.1, read as the reverse complement.
ATTTGTTCGTATTTTACGTATTGTTAATCAAAGGAGAAAGGGCAAACTCTATGGAAATTTGCCCCACCCTATGTAGTGATAAAATATATACCTATAGAAAGATCTCCTTACATAGAACATATGTTATTATTAAGACTCCGTCGCAATTAATAGTCCGTTCGGAGTTATATACGTCTAGATATGACTTATCTCGTTGACATCTTACTTCCCGGATGTATTAATTAATTGTCATTTAATAATTATTTTCAGTAACAGTAAATATTATTTTCATTTATTACATGTAAAATAATTATTATTTACTAGAAAAAAATGATATTATTAATTATTAATTAGGTATAATAATTACTAACAGTGTGATTGATTCATTGCGGTGACTGTGGGTGCAAGGAAGCCAACCACCCACAGCCAAACACCCCCCCGCCTGAAAAATCCTTTCCGAAAATTCATTTGAATTAAATATATTTTATATTTAACTAGCTGTACCCGGCATGCGTTGCAATGCCATTCAAAGACAGAAAGGGCTGTGAGAAGGGGCTGTAAATATAAGGTCCCAGTGTCGATCGGGGGTGGGACACTTAAGCCCTTGTGTCGCCATCCCCACCCAAGTGTGGTGGACCTGTCCCCCATAGGAGAGCGAATTTTTCTCTTTTTCCAATTGACTTAGGGGCCCCGAGAAGGGGCCCTAAATATAAGGTCCCGGTGTCGATCGGGAGTGGGACACTTAGGCCCTTGTGTCGCCATCCCCCCGCCCAAGTGTGGTGTCCCTGCCCCCGTAGGAGAGTGAAGTTTTCCCTTTTTGCAATTGACTTGGGGGGGGGGCGAGAAAGGGTCCTAAATATAAGGTCCCGATGTCGATCGGGGGTGGGACACTTAGGCCCTTGTGTCGCATCCCCCCACCCAAATGTGGTGTCCCTGCCTCCCACAGGAAAGCGAATTTTTCCTTATTTGCAATTGACTTGGGGGGCCAGAGAAGGGGCCCTAAATATAAGGTCCCAGTATCGGTCGGGGGTGGGACACTTCAGCCTTTGTGTTGGCTTCTTCCCACCCAAGTGTGGTGTCCCTGCCCCAAATAGGAGAGCGAATTTTTCCTTATTTGCAATTGACTTGGGGGCCCGAGAAGGGGCCCTAAATATAAGGTCCCGGTGTCGGTCGGGGTGGGACACTTCAGCCTTTGTGTTGGCTTCCTCCCACCCAAGTGTGGTGTCCCTGCCCCCCATAGGAGAGCGAATTTTTCACTTTACACAATATATGTGTAGTTCTTATTTTAACCACCAGGTAGATATTGGATTTTTCAGGGCTTTTACCCCTTTTCAACCCCTTTTGGGGGGTGGGTCCGGGTTCTAAGGTAGCCTATCTTTTGCGCAGGGTCCTAAAGAGTAATTCTGCAAAGTTTGGTCCAGATAGGTCAAAGGGCCTAAGAGTGTATAAAGGACAGACAAAGAACGAAAGAAAGAAAGATACATTCATTTTTATATATAGAGATTGGTGTGAAGATAATTATGTTAATTTTAATAAAAAGAACATCGTTTTTCATTGCAATTATTATTTATTACTTGTTTCATTGCATGAACCGGAGCTTGTGTTCTGTCGTCATCTATTGGTTGTTAAAGAACTGGAAATTTCCAAAAAAAAAAAAAAAAAAAAGAGCGATGGGGACACGTTCTACGTAGTCATAGCATTAGTTGTAAAAGATGAATGGGAAACAAAAATGGTATTTTAATCTTTATCAATCTCAATGAATTTAAAGATGGTCGTTCAGTTCCATGTACTTTGCTATATATCAAGTTTCATTAAAATTAAATATACTACTATTCGGTTTTGTTTACGAGAGCCTTCAACGCTTTTGCGCATGCGTCAGGTCTCCTCCGATTTCATCGAAATAGGTGTGAGGAGAAACAAAGAGGGGATGTTTACTTTTTATCAGTGTTAGTTTACTAGTAGCTGCGTTCTATTTGCGCTTTTCGGGAAAGAATAAATACTATTGCGAAAATAACAGGTACTAAAAAAAAAAAAAAAAAAACAGGTCTTAGGAAAATGCCCATCTCAGCGTATCACCCCTTTGCGGTGTAGAATCGTCCGCGAAAGCGAGTTCTCGTTTTCGTAAACGAACAAATAAATAATTGCTGAATTTAATAAACAGTAAGTATAAAAGCATTAAGAGTTGGACTCAACGCCAAAATGGTCTATAGTATACTTTGTTTTCAAAATACACGCAAGTTCTAAAACCTGCCTTCAAAGATCACTGAAATGATTAATTCTATAAATACTGTTATATTTACACTGTAAATATAGAAATAAAAACAAAGGTTTTTGTTATAATGACTTAAATTCAAAATCTTATGTATAGATGTTTACATACGGAAAGTTACATATTCTTTTTTTTTCTTTAGAAATATACAGGATAAATTACACTTAACAAATGCCCAATGTTAATAAAACATGTGTTCTAAAAATCTTCACATCAACACATTATCATCTCTAAAAAACTTTAATATCCGTGATATTTCCTACTCTTTAATCAAGAGCACTTCTTCAGACTGTTAGGGATAAGCTTTATAAACCTATTCCCTAATACAGAGAATTCATTACAAATGATAGAATTTTTATAAAGTGATACAATACATATTAAAGTTTTTTAAGAGATGATAATGCGTTGAGGCGTAGTTCAATCTACTTATTTTTTTGATAATTTTATCTTTAAAAACGAAAAGACCAAAAAAGAAACTGGAATGTCTGGTTAAGAACAGCCGATTTTCGCTGTTAGAGCCAAGCTCTATTTTAAAAAACAAAGAAGAAAGTTCATTTCAAGTTTTTTTGGGGGAGGGGAACTTGGATTGTTTCTGATTTGCAAACAATTAAAAGCTTAGAGTAATTCAATTCAGTTTACCGGATCAGAAGGAGGATTCCGTAAATCGTAAGCGAAATACTTGAAGTTTCTGAAAAAGTAGGAGATGACGCGCAATGCAAAGCGAGCGTTCTCTGTCTCAGGAAACACATGTTCAACAGCTAGATTAGGCTTATTCGCGGATGGAACTGCTCGCTCTTCAAAAACTGTTTGTCTGATTTTCTGGCTTTGAAATTCTCTTAGTTCATTCACCCAATACTCCCGTGTCTGAACAGGCTTTTCTTTGTTGCAGCTGTCAAAAGGAATAGATAAGATCACTGTGAAAATTAAATGAGAAATTCTCAACATCTCGAAGTTATAACACAACGTAAGCAGAACAATGTTTTCAATTTCGTGCTGAATCGCTGTGCAATAATAATAACGTGGTTTTCTAACATAAACTTAATGAAAAATCAATGTTACTATCTTCAACAACACTTCTTATTATAAAGGAAGCTTTAACTTAACATTGAATAGACAATACCATACACATCACAGAAAGATTATACAGATAACATTCAAGAGACATTTGTTAACAATTACACCACAGTATTTCTGCTATGAAGTAAGTGTAAGGTAAGTAATTCTTACATTCAAATAGATTTTCTGTGTTACCGCAGTCCAAAGCGTCTCTAAATTCTCTAATTTTAGAGAAATTCTTAACCTTAAATTGTGAAAATTGTTTACTATTCCTTGTTTCATTAAATTTAGGAGTTTTTTTTAATCTTCATCGGAAATGTGCTTGTAAATCTGATGTAAGTTCTTCTGTGTATATTTAATAAACCATTTTGATTTGTATTCTAGTAGATAACTCAAGTCTTATTAATGATTAAACTTTTGTTATTTAAATTCTATTTAAAATTAATAATATAAGCTTTCAAGAAATGATTTTATGTTATTTTGTTATATTGATATTTAATTCTTGAAATACATATTTTACAAGGTTTTTTTTTATATAAAATACATATTAATAAATATGAAATAGATTTACAGTAGAACCCCGCTATTCCGAACTAATTGGGACCGAACACTGTTCGGTTTAGCGGGAATTCGGAATAGGCGGATTTCATGAATAAAATCAACGTATTGACTTGTTAAGGCGTAAATTAAGTGCGGTGACATCTGATAGTGTCGGCTCTATACAGCGTTGATCGGCTCGTGGGAACAGATTCAGTGAAAGTCGGAAGGGAAGGGCAATGACCTTCGACGACTCATCACACACCCCTACCCCCCCCCCCCCTCCCGCGATCCAAGAATTACTACTGGGTTACTGCATTTCCGCTGTTAAACATTAAATATAGCAAGTAAACGAAGTCGTTCTTCCTGTACTTTAAAAGAAAAACTTGAAGTGTTAAAAAGACTGGATAAGGGAGAAAGTGCTATTAATTTATCACTCGAATATGGTGTCGGCAAAGCAACGATTAGTGACTGGAAAAAGAATCGCGTTAAAATTGAGCAAGTGTTCTGCTTCAAGTGAAAAAAACTCTTGAAAAACGGCAAAAAAACTATGTTTGTCTCTATTTAACTTCTTAGGTATAACAATAAATGTACGTTTTTTCACGAACATCTTTTTAATTTCTCCTATTTTTAAGTTAAAAAAAAATCGGTATTTTTTCTGAACTCTGTTCGGAAAAGCGGGATTCTACTGTATGTCCATCAATATTAAAATTTAAAAAATAAAATAAAATAAGAAGCAATTAAGTTTAAATTATATTAAAGAAGCATTCACAATTCATTGATCAGAATTTAAAAGACTGTTGTTTTCCGCTCATCCTTTTTTTATTTTAAGAAAATTTAGGAATAAAACAGCTGTTTCGGAGATCAAACAATTGATTTAAAACAAAAAGCCAATATCAAAAATTCGTCGAATACATAACTTTTTGATTTTGACAAAGAACACTCATGTTAAATTTTGTGTTTCCAACTAAAGCGGTTTCGGAGATACGCGTGCCCCTCAAGAAAGTTTGCCCCCTTTGTATACAAGGGCCCGAATATCGAAAAATCATCGAATACTCGATTATTATCTAGATCAAATGCAGTGATGAAATGAATTATTACAATGGAACGAAGGCTTTGTTAAGATAAGCTTCACTGCTGAACTAAACTGTATCGCAGAAAAATAGTCTTTTCTATAGTTTGAAATGTATCGTTATTGTGTGAAATCATCATCTCGTTATTATTCTGTATAATAAGCGCAAAAGTTTGTTTGTTTGGCTTGAAACAACGTCTCCATTTCGCAACGGATCTTTATCAAATTTAACACGCAATTTAACACGGTGTTTCACATGCATCCCAGAATAATGCATGAACAACGAAAACCCGGATCCGGACTGAGAGGCGTAAACCAAAATTAAGGAGAAAAAAACACGCGGACATTGAGAAAAAAAAAGATTAAGAGGGGAAAAAAAAATAAATAAATAAAAAAATAGAAAATTTACATATATGGATTCGAACCGCAGAGCCGGTGCTAGGAGGGTGCGGGACCTCGGGAATCCTACTTTAACAACCAAAAAAAAAAACAAACAAAAAGAAGCGACGATCCTATTTTATCCTCTTTCTTCTAACCAGGCGCGGGACCTGGGGCGGTCCCTAACACCGGCCCTGCGAACCGAGAACCTTCAGTATATGAATCCCCCAATGCGCCAGTACCTGGGTTCGAATCCCGGTCGTGGCATGGTTGTTTCTTTCGTCTTCTTCTGTGTGTTGTGTCCGCTGGGGACCCGAAATCTGCTCTGTAGGTAGTGGTCCCCATTTGTCTTCTATATGTTACAGGCTATAGTATATGAATCCCAGATCTTAAGCATCAAGCTATTGCTGACAACAGAAATGAGATTTTTACATTTCTAACATTTACGCTAATAGAGAAAATCCAACGAAAACAATGCCAAATATCTCGAACATTGTGTGTATGGGGGGGGGGGG
>JAFIDM010002131.1:77984068-78000680 GCA_023159025.1 Thereuonema tuberculata | reverse complement strand
AAAAAAAAAAGAAAAACCCTGAGATAAAAATAATGACCTCTGTATACAACAAGCCTCAAGTTTTATAGGGACTTTAATATCTATAGGAAAAAAACAAACAAACAAAAAAACAAATTAAGCAACAAAATCAAGTGGTCTGTTGAAGCCTCCCTTGCGGTTCATGTATTGTCTGTAAGGAAAAAAAAAAAAAAAAAGAAATGACATGTAGATTTACTTTTGTTATTTCAAGCGGTTTCAAAAAGAGGAAAAAAAAAATCAAGAAATACCCATTTAAAGACAAATGCTGTTTTATTTATTTGTTTATTTTTGACAGTATACGAAACGATGAGTTTGTTTTCAATGTAAAACTGAACTCGCTTTATGAACAGAAACGAAGGCTTTCAAAAGAGGAAGTAACTTAAAATAAGTTATTACAAGAAAAAAAAAAATATAGGTGCATTATTTGAAATTGTGATTCGTATATAGTGTATGAGTCTGTATTTATTTATTTATTTACTGTGGAATTTTTATTTCTTTTTAATTACACAAGTTTCCTACTATCTATTTCTGTTTTGTTTTTTTACATGAAGAATGAAAACACCAAGTTTCTACACTTGATGATTCAACTTGTTTTTATCATTTAGAGAAATCAAATAAGAAACACAAGATCGTTTCTCGTCTTGAGAACGACCAATGCAAGGCTATTGAAGTAACTTCGAACTCGAAGTACTGTTAAATTAAAAGAAAAAGAAAATTTTAATTTCATGCTTCCTTCATATAGCAAACTAAAAACCTAACTTAAGGAGTGATTTGAGTTTAAGGTTGTGCTGTAAATCATTCAAATGTAGCAAATCAGATTAGACAAATAGTTGATCAAATTAAGAAACTTAAAAAAAATGCAATTTAAAAACTTGTATATCACTCTTCAGTAACAAAACTTACAAACTGTCTAGAGCTCAGTGGAAAAGATTAGTTTTTAGGGAGAGATGATTTTCAAGCCCCCTCCTTACTTCAGGAACTAATAGAGGGTTGATTACCTTACAAGGGAACAATTTCAATATGCAAAATCTCAGGTCCCGTGAGGTACACAACCACAATTCGTCCAAGCATTATAAAGGCAGCGTAGTAGCTAACATTCCATTAACTGGTAATAGTGTGTCATTTGCAATACCACCGAACATAGACTGATTTTGAAAGGGCTATGTTACTGGTCTTTCCGATGCCAAATTTCATATTCTGCAATTATACACTTGATGAAAAACCCCAGGATTGCACATTTCGAAAAGAGGGGTAAGCAAGGTATTAAAAGAAAAAAGAAAAAGTCAAAACACCGGCAATGTTGGATGAGCCAGGACCTTAGAGGCAGAAACCTGCACCTCGTTAAAGTTCAGAGATGGTTGCTAAAGTTAAGTGCCTCGTCTCGAGCGAGAATCCAAAAATGCAGAGGTGTGTAGCCAAGACAATTTGGGGTCTCTCAGTCAAGGGTACACAACATACTTCACCAGAAAAAAACTGCAAATGGTTAAATGTCACAAATCCCTTGTGCATAAGACGATGCCGAGGCAAGTTGCAGAGCAACGTATCAATTGTCGAAAACTATATGAGCGCTGTCTTTCCGGCTAAACACATATTCCAGATATTGGATTTTGATTTCTTAATAAAAATTGAAACAAATTTTTTTTGAAAAAAATCTGGGAGGAAAAAAAAACCTCATTTTAGCTCACCACTGCTGCCAAAACTCAGCACTGCAGGGATTGATGTTAGTACAATTTATAGTAAATGATTCTTCCCTAATTTTTACTTATTTTAAATAAAATAGGTACCTTTTAAAAAGACGAATACAAAACTAAATCTATACGAATGTAATACAATCCTACATTTACAAGCGACTGCCCTGTGCATTTGTTTCACAAATAATAGAAATCACCAGACAGGATTTAGCCATTAAATGAAATGTCAATATTTGTGTGGATGCCAGATCACAAAAGGAAATAAAGCAGACAAGAAGAGGGTTATAAAACAAAAAAACTGCAAACACACATTTTATTTGCTAGGAAACTTTGGTTTAGAGCAAGCCAACAACATTCCAGTTTTACTACGGGTCAAGTTTACTTTCCAATTTAAGTAGTAAATACTATACGGAAAAGAATTTGAAGCAACAGCAATTCAAAAAAGAAGTCTCAAATGAGTTCTAAAAATCTAATTTCTCTGGAATCACTTTGGCAAAAGTGATTATTATTATTTTCCTATATTGCCAAAGAAAAAGAAAAAACAAACAAACAAAGGAACTATCTACAAAATGGGACCATTTCTTACAACAAAAAGAAAACTAAAATTATGAATAACAAGTTGTCAAATGTTATAAAAAAATTATAGATGTTACTAAGAAATTAGAAGTTTTTAAATTGCAAAAATTTTCAATTTTTACTATTACTATTTTTTTAATCAAATTAAGACTATCTCTAAATCTTAAAAAAATAAAAAAATAGTTAAAATACTGAGCTATATATATATGAGGGTGACTTTTTTAATTCCAGGACTCCCTGTAACATTCTTATCTGCTATCAGAACTAGATCACATCTCAAACATAACAACAATCATTGGCCACATGTAACATTAATCTCACGAGCATATGTGCAATACGTGTGAGGATGGAACACATCTTAAATGAGATAACTGGTTATCATTAGGCAAATGTCTATGTTCAAGATTAGATCATCAATAAAATTTTGTCAACGTCTGGGAAAAGCTTCTACTGAAACATTTAAAACTTTTGGAAGAAGCCTATGGCAATTGTATGACTAAGTAGAAGCAAGGTGTTTGATTAGCATAAATGCTTCAGAGAAAGCCATGAATCACTGGAAGATATCCTTGACCAGGGCTGTCAATGCTGAAAACCAAACAGGTTGTCAAAACAGTACAGACCTCTCTACAGGAGAACCCATGGCAAACATCAGAAGAGGTAGCGCCACAAGCCAGTGTATCAGCCTCCATGTGTCTCGATATTATCAGGATCTGAAGATGGTCCCTTTTCATCGTACCTCCATCAACTTTCTCTCCCTCTTTCTGAATGGCAGTTACCACAGATGAGGGACAAAACGTTGGCAGACTTACCTCTTCTTCAGATAGACACTTTGATATGAAGACACACAGAGACTGATATACTGTCTTGTAGTGCTACCTCTTCTGATATTTGCCATGGGTTCACCTGAAGAGATGTTTCGTACTGTTTCAATATCCTGTTCGTTTTTCACCATTGGTCGTTCTGGTCGAGGGTCATCTTTCAGTGATTCATGTCCTTCTCTGAAGCATTTACGCCAATCATATACTTTGCTTTTACTTAATACATCCAGGCTTCTTCCAAAAATTTAAATATTTCAGTAGAGTTTTTCCCAAACGTTGACAAAATTTTATTGATGATCTAAACTCTTAACATAACGACTTTTCACCAAATGATAGCCAGTTATCCTCGCGCTTACTGCACGTGAGGCTAATGATTATTGCTATTTTAATGTTTGAGATACGACCGAGTTCTGATAATGGATAAGAATTTAATATAGGGAGTCCCTGAATTAAAAAAGTTACCTTCATATGTGCATACATACACTCACAATAATTATTTAAAAAAAAAAAAAAAGAATTGCATGGTTTTGAATATTCTTCCAAGCATATATATATAAATATTATTATTTATTGGGTAAGTCTAGCAATACAACAAGTTCCAACTAAGAAAAGGGTCTGAAGCAACAGCACAACCATAAACCCTCTGAATATGTAAATTCTTAAGCCTGACTACTGTCTAACAACTATTAAATATGTCATAAAAAGAAAAAAGCCTAGACCTGGAAGTTGCATAAAAAACAAAGATGTAAATCTACATTAATTGGATGCAAAAAAGCATTAATTCCATGTATTTCTTCTTCTGTTGCAGTCCAATTTTATCTACATTGGAGCATTGAAATGGACGGAGCAATGAAATCATCCTGCCTCACTTTGGGTTTGTGTGGTGTCACTGATCTACTGCTTGAAGATATCCTCAAATTTAGGTTTGAGAACAAAAAAGTAGAAATCTGCTCATTGGCCAACAAAAAATCAGACATATTTTTCTAAATCTCTGTAATGAATTGCTACTTTACTAACATACTTAAGCAAAATAAACAAAAAAGGGTTAAATCAGTTTCACTTGATTTCTTTTTAAGGCTTTTTCATCTCTTTTATCATATTTTTCATGATATAGCCATTGTTTTCATTTTAATTTTAATACAGCTTTATTGTGACCTATAAATAATTGATTGCTGGCTGAAATGTGAAGTGATGGCCAGTGAAACAAAGAGTTTCTGACTGCCGTGTTTTTTCAATACATTGAAAAATCTAAAGTAGCAATAATAGTTATCAACTCAGTTCCTTAATATTGCTAAATCCCAAATTAATCCTGAATTTAACTTTGTTTAAATTTTAACTGTTCATGTCAGATCAACAAAGATTACTGTTTTTTGGGAAAAACAAACTCTAACTAGACATCCGAAAGACTGCTTTAAAATTCTTAGCAGAATCTTTCATCCAAATTTTTAAACATTCATCTCAATGGCTTCTTCATCTGAATTTCTCAAATTTATCCAATTGCCGCTTTAATTAAAAAATCCAGCTTCAATTTTATTAAGTATGGAATAGCAGTAGTCTTAAACTAAGATACTAAAACAGAATGCCATGTTCATAAGATGCATCAAAGTTTGGCATATTTGATATTAAACAAACAAACTCATATTAACATTTTGAACTTCACTTCTGTGTAAAAAAATAACTTAAAAATGCACAAACTAAATGGAGGTTCTCACACCCTGAGTCATCATTTCGGAGTCAGGGTTTCTGCCTTATTAGGCATCATCAGCCACAAATTTCCTTCTGTTTTTAAACACAAAAATCTCTAGAAAAATAGTGCTTTCTAACAATGTTTTCTGAAATGCAACTTCCAGATTTAAATGCCTTTATAGCTTTAGAACAATTATATATACGTATATTAAAAAAAATATAATAATACCTATACTTTCGCTTATGGATGATGTTCACCGATGAGGCATTAGCACCAGTTACCGGTTTTCCCTGTATATTGAACAGACAAAATATCATTTCATTAAAATTTATTAAGTTTACAAACATAAACCAGTGTAAATTATTACTGGGAAAAAAAAAAAAATCTTTAAAACATATAAATCGATTAGATTCTATCTCATTCCACTTTATATAAATTAAGCAGACCAACAAAAGATAAGTGCTTGCTTTACTTTATCATCTCCACAGATAAGGTTTAACATTTCTTAAAGAAAAACTAGCAGCAGTGACCTGTATTAAATGCAGTGGCAGCTAACGGAGCTTCAATCTGACAATCAATATTAGATTTGTTAACTCAAGTGACTTTCATCAACTTATGTTTTCTGTGGAAGCAGGGACAAGAACTGTGTCTTCCCCTATACTTTCTTTTTAAAGTTTGCAAGAATGTATTCATCTTATTCTATGGAGTAATTATAAAAAATTTGTTCAGCAAAATGGAAGAAATTTATTTCTGCCTTGAAACTGTTTTGGAAGAATTATTATTGTGGTTCTCTAAAAAGGATCTGAGGAAATAAAAAACAATGATCACATCTTGGGTTTCAAAAAAAAAAAAAAAATAAAGAAAAAAACCCCTCAGATTTCAGGGTGATTACTTGATAAAGAGTATATGAGCACTACAACCTGCAATTATAACAAACTGAAGCTTCTTGCAACAATGTTTTTATTTATTCATCTTTCACTGTCAGTCATTCTAATAATTTTTGCTATTTTTTATTACTGAATTTTACAAGGTCATTGTTATCCGCCTTAGAATGGTCCACAGATAAAAAAGTTTTAAGAGCCTACTTAAACTTCATTTTTTTTTTTTTTTTTTTTACACTGATCCGTCTTATGTCTGTACCACTTGAAATAAAGCTAACAAAACACGCTTTGATATAGTGAAGAAAACAACAAATACACTGCCATCAATAAAGGATAGTAAATACTTCATTTGTTTTTTCATGATTTTTATAAATAATCTTCCCTTCAAATGGACAGTCTTCAATTTTACTAAAAACATAGTTTGTGATGTTGAAAACTCCATCTTTCAATTTTGATGAAAGTCAAAATAATGTCTTAAAATTTATAAATAAAATAAAAATAATATATACATATATATTTCTATCAAAATTTATAAAATGTATTCCATATTATTAACAGTCATGTTCAATAGTTATATTCTGTATCACTTCAACTGTTTTTCGTTTGCTTGTTTTTGTTTTGTTTAAAAAAAAAAAAAAGAAAAGAAAAAATTTACTTGATAACAATGTTACTAATTATAAAATACTGCAGGCATTTTCTTGTACAGCAGTGCCTTCAGAAGCGGGGGAGGGGAAGGTGGGGGGCGCAATGGTGTCCACTGTTGCTTGGGTAGTTCTGGGGGCCCCCCTTTAAGGCTTAACTAAAAAAAAAAAAAAAAAGATAAAGTTGATAGTTAGAATGTATTGTTCATGTACATTCATACAAATATATAGATATATATTTATATTTGAATGTAATAATCCACATTCATCCATAGGTAAAGCATTGGGAAGAGGCAGGCCTACATTCACTACAACATACAATTGTGCATCAGTCAGTTTTGCAGGTAATGTAGTAAATGGTAAGTAAGCATTAACAACTGACGACAACTAAACTATATCAAACTAAAGAGAAGAGACTGTGGCCAGATAAGACAGAAAGAGGCCGAACAAGTGCAAATGCAGAGAAAACTTAATGTGCACAATAAACAAAATAAGGAGTTAAGGCAAAATAAAAAGATGCAATAATATTCAAAGCACGAAGAAAAAGAAAGCAGAAAAGAGGTATTTGTATTTTATGACAACTTACTAGGCTCTCTAATTATAAACTTGCAAATGAAAATATAATAACTAGTCAACATTCAATTTGATTCACCCATTAATTCTGGAAAATTTATAAACAAATTAATGAAAACATTTTGATAAGATATAATTCATCATTTCTTACAAAAAAAAAAACTTAAGCTACAGTATCTCTAAAAGAGAATTTTTGAAAATATTTAATGAATAACTATGTTGATTTGTTTCCCCACTAATTTAAACAACAACAACAAAAAAAAAAACATGACATCCAACCACCACCTTTCCTTCTCAGCTTCAACTATAATGTAGCAACGTTCTAAAAACAGTAAATGCAAAATTTACTTGTTTATTTTATTACTAGACGAAAACATTGAGTTGTTATAGATGCAAGAAGAAAAACAAAAACAAAAAAAACAAACAAACAAAAATTTAATGTGAAAAGGAACTTATAATTTAGACAGTGATTCTCAAACTTTTTACTCGGGTTTCCATCACTCACACATTAAACAAACATCATACGTTCAAATTTAAAGAAACATATGTACGCAATTAAATTAAGAACTACTACTATAAAAAGGCAGGTAAAGATGCCAACATTATCTACGAGTAATGCCGATTTTCCAGAAAATAACAATGAATTTCCAAAATAAATAAACATTTTTGAATGAAAGTATTCATAAAATTAATCATACATGCATACATCATAGTTTGTGAATCACTGACTCAAAGGAATACTACTCGAAATCTTAAATTAAAATCATAAGCTTTAGAAAATTCATAGAAACAATGGATTTAGAAACAACTCCATAATTTTAGGAATGGTAATCTAGCAACTTTCACAACCCAGAAACCAAGATTCCAGCGCCACAAGATCTACAAGAAGAATCATCAAAAAAACCAAAATGGTCTTTGGACCACTCTTGGGAGGATAACAATGGCACTGATGCAGGCTTTCTTCTCTAAGATTATGATAATAATGAATACTTAAGTTAAATTCTTTATTATAGTTAACTAACAAAAAAAGAAGTGAATATCAATATCAATGATAGACCAAAGAAATTCTGAGGCAGATTGTAGGGTCAGCTGTGAGAACTTATGTTAGGAAGTCTCTCTCTCTCTCTCTCTTTTTTTTTTTTTTTTGAGTTACGGATATCTGTCGGCTTAAAAGAACAACAGTACAATTAAAATGTACTTCCATCAATGAATCTGAACCAAAAACAGTATTTCAAAATATACATAAAACCCCAATAACTGACTGCCGGTCGATTAAAAACACAAAAAATTAGATCTTGAATGGTATGAAGCTCAAGACCACAACTCTCTTAAAATTTTCAGTAGTGAGGGTGACAACAGTGTCAAATTTTCAATTATTTACTATAGCAACTTAAGAATAAAACATACGTAATAATTAAAAAAAAAAAATAATACTTACAACTTTGCTAATCTAAAATTGTGCAAGTTCAAATATTATTTATTGATACACATTTGAGCAACTCATGCAGTAACCTCCAAGTCTCAACATTTCCCATCGATCTAAATTTGTCAATGGGGTCCCAAATGTCTAAACACTAAAGCAGGACACGATGCTCAAGTTTCAATAAAGAAAGAAATTTCCATCATTTTCATTGGCAATAAAGGTTTGGGTTAAGAATATTCAACAACTCTCCCTCCGATAAAGAATTACTAGACGTGTTTGCTAATTTATTCACCTTCATAGTAATCCAAAAATGTCTAAGTAGCAATGATTAAAAATAAATGTAATGTTTTTTTATATTAATACAAAAAATGTAGTTGTATCCCCCCTCCCCAACACAATTTTGAAGAGGAGTTATCCAAACTTTAATACTATAAACAACAATGGTTGAGAGATAAGCGTATATTTCTATTATCAGGGGTGTTTGTGGGACCCCAAAAAATCCCCGGAAACTTTTACGGACTTACTACCGACATTTTGGAGTTTCGAGAAGGGGGGGGGGGGAAGAAATGAAAAATCCCCCTTCTCTACTTATTGGCGCCACGCCAGGTCACGTGAGTCACGTGATCGCACATCTGGTCGAAGGAAGTCTCTCCCTTTTTTTTCTGCCGAGCCTACTTGCCGAAAAGAATCCAGAAGAGAATGTCCGAGAACCGGGGGAATGAGTCATAACTCGCAATAAGGAAAGAACAAAAAAGAAGTTTTTTTCCCCCTTTTCATGCATTATCACTGCCTTTGGAGAAAGAAAGGAAAAGTTTTCACCACACACACTGACCTTGCGTTTTCTGCTTTCAAAGCAAACAAAATTACCCAGATCAAAATAAATAATTCATTATTATTCCTACTTCCTTTTCAACGACGATCCCCGGAATTTCCGGGTATCGAAGTTCAAAATCCCCGGAATTCCGGGGTTTCCCCGGAGCACAAACACCCCTGTATTATGTATTTACTATGTTATTTTTAATTTTGGAGGTGCCATTATTCTTTTTCACCTTTAATAATACAATTTTTTCAGCACAAAGAAACTTAATAATTAGGTTTTAAAAACTGCTTGAAGTAATCAACATAGTCTACCCAAGGAAAATGATGGAAAGACTAACATAGAATTCCTGCCCTGACAGAAGCCAAGGCTCAAATATTCTGAGAGCTGTTAGGTGACAGTCCTCTGGGCGTCACTGAAACTTCCTTACCAGTACTTGTACACACATAATGTACACAAACAATGTGAACACAGAAAAAGTGTTAAATAAAGCATCTGAAATAAAAATGAAATGCATGGAAAAATAATATTTCCAGTTGTCCAGTGATAACTGAAATAATGAAGCACATGAATAATTCAAACATACAGTTGCAATTGATTTTTAAACGACAATTAGTGCATAGTATAATTAACAATGTGCAATTTTTTGATCTTTACTACAAAGATAGCAACTGGAATAGCAACTGAAAAAGCAAAGTTTAGCTGTGACCACCAATTCTCCAAAGCTGGAAAGAGCAAAGGTTTTGATATTTATGTATTACTGAGAATTGTGGCTCAATGCTTGTGAATTATATAAAGAAAGTGATCATTAAGTAATTCTGCTTGTGTGATATCAAGAAATAGAACACTAAGTAAATGCATATTCTAAGAATGTATGAAATACTGGGGGTTATTAATTGCTCAGGTCATCAGAGAAAGCATTTTTGTTTTGTAATTATCGTTTATGAACAAAAGCTAAAGATGCATTCACTGCAGGGTATTTCAAGTACGATATGTGAAGTCTTAAATGGAAGGAAGGGTTGATGTTCTTTACCAAGTTTCTTTAAGAACCATCAAAACTTCCCATAAGGGGCCGTTCAAGTATTACATAAGCAGATTTTCTGTCATTTGACCTCCCCAACCCTTTTGGGCTTACGTAAGATTTGCCAAATCATGAACAGTAAACACCACTGAACAATAAATTAAAAGTCAAAATTATATAAAAATTTTAGAGCATGCACGATTGTCTGTCTTAATAAGCATTGCTCTGACCACCACCCTCCGGTCAGCAGAAATAAGCAAAGCTTGAACCCCCTCATAATATCTGAAAGGCCCCCTAAATGGAAGAATTGAGAAGATTCCAAAATAAGTCATATAAAATGAAAAGAGAATATCTGCTGAGTCCTCAATTTAAACTGGCAAAAAAAAAAAAAAAAAAAAAGCAAACTGAAGACAGAATACAAGGTCCAGGCAATAACAGACAAGTTATTGGAAATTTGTGCCTAATTGTTGAAGCATTATATCAGCATTGAATAACAGAGATATATTGCTGAGTAAAATCATGAATCTTAATTTAAAAGATAATAAATACTTCAAATGTACTTAAATTTATAATTGTTAATCTTTCGTAGTCTTAAAGGAAAAAGTTTACGAAAACAATGTCGTACTTTGAGAGATTGGATACAAGAAGCAAGGCAACATTATAAAATATTAAGAATTTTATATAGATTTAAAATAAATTTAAGCTTTCAAATATAAAAAAAAAACCGTCACAAGAGATCAACATACAAGACTTATTGCTGCACATTACTGGATGAGTAGAATATGTTTAATCATCTTAATCCATACACTTTTCAACTTCACTTCGACTTTTAGATTAACTACACGAGAGAATACATGGTTTTCATCAGCACAAAACTAGAGAGATTTTCTTTTTCTTTCTCAGTTAGCTGATAGTTACTGAAGGCAATTTTCTTCTCTTGGGTTTTTCAAATTATGAAAAAAAAAAAAAAAATTGATTTTTATACTAATTTCAGTCCATATTTTCAATGGATTGAAACTGCCATTTTTGTTTTCCTACAGGATTCAGGAATAAGAACTAATCTTTCAAAAAAGCTGAACAAATGATGAACTTTTAATAAAAGGCGTTATTATCCGCGCGCTCAAAGATGAACCTCCCAGAATGCAACGCAGATTATAGATTGACCTTTCCTGGCTTTTCGTTAACATTCAAATGAAAGAGAAAATGGCAGCAATTCCTTCTTGATATGCATATCAGCAACAATTTGACGAATGACGTAACAATCAAAATCGTCCGGAGAACTCTTTGGAGCCAAACGAGGCCTTTTCTCCCTGGCGTTCGTAGCAACGGCGACTGTGGTATTCTCTTCACCGTAGACAAACTCACTCCAGTATATTCTGCAGTGATCTTCAACGCATCCTTTTTACTTTTCAAATAGTTGTTGGGCGATACATCTTCTAGAAATTGACGTACAACGTTAAGAATAATTTCCCTAGCTTGATTGTTGATAACTCTTCCTCGTCGAAATGTTGACTGTCTACCAGCGACCGCCATTTTCTCTTCCATTTGAATGTTAACGAAAAGCCAGGAAAGGTCAATCTATAATCTGCATTGCATTCTGGGAGGTTCATCTTTGAGCGCACGGATAATAAGATACTATTGGAAAAATTGATAGCAATCAATTGCCAACAAAAGGGCTGGGAAAGATGAATCAAAATTCCCAGGCAAGCAATGTTGGAACATTTTCTTTAGGTTTATTACAATGACTACAACTTCTAATAGGCATCTTCAAAAAAAGAATACTTAAACGAAAAAAAAAAAAAATCATCACAATTTTAAAAGAAAGAAAGAACAACCATTAGTCTACCATGCAAAATTAAAACTATAAATGTACTAGAAATGAATATTAAAAGTTAATGTCATGCAAAATATTTCTTTATATTTTTCAAGAAAGCAGGCATTGCAAGGGGGAAAAAAAAAACCGGAAGCAAACACAACAGCAAGACACATTAATTATCACACACAATCTACATATTTAGCAAGTAACATTATTGTTAAAAAAAAAAAAAAAAAGTCTGGATCAGTTCATATGAAATACAGTTTTAAAAAATAATTGGTCACAATTTGCGGGAATCTGGATTTTTAAAATATGGTGAATAAATCCTGGCAAATGTGAATTACTAGAGAATAATGATCATGCATCGTATCACTGCCATTTTGTATTTACATTCATTAGTTTTTTTGGTTTTTTTTAATGCTGATTTTATTACAATTATACTTGATTAATTCAGTTGTTTTTATTATTTGCAATGTTTTTCTAGAACATTTAGAAGCAACTGATTTGTCTGATGTTGGTTGTCGTCTTATCATTACCTTAAATTTTTCTGTTCATCAGAGAAACCAATTCTAGTTTTTCACAAAGACGAGTTGCTATGTTCAGTTCTCAATCATATTTTCAGTATCATTAATAATTCAGCTTTTTCAACAATGCAACAAAACAAATAAATGGGTTTTAAGACGAAAGCTTAATATAGGGGTGTCTGATAAGTCACTCCCTATTTTTAAATGATTGTAACTTCTCTATTTGATAACTGATTTTGCTGAAACAAGTGGTATTACACACTCCAATCCTTTAGCTTTCTTTCACAATTTTAAAACTCCACATATCCTCAAGCATTCTTTGACACATTTCCTTGAACAAACTGACATTCACAACTACTGACTGCAGAAAGCCTTCTAAGGACATTCTTGATTACATTGGAAACTGTTGCTTCCAATTCAGATAATTTGCGTTTGTCAGTACGCCAACTCACTGGCCCAACCCCCAGAGGAAAATATTGCAGGGTGTCAGGTTTTATGTGCCAATCCATCGACCTGGGAAACAATGATGCATCCATTCACGGACGTCAGTTGCAAAATAAGTGTGTGCACCATCATGCAAAACTGAAGCCGTACAAATGTTGATCCACTGAGAAATTACTGGCCAGACACAATGTTGCAGCATTTCCAGGTATCTTTTGGAATTCATTGTAGTTCGCAGAAGGAAAGTGCCAACAACTATGAAGGATGTCATACCACACAGAACTGTTACCTTAGGGAGCCACTGTGCCTTCTCAACAGCAGTGTGTGGATGGCAGTTGTGCAGATTGTTAATTGTTAAGCCTCCAACTGAAATACTGCCTCCTCATCAGATCACAAAATGTTGTTAAGCAGGTCTGGCCAGTCATCATGCCATCCCAAGAAATCAAAAACAGAAAACTCATACAAACTTCAAGGAATGGAGTTTACAAAAACACTACTTTCAGCAAAATCGTTTAGCAAATAAAAAAGTTTGAAATTTCAAATAAAGAGTGATTTATCAAGACAGCAGTAGATGTGGCAAATATCCAATATGTTTAGGCCATTCCCCAGTGTCGCAGTATTCTCAACGCTTTAAAACTCAGATTTTATCATCTTCTACAATCCAGTTATTCTCTCTATTTATTATGTTATGCTTAAAGCTAACATGCTGCTGTAGAATGGAAGATGCTGCCGAGGATTCACTGAGCTCAATAGTGAAATGATATTCACTGTATTTGGAAAAAGTGTCCAATTATGCCCCATCAGAGTTAAAAATACTGACTTTGAGATGGTGGAACAAACTTATTGTCCATTTTCACTTGTTTAATGATATTTTTCTTACATAAAAATTAAATTATAAGTAGTTCTGATTAAGATCTGAATCATTACACTGCAATTAACTGCATAAATCATTGCAATAAATATCAAGCTTAACTTTTTGGGAAAAAACTCGCTCAAAAAACAAAAATAAAGTAATAAAATTTAAAATTTCTTTTAAATTTGTACAAGATGTAGGTATATTTCATATAAAGTGACTCAAATGACTTTTTTTTTTTTTTTTTAAAAATAACAGTTAATATTAAATTCACTGAAATAGAATACTATATAAAAAGGTAAGTTTATTGATATTATTAATTCCTTAAATTATTTTACCTTAGTTGTATCAAACTGTGAAAAGCCCATGATACGCATCATTTCGATTTCCTCCTCTGTTTTACCTTCCAGCTCAGACTCTTTTTTAATTAAAAAATAAATAAACAAGTTAGGTAAAAACAGCAAATAGAAACCTTAGTACTGAACTAAGTAAGAAGCGATTCTGTTTTGTAAATTAATAAAAAAAATGTACATCTTGTTAAATTACTAACACATTCTACTTATCATTAGCAATTAAAATTGTTCAAGAATTTTTAAATTATTTTATTGCTCAAGGAATCTTAAATCCTGAACATGCAATAACTTAAAATTCCAACTCTTAAAATAATAATAATTTTATTTGGTTAATTTCTTACATACACATCCACAGTGTATCTTACCAACTTGGTTGACTGAAATGTAATAAAGATAAATGAGTCACTTTCTTTTATTTCTTTTATTTGCAAATTAATATTTTAAGCTTCTATAAAATCAAATTTTTTAATTTAAACAATTATTAATGAATATACGTACCATCCATTGGTGGCCTTGACGTTGTCGGCTTATCTCGATTGAAGTCCTTCCTCTCCCTGCAGATTTACAAAGAAAATAGCATTTCTAGAAGACTTGATTTTATATGTGAAATGTTTCATTACGCAAGAATTAGAACCTCTACTCAACATTTCTTACATCATTAAAATTCACTTGTTAAAAGGAAAGAACAATCACAAGAATATCATCTCCCCTTTCAAGATTATCTTCACAATTTTAAGAATCAATGCTTTTGAGTTTTCCGTTTATTTTGTCAAATAATGAATAGAAATAATAATTTTATCAAATTTCAGAGGAAGGCCAAATAAACTACAGGCATACCTCAAGATACGACAAAAACCCTTTTGAGTTGCATCCAATAACAGACGTAGGCGTAAAAGTTTCTGCATATCTGATCATAGGCCTTCCTCCATAAACAAATAAGACTTTGCGGCCAGCGATATAATGTTACAGTATCAAAGTTAATTCTGCACAGTACAATATTTTACATCTGTATGTTATTATTAGTGGTCTCTCTACTTACTGCAAAATATATCGCACTGTATGCTATTTTTACTTTTAATTGTCATTATTGCTGTACTATGGTTATTTAAATAGTGCGTGTGAACTGTCCTATTTAGTACTTTCATAACAGTTACATATTTCAAGTATTTCGGCATACTACATATTATCTATAAAAATTAATTCACAAAATGTACGACATAATACTATACTTCTCAGATTATTTTGTTAAATATTGAATAGAAATAATAACAATTTAATCATATTTCACAGCAAATAAATTACAGGCATACCTCAAGATATGACAAAGGTCTCAAAAAAGCCTTCACCAAACCCTTTTAAGTTGCATCTGACAACAATTGTAGATGTAAAAGTCTCTGCGTATTTAGACTTTGCTGCCAGCAATATAATGGTACAGTACTACATACACTGCCTGCTCAACTGAAAGTGGGCACCTATGGTATGGAACAGACGCTTTATTTACAGCAGCGTGTCTAATAGCACGTACTGTGGCCTTTTGCCCTAAGCACAGCATCCACACGCCGTGGCATGCTCTCCACCAATTTCTGATAGCAAGCAACCGGTATTTTTGCCCACTCCTCCTTCAAAGCCTGCACAAGTTGGATGTGTTTGTGGTCGCATCGGATGAGCACAAAACCGGCACTCCTATTCATCCCACAGATGTTCAATATGGTTGAGGTCCGGACTCTGGGTGGGCCACTGAAGTTCCTGAACATTATTCTCCGGAAACCAGGCGCTGACAACACGAGTCTTATGGCATAGCGCATTGTTGTGCTGGAACACAAATGGCCCTTTACCGAACTGTGGCCACCAACGTAGGAAGCATGGAAATGTCTAGAACGTCCAGATACTGTGTGGATGTCATGTTCCCCTTGATCACAACCAATGGACCATGCCCAAACCAGGAGAAACACCATCACACTACCACCACCAAACTTCGGGATGACACACTCAGATAGCAGCCGCTCCCCTGGCAAACGCCACACCCAGGTGCACCCATCCAATCCGAGTATGATTTATCGCTCTACATAATGCTCTTCCAGCAGTCCATCTACCCAGACCATCACACTTTACACCAGGCCACACGACTCTGGGTGTCTACAAGGGTGATGTTAGACTTGTGGGCAAATGCCTGACTGGCATACCATAAAGCATGGAGCGCCCAACGAATTGTCATGGTACTGACAGTTGCTCCCGTTACCTGCTGGATGTCCTGCCGCCATGTTCGCTGGAACAGCCCTGTTCTGCCGTACCAACCCCTTCGATCAGTCAGCATGCGGGCCCGCCACCTCCATAACGTCTTGTTTCTACTCCTTCACGTTTCCATTTCGTGATAATAGCACCCACAGTTGACTTTGGCAGGTTCAGTGTCGCTCCTATGGCCCTCACACTCTTGCCACCAATGTGGCAGCCTATGACTACTCCAAGTTGAAAATCGCTC
>JAFIDM010002131.1:77955741-77971467 GCA_023159025.1 Thereuonema tuberculata | reverse complement strand
TTGATATCAATAGAAAGCCAAGGCTAGGCGTATGTAAAGACAAAGAACCTAAATACCAAGTTTTATATAGGTTCTTTGGGTGAAACCGAAGATTAGGGCACCAGGCTTTCGACAAGATGGCTGCCTTGAAGGCGTCTTACTCCCCAACCCTCCTATATTTCGAATACGACGACGTTTTCTTTTAATTGTTGCTGATCAGCTCCTTATTGGCCGTCCAGAAATAAAACCTTACATACGTCTTAGCTCAAAGGAAAAAAACCTTCATTTTATTACATTATTTTTATTTTTATTCTATAATTTACACCAAGTTAATATCCAAATGAACGGAGTGATACTTTTACAGCTTGTGGACATATTTCAAAGCAAAATCAATTTGCTGATATACAGCAGAGATAACTTTTTTTGGCTATTGGTGAATTGCTTTTTGTAAGAGCTACAGGTAACAATATTAGCTTGATATGAGGAGTAACTAATATGTCAACACAAAATTTTTAAAACAGAACTTACGAACAATTTAGAAATGCAACAACCAACATTAGAGAATTCAATAAATCATTCACAAATTTTCAAGACGATATTAATTAAAATAATAAGTGAAACAAAAATGGTAATTAGATGGGGAAAAAAAGTTAGAATTAAGAAATCAGCTTCTTGGTGGAATGATGAAGCCAAATTGGCAATTAAGAATAAAAAAAAAAAGCAAATAAGGAATGGAGAACATCATAGATGTAACGGAAACCGCTTGACATAAAACTGCTCCCAAACAAGATTAGGCCTACTTTAAAATAAAATAAGAAGTGCATGACCTCGTGAAGGAAGCCATTAAAAATATAATAATGAAAAACTAAAACACTAAATTAAAGAATAAGGGCAAAGATGCATCGAAAATACTTTGAAAATACGTCAAAAAAATTGGAAGGAAATTTAAATTATATCAGAAGATTTAATATGAGAAAAGCCAGCTAGAATATAAATAAACTTCAAAAATATTTTTTTGAGGAAAAAAACTATTAATGCACAACAAACTATTATATCAACTTTTAAAAGAACAAAAGACTTAAAAAAGACAAAGTAATTTTAAAAATAAATAAACAAGAATTGGAACAAAATATAAAAGCAATAAGCAATCGGGTTATTTCTTTTCACCAATGAATTTTGGGAGGAAAAAAAACTCCACAAATGGATAAAAATCTTACTTTAATAAAATAATAGATCCTTTAACCATTCCAGGAGAATAGAAAATAAAATGAAAATAAAACTACTTCACTCTTAGGAAGTACAGAACAGACTAACAACACTAATTAGTAATTTATTTCTACAAACTTTACACCAAAATACTTACAGCAGACTTGATGGAGTCGAAGAAATGAAAAAAATTGGTAGAAGAATTACAGAATGGTTTCAGATTAGATAGAAGTTCTTCAAATAATTTATTCAAACTCACTGAAATCACCGATAAATACAAATTCTCGGAAAAAAAACATTATGATACTGTAAATAGTTTTATATTACACTATAGAAATTTTTTAGACTAATTGAAAATAAACAATTGAAATCAATTAAGAACGAAGCAAGATTTATAATAAGTAAATTAACATTTAGGCTTATACAGTGCAATGACAGGAAATGAACTTTGCCAGGTTTTTTTTATTTCCGGTCGACATAATATTAAGAATTTACAAAATATACGGAATATTTTGCAGAAATTTTGCGGGAAATTTTTCAGAAGATTTTTCGTTTGAATTTTAAGTACGAGAAAAGTGAAGTTTGATGAAGTAGTAAAAAGTTATTAACAAATTAACGAACAAAAAACTAATGAATGTAAGCACATACATACATCAGGTTTTGTTAATTAACGACAGACAAATATTTAATAAAAACATTAACAACGCTTTAACCAAAGAAAATAAGTTAAGTGGATGGATAAAAAAGTATATCAGTCTAACAATAATTCTATTTTAATGAATTAAGGGGATTTTAAGGACAGATACTTGACTTACAGTAATGAAACCTTTATTAGCTTTGAAACCGAACTTCAAAATCGATTCGGATGAAAAAGTTTAAGGAGAGCCATTTTGAAACCAAGATTTCAGTCCAAAATGAAATGAGCTGGTTATTCTTTTTTTTAGAAGAGGAGCTTCAAGCAGACTGAATTACTTAGACAAGTTATTTGATTGGTTAAAAATAAGTGGGGAGAAAAGAAATAATAATATTTGAAAACTTCATTGAGAACAGCAAATGAGTGAATAATTTAGTATCATCTTCGGAATATCTTAATTATCTTCTACATCAAATCTTCTGCTTTGCGAAGTCAGAACTCAGAAAAAAAAAGAACAAAAAACTGTCTTCATTGGAGAAACAAGAAAATGAAGAAGAATCAATAAATCATTTCATTTTAAAATGTCCATGATTTGAAAAAGAAGATAATTAGAAATTTTCAAAAATTTCAACTTTTAATTAAGATTAATTACTTAATTTGAATTAACAAAAAAAAAATCAACTCAATCCATAAGGAGTCATGTTTCAGGAAATGTGTTCGAAGAGACTAACGTCGGTGTGACAGCTTAAGACACACACACTTTATTTACAATTTATTTACAGTTTATATACATTTTTGGTGGATACTCAAGATCTGCTTGGAGCTTCCTTTTCAGTCGGTCACTGGCTGCTCGGAGCTTTTATTCAATCGGTCACTGGGAGAGAGAGCTAGTCGCATAGTTGATTGGCCTCCCGGTTCAGCCAATCACAGGGCAGATTAACTGGCCAATCCGGGAAGGTTTTTAACTTTGCATCATAGCTCCCCCCCCCCCCTCCAAGAGCCTGCGTCCTCGCTGACTCAGCTGTCTAGGTACCGTCGAGGGCGGGATGCTCTTCTCTGTGAGCGGCGTAGGGGAGGGGGTGCGTCTCGTGATGTTGGTCCAGTCGGGAGGGCGTGGTTCGGCTGCACAGAGGCAAAGAGGGCGTCGTCATCAGGTTCCACCGTTGTCCAGTGATGTGAAATTGGCGGCAGCCTCGCAGGTGTTTTCGTTGGGGGGGGGGGGGGGGGTTCTGTCTTCCATGCTGGTCAAGGTTATCTGAGTAGGTAACGCTTCATCCGTGTAACGTGAGCTACCTTGGTTGGCTGAGCTAGTAGTAGGCTTTAGCAGGGCGATTTTGTAGGTGAAAGGCGATGGATTATGGATGATGTATTTGTCGGCGAGTCCAACCAAACAGGTCGGGCTGAAGAAGAGGACGAGGTCTCCGGGGCTATACGTGACCTCGCGACAATGGCGGTTATATCGGAGTTTGGCCTCCCGTTGTGCGTCTACCATGAACTGGTAGGCGATGGTGTTTGCTGCATGTGATAGGCTGCCTAGTCCGTGGAGGTCTCCGGGGCTTGGGCCAGCAGGGTGTCCAATGTGCTCTGTGGGTGACGATCATGGACAAGAAAGAAGGGTGTGAAGGATGTAGCTTCGTTAACTGCTGTGTTGAATGCGTATGTGACAAACGTAAGGATTTCATCCCAATTAGAATGATGTTTGTCAACTTACATCGACAGCAAATTCGTAATGGAGTGGTTCAGTTTCTCCATTCGTCTGGAGCCTGTAAGGTGATGTGCAGTGGTGGAATGCCCTGCAGATGGTAAGGACTTCCCGCATTATTGCGCTGAGGATTTGTGTACCAGGGTCGCTGACAATAGATGCCGGGGGTCCGTAGCGCAGGACAATGTCTCGCTCAAAGAAGCTGGTGACTTCGGTGGTTGTTGCCATCATTAGTGGCTGTGTAATTGCGAAGAGGGAGAAATAGTCAACTGCCACCACAATCCATCGATTGTGTTGTTTGACAGCGGGAGAGAGCCAAAGAGATCAATAGCTATTTGGCTAAAGGGTTGTTCGAGCAGTGGGAGCGGTTGAAGAAGTCTTACCGGCGGCTGAGTCGGTGATTTCCTTCGCTGACAGCTGTCGCACTTTAAAATACAACGGCAGGTCGTCTTGTACTGTCCGGGCCAGTAGTAATTTTGGCGTATCCTGCCGTAGGTTTTGGCAAGGCCAAAGTGTCGATAGGTGAGATCCTCGTGACATGACTCGGCAATGTGGCGGCATAGGTGCTGCGGAATGATGAGCAACCAATGCGGGAATGTGGGGTCGAAGCTCTCTTTGAAGAGCACGCCATCTGTCAGAACGTAGCCCTTTTCGTGCGGCTATGTGGATGCTCGGACTTCATCAATGATTCTGCGGAGGTTCGGGTCCTTGCTTTGTTCTATGTCCATGTCCAGTTGTTCTGTGGTAGAACATGACGTGGTGGATGGTGTTGTTGTGAGTGGTTTCGGCCAGTAGGAGGCGCAACAAACAATCCGCGTCGAGGTGTTTGCGGCCCGTTTTGTAGACGACAGTGATATCGTGCTCCTGCAGCCGTAAAGCCCATCGTGCGAGGCGTCTGCTGGGATCCTTAAGGCTCGTGAGCCAGCAGAGGGCATGGTGGTCGGAGACCACAGTGAATGGACGGCCATAGAGATAGGGTCTAAACTTGTGTGTGGCCAAAACAACAGCGAGGCATTCCCGATTTGTTGTTACGTAATTCCTCTCAGCTTTGGATAAGATATGACTTGCATAAGCGATGACTTTCTGTTGGCTTCCGTGGTTTTGAACGAGTACTGCTCCAATGGCGTAAGCGCTGGCGTCTGTGTGGATTTTGGTGTGCGCCTCGTCCTGAAAGTGACCAAGCACCGATGCCGTAGTAAGGCACGTTTTGGGTGTTTTAAAGGCGTTCTGCTCCTCATCTGTCTATCGGAAGTTGTTGGTGTTGTTCGTAAATGTGGTGAATAGGCAAGCGATGCGTGCGAAGTTCCGGATGAACTGACGGTAGAATGAGCAAACGCCATGGAAAAAAACAGACTTGTTTGCTCGTCTTCGGGGAGACGAACTTGTGAATGGCGTCTGTTTTGTCGCAGTCGGAATGAATGCCTTCCTGTGTGACGATGTGTCCCAGGATCCTGATGGCCTGGGCGGCGAAAGAGCATTTATTGGGGGGTTGAGCTTGAGGTCGGCGGTGGAGAGGCAGTGAAGTATGGCGTTGAAACGTTCCTCATGTTCATCAAATGTACGGTTAAAGATGACAATGTCGTCCAGGTAATATAAGCAGATTGACCGTCTGAGGCCACATAGAACATTGAGTTATCAATTCTTGGTAAAGGGAAGCGGTCCTTTTTTGTAATGGCGTTGAGGCGCGGTAGCCGATAAGGCTTTTGGCATAATGGGTGGCTGTCACCGGTATTGATGTGATGGACAGCGGGGTGCTTTGATTTGTCGTCGTGTGTGGATTCGTCGAACAAGCGTCAATAGCGTTGCAGCAGATGGAGTAGAGCACGGGCTTCCCTTGGTGGGAAGTTAGGATTAACCCATCGAAGATGTTCGTCTGTTAACCCACAGTGCGGCGATGTAGCTGGTGGCGTCTGCTTTTCAGCGAGAGCTATTATCGAATGTGTTTGTATGGGCTTGATTATTGCGATTCAGCTTTGTGCAGGAAGAACTGCAGGGTCTCGAGAGGTGTTGGTTACCCACAGAAAGAGGGTGGTCGCTGATAGTTAACGACTGCGGCGGGGAAGGTGAGGTAAGTGCGGTTGGGTAGGTCGGCTATTGGCTGGATTAAGGACGGTCCTATAATATCTTTAGGTGGGATAACTGCTTTGGCGATGATGGAACCCGGTGGGATGATGACTGTTTCTACGGCGATACATATTAATAGCGCTGAGACAATGTTTTCGGCATTGGCGAGGTGGTCATACTGGGTGTTCCTCGTTTCTGAAAGATTTACTGTAGCAGCTGCACAGTCAATGCGGGCTCCATATTGTCGCAGGAAGTCCCAGCCCAGGAAAACATCGTACGTTCAATGTTGAACGACGAGAAAGTGAAACAGAATTGTAGAGTTCCCTACTCCTATACGGGCGGTTGTGATTCCTAAGATAGGGAGGGGCTTTCCGTTCGCCGTTGCGAGCTGTGATGTTATGTACAGGGTCATTGTTTTACGTAGGGATCGGCGGAAAGCTTCTGTGTTAATGCTGACCGATGCTCCTGTGTCGAGAAGGGCTACGGCTGGCTTGTTGTCGACTTGAATCCGAATCTTGTTGTTTGCTGTGTTTGGCCGATGGGGGATAGCGGCTGTTCCGGTGGCCTGTGCGGACTGGTCGATGCAAGATGGGCTGGGTGGTCGGCGGCTAAGTTGTGGTATACGGCTTCATCTTTCAGGCGAGGGCTAGTAGGTCGGACCCGTGGTTGCGATGAAGAATGCCCGGCAATAGCGCTGGATGTGGCCTGTCTGGTTGCAGCGGAAGCAAATGTGTACGCCGTTTGTTGGGATGGGGCGGGCTCGCTGTTGCTGAAATCGCTGGCATTCCATAATCATTTCGCTGAAGGAGGGCCAAGAATGCGGTGTGCTGGATGTCAGTAGCTACACCCTTCAGGACATGATGGAGGCGTTTGTCGTCCGTCATGTGTGTGTGTATGGGGGGGGGGGGCATCTTGCTGCAGAGGTGAATTACATCTTGGATGTACGTTTCGTAGGATTCTTGGGGTAGCTGTACTCGGGTGGAGAGTGTCGCTCGGCTTCTGTGGCGATGTGATGAGGTTCCACAAATGTATCTTTGAATTTCGTGACGAAGGAGGCCCAGGTGAGGATGGTGGCTTCTTCGTAATCGAACCAGCGGCGGGCGGTATCGGTGAGGGCGAAGGGTAGATATGCCAATTTGTTGTCGTCTGTCAATCCGTTGAATTGTGCTAAATGTTCGAAGTCCTGGAGCCAGGCATGGGGATCAGTTGTTGCACCGGAGAATGAGGATGGTTCCCGGTAACGTAAGGCAAGGGAGGTTCTAGGTGTTGGCGTTCGAGCAGCGTCATTGACTTCGATCCGTTTTTCAATCTTTTTGAATACGCGACCCCTATTTCAGTAACAAAATTCTGGCGACTCCCTAGCACCCCTGCCGACCCCCTCTGGCGAACAATTTTTGATTGAATGTTTATATTTGTCGGAGTAAGCCAGCGAGTACGGACGTGATTTTAAATTGTCTTTGCGCTTTGCTCCGAGCGAGCATAAAATGGAGACGTTTAGAACCAAGATTAGAAAAAATATTAAAGAATAAATAGGCTTTTACTTTTAGCTGGCTTGCGACCGCGACTCCCCGAGCAAGACTCACAGATTGAAAAACACTGGTCTAGGGACTAGGGGTGATGAGCGCCTTGGTTATCGGCGAAGTTGGGCATGGTGGGTCCATGATTCGGCGGGTCTTCGGCACCAATGATGTGTGGTCAAAGAATCACAGAGACTAGCTTCGGTATTACAGCACAAGATTAACACACTTTATTTACAATTTATTTATATTTTCTATACATTTTTGATGGATACTCAAGATCTGCTTGGAGCTTCCTTTTCGGTTGGTCACTGGCTGCTCGGAGCTTTCTGTTCGGTTGGTCACTGGGAGAGAGCGCTACTCGTGTAGTTGATTGGTCTCCCGGTTCAGCCAATCACAGGACAGATTAACTGACCAATCCGGGAAGGTTTTCAACTTTGCATCACTAGGATTTAGGAATGGAAGATGAAGGAGTCGAAGATGATGATAATCCTATGAGATAATCCTCTATCATCTATACTGAATAGTTAATATCTTCTTCCAAATCACTTGAAATATAAACTTCAGGCGCTTGTTTTAGGAAAACTCATTTAAAAACTTCCTAATTAGACAAAATCAGAGAATATATATGAAAATTTAAAAAATATAATCTCTGTTATAGTTTTGCTTATCAGAAGTTGAAAACGGAAAAAGGTTTAACCAACTAAAACTTGTACTTTTAACTTTTACTATTAATATTTCACTCTCATCATCAATTTACATAAGGGAGATCAAGTGGATAGAGAGGCAAGACCTAGGGGTTTGGGGAAAGCCGGTCAGGCCGATAGCCAGGGGGAATGATTTTAGGAATAACAAGGAGACATAAATATTGATGTATAAAACGTTTGTCATCAAGTGTGGATTCACCATTTGAATTATTAATAACGCCGGGAATTACTAGGGAAATAAAAGAAAGCTATGTAGCGTTGCTTCGATTTATCAGTTGTCTAGCGGCACGTTTTGGAAGTACTAGTCCATTGAACATTGAACAGTGTTGCATCAGTGCCACCTATGAGTCAATTTTTTCCACTTTGACTGCAGATCAAAAATTTAGAATATATTGGAATAATAACTTCGACGGCCATTAATCGGCATCAAAGGCTTTCAATGACCCATCAAAGAAGTTACATCTAATTTTGTTGTCATTTGAGAAGAAACGCACAGAAAGCAGAAACATTGAAATAATACTAAAAAAATTCAACAAGAGTAAACAGAGAAGGTCACAGCTGTTTGAAGGAAACTATGTGGTCCTTATACCGTCCAAATTCAAATTACTATTTTTAGTTCCATTGTCATAGAAATATTTTAAATATCACAAAAATACTTAAAATTTATATCTTGACATTTTACAATGTTACCCTTTAAAATTTATTTTTTCAAAAAGAAAAAAAAAAACTTTTTTAATCATGTTTTTTATTCTTAACAATTTAGTTTTTAGCTCTAATTTTCTCTTATATTTATAGTTCCCCATCCGTTACGCAGGCGCGGATTTAAGGGGGGGGGGGGGAAACCTCCTCCTGCCCTTGACTTTGACGATAAGTAAAAATAATACTGTGATTATAAACTATCGCTCTATTTTATTCATGAAAACAGGATTACCCTTTTAGAAATGGGTATCAGAGATATAATTAGAAAATAATTAAGTCTATCTGAATTCGCCTTAACCTTCTCTGCACAAAACATGAACAACTATGCCAAACAAGCCCTATGCCAAATAACGTAAACTACAGGATGGCGCACTTAAAACCGGCCCCGATAAGGTTTCAAGATATATGTTGTATGTTCGTTAGAGACAGTATTCAACGCTAATGACCATGCGCATGTGATGATATCCCCTCTGGATATTGTTTGCCACAGTCGCGCATGCGCTGACGAGTGTTGTGTGGTGTTTATCGGTCTGCGAATGAATAATGGTGCATTCAATTCCACAACGCGTGTTTATTGTGGAGGAGTATGTTGTACAAATTCATTTGTGTTGGTTCGTGAACGTTATCACTACTATTATCATTTCACTGCTGCAAGGACATTACGTAAAACTCTCTGGCCACCCTGTTCTCCTGACTTATCACCTCATTTTACTTATGGTGAAGGTAATTATAGACTGAGTTATTTCAACCGATTTATTTTTAATCATAATTTTTAGGTTAATTGTAGCATGCCTGAGTTGTATAATTTCAATTTCAAATGAATATACGTAGGCCGTCATGGAAGTTATGAGAAACTATTTTTTATCTGCAAAAAATGCGGCAACCACTGCAATTTCAGCATATACGTTTGAAAGCTTGTGAATGCGCTTCTGATTGGCACCACTAACATGTCTGGGTCAGTGGAGGATCGTCATGGGGGCGAGTGGAAAACACGTATATGGAAATTATGTTTATTAAGGAATGATAGTGTAGCCAAGGAACACAGGAATGCTCAATACTTATTGCTAACCCCCCTCAAAGTAATCTCCAAGATTTATCCACCGTACGTTGCCAGCGTTTGGGAAGACAGAGAATAATATTGGCTGCGTGTGAGTCATTTAAGTGTTGGACCTCTCTCCGAAACGCCGTCAAAATTTCATCTTTGTTCATAAGCGTTTCCCACACAACTGCAGTTTGAGTTTTGGAATTAAATCAAAGTCGCATGGACTCAGATCTGGCAAATATGGAGGGTGTTCGAAGACTTCCCATCCCTATCTGCGTAACAAAGCCTGTGCAAGAGCTACTATGTGACATGTGGCGTTATTGTGAAGAATGATGGCGTCGGTCAGACGCTGGCAAGATACGGAAAACAATCTTAGATATTACTTTAGGGGTTGTTAGCAATGTGTTACCATTCCTGAGTTCCTTTTTCAACCTTGGCTACATTGCATTGCTTTATTAAATGATGATTTCCAAATACGTGTTTTCTTCTTGCCCCTATGATGTTCCTTCACTGACCCAGACCATATTAGTGGTGCCAATCAGAAGCACATCCAACAAGATTTCAAACGTGTATTCTGGGATTGCAGTGGGGCCGCATGTTTGGCAGAAAAAAAAATAGTTGCCAAGACTTCCGTAACAGCCCTCGTATCAGTGGCGGCTCGTCGCTGTGAAGTTAGGTGAAGAGCTAGTAGGAAAATAATTATATTATAATATATCATAATATACAATATTATATTATAAATTATATATTATATATATTATATAAATTGTAGTATATAATATAAAATATTATAATAACTTCCTTCTTATCCAATTATATTATATCATAATATCTAAATTATAAATTATATATATAATATATATTATAATATATAATGTAAAATATTATAATACCTTTCTTCTTATCTTCGTCTTTCCAACGTGAAAATGATGTTTCTAATAAAACACACTATATCTTAAACAGGATTCATATTTAAAACAGCATAGCACTGCGAAACAGGAGTGATCCGAAAGAATTTCACATTGGGAAGAAGAGAGCGTATTTCTCAGTTACAACTTCACTTATATTGATGCTATACAGGGGGTGACGTCATGGTTGTCATAGCAACCATCGCTTCGTTTATACAACTAAACTCCGCCCCTGAAGTAGAGAAAGCTGAGATTGAGAAAACTTCACTTGGCTCGGTGCCAGAACACTTGGCTCGGTGTCTCGCCGTTGCTGCGGAACTTACAAAATACAAAAAGACGTTTCTATTAAAACCAACATACGTGATAAGGAAAATAAATTTTTCCTTATAATAATTGTTATATTATAAATAAATAATATTGTATTATAAATAATTGGTGAAGTGCCACTTCAACTACTTCCCCTGAATAGCCGCCACTGCCTCATATATAAATTGTTTCTTAGATTTATTTATTTTTATTTATGCTTGTTTTTTTCTAAAAAGCTTATGTTTTCATCTGAAACTTTTCTTTTTTTTTTTTTTTAAAAAAAAAAAAGCCTAAACTGACATAAATTTATTTCCTTTTTATTTCCATTATTTATTCTCTGAAACTCAAGAAACTGAAGAAATAAAATTTATCATAAAAATATGATATAAATAAAGAAATTTTAATCTTAAAAAATAGAGAAACATTGAAAATTAATTTAAACGGATCTATATTTAAAAAGGGAGTGATTTCTTTAAAATAACCAATTTTATTTTAGTAAATTATGAGATAAATTCATTTCTTTACGTCATAATTTTTTTGTGATGGAAGTAGTAATCAGGAGTTAATATTCACATTTTACACAGTTTCAAAATTTTATTTTTAACATTTGATTTTTTTTAAATAGCCTTTTTCCTTATTTATTATATTATTTATAAAATAATTTGATTAAAGTAAATTTCATATTTCATGATTTGAGGTTTTTTTTTTGTTTTGCTTTTTTATCGAAAACTGAAATTTATCGCAAAGATCTCATGTAAAAAGAAAGAAATTCAATAACTTACTGACATTTTTTTTTTTAATTAAGTCAATTTTAATTTTCAACATATCATTATTTTAAATAAAAGTAAATTAAATCTTTAAAAAATGAAGCACAATAAACAACATACTTGAAAGACATTTTGCTTTTAAGCACATATACTGAAACGCAGAAGGAATAGTTAGAAATAATTTATACAAGATTGCCGAAATTTATATATTAAAGCTTAGTTGTCACGTAAAAGAAAAAAAAAAATACATTTTAGAGAAGACAATTTATGTCAAAGAAATTACCTTTGTATTATATTAATAGATCAACATGAAAATCAAAATTAAAATCAACGTTAGGTTTTGATTGAACAAGCATTTGCATTTCCTTTCATCTTAAGATCCTTATACAATCCCAACCTAATCTTGGTTTTACTTCTAGAAGATGTGATAACTAAAGAAGTTAAATCTTACAATAGACCTAGCAAAAATATCCGTGCATCACTCGGGTTACAAAAAAAAGAGTTGTCCTGATGTGGATTACAAAGAAATTGTAATTATGTGATCACTTTGAAACTTTTCCAGTTGGTCAAAAAGTCACGTGATAGTTACGAATTAATGTTGTATTCCTATTTTACTCGATAAGCCCTAGATATCAAATTAATATCGAGATCGGAAATTATAAGACTTCGCACCCCTTTCTGCGCTTTTCTTCACCCCTATCACTTCCCCAATTGATAAAAAAAAAATCATGTGATGATTGCAAAGTAATGTTATATTCTGATTTTGTAACCTGAAAACTCCGTAAAGTATCATTCAATAAAGTTTATCCCCCCACCCCACCCCTCCGTTTATACCCCTTAGGATGTGAATTTCGAAAATTCGTTGATAAGTATGATTTAGATTTTGACAAAGAACACTCATGCGAAATTTCATATTTCCAACTGAAGCGGTTCGCAGAATCCCATACCTTCAAGAAATCCCCTCCCAACCCCCGTTTACACCCTTTAGGATCCGAAAATCGAAAATTCGTCCAGTATGTATCTTTTCGATATTGACAAAGAACATTCATGTGAAATTTCGTGTTTCCAACTAAAGCGGTTTCATAGATATGCGTGTTTGGCAAATACAAGGGAAAGGTCTTTAATGTTCTAATCAGTGAGACAACAGCATTGGCATAACAATGCAACGGTATTCAACATTTTTCATTTACATACCCTAAGATATCTTTAACTAAACTGTATATCCCAAGGTTATTGGTTCATAATTCAAAGTATTGAATTTACATAGACATAAATAAAATTCTATGATATAGGTCATGTATCTAAAATAAATTACATAATTTACATCCATTATATTAAAATTTAAAAGATTTAAAGTCAATATTTTTTGTAAGTTTTAATTTTACAAGTAGACCAATAACATATTAGTTATTTTCTATCGTATAAAATTTATTAAATGAACAAAAGTACATGTGAATGAAAAAGCTCGGATAAGTAAAGTCGTTTTATCGAGAGTGCATTGATAGATTGTTTTTATCACTTACCCAACATCTTCTCATACTCCAGGTTGAATATACTGATTTACTTACTTCTTGTTCATACGAGCATCCAGTGTTAATCAATCCCGATGGCTCGATGTCTCCGATAAATCTCCTCGCAATTGTCCACAGGGTCTTGATCCTAAGTATTCGTATAATGTGCAAATCAGCTTCGCCTCCCAGCCTGATTTTCAACTGCTCTAATTGCCGCCACTGCCACGGGACATTCTAATAGAATGTGCATCGGTGTCTCTTCTGCTTGCATACAAGCGGAACAGGTTGACTTATCCGATAGATGGAATCGGCGCAGATACGTTTCCGTGACAGTGTGTCCAGTCCTGGGAAGGGCAACGAAAGGCCCTTACGAGGCATGGTTTCGATAGAACCATGGCTCAGTGTGCCCTTTGTATATCATAGAGTAATCGTCGTGTGCTGCAGTTTGCCCAGCTCTCTATTCAGATCTCTTTCTCAATAGATTTGCAGTTCTTGAGAGAGCGTCACAAACCAATTTAGGAATAATGTAGGAATTAACGTGCCCTCAATTCCACAATGGTTTGGCACCCACTGGAAGGCAACAGTCTTATCCCCTAACAAGCTTCATATTTCTTTGATATGAAACGAGTAATCAGAGGGCAACTCGGCCCGTACGGCTTGGAGAGCAGATTTGGAGATACAAATCTCATCTGTTAAAAGGGCAGAAAGCCAAGGCAGCATTAATAGCCATCAATTCAGAGTTCATGCTCGAAGAATGGTCACAAGGAATATAATATTTTTCGTCCAATTCTTTACCGTAGAAACCTGAACCTGTCTTTTGATTTTCACGTCAACAGAACCAACCGTATAAAGTTTGACGAACTTTTTATTGTGTTTCTTGTTCATAAGCTCAAGAGCTTTAAGTTGAAGAGGCGAGTCCTGTTTGGAGAGTGATCCGAACAACTCAAGTTCAATTTGAGGTGTTCTCTCGTTCATGGTGGTTCCTCGCGTACAAGCAAATCATTTCAGGTTCGAGAGCTGTGAGTGCCATGCAGTTTATTTCTTGGATTGTAGAATGATTGGCGAACAGCAATTTCTCAGATCAACTGACGATTTGGATGTTTTAATGTAATGTAAACGTCTGTAATTGTTTGTTCCAAATTCTTCTTTTCATACAGGGTCAAGGATTTCACAGACAGTTCCATTTAAATAGCATCAACACAAGTATTTCGGGGGCATCCTAAGCAGAATTATCCTCAAAGCAGAATTTTGCAGTACCCGAAGTTGTTCAGTTGTCAGCTATAGCTTAAGGTCTCATATTCATAAACGGTTCCAATCCGTAAATCTACTTTTTTTTCTCTCTTAATCTTTTATTCTCAAAGTCAACGTGGTTTTTTTCTTTTTTTTTTCTTATTTTTATAATGTTTTCTTTATTTTTTTTCTAACTTTTTTTTATTTTTCCTTACATTAATATACTTCCTTTTTTATTATTATTTTTATTTTTTTTTATTGTTATGGGTCGCCTTAAATTTATGCTTCAGCACAAAATTATATTCACTTATTTTTTAATGCTTCTGTCGATTGCACAGAGTCTGGTCAAATAAATTTTAATTCCTCGTGAGCTTACAAAAAAATAATAATGAAAGATCAGGCTTCAATGGATATTAAAAGCGATTTGAAGGTTCACTTTAAATACGGGGATAAAATAAGCCTAAACATTGTTTATTGTTAACTCGTCCTCATTTTCCTTGAGCTTATACCTTTTTGATAACCTTTTTGATTACGGATAAAGAGATTTGACCTATGTTCTAATTTAAAATTTCAAAGCTGATTCCACTTACATCCACTTCCGGTTTCAACCAGACATTCACAACGTTCGACTCTTTGTGTTATTTGGTAATGAAACTTTTAACGCGAACAACCTGTAACCTATGGTTTTCGAGAAAAACAGGGGATACGGGTGCTCTTGAATACGGGTGCTCTGTATACACTGGGCCTGGTAGCGGAGTGGTAAGGGCGCTTGCTGTTGGTTCGATCCCCGATCTGGGAGGAAAGCGGTGATTTTTCCAGGTTCCATTCTCCACCGAACGGGCCCTAGGTCTACAGAGACCTTTGTTGAATAGGTACCTGGTTTCTTTCTAGGGATTGGAGTGGGCGCTGGTCTGACCACCCGACCACAGCTTAGTTCAGTTGGTCATGAAACGCCGGAAGCCTAACCTTCCCACCTCCCCAAAGACTGCCTAGGCCAATAGTGGGATACTTTAACTTAACTGTATTGACTTTAACTTTAACTTAACACCCTCTTAGAGAAGGCCCCGAATAAAAATTTCACAGGGGCCCGGGTGAACTCTCAGCATTCCTGGGCATAGGTTGGTTGTTTGGAGCCTTTAGAAAAGGCGTTTCATTTGGCTCAAATGAAATGTCCTTACCATTTATCCCGCTGGGGTAATTTTCAATTTTAAATGAAATCCTTAGAATTTATTTTCTCTCAAGAGGACTAAAAAAATATAAAAGTAGTAAATTTTTTATAACTAACTAGGCCATCCCCCGTGTACATGCGCTTGTTTTTCTATATCAGATAGAAGTTGGTTAAGTAAGAATATTATATTTAAAATATTGCAATGTTTCGGCAATTTTAGTTTTAATTGTTCATTTTCGATGAAAACCAAAAACATGATAAAAGCAGCACATGTATAAATTAAATT
>JAFIDM010002131.1:77942996-77955731 GCA_023159025.1 Thereuonema tuberculata | reverse complement strand
GAAACGGTCGTTCCCAATTCCTTCCGATAAATTGATTCAGAAAGGCAATTTAATTTATACATGTGCTGCTTTTATCATCTTTTAGTTTTCATTGAATTGGTTTCAGCACGTTAAACTTGTGCATTTTCGAATTACAAATAAATAGACGGATCGGAAATAAATAAACAATCTTGAAATTAAAAAAAAAGTTGAATCATTCATTATTGATGGGGGGGGGGGAAGGAAACACTTTATATTATTTTTTTACTTATAAGTTGTAGTCCCCGTGGGCTAATGGATTAGACGTCTAACTTCGGATTAGAAGGTTGTAGGTTCGATTCCCGTCGCGGACGTTTCGTTGTAAAAATTATTTCTATTTTCCATTCTCACAGGAAATTGTGCTAGACAGAGAGAGAAATAAGATTTTAGTAATGTAGATTATATTAGTTTACTTATATTTATTTTATACTAACAATTGTACCCGTTCTTTGCATGGAAATTCATAGTTTAGTCCTAGTTTAATTTTAATCACTGAACAAATGTAGATGGTTGTCCATTAATAAAAAGACATTTTCTCTCCATACGACGTCAAAAAGAAAAATTCTTGTTAGACTGTGAAATTTTTAATTAATTGCATTTCCTTATCGTAATCGTTAAATATTTGCATTGCATATTTTTCATCTATTATTGTGTCGACCAGATGTCCGGCGCCTACTTGGCTATTGCCCAGTTGTCCATTT
This sequence comes from Thereuonema tuberculata, assembly GCA_023159025.1. Taxonomy (NCBI): domain Eukaryota; kingdom Metazoa; phylum Arthropoda; class Chilopoda; order Scutigeromorpha; family Scutigeridae; genus Thereuonema; species Thereuonema tuberculata. Next base: position 77,955,012 of record JAFIDM010002131.1, on the reverse strand, counting down.
GCGGCCAGACACTTTATGGTCAGTCCTGCCATCTAGTGTAAAAACAAAAAAGTAAATCAATAAAATCACTCGACATCAGCTTGAGATTCGGAAGCTCATGCCATCTAGTGTCAAAATCAGAAAGTCTTTTTGCTGTTTACCGACAGTAACCCCACCCACCCCAAAAAAAAAATAAAAAAAAATTATTTTTATAATTTTTGTATAGTCGACAGTGTGCAACCTATCCCCATGGCAAACTTTGTAGCATGTTGGGAAGTACGCTGAACATTAGTCACAGATTCACACATACACACATCCACAAATTTCACTTTTTATTATTATTATAGATAATTTCATAATATTAAGTATAATTTTTACGGATTTTTTTTTTTTTACTGTGCAATAAATTTTGTCCTCTGCCCTTGGAAAAAATCCTATGAGCGGTCTTGTGCAAAATGGATAATTAAAAATTCCATTTATTTTTAGGTAACAATAAGATATAATATATAACAGAGACTGTAATAGCTGCTTGATTGCTAGTTAGTGGCGCCACCACGAACAAGGAAGTAACCGACAGCAACGGCCTATGTGAGATCATCGCCCCTTGATCATTGCGGCATTTTTTTTTAAAGACATATATTTCTTCATGAAATAATACTTGTTATTTTTCTTGTCCTTTGATAAAAAAATATTTTTTTTAAAAAAACATTACAGTTAATTTAAACAAATGTTTTCTTTAAACTTTCTTTGAAGATTTCTTTTCAATTTTCAACAATTAAATTTCAAAGTTCCTCTAATTCTGAAGTTTGATAATATTATTTATAAATGTAAACTTATTTATTCAGATCTTGTTCCTGTATCTAATCATCAGCATTGAGGATTTCGGTAATAATATAGCGATCAGCATTATTTCTATTTATTTATTTATTTATTTATTTATTTATTTATAATTAAAAGAAAAAGCATGCATAATTAATATCAACTGAGTTCTGTAATTTCTTTGGCCTGATTTTGGCCTACTTTTCCGAGTTGTGAGAACATGGCTGCCTTGTAACTACTTTTAAGAAGTCGGATGTTGATGGTGGATGTTTGAACTTCGTGTGTAGAATGAGGTTTGCAGGCAAACTTTTTTAGAAATGGTTTCGCACGATCTTTTACTAGAAAACCTAACCCTCATCTGGCTAACGGCGATCTTGAGATAATAGTATGCAGCCGGTCGCGACTCGCGACAGGAGTCCGTCGGCGATGTATCCCTACGAAATCTCCGATTGGTGGATACCGTTTTGTGCACTTTAGCCAATTTTTCTTATTCGTCCAAATCTGCTTAATAATCTTTAAACAAGAGAATTAGAAAAAAAATATTATAAAAATCAGAGAAGCTTTTTTTCCAATTAAATGTTTATAAAAAGTAAAGAAAGGATAAGGTTTTACTAAGCTGTGAATATTTAGGATAAAGAAAAGAAAGATGAGTCATTCAATTACAAATTTCTAATAGTTTTTTTTTTTTTTTTTTTTTTTTTTTTAGAGAATTGTTCTTTTATGAATGATAAGGAAGTTTCGCAGCTAAACACGAGGGAAACTACAGAAACAATGAAAATTTCGAAAATATAATATTTTAGTGATTTTTTTTGTGTGTGTGTGCATTGTGTTGGCAAATCAGATTATAAATAAAAATAAATGTTAGGCTTTTAAATTAAATTGTAAATTGTAAAAACAAAAATTAATCGAATCAAAAAATTTAGAAATTAAATAAACATTAAATAAAGAAAGAATTAAAAATTTAAAAAAAAAAGAGACAGATATGAAATAAGGAATTTGATTACTGACCTTGGTTCAGATGTAGTTGTTATTAATTTTAAATTTAAATATTTAAATTGGAAACACATTATAAAAAGTGTATATCTATGACTCTGTAAGTCTGTAAATATATCCGTCCCAATAAAAATACAAAACATGCCAACATTAGAATAGTATATGTCCTTTTAAAGAGTTTTAACATGTGTTAAAATTAATTTGATAAAAAGATAAACACTCTCAACGATCACATGTTAAACAAAAAAAACACCATATCTCCATAACACGTAGTTTATTTAAAAACTTTTCGGAATTTTCGAAAAGTATATAGGGTGGATTGTAGAACGTGTGGGGAATTTTATGTCGGGGAGACTAAAAGAACTATGGCAAAGCGCATGTCTGAGCACGGTACTGCCTTAAAAATGCCAATAAGGACGTCTCAGATATTGCAGAACATTGTATCAAAAAAGGACATGTTATGAAGGACTATGTCAAAATTTTATATAAGGAAACAGATTTAAGTCTAAGAAAAATATTAGAAAGTTGTATAATAAAATGTACAAAAGGAAGTAATTTTAATAGATATGAAGGGGCTAAAGACCCTTCTACGATGATATTAGTAAAAGACTTAATTAAAAAAGATGTAAAAAAAGTGTTTAATATTGATGAATTTCATTATTGAAATGTTTATTGATTATTGGATTGTTAGTTAAATTAATGGATTCATGATATCTGAGTTATCTTATTGTAAACAAGAATTGATTTATCTAATGTGTTATTATGTTGTTAGTTCATTTGGATTTATTGTTAAATATTTGTTTTTCAAAAATTGTAAACTAATGAAAAAGCAAAATTGCTATTTCATATTGTAAAAACAATTGTGAATTGTTTCAACGTGTGTTCATGTTTATCACTAGTTTGTATTTTTGGTTATTCCAAAGAACTAATTTATTGTTCATTTCGCTTGAAGAAGGGATGGCGTATTATCATCCCGAAAATTCCGAAAAGTTTTTAAATAAACTACGTGTTATGGAGATAAGGTGTTTTTTTGTTTAATAAACTAAGATGAAAAGGAATAAGTTAAAAGAAGAATTTGGAGATCACATGTTAAAATGTTTAAAAAATATTTTAATATGTGATCGTTGTGTGTTTTTATCTTTTTATCAAATATATGTCCTTTTCGTTGAAAAGTTACTTCATTGGTAATGTAGTTCTTACAGAACAACACAACAAATATGTACTTTTGTATTTGATTTACTTATAAATTACTCTCCAATCTATATATATAGGAAGCAGAGTATATAATAATCGGTGTATAAAAGAACCAAAGTCTTACTAAAAATAATTTAACGTTTTTCTTCAATAATCAAATGATTTTTAGTATGTTTCCTAAGATAAATTAGGCTAATGAAATTAGTGTGTCTGCATGCTTCCCCTGATAACTTGTGGAACCACTGAATAGAATGTTCTTGAATCTGCTTACATTTAAGAAGCATTCTGGATCCTTATGGAGAAGGTAAAGGTCACACAAGCACAGTTAAGCAGTAGAAGGAGAGCAGTTGACTTCCAACAATGCAGTGTAAACTGTTTAAATTTACGCGGGCTTTGTTTTAATTAAGACTCATTGGATTTCAAATCTATGTCAATGGACGTGTTTCTTAAGCCATAGCCCAGAACAGCTGTTTCACAGTCAATTAAGGAGACTTCTCGTTTATATTGTTTAACAATTAATCTTAAAAAAAAAAAAAGCAAATAAAATATGCAACATTTTAACGAAAGAAGACGCCAAGTTCTTCAAAGAGCATTTGGTCTTCTGTTATTTTGTCAGACATTTCTGATGAATTATATAAAGTCTTAACACTCTATAATTTATGCAATTAACACTTGTAATTTTTTTCCATTAAAGAAAAAAATTAAAAAATTAAAATAAAATAAAAATAAGGAAAATAGTACGTATTAAAAAAATATTTTTAAAGCAACAATTAATAAATATTTGTATGATATCTAAGAATTATAGACGAAAGTTGTTAATTAAAAAATGTAAAAGACTAACACAGGCTTAGTTAACTTTTCCTGAGCTAATAAGAAAAAAATAAATAAATACATAAATAAATAAATAAATAAATAACTCCTCCATCTGAATGGAACCGCGCAGCCGGTCAATGTATTGCATGCGGGCTGTAGGATTGTTTTATTCCCCTCAACACTTGGCGCACGTGAGCCTCAGATAGGGACCTAGTTAAAGATTCTACGATTATTATCTGTATTTTCCCAACCAGGAGGAGATAATTAGAGGAATCAATCTGTGGTCTCAGTCAAGTATTAAAGCAGTTCGTACACCTGTCCTTGGACACATTCAGCTCAGACCCGATTCGAGAGAGATGGTCTTCATGGAAAGAGTAAGAAGGACCATTTGTATAAAATGTTTTATTTTTTAATCGTGAATTTTAGATCTTAATGAAATGCTTTTAAGGTATTGCGATTCTGAATGGAAAAAACGAAAATAACAAATTATTAATAGCGATCTTTAGATATATTAATTAAGAAATCATAGCATTTGAAGCCTTGCAGGTGTTGGGGTTAAGTTGTTGTTGTAATTACACGTTATTTTTAATTGTAAAGAGTTAATTTTGTCAAATTTCGATATTTGCGTACGGCTTTTTCGAAAAACCTTAGAAATTATTCTAACAATTTTCATTCAGAGAACGATTACAATATATAGCAGGAGAAATACCTGTATCATTTCTGATATGTTAACATTCGAAATATTATCGTTTAAATAATTCACTTCTACACCAATATTAGGCCTTTTTTTTTCTCTATTTTTATTTCACTTAAAATGCCCATCTGTCGTCTGGAAATTAACAATCAATAGATATTCGTAATTCAATTTAATAAACCGAAAAGTTAAATTACCCTTTTAAGTTATCTTTTTTATATATGTAATAATAATAATAATATAAAATTTATAATTCCATCTTTTCTTTTTCGTTTCTCTGCTGTTCATTTGTTTCTTTCGAATATTTCGTCAAATCATTTATTTCATAACAAAATAAATCCTCACTATAAGAATTCAGAATATTTTTTTATCTTATAGATTAAGAAAAAGTTAAGGAGTTATATTTAAGAGCTTAAGAAAACTTAAAACTTAAATTTCTTCTTTTATTTTTATTCTTCAGTCAACAGTTGAAATGTTTTCTAGTTTTGTCGAGTAGCTCCCAGATGGAGACAAGTTTGCGATTGCGCCAACATCTCATCTGGCTGTAATTTTATTTATTTTGTTAACTGAATAGCATAAATATTTAATATTTTAGTTATTAAAATAATGTTGTTACCATAGATCTAGTTAACAATAGCTAAGTTGCACCGTTAAGGGCCATAGTTGAATGCCTCGTAATGGGGGTCTATCACGGGATGTATTATTATTATTAACGAGAGCGGAAGAATTTAATGAAATCTAAGTTTTAATTGCGTAAGGAAACAGTTTAGAGAAAACCCAAAATTTCTCGTTAAGATTGCCGAATAAATCCCCCGCGCGCGCTGTGTTGTGGGTGTATCCTCGAAGCGAGGGGATTCACCACCTGACGGCGGCCCACCTGCGCAGGTGTTTGGTGCCACGCGCCATTGCCATGGGGGAGGCCACGTCTTCCTGCTCGAATGGCTCCGCGTAAAGCCAAAACCAAGTCCGATCCAGTGGTCAGAAGCAGGTCCATCTCTTGTCACTCCCACTCAAACCTTCGTCTTGGTCATAGGCAAAGAAGGTAAGGAACTGTCTCACTTACAATCGAAAGTCAAGCGATGTCATAACCTAACACTTTTATTCTTATTTAATCGAAGAAACTTATCTTAGACTTTTTTTAATTTAATCAAACACTTTTTTATGTATTTTATAACCGCTTCTTTTATGCCACTCTTACTCCATTTTGCCCCCTTTTTTTTTCTTTAACAATTGCTTATTATTATTATTCTTATCGTTGAAGAGAATTTTTATTTTCGTCACTTTTTCTAAGCTAATTTCTCAATCACTATGTTGTCACTTTTAGAATTCTAATTTATTTCCTTAATTTTTTTGACAATTTTTACTTTATTACAAAAACAAAAGTATATTATAATTCGCATTTATTTGTTCACAAAAATTATTTTTACCTGATTTTATTTCTGTGTAAAAAATTTTTAGGTTTCTTAATAGTAAATTCCTAAATGTTAACTAATATTGTTTTAAAATAAATATTAGAAAAAAAGTAAAAAAAAAGACAATGTAAATTTCGTCGTTTTGGTAAAAAAAAAAAAAAAGTCTTTTTATTATAAGTCGTTTTGCAATTAAAAAAAATAATAGAAATTATTATTTTATTTTTTATAATATGATTATTATTATTATTTTGAGATTAGCTGATGCATTGCTTTATTTATTTTGTGAATTTAGGGCTAACTGAGTAGGACAGTTGACAAGTCATTGACAGCAAAAGATAGAAATAAAAAAAAAAAGTACTCGTTTACCCCCTTGTGACCGTTATAATGGGCATGAGAAATCCAACAATGCTCATTGTCACGTGCACAAGTGAGCAAACGCACTATTCGACTTGTTACTCAACAAACGGATTGGCTAAGCACTATGGAAATTTTCAATTTCGAAACTTAGTTTTTAATGTTTTCTGTACTGCTATATATAGCTTATTTATAATATTATATCTTATAATCTTCGACGTTCTCAATTTTCATTATTAACAGGTTACATAAAAAGCCTATATTGATTATGCCTTATTTATTTTTTTCAGCCTATATGATCCTTTATTTATGCCATACTGTATCAAATGCTTTGTAGAAATTCTTTATTCATTTTCTAATATTATTTAGTTTCAGTATTTCTTTATTATTAGTTATTCAAAAATTCATATATTACTTAAATATTTTATTTATTAAAATATATTATTTGTTTTGTTTTCGTATTCTTTATTTCTTTATTTAAGACTTCTAATCAAATTTTTAAACGGGTTTTTATTTATTTATTTATTTATTTATTTATTTATTTATTTATTTATTTATTTATTTATTTATTTATTTATTTATTTATTTAAGTTAATGTTATTTTAAATCACTAAAAACTGAAACAAAATATTGATGTATTTTTTATTCTTAATGTTTGCTCTAATAAAATTGATTTCCTAAAACCAATGTGTATTTATTTAGATTAATTAAAAGTTTTAATTATTCTTAATTGGAGCATTATCTTAAACTGTTTTGAGTAAACGAAAATTTTCTTGTCCTTTATATATAATCTATACATATAAAGTCTATACATATAAAGTCAAATAAATAATAATATTTTTTTTTAGTGCTCATTAAAAAATAATAGTTTTAATAGATATCAGAAAAAAAAATCTCAAAATAAGTTTCTAGCAGACTTAGGCCTGCTTTCTTAATATCTTTATAGTTTACTAGATAATTTGTTTAATTAATTTCTCTTATAAATTTCCATTACATAAACATGAAATGATATTATAGTAGGAATAAAAACAGTTAATAAAATAAATGAAAATACAAGGAAACAAAAGTTTAAAACTGATTTCATCAGGGAAGAAATGATGTAAAGAGTGAATATTGTGCAATTCAACTTTTGCGTAACCATTACCTGCATTGAAATTCGGAATCTTTATAATTATTCAAAAATATAATTTCAGTTACCTAATCGTTACTAATCCCTAATGAAATCCAATATTCCTTGTACTTGCTATTTCTTTTACAAACAAAATACATTATGTAGAATTTTTTTTTTTTTTTTATTATTTTATAATGTTTCAAGTCGTAACAACAACCGAAAGAAACAGATTATAAACTTTTTCTTATTGTTTTCCGGCCATCTTGTCTGATAAAATAAACAAATGCACATCGTAAACCCAATAATCTCTTTTTGTAACTGCAACAAAATTTAGGAAATGCTAAATAAAATGCTTAATAATTTTTTGTAAGAAAGTGAATAATTGGAAATAAATTTTTACCTTGATGATTACAACATATTTTTTATTAATAAATTAAAAACAACAAAAATTAATTTTCCCTAATTCACATTTCGGTGTGTGCGGTCTACCGCAATCAAGGATATAGTAGTCATTAATATTATACCATTATTCAACATCTTTATGTTTTGTTTGTTTGGTGATCATTAAGAAATTGATCTTACAGTGTAAATGTCCCGTTAGATCTCATACTAAAATGGCACCGTTTCATTATAAACTTAATTCATTGACCAATAGAACAGTATCTAATTTATTAATTAGCCATAAATATAATTTAATGTTGGCTTATATAACAAGATTACTATATGAAATCCAATACATACATATCGGAGAAACTCCACATTTAAATACGCCAAAGATTTTCTGAGTGATTCGCAATATTAGAAGCCTAGAAACTGAAAATTCGAAATGACATTAGAAATTTAACTACATTACCATAACCCCCCCCCTTCCCCCGAAGACAATTGAAATTTAGAAATGATACAAAGAAAGATATTGAAAACTTACCCAATAGGAATAAACGAGAAAACATTTCAATTCAAACATAGTCAGTTTTTTTTTCTTTCTGTCTATTTTCTTTTTATTATCTGATGAAGAAAAACTACGCTTTCTTCAAAACTGTATGTTTTAAATGTTTGTTTTAAATATATTTTTTGGGTTCTTTGCTTGTGCTACTACAATTCATCACAAGCATGAATATAAATGTAACTTCAAAAGTATAATATAATAGCGATATTAAAATAATCAGTTTAATATTAAACTTAATAATAATACAGCATCAATTGCTATAAAGGCAAATGATAAATTTCATAATTACTTCTAACAAGACGATTATACAGTTAATACCTAAATAAACGTGTAATTGTTTCTAATCTTAATATATTATTGTGAAGAAATAAGTATCAGCCAACACCCAAATAACTTCAAAAAATAAAAAATTATAATTAACCATATAAAAAACATATATGTATTCTGGAGCTTTCGAGCATATTTTGCGGAGCTCATTTTCAACCTAAATGAAAATGAATTGCTAATTAATTGCTTCCAATGTAAACTTAATTAATTTTTTTAGAAAATGGAAAATCTATATGTTTATAATGTTCTCACGATTTTAAAAATTAAAGTAAAAAGAAGGAAGACTTCAAGTTCTTACAGGTTTTCTTAGTATTTTTTTTTTTTTTTTTGACGATTGTACAGAACTCTGTAGCAATGTTACGAGTAGTGTATGTGAGGAGGAGCACCACATTCAAAGAAAGAGGTTCAGAATGGGAATAAAATTGGAAGAAATGATCTATATGTTTCAACTCGATGGTGCAACGTCAAACTTCATCGGGAGCAAAAGGGTTTTCGGGTCCATTCACTAAAACATGGGAGTAGGGATTCTGTAGCACATATTTACTGAAATTGATTATTCAATTTACTTTTCAACGTGTGCGGATAAAAAACTTTTATTTAAAATAACATATTAAAAATGTAGCATGCATAATAAAATTCATTGTGTAGTTTTGGAAAAAGGCCAGACACAAAATAATTAAAAAACATAAAAACACATTAAAATCTCGACTAGGTTTCAAGATTTTCAATTTGAAAAAGATCGGTAGGTCCGATCGAAACCTGTTCTAGATTTTAATGTGTTTTTATGTTTTTTTAATTATTGTGCGTCTAGCCTTTTCTTAAAACTACACAATTAATGTCACACACATTAAATTTAGTACATAATAAAATTCATATATATTATTACTTCATTCTTAAAAAAAATGAAAAAAGTTAAAAAAGTACGTATCAATGACAAACCGATATAACTGCAGAAGCTGAAGATAGCCCGTCAGTCAAAGCGGGTTGAAACTGTCCTTGCTAAGTACTTTTTTTTAACTTTTTTTTCTTTTGGAAAAAAAAAAGAATGAAATACAGTAAAACCCCGATTATCCGAGTTTTCGCTTTAACCGAGCTATCAAATATTTCTAGGATTTTTTTTTTTTTTTTTGGTTCTACATTTTTCATTTTTAAAACTACCGAAAAAAATTCTGAAGTTGATCTCATCAATCAACGAAGAGGATATTTATGTGACTGGATAAACGCTGACGAACAACAAGAGATTACAGATGAAATGATCGTCAATAAGGAAAACGAATCTAGCGATGATGATGAAAATCGACATATGAAAATCTCCCATACAGATGAACTAAAAGCTATCGAAAGTGCTATTGAATATAAAGAACAACAACAAGACGCGACACCAGCATTCCTGTTATCCTTAAAAAAATGGCGAAACATTGCTGCAGAAAAATGACAAAGTAACGTAAAACCAAAACAATAAGGACATTTTTAAGTAAAAGAACTCTTTAATTATCGTCACAATATGAATTGCATGTGGTGTATCTGTATAACTTTTATATTTGTTAAAATATACCTTTAAACGTACACGATTTATTTTATTTACAATTTTCGCTTTAACCGAGTTTTTCGGTTATTCGAGTTAGTCTTGGTCACATTAACTCGGATAATCGGGACTCTACTGTAATAATGTATACTGTACATGATTTTTATTATGTGTTCTAAAGATTTAATACTCTCTACGTTATTTTACAAAAAAGTTTATATATAACTTAATATTGGGTTGTTGTTGTTTTTTTCAGCATTTAATTACAATTTATTACGTAAAACAAGAAGAAAATGAAAAACCTTAATTTTTTTATTTAAATATTGAAAAATCTCTTCATTAACAATAATATCCTCGAATGCCAACACTATCTTGGAAGTTACCTGAAGATTCATCAAATACCGTTACACAAATACTTACTTTTAGTTCCAAAAATTCAATTAATTTTAATCATAGCAAAACATGCGCATTAAATGGATTAATAGGAATTGTAAAACATTAATTGAAATTCACTGTTTTCGTTTCTTTTGGTATTTATTGAGAATTTCAAGTATACTAGAATTAATGGAAGATCGTCTCTTGTCCATAAACATGCACGCCAATTTTCAAATAGAACGTTATTAAGGGAACACACACACATACAGAAATACTGATTTTATGAGCCTGTCTTTCGAAAGCAGTCTAAAATTATGTATTTAAAATTACGCTCCTTAGGAAGGATCTTGTGTAGATTTCGCCATATTTAGAGAATCTAACGAAATAAATTTCTAACAATTCAATTTAATAACTTTTTTTTCTCTGATGCGACACAAACTTAATATAGGCCTACTAACAAAATTAGTTTCCTTTTTTCGATAAAGATTAAACATTGCGTACATCGATACAGTCTCGAAATGTTTTGGCAAATTTTAATGTCTTAGTCCATGGAGTGAGAAACCTTTCGCCTGCAATTTCACATTTATTTTTGGTTTCATAGGAATCAAAAAAGTAAAGGATTTTATCATAAACTAGCTGTTTCCGGCATGCATTGCAATGCCACTCAAAGAAAGAAAGTGTTTGTGTTTTAATTCTGTTTATTGAAGTGCTTTTGGATACACAATATTTTTTGTTTTTCTGTCTGGTGCATACACGAATAAATCAGAAGGTTTTCCGACGAGTGAGCAGGTCACATACAGCTGTCCATGTGTGAAGCATGGATTTTCCAAATTTAGTCCACACACTTGTAGCGATTGTTCCTGTGCTTTGTTGATGGTCATTGCAAATGCGAGTCGCACCGGAAACTGCAAATGTTGAAACCGGAAATACACTCATGTGTTGACCAGATATTGTAAAATCAGAGTCGCGCACCAGGTATTGTAAAATGGTTCTACTAATTCAGGAAACCTATGGGCGTGCGCACAACAACTCACCAAAGTTTCATCGCATTCTGATGAATGATATAAGAACGTATACGGGACAAACAAACAAAGAAACATTCATTTTTATATATTGATATTAAGAAAACCGAAAATTCACAGAACTGCAAATTGAAAACCTTCTTGAGCAAACTACAAAATCAATTGGAATAAAGTCGCTCAAAATTTTTTATTTCGATACAATCATGCATCGCTTAAAAATGAGATAGAGGTGGGTACATCAAAAACATGTTTTGAAACTTATTTTTCGCTAAACGTAGGTTATTATATAAATATAATATACATCCATGTTATAATTCTAATTACTTTCTTAGAAATTGATTTTTACTACTTAATAAATACTCATATATGCCTTTAATGATCTATCGGAAATATTTTAATAGCATTTATATATATATATATATATATATATATATATATATATATATATATAT
>JAFIDM010002131.1:77892587-77933811 GCA_023159025.1 Thereuonema tuberculata | reverse complement strand
ATAATAATAATAATAATAATAATAATAATAATAATAATAATAATAATAATAATTCGTCTGTGTCGGAGCAAGCGAACACCAAGACTGGGAAACCGTGCCAGCTCATCCAACATCATTGCAGATGAACCAGGATCTCATGCGCGACTTCTACACCATTACACAGTTAGGGACACATCTCACAGGATACAGACAGCCACTACATCCTGCATTCACTACACGTTATCGTTAGGGGGGGGGGGTACTTAGCGAAGAGCGGGTAAAGGATCAGCAACATTCCATAGAAGTTAACAGTCTTGTTCTCCCATCCACACTTGCACAAATGATGAGGAAGTCGCTGAATCCATCCATAAGACACTACAACACACCCAACTGGAAGACACTACCTCTTTGCCAAACACAGAAAACAATCTCTACCCCATAGTTCACATGCCCCAACAAACAACTAATGACATTACAAGCAGCACATGATCATTTCTACACTGCAATGCCACAATAGACAGGAACAGATTCCGCACTCAAGCCACCACTCCCCAAAGTACACACATCAAAACAACTATCCACAGTCATATACCATCTCAACAAACACACTATCCCACAACACCTTGACAATACATTAGAAAACATTGCATAACACTGTACTATGTAGCAAAAGGAACCATTCGGGCACTTGGGATCAAACAACATCATATACATCCCACTGCACGGTCACAAGAATACATCCACTATTGGAGCTATCGACTCGAGGGCCGCATCGGCGACCTTAGAGGAGACAAATCCAGGCTCACGCAATACTGTGCAGGAAATAAAACAGAAACTTATCTCCCAGGTTAGGAAGATATTCAAACTCATAAATGCTCGCCTTTACACTCAAACCATTATAACCAGGTTCAGGAACATCTCGACACACTGAAACAAAAACTGAGTGCATTTGCAAAAAGATTACAAAGATTACATAAAGATGACATAGTAAATAAGTATTCTTATCTATAGTTTCTATTTTAAGAACTCGACGATGTCTGCTGTGGAGTTCTAATTTATGTAATAGAAAATGTAAATAGTAGAGTTTATTTTTTTTTTTTGGAAAGTAATTACATGAGAATTCCAAGTGAAAAGTTTATTTATAATTATTCCAAGATATTTAAACTCATTTACAGAACTAATGATTGAACATGAATTAGTCATTTGTTTTTTATGTAGACATAAATGTGAGTGGTAATATATTGTAAGGTTGAAATTTGTTCGAGGTTTTTTGGTCTTCTTAACATACTCTTTGTTTTGTTTTTTTATTTATTACGAGCTTGTTATATTCATCCATTTCTGTATTATGTTGAAACATTATTGTTTGCAATTTCAGGGTTTGTGTCAATAGAAGAAATTATAATTTCATCTGCGTAAATATAAATAATATTTATTAAATAATAATAAATAATAAAAAATATGACAATTTTTTATTACCTTCAGGCTCAGCTGATGAGGTGGGATGCCGGAAAATGTGAGGGTGTGAAGAAACTCTGCAGGATAGTTTCGTTCATCACTTGGATCATCCGACACTACTACCTCTGCCCTGCAGTAGATGTGAGACTTACCGGGTAGCTTTCTAGTCTGTAACGTTACACAGAGATAGATGTGATACTTGCCGGGCAGCTTTCTGATCTCTTGCGTTTTCACATAGAGGGATACACATACAGAATAAGAAAACAAAATCCTAAGATGGGCTTTCTTGAAGTCTTAAAATGCATTCTGATAAATTTTTAATATTTTTTTGCATCTTTTCCTTAAAGAAAACCCATGATAAACACGGCTTGACTCGAGAAGTTCGCAATTCTTAAACCCTAGCAACGGACTCTTCGAACTGTGATGTTGATTGTGACGACATCACTTAAATGGTCCATCGACCAATCATGACTTCTCGTGACATTGGACAGACAGAGCGGGGATATAAGGCTTCTCTTATGTCCTTGAGCTCTTATGTCTTTGAGCTACGCTCTGTCTAGAAGCCTAAAAAGTAGCCAATTAAAGGTATCTAAAATAATACCAATATATAAAAATAACAGTCAATATATAAAAATAACAGCCAATATAATTTTGGAAACATCTGTCCAATAACGATACAGTCTGGTCTACAGAAATAAAATAATAAATAGAAAAATAATAATAAAATAAAATAATAGAAAAATACTTTACACTAAAAACTCAAGAATTTAGGAGAGCTTGTAATATAATAAAATAAAATTCAATATGCTTAGGGATCGTCCATTAATCACGTGAGGCTCGAAAGGGGGGGGGTGGTCTAAAACCTCACCACGTATCACCAGGGGGGAGGGGGGGGTTAAAAAGTTCCTAAAAAAACCTCACGTGATTAATGGACGACCCCTTATCAAGTTCTACTAAATTATTAGAAAACTTAATCATTCATACAAATAGCAAATTAAATAATAAATTAGTATTTATAAAAACGTCACAGCTGGTATGGCATTAAAAAACAGGAAAATTATGATTCAAGTTTAAGAGTTTAAACCCTGAAATGCCGATTGATAAAATTTTAAATTAGGGTCGTAGGCTAAACAAAATTAGGAAAAACAAGAAACTTGAATCATATAGTACGCGCATATAAACATCTTGAATCAACAGAATAAATAACTGGTATTGGGTGGACCTGGAAAAAGGTAACTTACAATCAGGGCCGTAGCTACCACCGGGGCAGCCGGGGCAGTGCCCCGGGGCCCCCGAGCAAAGGGGGCCCCCGAACGAAGGGGGATTTTTTTTTTTACGAAACCATAAACATTTGTTGCCCCGGGCAGAGCCGGCGTTAGGGATTGGCGAACTTAAAAGAAAGACTTAAAATAGAATTGTCGTTTTTTTTTTTTGGTTGTTAAAATAAGATTGTCCTTTTTTTTTATTTTGGTTTTAAAATAGGATTGTCAAGGGCCCTGCAAAATTCATCTTGCCCGAGGCCCCGCACCCTCCTAGCGCCGGCTCTGCCCCGGGGCCCCCAATCCTCTAGCTACGGCACTGCTTATAATTGGAGATTTGTGGGCTAGTATAGTCTAGCGAAAATAGAATTAAACTCTGGAATTTCCGTTTAGTTTGTGCATTTCAGGGGTAGGTCCTGCTTAATGAACTTATTTTCGAAAATTAGGTTCTTTCGTTACCATTATCTTGGTGTGAGTGTTCAGAGCGAGTATTTTTAATATATAAATTAAAATATATATTTAAAAAAATAATTTTTATGTTTTCAAAAATACTTTTGTAAGTATTCTAGCAAATTTTATGAAGGTTGTACACACACTTTCACACAGGAATATTACGTCATCAAGTAATCACCAGTCATTTTATTCGACAAAAAAAACTGATACCTCTGACCCTTCTTTACCAAATATGATTCAAGTTTCTTGTTTTTCTTAATTTTGTTTAGCTACAGCAAATTAAAACTTTATCAGTGGGCATTTCAAGGTTTAAACTCTTAATAAACTTGAATCACAAATTCTTCTTTTTTTTTATTTCACACCAGCTGTGACGTTTTTGTAAAACTAATTTGTTGAAACTTTTTTTGCTTTGAGAAAATATGTTTCAATCTAACCACTATTATTATTATTTTCAATGTCTGTCACTGTTTTCAAAGTAATTATTTTTTGAATGTACCCCAGTATAGCCTAGCTAAATTACAGTACGGTATTAGTATGAAGCAGTAGTCATTCTAGCGTATACGCATGCAAATATTAATTTATTTAGCACATTCGATTATATGGTATTTTTTTTTTCATTTTATAATTGATCTTAAGTATATATAACTTAATAAACCGCTTATTTATGGGATGTCCTGTGACTTAGTGGTTAGATTCCCGACTGCTGCTGAGATATCGCGGGTTCAAATCACGTATTTTTTTTTAAATAAATTGCTAACGAAATCATTTTTGGCAAATTTTCTTTCTGTGGTTTAATCTAACCACAATTATTATTAGAAATAAAAACCAGAAATCAGCACTGTGTATTTCATATACTTAAGCTTGTAGGCTGTTTTTGGAGTATCTCGGAAGCCAGTATAGATATCAAAAACATGCACATGACGAAAGTCCTCTGCGACAACAAGACAAATCTAATGACACACCAACCATAATTATAAATATTATTATATTGTGCTCACAAGGAAACCTCTCAAATATGGAAATGGCGAATTTTAATGAAACTTTGTAGGATTAATATATAGGCTGACTTAATCAAATTACCAAAATCTTAGGGGCGGAATCGAAACGGAAGAGGAGGAAAAATAAAACAAAACACAATGGCTGTTCTCTTCTATTATCTTACTCCCTCCGCATTTCCGAACTCTGGCGTGAATATGTGGTTTCGCGCAAAAAAATTTAACTCCTACTTTTATAATGTGAATCTGTCAAATTAATTTACGGATTTATTTCATTACATAATTCATGATATTTTTTAAAACTTGTATAACATTTCGCCATGATAAAAATGTCATTTACTTTTGAAGTTTGAATTCACAGCATATAAACAAAAATAAATTACAAATAAATTACAAATTAAATTACTAATAAAGGAAATATCGAAGAATATCAATGAAATATGAAATTTATTATCAAATTATTAAAAAAAAAAATTAAACTACCAAAAAGTTTAACTTTAAGTTTAAAAAGTTTAAAAAAATTCACAAAAATTTAGAAAAAGCTTTTAGAAAATAAAAATGTCAATCTTTGATTTATTAAGATTTCATTTAAGACTGACAATTTGTTGATTAGAGTTAATTAAAATTACCAAAATCAGTAGCAAAATAATAAATAAATACCGGTACCCAAAGTTAATGTGCATTATTTTTTATTATTTTATATTTTATATATTCTATATATAAAACAGACTTACTTATTTTATTTATTTTTCTAATTTATATTTTTTCAATTTTTAAAAAAATTTTATCTTTACAAAAAAATAATGAACAAACTTTGAAGATAAAAATGTAAAAAAATATAAATTAGAACTAAATTAAATTAAAATATATAAATTCATTCACAAGTCAGTTATACCGTATAACTTTGATATATCGTATCGTTGTAGCCCGGTATCGTAGCAACGACAATGGACAAGGTTAACACTTAAAAATGTTAAAATGACAAAACTAGAGAAGACGGTGACAACAATATGTTTAAGAGGTTTAAGTAGATTTTTTACTTGGAGATTACGGTACCAGTCTGTTTTGGACTATGGTCGAGTTTTGACAAGATGGCTGTCTTGGCACTACTTTTAAGATATGAATTTTAGTTTTTTCAATTAACAAGTGAAAGTAGAATGAGGTTTGCAGGTAAGCTTATTTAAAAATGACTTTGCACGATCTTTTACTAGAAAAACTAACCCTCCTCTGGCTAACTGCGATCCTGATCATGCACCATCATGTATCCCTGCATGGATGTATCCTTACGAGACTGCGATTGGCAGGTACCGTGTTCTCCGTTTTAGCTTTTTACTTTTAATTCAATTCAAATTAAGGCAAAACAATATCAGTTATTCCATCAAATCTTATTTTCTGCTTCAACAATATTTCAATGGATTTATAACAAGTGACCCTTCAATTGATGACCCCTTATCAAGTAGTACTATTATTTCTGAAAGACCCTTTACAACGTTATAAAATAAATAAAAAGCATAAATGAAATCTAAAAAAATAAAAATAACTAATTATTAATAATAATTATAATAAATTTTCGTAAGCTAGTAGCATTTTATTATTATTATTATTATTTCGTCAAATATGGTGCACACTGATGCTACAAACCACAATGGCTGAAAGGAATTGTTGGTCTTTCCCTCCTTTATCTAATGATTGTATTGACAGAATCGCGCTGCCACAAACAAAACAATTTTAAGCAAAACGTGAATATAAATGTATTTAATTAATTTATTGTCAGCTTAATGAAGACGGTGCTAAATACTGACACTGAAGACTTTGTGAGTGAGGGTCTGGCAACAACAGTTTAAGAACCACTGATACTTTCCGGAAACAAACATTTGTTGTAATCTGAGTAATACATTATTCGTTTAACATTTTATTGTTAAAATATGAGAATTAAATGGATTCCAAAATTACTTTCCTGTTTTGCAATTATTTCGAAACTTATTCCTAGTTGCGTTGATTCAACACTGTTTGTATATGTCTGACAATAAAAAATTACAAAAACAAAAATAGTTTTATTACTAAACACTTCCTAAACACAACAAACTAATTTATAACTTAATATCAAATTTACATGGATTACGTAAAATTCAAGTGAAGTTATCGATATTTCCTGTGTTTCATTTATTTAGGAAGTAAAATTGAGAACGAATATGTTAGGCTTATTTAGCTGGAGGTTAAGTCAAATCATTTGGACTAATAATAGAATGTTGAGCGTTCGTTTTATTCAATGATTTCAATTTATTGTAACCCTTCCTCTTGTATTGAAAATGCATCAGGTAAAGCGATCGAAAGGTGAGGGAGGTTAGTTTTTTTGTTATACAACAGGAAATTGTTGTCAAAAATGAGATTTTGAAATCCGATGTTACTCAAAGACTCAAAAGACGAAAAAATTAAATATTTTATTAATTTCTATAGTAACAATAGCAAATATATAAGTAGATAAATTAATCATTAAGTTAATAAATATATACATTCCTGAAAAAAAAAAGGTTGCAAATTCTATTTTTCTTTGTTATTTAAATTTATCAAAGATCCCCTTTATATAAATTAAAATTCCCGCTGAAGCAAAACAACTTTCTTCATACATTTTCCATTTTCTAAGAACTGATTAAATTCCCAAATCTATTTCAGTTTACAGTAATATCAGTACAGCCAATACTTTAACAATACAAAAGCGAACAATTTTTTATTGTGAATAATGAATGTATTGACGTACAACTGTAATAAATAAAAAATAAAATAAATAAAAAATAAAATAAATAAAAAATATGTATTATTTTTTTGTAGTCTGATGATGGAAACCGATATAGGTTTTCGAAACTTGTAACTTGTTTTATTTTTATTTTCTCTTTAGTCTTTTTATAATGTTTTGTGCAAACGGTCGCTTCATATTTAATAATTTTTTATTGTTTTCAATGTCTCATCAGCTCTGTGTGGAATATTTTCAAGTGTCCAATGACAAGTTTCTTGTGTGATGCGTCCTGTAGATTCAATATCAATTCTAAAGTCTGTTATGTCTGCATTCAATTTTATTGACTATTGCAGGATAGCAATTTTAGGACTGAAACTTGCTTTAATGCGTTTATTGGCAACCATTTCTTTTGAACAAGATTGCCACTTTTTTGGTGGCCGGATCTTTCAGTAGCGAAGGGATATTTATTTCTGTGTTTTGAAACGTTTTGAAGTTACTAGAAGGATTTTAGGAATATCGTGATTATCCTGGCGGAAGACAATACAGAAAGAAGAAAGAAGGAGGTACATCCAAGTCAACTTTGAACCAGAACCAAACCTAGTAGTGATATATTTGGCTGAAAGCTGCATAACTACTCAGCTACGCCTGAATGGTTCATGAGAGAACTCGGGGCCCCTTGTACAAAAAAATGTTTAAAAACAAAACTCCGATATTCTCAAATGATTATTTATCGAGAGATCGCCATTCCTTTCATTTTAATTTATGAAGAAAATATGTTTTGAATTTCAGATTTCTACCTGAAGTTAAAAAACAAACAAGCAAATATGGCGGTATCACAATTTCATCTCGCTACAGTGAATTCGACGAAAGAAAAACTTTTCAACTACAAAGCTATAATAGCTAATCGTTTGTATCTCATTTGCCTTTTAATCCTTTCATTCTTGTGATTTGCTGAAGGATCTTCCGAAACTGTAATTTTAAAGTTTTATTTATAATTGTTTTACAAAGTTATAGTTACATTATTATCTTGTCCATAAATTTGCTTGATAAGTTTAAAGAAGATATGTTCTGTAGTTTAAAATTTATTAGAGAGAGAACACACGCACAAATAACGCAAACAGACATGACAATCTCATCAGCCTATCAGCCCGCACTTCCGATTTGTGTATTATTTATTTTATATAATATTATTTTGGAATACAAAGAAAAATATATATGTATAAATACAAGAAATATTATGTATAAAGAATTCTATAAATTGCCAATAAAAAGTGATATTATTAAGCAACACAATTAGAAGTATTTCATCATTTATTAATGACAGTGTCGCGTGGAGCTGGGCTGGTGCCGTCACGACCCACTAATTCCGGCCCATTTTCTAGCCGAGTGCCTTAATACAAGGGCCAGTGGCCCAGGGGGAGGGGGAGTATTAAACGCTCCTGTTCCACGATGGCTTTAATAGGTGAGCAACAAGTGGATCGGAGTTGGGGGTGGATTGGACACGTGCCTTCTTTTATCACCCGCCTCTCCAGTTGGCGGGAAACCAGCGTACGTCTGGCAGTAGGGGGGAGGACAACCGATTGGGAAACAAAAAAAAAAAGAAAAACTGAAATTTAGAATATTACTATTTTTAAATATTTTACTAACAATTCTGAAGCGACGCCTAGTTAATTCTCAGTTATTAGTTATTCAATTTGTTTATTTCAAACTTCAATTCCAAAAAAAAAACATTTTTTTTTTTTATTTCTAATATTTCAAATCTTTTTGTGAGTTCATAAAGAAAGAAACATTTCTAAAAAAATTAAAAGAACAAATAAATTATTGGCTAATATATTATTTATATTAACTCTGCATATTAAGAAAAATTATAATAACGCAAATGTATATGGAAATCAGTGATTATAAAACTATTATTTATATATTTTCTAGTATTAACCACCTGCAAAATAAAAATGCTTGATTTTTATTATCTAAAAAGTAGTCAAAACAAATTGAATATAACCGAAATAATTACGAGTCGTAAAGATCTTGAAATATTCTTATCTCTACAAAACACTTATGAAAGTGTTTGATATTTTTTTAAAAGATCTATTTGGATATTAGAAGGAAGCTGTAAATAGGAATATAAGTTACTTTCTTTATATATAAATTAGTTAAAAAAGCTGTCCCCAAATAGGTCACACAGACCCACGGGTGCGCGGGAGGTAAGGCTCCCGAAGTTTCTTGACCAACGGGACTAGGGTGAGGTCTGTTGGTCAGCCTGACGCCCGCCCGCAACTCCCGAGAAAGAAACCCGGTATATATAAATTAGTAAAAAAATTAATTTAGTCCAAATCTTTGTGTTTAAATAATTAAATCTTATTTAGATAAATAAGATATTTAAACATCACAGGATAAGCTCTTGTAGGAAATCCCTATTATTTTTTTTATATCTGCCCTTAAGCCTTTGACCTTAAGGTCCTGCTCAAGCAAATGTAGGCGACTGCAAACTTTATATTTCTTTTATACATTTCTTTAACCAACGCACCTAAAATTCTAAAAACTTAAATATGAACTTGTGAAGCATCTGGAATTTCTATTTTCTTGTTTTTAATTTTCTAAATATTCTGTAATTAATTAAATTAAATTTTTTAAAAAAGGCAATTTTTAGGGAGTTTTCGAGGTTTTACTTGGTATTTTCAACTTAAAAAAACTTGACGAAAACCTGAAATGATAAAATATTCGTAAATAATATTTTGTATTTAAAATACTTATTATTAGTGCAATAGTTATTTTTAAAAAAAAAAATAAAAATTGTGTTTTTTAAAATTTTTTGAGATTATTATTTTTTTTTTATGAGCTATCAACTAATCATAATAAAAAATGTTTTCATTTAGGGCTTTCTTAATATCATGCAAATTCATTTGTTCGATTCCAAAAATGAATTTTTTCCAGCATTTTTTTTTATAGAAATAGATTGTAATTAGAATTTTTATTGGTGCAGAAATGTGAACTCTTTAGCCAATAGTTGCCCTAGGGTTCAGGAGGCAATTCACACCTAGAGAAGACGAAACACAGAGGAAAGTCACATCCATGCCTGCACCGGGATTCGAACCTAGGTTGAGATGTCTCGGCCTATAGCAAGACGTTGCTTGACCACAAGACTATGCCTGGACGGCTGTGAGAGAAACCTCGATAAGGTGTTGGGTTCGATTCCCACCGGTTATGGGGGGACTTTTTCTTGGTTATTTCTTCTCCACGGAAGTTCTACGATTCATCGGACTCTCTGTTAAATAAGTCGCGGGTTTCTTTCCTTGAGGTGGGCGAGCATCGAACCAGCTCACTTTGTGTCATTGCAATGGTGACCCTTTACTTCCTCCGCTGCCAACCCTTGGGCGCTGTAACATTAGAAAACCTTAACGTCTATTTATTGAAATGAGAAAACACTTAGTTAAAGAAAATGTCAGAGGAGGTAATTGACTTGAAGGAAAGACATTTTTAAAAAAAATGCTACATTCTTTATCATCTCAATGTTTCTGAGCTATTTTTTTTCTTCAAACCCCAATGTATTTCGATCTGAAATGAAAATAAAAAAAAATAAAAAATTCACAGTTTTCTTTTATTATTCATTCAAATAAGGAGAAAAAGGGAGCGGTATATGGAATAAAATGTCAATCGGGAGGGGGTGGGTGCCAGTATATTGGTGAGACAGGCAGAAAGGTAAAAATTCGAATGAATGAGCATTCCAACGCCATAAAAAAGGGCAATGACCAATATTTCACAGCAGTTCATCACAAACAAACTGGCCATCTAATAATGGTGGACAATCCGATCATTTATAATATTATTACAGATCAATACTTAAGAAAATTTTATGAATCATTATTAATTAATTCCAAATTCAACAAATGTTACAATACTGAATTGTCTATAAAAAATGTATTGCATTATCAGCTCGATTAACTATTTTTTATTGTTTTATTAATAATTGGCTAGCATTGATGTTTGATACTTTGATATTATTGTAAAATGTAATCCAAAATTTATAAAGGCCTAATTTGCTTCTGTTATTTATTTCTAGTCTGATGAAAAGGCCTGTATACGATGCCTTGTAACATGTAACGAATATGAATTTTTTAAATGTTTTTTTATATCTAGTAGTGTGTTTGGTCCCATTTTTTCAATTTTCTTTTATTAATTGCGATTTTTTTTAGAAAATTAAAAACAAGTCTCCCTTGTTTTTGGCATCCAATAATGCCAAAATTTGAATATAAAATGTGGTTCTATAAATTCTAAGTTATAGTATAAATCTTTCAATATTCTCTTTCCAAAATCGTACTATTTATTTATTTATTTATTTAGTTTTTTATGTTAATGAGTGCTAATCCACCGAGACTTTTCCAGATAGTTCTAGCAAAAGAGCACGAGGAGAAACTTGTTCTCTAAATTCTTTTCAATTCTTTAAAAACTACAAAAATCTTTAAAATCTCTAGGAACAGTATAGCCTTGCAAACAAGGCTCCTTGTAATGAAGGGAAAACAAAGCCGCCATGTGGATGAACTTTGACATCGTCCAAATACCAAATGATAACAATGCAACCATTATTTCACCCTCCAATAAATAAATAAAATAAAAAGTAAACGTTTAATATTCAATCAAATAAATAAATAAAAAACACACCACATATGAATTAATTTGTCATTGTTAAAACTTAGAAATTATAACAAATAGCAAAAGTTCTATAAAACCAGTAAAACAATACACTTTTTAATTATTGTTTTTAAACAGTAAAATAAGGTTTTCTTTTCTTTATAAATTAAAATACTCATCTAAAATGAAATTGTAATTTCATAAATTAATAGTATTTTTGTATTGAAAGGATTATGTTAACTTTACAACCTTATATTTGAGGATTATAAAATTATTAAAAGTTGAAAAAAATTCAAAGCGAAATTATGAACTAAAAGTGAAACAATAAAAAAATAAATAAAATAATAGGCTTAATTTGCAAAACTTACTTGAAGATTTCTAAAATTACAATTTTTATAAAGACTGAGTAGTTTTTTTAGATTTTTAAAAATAACTGCATACTAATGTACTCACAATATTAACAGACAACTAGACCAAAACATCAAGTATTAATCTTAAAAAAATACATTGATTTTTTAACTTAGTCAAATTAAATGAAGTGAGGAAAAGCATTATAGTTTTTATCATCAATAAACTAAAACATCTTTATATAATATACTATCCATTAAAATAATCACAAAACAATTTCTCTGATTTAAAAATAACAATTTAATAAATGGCGATAAATCTAAATAATTGGGTGTCGAATGTATTTTTTTGCAATGAAGGCCATTTTTTCCCAAAATTTTAAAAAAATCCAATGTGTAAAGAACTGCAGGAGGCTCCCGCATCCACAAAGCAGACACTCACAAAAGATCGTTTACGAAAAGGACTCGATGTTCTTTTGTTTGCTCGTTATCCGACTGTTCTACGGGTCACGTGTTCTTCTACTGCAATAGTTGCGATAATGGCGGTCGAGAAGGAGTTAATAGGAAGCAAAGATAAACGTAAATTAGTTAACAAAAGAAGCAAAGGGAAACCCACACGCATTAAAACAGAACAGATCAGATTTCGAGAGGCGTGGGAAGAATTTCCTTCCAATATATTTTATCGTTAGCTAATAATTAGATCAAAGTTCTAACAACTCTTCGAATAAAAGCCCAAAAGTGCACTTTCTTTTTCCTTTATTAAGTATACTTATATTAAAAATACCTTTGGTTATGATAAGAATGCCATAATTAAATAATTAAGTTAAAGCAAGATGATTAAAGATTTAGAGTAATTTTTTCATCAATTTACATCGGATATTAACCGATTTTTTTATGTATGAAGTGACCGTTTCCACAAAAACATTAGAAACAGATTTAAGAAAATAATAAAAATGAAACAAGTTCCAAGTTTCGAAAAGCTGTAGAGGTTTTCATCAGCTATAAAATATAAAAATTTAAATTTAAATTTAATAAATTTATAGATTTGTACTTTTATTTTATAAAAAATATAAATTTAAATTTAAATTCAATAAAATTAATTTTATATTTTGTAGTGTGATGATGAAAACTGCTACAGGTTTTTGAAACTTTTAACTTGTAACTAAAACTTTTTATTTTCTCTTAAATCTGTTTCTAATGTTTTTGTGCAAATGGTCGTTTCGTATTTATTTTAGTTAATATATTCATTACGATTTTTTTTATATTTTCGATGTTTTAAATTTTTCTGAGTTATAAATTTCCAAGTCTAATTGACTAAATAATTTATAATTAATTTGGTTTTCCAATCTCTGCCCAAAATTATTATTTAATTTAGTAATATCAAAAATTCTTAACCAATTTTAAAAATATATTTTATAGAGTGACATAATATGTTATGATTTCTTATGAGAACGAACATTCGTCCACTGGTTGCTTCATTTACAAGTTAGTATTTAGAATAAATAGGAGACAGGACAATAAAATAAAAAATAAATACATAAAATACAATAAAAAAATAATAAAAAAACAGAAGCAAAATCCGACTTGTACTGAACGCAACTTCTTTCCAAAAAAATTAAAAGTAAAATTAAAGAAAATAAAAAATAAAAATAACTGAAGTAAAGAGAGAGAGAAAACCCAATTTAAAGAATACTTTTATGTTGTTTTATGACAAATTTTTCAAATATGAGTTTATATTCATAAGATTCAGTATGTAGGTTCAGTAAGAACGATGAAATGTCCAACTGGAGTAAAAACTTGCTTCGTAAATACCGTCAATAAAATGTATGGAAAATGAAATTTTTGACGTTTTCTAATTTATTAACAAAATCAAGGTATATTTTAGAAAGTTTGCTTATTTTTCTTTTATCAGCACAATTTATCGCGATCTTCCCTGTAAGGCATCCACAAAGCCAGGATCAATATGAGTTTGGGATTTTTTTTTCTTTTTTTTTCTGAGTCTAAAACATGTAAAGCATATGAAATTTGCCCCTGTGGTCAGATAGTTTAGGAGCTGGGCTGCGAGCTCGAGGAGACGGGTTCTGTTCCCGGCGTAAGTCGAGGATTTTTCTATGGACGTTTCTCATTCAGACAGGTTTTAGGGTTCACCTAGCCTTCTGTAAAACAGGGATCGGTTTTCTTTCCCTGAGTTAAAGGCGGGAGGGCGTTGGACTGACCACTGAATCCCAACTGCATCCCAATGGTCACGGAACTGTTGGTGCCTATACCTCCAAGATCATCGAAGGAGTCACGTGATCTGTAAAATGGGGTCCTTTAATAATGCATATTAAAGCATGTTACAAATAAACATGACTAGATCTAATATATCATTTGTTAGATTAAATTAGAAGTAGATATTTAAAATAATACACTAAAAGTTTTCTTTGTGGATTGATGCTAAGTAAAAATGACCTTATTTAAGCAAGTATTATTTATTTTTTTTCAGCTTCTTGGTATTTCTATCAAATATATATTTTTATTTAGAATAGAGAATATTTTAGATAAAGGATTAAGAAAAAAAATAGATTAAAGGATTATTAAGATTAAATTATAAAAACATTCTGAAATTTCCATTTATTAATCATTTAAGTGATTTCTATTAATGTCAGTAAAAACATTAAGCAGTTACGTAAGTTTTCGTATTTTTTTTTATCAATTTTAGATAAAGTAATAAAATGTTTTTTTATTCACAAATGAATAAGAAATTAGTAATAATTAAAAATAAGAGTAAAAGTGTTTTGTTTTTTAAATATTTTATATAAAATTAATGAAATATATTGTTTTTTGCCAATATTTCATATAAAAAAAAATTAGCCTACAAAATTATAGACAAAAATATTCCAAACTAACTTGATTTCATTCTAAATACATTAAGCAATAAAATCATGATAACAATTGTGAGAAATTACATTTGTAACTTTCAATTTCACTAAAAAAGTATTCCTCAAAACAGGACAAATGAATGAGAAGTTCTTTTTTTAAATGTCATATTAATATTTACTGTATTTCTTTAATAAAAAATGCTTTTAATTTACGAGGAGAATAAATAAATAAATAAATTTATAAATCAATAAATGTTCAACTATTTATGATAATTTGAAATTGATATAATTATTATTATAAATATGACAAAATTTTAAGATATTATTCAAAGAAAGAAATTTGAGAACCACTGCCCTTTAGGAAAGGAGGTCTTTAATATATCATAATAAAATATTATCGTATTAATTAAAATAATTATTTAATCGGAGTGAATGATGTATCATCGTTTGACCGATTAGAATACTTTAAAAACTTGAATAATATATTACAGAATTATCGGATTTTTTTTTTTTTTTATTATTTATTTATTTCTTTTTACATAAATTAGAATCCATTATTCTGATGAAGATTATTAACGTGCGGTAAATAACAATAATAAAATGACCTATACCGCACAATGCATATAAAAAAAAAATATTTAATAAAATGACATGTTTCGAGATGCCCGAAGTAAACGGCTTTCGTCCTCAGATACAAAAGAAAGAGCTGAGGAAGAACCGTTACTTCGGGCATCTCGAAACATGTCATTTTATTAAATATTTTTTATACTATTGTGCAGCGTTGGTCATTTTATTATCATTATTGTGATATTTCAAAAAAAAAAAAAAAAAGCAAATGAGAAGAGGTGTCTGTGAGGAAAAATGTAAAAAGTGAAAATCCCCTTTTGGCTTTATTGGGACACCGAAAAATGTGAAAGCCATGATCATTCCGGAAGTACTGGACTGATGTTGATGATATGTGTGGGTGTTAAACTTACCTAAATTCAGATGGAGGGTTTTAAAGAAAACTGAAAATTGAACAGATTCAATCAGACGAGTATTATTGATGAATAAACTGTGAAAAACCCGCCAGCATTGATTGGCAACAAACATGGCCGCTCCGCTTCAATTTGCTACCAAGACAGCGATCCCAGATGTTAAGGTTTCTGTCTTATAATAACTTACACAGCAATTATTTAGAATTCAACAAAATCATATATTGTTAGCTGGAAGATAAAAAAGAGAGAGCAGAAGAAAAGAAATTGTTTATTTTACTAAAAACTCTACTGGTAATATAGTAAATTCACCAAATCGAATAAAATACGAAGAATTCCGAACGTCTGGCATCTGGGGAAAATGTTTTCAATTTTGCTGTTTTTCCTACACGAGAACAGGTGGCAATGGCGCTTCAGTGCTTTCTAAACTTTTGTCGATTGTTATTCATATTTTGTCCATTCTTCAATTTGATTGTTTTTAATGAAAAAGCTTAAAAATAATAAATCCGCTTAAAAAAAAACCGTTGTTGTCTATTGTTTCGTGTCTTCCTAAATAAAAACGGAACTCGGCCTCAAGAACAAGCGTCACTGTGAGTAATTCATTTCACAATTAAATAACCCAACGTTAATAATAGAAGTAGGAAATTTCCGAATAAAAATATCTTATGCAATTATTTTTAAGATTGCGTAACGTATAGTTATAGATTTCGTTAATAAAAGCACATTTTTTTTTTTAAACTTATAATTATTATTTTATAATGATTATTTTTTTTTCTTGTTTTTGTTTACAATCAGGAACTGGCGCCAAATGTACAGTTTTATCATTCTCCGAATATAAAGGTAATAATAAGAGGCAGAACCAAAGGTTTACAAAAAATGATTTAACGTACCTAGGTTAACGTAAAAAAGACAGAGAAGGAAGGCAGATAGGAATTTCGACGAGTCTTAAAGAGGACGAAACAGCCGTCCCGATTCCCTTCGGTGATGGCTCAGTGTGCGAAATCTTTCTTGTTCCTATGTGCCTTCCTTTTAGGCTTCTGATAGGAAGCCTACTAATCCCGGTTTGTCCGTCTGTCTGTGGACAAGTATCCCACAATGCAACGCACCACAATCGCAACAATGGCGCCTTTTGCATTCGCAACAATCATATCTACAATACAGCTCAACAACAATCACAGCAATCATAATAATCGCAACAATTGCGCCTTTGGCATTCGCAGCAATCACATTTATAATAATAAGGAAATTAAAGGATTAAATAAGGATAAATAATGTATCAGAAGCCGTTGCGAAGCACTGTGATTGGTTTACTAATCGTTGTCCCTACCTTGTTTTTATTAATTTATTTTTTTATCTAAAGGTTTTATTAAAAATTTTCTATAAATGTAACTTGCTTTAGAGAAATGGACTAAAAAGAAAGGTGATAAAAGAAATGTTTGACTTCGGAATAGGCTGACAATGACGTGTGATGTCCATTTTGAGCGCAGAAGACGCGGGAGCACCTAGAGCGAGGCAGTAGCGATAACTTCGAACTCGGTTTATTTTGTTTAAGTTTAGGTCCGCGAAAGAGAAATCGCAAGGAAGTTTTTTTGACATTTTGACGTGGAAATTAAGTGTTTCTGTCAATGTATTCCTTATTCTGAGTAAAATTTTAATAGCGGCGATAAATCACATTGAAATTCACTTATGTAACTTTTACTTATCTTACAAAACTTTTACACATTGCGTGATTAGGTTGTAAAGAAATGAAATTGAATTACAGCAATAGTGGATCGAAACTCTGTACTCCTTCAAATCAAATTTCATCAAAATCGATACGATCGGTTTTCTGCTGTCCACGAATAAATCATCGTTCTTCACTATCGTTAACTTATGGAAAAACAAGATGTTTTGATAAGAAAAGAAATTAAAAAAAAAACTGTCGAATTTTTACTCATATTACAATCAAATTTTAATTTGATCCTAATTTCCTACCCACGTAATATAAAGCATTGGCCCAACGTTGGCCAACCATTCCCCAACAATGCCAACTATGGCCCAACGTTGGGCCAACGCTTTGTGTTACGTGGGTAGGTTCCTAATTTCCTAGTTCAATGAGTTGGTCGAATTTAGGTGAAAGCTTCAGTATAATAGCAGTTAGATAAAGTTCCTCGAAAATAATTAATTAATATGTAAAGTTCCCATATTTCTTTGTAGATCCTTCCTTCTACAGCCTCTACCATTAAATATTTCAAAAATCACACCAAATTTAAATGTAAAAAAACTACATTTAATACTAAAAAGCAAATTTTCAAAAAGATTACGTCTTTTCTTTTTCAAGCCTAAAATAACAAATTTTTAGGCTTGAAAAAGAAAAGACGTAATCTTTTTGAAAATTTGCTTTTTAGTATTAAATGTAATAATTAATTAATTACTTCGGTAATGATATGCAGCGCTTAGACTACTTCTTGTCTGTTTATTGTAAATTAATTAAATTTAATGTGAGCAGACTACCGACTCGATAGCTGGCGCGTACTGTGGAATCCACAAAAACTGCCCTTATGTTTTTTGCGTGATTATTCGGCGATGGCCTAGGCCTTTATAATTGATTAAAATCTTAACCATAATTCTAACAGAAATTATCAGGAAGACAACTTGTACATTGCATAGAATTTGCTCTGGGAAAAATAATGACTTGGAAATTATTGCAGTTTGTTTTTGTTTTTTTAAAACTTCTTATCAAAGCGTTTATAAATTGTAAAATCTGGACTTTAAGATTAAAAACACATTTTATATTCATAATTACAAATATTCCGAACAAACAGAAAGTGAAAAAGCGTTTTCTTTTGTAAAAAATTAACAAAAATTAAAAAATATTTTATTTTTTTGTTCACCTTTAATATCTTATTAGGTTCTGCATTTAAATAGCCTATGCATTCAAATTTTAATAATCAATACAATATAATAACTTTTTTTTTAATTTACAATTATATTTATGATATTAAACCTGAATTATGAAGATTTATCAATAGTACAAAATTGTAGGGAAATTATAAATAAAACACTCAATTCAATGTTTTTACCGAATTTCAAAATGAAGAACTCGAAATGTTAAGATGAGAACCCGGCATTTTGAAATGCATTTGCGATTATTTATCGAAATTACAATTCAGATTTTTGTTTTATTAAAAATTTTCTTTCATTATTATTATCATACGTAAAAATACCAAATTCTAAACATCAAGTACCTGTTGCGTCAAATTTTATTCTAACATCAAAATTTTTCATGTCTTTCATTCCTAAAAATGAAAAAAAAACAACATTAATATGCAATATAAGAAAGATGACCTTTTTTTTTTTTATTATTATCATTTTTTATATAAAGTAACAAAAAATTTTTTATTAAAAATGTTTTTAGAAAAATCTAAAAAAAAATTACAATGAAAAAATCCCCTTTTTTTTATGTTTAAGATAATATTTTTAGAACTGATAAAGATTATGAAATAAAATAAATAAGACTGTGTTAATTTTGATATCAGACATTTGTTGCATAGAACAGCTTTTGTTCGTTCTTTGTTGCGATTGGAGGGGGGGAGGGTGAAAACACCTTTCACCTTTAATACGACATCGCATGACAACTGTATTTTTGTTTCGACAAATAAATAAAAAAAGAAATAAAAAGAGAAAAACCAAAACAACACGACAGGCTCGAGTAAATTAGGCGACGATTGGTGGTGGAACTGTGCTGTATTGTTTTCTGGCGTAACAATAGGACACGGTCGGATGGCGAATGAAGGGCTGCCACGTGCCTGGAAGGTGGATCTTGTCTCTCCCTCTGTCCTTTCTAATTCGGCGGGAAACCAGGTTCCCGCCCCGACCTTCGCGTCCGACAGGTGTCTCCCGACTGACACGCTATGTAAACGACTGTCGCAGGATAAAGGCTCAGGTCAGGTTCCAGTGCAACCAGAGAGGAACACACAGCGCCCGCCCGCATCATCATCATCATCTTCTTCTTCTTCCCGACCCGCACAACGTCAGAGTAGAAATGGGCAGCCCAACACAAGGGGAGGCGGACACTCTTCCAGGTGAGGACATCCTCAGGGATTAGACAGGAATTAATTACAAAGGAAAAAACAATCAATACTACAGTTTGTTCGTTAAGTATTCTAATCCTTTAACGCCAATATTTTATAATTGTGGGAAGTTTTTATAATTTAAAATTCAATTTTATTCACAATTTAAAACTAACATTATGAAAAAAAAAAAAAAAATCTTTTTTCTAATTAACATTTTAAATGAATTCAATTTAAATTGTAAAGCATTAATGTAATTTATTTAGATAATTTCTAATTAATTAATTTAGATAATTTCTAATCCGTTAATAAAGTTAATAGCAGTCAATTTAATTTGTAGAAGTATTATAAAATTCAGTTAAGTTATATTATTATCTTTGATATTAGAGAAGGGTTAAATAATAATATTGAAATGTCTGTTTGCTAATTGCGTTTTATTGCCATGTGTTTCTCTAGGGCTGTGTTTGCGAAGCCACGTCATCTGTTTTCGTGGATCTCGGAGTGCTAAGTAGTAGTGCCGCAGGTAAGAGATAAGATTTACCTGTACACGACTGCTTACCACATCGGGATTCTTTATCATCGAAAGAAAACACAAGACATCTCATCCACGCCATCTTGACTGGGATTCCCTGTTCCAAGAACTCAATGAACATTTTGATATTATTCAGTAATTTTCATTATGATTTTCCTCATCCACCATCACTAATAATAATGCACAATAATACTTTTAATATCCAAATTAATAATGAATTAAGAAGTCTGAGTTAATTGAAGTTTGTTCAGTTTTTAATTCAAAGTTTAATTAAATAAAATGAGATAATTATAAACCCATAATGAATAATTTAATAATAATGATTAATAAATAACTAATTAATTTACTTATAAATTGATTTCACAAGTAAATTAATAATTGAAACTGTATTTAATTATATTTCAAAATTGCACGATCAATAATGCTCGAGAAAGCTCGAGAAATGATAAGTTTAATTAAATGTGTTTTTTTATTTATATTTGTGAAATTTAATTAAAATCAGCTAAGTTGTAATTACGTAAGAATTACATAAACAATGCATAATATTAACATTAAATAATTTAAACTACTTCATTTTACACGTTAAGCTTCTTATATCAAATTCAATTTGAATGCTGACAATTATTTTTAAAAGAGTTTAACATTTTGTAAATAGGATATAATGGCGATAATAAAGGACAATTTTTTATCAGCTCTAAAATTAAGAATTAAGAATTCTTTAGTAATTC
Source organism: Thereuonema tuberculata (assembly GCA_023159025.1). NCBI lineage: Eukaryota > Metazoa > Arthropoda > Chilopoda > Scutigeromorpha > Scutigeridae > Thereuonema > Thereuonema tuberculata. Next base: position 77,912,813 of record JAFIDM010002131.1, on the reverse strand, counting down.
GTACAACTGTATATAAATCAACCCAATAAGGTTTCTTTCTCTTAAAAATTAACTGTTTGTCCTGTTGGATTTTAGTAGAATTTTATTAGGACTACATTCAAGGGAATAATCTAACTTGATCTTTAAAAAAAATATTAATCGACGAAAATTGCAAAAACAAAAACAAAAAAAAACAACAAAAAACGTATAATTTTAAAAAGCAAATGAAATCAAACAAAAGTTTCCAAACAGATGTAAATTAATATTTCAGGTTTACTTTTTTTGAAACGAAATAATAACGGGCTTTTGAACGAGAAACGTTAACAAAAATTACAATATAGAATAAAAAGCATTCTTTCTACGTCGTTATTTGTTTATTTATTTTGTTTTTAATATTAAATAACCATTAATTTGATGAAGGCTTTTAGTTAAAAAAAACAATATAAGTCTACACCAGATTTGATGAATTTGTTTTCGTCTATTATAATTATGAATTTGATATAAAATATATAATTTTTGTAAATGTCAGTATTTAGAGACATTATTAAGTAAATGTAATTAAAACAAATATATTTTTATTCTTGTAAAATTGACTCATCTTCTAGTGCGAAAGAGTTGGTGATTTAATTAACAATTGCAATTAATTTAATAGTCATCAATTGTATTTTTAGTAATTATTATAAATTTAATATAAAAATCAATTTCCGTTGTGCTGACATCGACTGAATTAAGAGTAATTTTTACTTGATTTTTAATAAATTACATCTTTAATCTGGTTTCTTTTAATAATAATTATATAAAGTTATCATTAAATTATTTTGTTATACGAAAAGAACAAAAAGCAGGAGGGATCAGCTAAGTAGGTGCAAGGGTTTGTTTAAACAGGGCTTAGTTGGGTTGTTTTTTCTTCTTAATAATGTCTGACTGCAGATGGTACTGATGCTAATGTAGATCTCATCACATGTGGGCCAATATTTTGAAAAGCCAGAGACTATACATAGACAGGAAGATAAAGAGATTTGTTTTTCTGCAATTATTCTTTTTTTGCTTAAAACCAAATTTCCCTTTTTTTATTATATTAACTTCAAATTATTGAATAAATACTAAAAAATGATTTATTTTATCTTGTCACTAATTTTTCTTATTTTCCGTGAATATACTCTTGAAGTAAACCTTGAATATTTATTCGAAATATTTAATATAATTTGAAAACATTTGTCTATTTAATTATAGCTAAACTCGCATTCGGAAAAGAATTAATAAATTAATAAATTAAAAATAATTAAATAAATTAAATAAAAAACTAAATTTAAAGAATTGCTTTTTCCCTTTTAAAAATGGCGCCAATTAGTGTATTATGAAGTTAAAAAACATTTAAAAATGAATATCTTCCCCTTAGATAAAATGGATATTCTTATTATCAACTTAAACTCAATTGAACTTTATTAAGAAAATAATTTAATCATGAATATTAATAATAACTAAATTTTAAATAATTTTATTTTAGGTTCGATGTAAAATATAACGACAAATAATGTTTAATAATTCAATTTAGAAAATTCAGATCTTTCTCTATAATTTTTTATAAGAAGTAAAGAAAGTATTTATTAATAACGTTAAATTAATTAAATAAATATTAAATACGATATTGAAGTTATTTTAAATGATTTGTTTTTGTTTTGTTTTTTCATCTAAAAAAGAAAATAACTTGAAAATTTTCGTTAAATTTAAAAATAAGTATTTAGTACAAAACAAAGCTATTTCTAAAAATTCTAATATTTTATTGTTAAAAATTAATAAATAAATTTGTTGTGTGGCTTTCTTGCGAAGTTTTGTTCTGTTGGTATGACGCATCCACAAGTGGTTCTTTGAGAACCCATCTGTGACAGCTGCAACAGTCGATTGACTAACTCACAGCAGAAATGAAGGAAGAAAAAAAAAACGGAAACTATTTCGCAGAATTTGAACAATTTCTAAATCAGGTTATCAATAATAATAAATTTCATCCAAATCTGGTTTCAGTGCGATAAATTTCTCTCTCGACTTTTTTATTTGAAAACTTGTTGACTCTGAATATCATTAAAGAAAATACTTCATTATGTGAATTAAAATTTTTCATTTAAAAATTGCAAAAAAAAAAAAAAAAATCACAATTATCTGAATCCATTGAGGATTTTAGTGATAAATTGAATATTTTAGATTTCTTTCATATTTTTCACTCAAATAAAAATGTTTTTCTCTTTATGTTAACTGAAATACTTTTACCCCGTAGATATATATATATATATATATATATATATATATATTTTGGGATAAAGAAAATTATTATTAAATAATTATTAATAATTTTCTTTAATAAAATAAAACATTTTATTATTGAGGAAGTAAATTTAGAAAAAAATTTACTACGAAATTCAGGATTTAGTAAAAATGGAGGTCGGGGGGGGGGGGGGCTCAGCAAACAAAACCTCTGACCTTACAAAATAATTAGTATTTATGCTATTATAATTTACACCAATCAAAATTTTAAAATAAAAGGAAAAAAGTTACTCTTCCTCATTCTTATAAAGAAATTAAGAGCAAAAATCGAACAAATTGGTTGTAATTAAAACATTTCGAGCTTTATTGTTCATTATTTAAATACATTATTTTAATATCAATAAATGAAACAATACAATAGTAACGGGAAACAAAAGAACGGCTACCGCTAGAGAGCTTTATCGCCGCTATAATATTTTCTGAATTCGATAACACTGAAATAGAAATTAAGAAATTCAAAGAAATAAGGAAGTAAATTAAGAAAAAAAAATAAATAAAAAGAACCTTCCAGAATGAAACAAACTGAATTGTTTCAATTTTGATTTTATTTCCATGTATAGAACTATACTAAACCCAGACCTAACCTGATAATACAGGAACAGTTACGAAGACAAATCACACCAAGTCGTCTCACCGAGCAACTGAAAGTATCCCTCCGCGCCCTCCGCACATGATGCTTTTTCCAAAGTAAACAAAACGAATTCTAATTACCGCTATCGTGATATATTTCTATTGTATATTTAGTAATTTCAAAAAAAAAATGAACAGATAGAAATTAAACTTATTAAAGAAGCAATCTATTTGTAATTTTAAAAGAAATCTTAAGTTACAAGACTTTAAAACTTTATAGAAGTTCCTTAAAAGATTAGAGACTACTTTCTTCGGAGTAAAGTCAAAAGACTATAAGTGAATATATTCTTCAAAAAACGAATTCAACTTCAAATAAACCCGTAGAGCTTCGCTCCAGAATCCTCGCATATGTAACGGAAAAAAAAAAGCATTTAATTACCTAAAACTTCAAACTAAAACTACAAATAAATCAAAGTTTAAATTCTGAAAAATACATGCAATAGAATAATGAAATCCATTTGTAGCAGTCGGAAATTTGTTCTGGCAACGCACGTGCGAAATTGTATTTTTGCCGACAGCGTTGACCAAGCAACAATACTCCTGTTGCCTAGCAACGCGCGTGCAAAATTATATTGTTGTGGACAGCGTCGAGCATGCAACAATATTCCTGTTGCCAGGCAACTCACGTGCGAATTGTTGCGAAATTCAATTGTTGGTGGACGAAAGCAAACATGCCTACGCAATTGTTTTAACACGATTTCCAAGTCACAGAAGACATGTTTATGAGATCCTCGTATCTGTGTGTTTGTTTCCCTTCCTCGTCTAGCTTTTGAACTTATCATCTCGAAAGTCATTTTATCAGTAGATCTATTAAAATCATTAAATTTCGTTCGAAAAAAGGAAGTAAATAATCCAAAGATTTTATACTAATTTCAACTGATAATAAGATGAATTAATTTAACTTTGATTTTAACTACATAATACCTATTGACAAATTAAGTAAATAATTGTAACTAGACAGAGTTTGGGAAAATAAAATTGTCTTCAAGATTTCCAGATAATGATAAAATAATAATATACATACACACACAAAATCCAGTATTGTGACTCTACAGTCCCCGTTCTAATATCAAGAATGCCGACATTGCCAGTGTAGACTACTTCCTGTTCGCTTAACAAATTAGTTTTTTTATAACATCTTATTTGCAAAACAAAATAATAATCTCCAATAAAACAAGATAGGAATTATTATTTGCTTCTTCAAATATAAATAACCTACTATTTTATATATTCAAATATATCTTCGTCGAAACAACTTCTTTCTGGATAAAATAAAACGAATTCAATTAATAATTGTGTGTATTTTTATTTACATCGCCAAGAAATATTTAGTCGGGGATTTAATATTGTTTTTTTTTTTTTTTACTTGTATACTTTCCTTTCTTCAGATGCTAAATTCATTTGTTAATCTTTTGGAAATCCTGGGATTTGTGATCAGCTTATTAAATATAAACTTTTTTTTTTTAAGCTTCAGTTATTAATTTATTTTTTTATTTCATTATTTCCGTTATGTTTCGGTTACAAAATGAACAAGATAAATAAAAATTCGCTTGCCATTGAAAATATCGTCGAATTGACATAGACAGCATGGAAATATTTCCACACAAGGTCGTCATCAATCAACGCAGCAGTGGTCTGTCTCCAAAGTGGCTCCAACAACAAGTGATTCTTATAAATTTTAACTGATCAATTATCTCTATTGAATAACATCAGTCTCAGAGTTAAAAAAAAAAGGTTTTCATCAAGCAAGCATCACAAGAAATTGCTTCTTAACATATCCTATTAACGGAAAAATTGATCTCGGCGCCATTTCTGTTTAGCCATTTTATTTTAATATTAACAATTTAATATTTATTGTTATTTATTCTTTTAACAAAATTAAAAAAACATTTCATGAGTTACCCTGTAGCTGACATGTGACACATAAAGTTTTATCCCAGGGGTGACCAAACCGCGGCTCGCGAGCCACATTTGGCTCTTTGACATACAATTTAAGGCTCGCGGAAATATGTTGCCTGAGAACTTTTTTGCATCACAATTAAACTAAAATGTAAATATTTTTTTTTTTCAAACTTTAAATAATTATTTGCTAGATATAAACTGAGAGTTCACTGGATTAAAACCTAAGTTTAATTTTCATACAGTCTCATTCAATGTTAATGAAATTTAAAATTTGCATATTACACTTATATGTTTCAGTAGTATTATTATAGTATTAAATATTAAATAAAATAGTTAAAACAATAATCAGTCATGGATTTGAAAGCATTTGGTATGTAGATATATGTATGTGTGTGTGTGTACGGCCTGATTATTGAAACTAATACAAATTAGCAGCTTAAAAACTACATACAAGAATATTATGTTCTTAACATTTATACAGGGTGTTTCGGAAATAGTAGACGAAGCGTAGAGGTAGAGGTTTCAAAGGTCATTTTGAGTCGAAAACGTTCTATGACATTTTGTTGTACGGGCCGTAGTTTTAGAATTAGGAAATGAATGCTTTGGGAATGGCTCCTAATCACAGAGAACGGGTATGTTTCGAACATGGAGGCGGCCATTTCCAGCATTTTCTTTAATTATCCTAACTGTTTTCAGTTATGACATTTGTTATCCGGATTGCTTTTTTGTAATAAACCTGTACCTTATTTACTTACACTTCCTAATGTGAACTGAGCTTTCTTTGATTAGGGACCATTCCCAAAGCATTCCTTTCCTAAACTCTACAACTACTACAACAAAATGTCATAGAACATTTTCAACTAAAATGACATTTGGAATCTCTTCACTTCGCTTTGTCTACCATTTTCGAAACACCCTGTATAAAGTTTTTGTAACAAAATGTGCATGCAATAATAAAAACGTATGTGTAATAATTGTCAATGTTTTGCGGCTCTCAAACATCAAAAGTTTATCATATTTGGCTGTTATGTTAAGCAAGTTTGGCCATCCCTTTTTATACATAAGCCAGCAAAGCGAACTAAACATATTTGTGACTGAAGTTGCAGTTACGAGTTAATACAGAGTTAGCAATCAACGTATTAAGTAAAAGACAAAAAAAAAAAAAATGCCTTAAAAACTAATATTCTAATGATATTCATTCCATATGATTTTCGCAAAATCTCATAATACAATAACTATTAGATAATTTGTGATTTACATTGACGAACTGGTTTACAAGGCTTAAGTCTATGATCTAGCGAGAAGCTTTCTTAACATTGTAAAATCTTCGTAAGGATATTTCTTTGAGAAAGGAAAGGAAAACATTGGCCAAAAATTTTAATTTTTATATTAAATTTTACATTTTTTTATTTTATTATTTGTGTAACTTTCTAATTTATGTTCATTTGTTTGAAGAATCATCGCCAGTTTCAGAAAAGGGAAAAATCCCACGTAATTATAGAACATTAAAAAGGTCTTTCCAATAAGTTTTATTCTTAACAAACCCAACAAACAATACTCAATTTAAAAAATTACTCAAAATTAAAAATTAAAAAAACAAAATTTGAAATTTTCAAAATATAATTTTACAAGATATTTATTGTTATTGAGCGTTCCATAGTACTATTACTAAAACCACACTAGAGGCATGTTAATGACATCAATTGAAGCAATTAAAACAATCTTGAACTTCTAGTGGCCTGATGCCTTACTCCCACGCTTATTAACAATAGACGCTAAAGATTACGATGACTTGAAGTAACAAAAATAGGAATTCAGTTCGCCTTTTAAAATTGACCAGAAAATTGTTTAGAAAATTCTTATTTGACTGATAATAGAACATAAATTTCATAATAGTTATTTTTCCAATAAAATAATAGTAAGTAGAATTTGTGTCCTTAAAATTTCTTTGTTATTTTACTGTTGAAGTTATGAATGTCAAAAAAGTCTATAATTATTTTTAAATTTCCATTTCTGAAAAAGAAAAAAAATCTGATTACTAAAGTTGCTTCAATCCGATTAACTTTAATAATCTGAAAATATGTGGAAAATGTTAGTGGATAAGATAAAAGGATTGGTTGGTTTTTTTTTTAATAGCGCAAGAACTGTAGCCGCTCCATGAACAAGTACGAAATTGAGAAAAGTCGTTGAAAAGAAGAAGAAGAAAACAGCCAACCCCATGCCGGGAATCGAACCCAGGTTCAGGGGAATCAACCTCATGACAGGCCGTCGCCTTGACTACTTGGCTGTGACGAGGATTTTATAGCCAATGTTAAAACATGTTGCTTAGATTTATGGGAGTTTTTATTACATTTAAGTGCTGTTGCAAGGACAAGGTCGCAGGCAGATAAGTTTCAAATTTAGAAATAGATCATCCTTCAACTTGCACGATAAGTTTTAAGAAGATCCATCCAGCCACATATACATACACACAGACTGACTGATTAGTAAGCCTCTCTTCTTAGGAAATAGGATAAAAATGATCTTTATTTAAATAAATAAATAAATAAACAAATAAATAAATAAATAAATAAATAAGTTCTAAATAAATAGTTGATTTATTTATTTCATAGCCATGCCAATAATATTCCAAAGTCAACGGACACTCGGTTTTTATCTCGTAAAACCATAGCCTTTATTGTATTTTGTTTTGTCGTCAAACCATTATTCCATTATTTCTTATTCAAAGTTCAATACAAGACTCTGATTAAAATCCACGCTACCAGAACTCATCTTCAACCTCTCAAAAACCAACAGAAACACTGAGAAAAAAAGAAAGGGAAAAGGGAAAGTTAACCAATAATAATAATTAAAATATCAAAATAGTAAATTTGTCGCCTATTTGATTTAGCAATCAGATGTACGTGTTGTCTAGTAGACATTAATAAAATAAAATAATTTTAAAAATTACATTCTACTTTATCAGAGAAGGAGTGGGTTTAAAACTTGGTAGCTTTTTATTTATTATTATTATTATTATTATTATTATTATTTGCTTCTTGGAAGTATCATGCTATTTTCTACAGCTCAATCATTGATCTTAGTCTCACGACCCTTCTGTTCATGAAGTGATTTCTCTAATTTATAATCACCAAAAAACATAAAATAACTATAGGATTGCACTTAATATAATAAATGTTTATTTTATTTGAAAAAAGTAAATAAATAACTAGTTAGTGTTAATTCGAGACGTAATGCTGTTATTTGCCGAATCATTTTACTTTCACAGAATATAAATAATATCAAGGAATTGGTTTTAATTTTTTTATTTCCTTTTTTTAGAGGTGCCGCTTTTTTTTTCCATGATATATTACGTTCTTGAGATTTCTGTTTCCTAAAAAACGGTATTCAGCTAAATCTATAAAACTGAAATTTGGGTTGGTGCAAATGGTGTCCCCGCACTAGGCGTCGCATTAACTGAGGTGCCGTCGAGACCTTTATCTTTATTTGTTTTTTATATGTTTTAACAGTTTTCTGTTTAATAAAGAAAGCAAATTCATAGAAAACAATACATTAATTTATTTTGATATGTATTACATCAATGAAAAATGAAAAGAGATGCAGTAAAAACTGTTTCGCATCTTAAATAAAGTTGCTTCGTGCTGGGGATAGTTTATAACGGAATCCCTGTATGTACGAAATAAATCAGGCAACCAGGAATTATATCTCCAAGAGTTGAAAATGGAAGAAAAGACTAATGGCGCAAATATGTCCAGTTGATTTTCCGAATATCTGACTGAGACTCAATCTGATTGGACGAGAAAAGTTTAAACGTTCCAGATTTGAATGAAAGTTTTGAGTTATCAAAAATGGATCGTTAAAGAAATTAAATCATTTTAGTAAAATAGCGTTTTTGCAAAATACTTCCAATTCATCTGATAATGTTAAGCCCTCAGGTGTCAAATTTAGAAACTTAAAATGAAAGAGAATGGTCTTAACGGCGCTGGATAGTTAAGGCTTATTCTTTCTAAATTACATAACAAAAGTTTAAAAATATTTTTATAAATCTCTGCTGACAAAATTAAATCTTTAAACATTTAGCTTTTAATAGAAGTTTAATTTGACCAAAATTAGAAATATTTAAAATTGACTATGGTAGATTGATACTTTCGTAATCTAGCGGGGGATGGCGCTGAGGTGCAACGAACAAGAGACGATCAACGGATCTATTGAATCTCTCTAACGAAAGATAATGAAAATCACTTAATTTGATTTATTGACCTCCCACACACACTTTTCAGCCACACTCCTCCTTTAAAAATGATAATAAAATATATCTGTTGGATGTAGGGTCAGCGTATGGAGAATATTATTATTGCAGTCCAACGAAAATTTTTCCCACCACTCGTCAAAAATACATTTCGAGAAGCCGAAGAAAAGCTGGTGCACTTAATTGGTTCCGTTTTTAAATTCATCAGCGGTTAATGATCTGCTTCCTGATAAGCAAACATCTGTTTGAAAAGTTTCGTTGATTTAGGAGTAATTGTTGTTGAAAAAAAAATTGGAAAAATATAGACTAAAAATACAACTGAATCTTATTATTTGCCTTAAATATTATATATTTAACTCTTTGTAAAGGATCTAATCTTACAAGTTCTAAGGAGTTCAAGTAAGAATTTTAGAGCAACTGTATCCATTCCCCCCCACAATCCCGCCAAAAAAAAAAATACCAAGTCATACTCTCTTACAATTACACATAAATATATATAATAAATGTATGTTTGCTTAACATTAACCACTACAAAGTCTGACTTGTGAGAAAATTGCTCATTGGATATAAGTGCTTTTTACTATATACAAACAAACCATACTTCTTCCTTAAATTTTCTCTATATATATTATTAAACATCATCCACCAGAAAATAAATGTCATAAACTACATTTATTAACTTAAAAACGAATTTTCAAGGAGATAAAAATTCATCGTCTCCTCTTTTTCAAGCCTTTTACATTATAACAATAAATAGACGAGATTCTTTTACTACAATGACCTTAAAATATTGATATTAACAATTAAAAAACTATTAATACAATAATAATAAAAGATCATAATCTACAAAATAATAATCACAAATTTAACACTTTAATTTTTCAATTATTACCTTTTTGTTAGAGGTTACCAATTTTTTTTTAATCATTTCTCTAGCCAATTTTACCAAATTGTCACTAACTTTAACTCCATCACATCTATTGAGATTTTTTTCTTTTGAATTTCGGATACATAGGCTTTCTATTAATAAAAGAAGTTTAACGTGCCCGAATAATTCAAGAAAAATATCAATCGAAAGGCACAAAGCTAAAGTTAGGATTCGCACTTCGAGTTGTCATCGGGAAGAGACTGGGACGGACCGTTTCGTCCTCATTAGGACTCCTCAGCCAGCCAAACTCCTCCGATGACAACCCAGAAAGTGCGCACGGTGTTAGTATCCCGACTCTCGCACCCGAGAATGGGATCTCCCACCGAAGAAATCCTAACCATAAATTAAAAAAGGGGGAAAATACAAAACTTCCTTGTCCTGCATTAAAGCAAGCACAAAAGGAATTTAACGGCTGCAACAACTAAGTAAAATAGCCAAGTGTTTATGAATAAAAGAAGTTTAACGTGCCCGAATAATTCAAGAAAAATATCAATCGAAAGGTTCTTCTAATTTTTATATTTGTTTCATTATATAAAATGTTTACTTCACAATTGATACAATGTTGCTTATAAGTGCTTTTTTTTTTTTCAGTTGTGTGGTTAGAGTAATTTTAAATTTTATATACGATTAAAATATCCATGTAAATAAAAATGAATCTATGTTATAATCTTTCAATAAAAACCTTCTTCTTTTTCAAATGCATAGACACGAATATTTTGTCTTTTTAGTATTTTGAAGAATATTTAAGACGGTTTTTAGAGGATATTATTCTCATCTATTAAGTTGTAATCACTTCATCGATGTCTAGTAGTGACCTCTAGTGCGAGTCTTGCAAAAAACCTTGAATCACAAAGTGGGAAGCAATTACCAACAGAGAAATATCTACAGATATTCTTCTTAATATTTGAATTACAAGCGAAAGTTCATCTGTTTTAACAATATTCACAGTAATAATAATGTAGATTAACTGTTTACTGTATTATGTACAGACTCTTAAATACAAAAATGAATAATATATATTTTCTTCCGTTCATTAAACCTTTTTTAATTCTCCATTTCTCTGCATTGCCTGAATATGTAGTGAAACACTATAGACTTACAACGTTGAAACAACATTAATAATATAGAATATAATGCAGGAATTTACACTCAAAAATGTGCTAGAAGAATTCAAGGAATAAACGTAAAAAGAATGTAAATATTTTTGGATCTATGCTTTAAAAAACAACTTGTGTATTTTAATATTAAAACGTAAATGAATTAAATATTAAAATCTAAAAAAATATCAAATGTTAAATTTATTTTAAATATTAAATTTTAAAGAATAAAAAAAAGGGGAGGGGGTCATTTGCAATGTATTCAAGTTTTTTTTTTTCCCCGGAAAGATTGATTATTATTTTTTTTTAAGAGGAATTATTTTCTAACTGAAGTTTTAAAACTGGTGCAAATTTTTAAGTCGTGCTACTATTATAGAGTGGATACAACGGAAATCGCTTCCTTTTACCCTTCGCAAAGAGTGAGTGAGTCATAAATTGGACGACCGAGCTTGGTTTCGACACTGAACCGCATCCCTCACCCCCTCAGTCCAGGAAGATATCATTAATGGTGATGATTCAAGAAGTCTCGTTCGAACCAAATCGTTCTCATAACCTCCTACGTAGGCTACACGAAATTCCAAGGCCAGTTTTCTACTTGAATGCGATTCATAAATTTTAATCTCTGCTGGATTAAGGAAATCCCTTCATTAAATACTTTATTATCCTGAATGTACGATAAATAATATAAAGTCACTTCAGTTTGTAGAATTATAGATGAAGAAGTTGAAAAATGATAAAATTAATTGTCGCGTAATGAACAACGCGGGCATTGACACAATAAGACTAATAGCAAAATACAGTCCAAATAAACTTGTAGGAAAACAATTGCAAATACAGACGTCGGTTGATACGTAATACTTGCTTAAAAAAAAGGATTTTTTTATTTTATTACAGGATTAAATAATATTTATAATTATTCCAAAAAACTCTAAATACTTCATATTAAATAATTAACACATCTTGATAAACTCCTTCAACGTCCATTTACGAGTTTAATCGTAATCGTGATGTTTCGTCTGTCACTATTTATTCTTTAAATGGAATTTATAATGTAATACGAATTATAGAGGAAGAAGAATATAAATTTTCCTATCCTATTTCGTTCGATGAAGTCTTTTCGCAAAGAAAAAACGAAATATCACGATTATATGTATGTATAAGGAGTTTATCAAGATATGTCATTTATTTAATATGAAATATTTACTATATGAATATTGAAGTTTTCTGAAGAGAAATTTGCGATGAAAGTTGACAAAAATGCCCACCGAAGAGAATTAGCAATAAATTAATATTCAATTCTCACTGAAGCAAAGAACGAGTTTCTGTTGATAACCAACAATGCTTTGTAATTTACTTTATTTGCTTGTGCGTTGATTCGATTCTGAATATTAGACTTTCTGCGTTTCATCAATTCTCAGCAAATGGAAGATTTGAAATGCGCTTGAATTTGGCGAATGTCGTAATTTGCAGATATTTTTTAATTATTTTAAAGAAAAAGAAAAGAAAAAAGAACGTAATTTCAAAACACGAAAATAAAAAGTTCACGACCGTCAAAGATCTTATATTTAATCTGTCAAAAAATTTTGAAGTACAAAGGAGAGGTAATATCTTCTCCATAATATGCCTATCAAGTTTCAAGATTGGTGAAGTCTGTGCGCAGAGGTATGATCTTCTAAGCCTTCGTTTTCTTCTGAAAACAGACTAAAATAAAAGCAAATTTAATGCAATCGTAACAAAGCTCATTAGCAGCATGCATTTAGCTAAAATTATAACAACTTTCATTTTTCATCGGGGAATGTATTTTGTTCATTTAAATATTCAATAATTATAAATCCACATTTTATTAGTATTTTGTTTGGGCTCAAAAAAACAAAAACAAAAAAAAATTCAATTTCAATTCTATTTTTTTTTCTTTTCTTTTTTGATTTCTCAATTATTATAATAAAATTTGAAGCAAATACTTGTGTTTTTTTTGCAGTAGCCATAATCTGTTTTCTTTTTAGTGAAATAAAATTAAGAGAATCTAATTGTGAAACTGGAGGAACCTTGAAACTCGTTAAGTGAAGCCCATCACGCATAATTAACAAGCGAATTAAGAAAACGAAGGGGTCTTAAACTGCCTACAATAACCCCTTCAAAGGGGAAGAACAAAGGTTACGTTCGTTCTCTTCATTTGAGGTTTAAATACAAATATTTCAAATATATATATATATATATATTCCTGAAAAAAAGAAATATATTATTGCATCGATTTTTTTTTTTAATGATAGGGATTTTATTTATTTATTTATTTTATTATTTTTTTTTGAAGCAAGCCTATTAATGGTTGTATTTTTGACAAATATGATATTTTCCATATTTAATTTTCTTTGCAACTGAAGCATTTTATCACATGAATAACAAAAACTGTTAACTGCAAACTTTAGATTCCACTGAACGATGTATTGCTATCAAGTTGTCGACCAGTCCAACATGGCCGCTGCTTTTGAAATGTGTCGTTGAACAAACAAAAAAAAAAAAAGGAAATCAAAAATATATACACGATTTTTGTATGTGCAAGATTGAAAAATTTCAGTGATAATAAGTAAAGTAATTAGAAAAGAGTTAACAAAAGAGTTAGATTAAAAACAAACAAAAACAAAAAACAGTTTTGGTGAATTGTTAAGTTGATTATATAAGAACTGTGAAAATACACTGGATATATAAGTATTTTAATTTCGTTTTCCATCAGTAGCAAAGTTTCATTATTTATTTTTTTCTTCCTTTCAATATTTTTCAACTGAGAAATCAAGAAAAGAACGTCAATGAAAGCTAAACCAATCCAATCCCTGAATTTATCAAACAATTACAGGATCGACATTTTGTAAATGAACACAATTACAAGCAATTATTACTTAACTTCTGACTATTACTAACAAAAGTTTCTCACCAAAGTTTCGAAAATTTGCTTCGTATTCTTTGAAATCAAGATCTACAATTCCTTTTTCTCAAAACGACGAACATTTTAGGCTTTTTAAAAATCATTTTTTTATTAAAGGAAAATCTCTGCACGAGAAATGAAATAACAGTCATCATATTTCAGATACCTTGATCATCATCTTTTTTTTTTTTATTACACCCTGAAAAGGCCTTCATTTTTAATAAAACAAAGATTTCAATTGGAAAGACTTACTTCTGCATTCATTGCAGACTTGTTTTAAATATGAATCAATTTTAGTTAGGTTCTTTACGAATTTCTATCTCAATAACACATTGTTTTGTTTGGCTGTATTTTTTTTTCACACTAATTAGATGCAAAGAAAGAATAAAGTAATCGAAAACAGGATAAAAATAAAATGATGCAATTCTTTAGAATATTTAGTAAATTTAATTATGTTAAAGCCTTTAAAGCTTTAAACATTCTATGTTCAATTTTAGAACACAGCACAAACTGATACTGAAAATATTCATTATTAAAAAGATTAAAACTTCCTTTATTTGAGGTCTCTATGAGCCTAGACGATTCTGTTTTTTTTTTTTTTTTAACATAGTCTCCCTTCTGCCGCTCTGTAAAACTTTCTACCACTGCCAATATTTAGAATTACTTGAGCTTAATTTCTTCGCTTCTTCTACGGTTGAGAAGTTTTAAAGTCTGCAATGTTTTATAAATTTATATGTTTTTTGGTGTTGTTTTGTTTTTAGGGCGAAATCTAAAACTAAATCCCCAGAAAGAATCAAAGTCAGTTATTAGTAATGATTGATCACAGTAAAGCAAGGTGGTTCCTCGCACAAGTGTCTTTTATCCAAATTTCTTTGTATCGGAGATATGGCTTGAGCTATTGGTATATGAAGTATTAGTTTGAAATATCAAGATTCTATTTAATATACATTAGTATGTTCTGCAATGTTTATCTTATAAATAGTGAAAGTTTTTACTAATTTTAATCTTTGAATGGTTTATATAAAAATATTTTTACTTGTTAAAAATCATTAATATTTAAAATAAATATAGTTAAAGCATACATTGTGAAACTGAATTATGTACTGATCTGAAATATATTAATTAAATTGGTCCTTCGTTGATTATTAATTCCTCATAGTGACCCTTTGAAAATAGTCCTTCTTTAGAAATCAGTGTTAGAGTGTGAACTTATCTGACGATGTAATAACCAATCTGTGTCCCTTTTCTAACCCATTTGGAATTATAGTAAAAAAAAAAAAGAGGGGGTGGTGAATATCCCATGCAGAGGGGAAGAGGGTGGCAGGTAGATTAAAGCATCATCCGAATTTCACTCAGGAAACGATAGCAGAGGAAATGGGGTCTCAATTGGTGAGCCCTCTCTCTCTCTCTTAAAGCTAATGAATTCAATTAGGCTGGTAGCTGGCGATTGGACGACGGCCGGCCGTTGGTTCCAACGACGCTTGGAGACACAGCGTCAGAGGGACACGGACTCAGAGCAGTCACAAGCAAGGATTGTTGCACTAACTTCACAAGGTAAGTGAAACTGTTATCAAAGCAAAGGTCCTTCTTATATGCTGTTTAGTGCTGTAAGGGTTCGAACTTCAATATTTGTGGAAAGCTTTAACCAAAAGGAAAAAGAAAGTTAAAAGGACTTAAATTAAAAGAAAGGGCGGGTTCTTTGATGAACTTAAGTTGAAAGTAACCATAAAAAGAAATATAAATATCTTTGTTGTAACCTTGTAAAATTCATCCAGGCAGTTAAATGAGAAAAATTGCTTTTAAAAATTTAGATAAAAATAGAGCTAGAAAAAAAAAAAAGAAGTCTTGGATTGAGAGCATGGAAGCTATGCTCTCAAACACTTGGTCAAATAGGACACCCCCCCCCCCCCCCAAAAAAAAAAAAGTTCGACGCTCGCCTACCATGTAAATTTAACTCCAAGATAAAATACTTGGTTTTCAGTTATTGAAGTAAATGTCTTTCACGTAATTCAACAATAGCTGTAAGTAGTAATAAAAATAATCTAATAAACCTTCAAACCGAACCGTATAAGAATTGCTATAACCTTTTTTTTTTTATTCTACTATTTTACGAGTACATTAGATATATAATAATTATACGAAAAACTGTAATCACTGAATTATATAAATATATTGATATATGATTATACGTAGTTTAAAGCGGGTTTATCCAATCCTTTATCTGTAGATTGTTAGGCAGTTAAAATATTTCTCACGGTAATAATTTATCTTTCAATTTAACACAGGAACAAAATAGAAAACAAAGTAAAATATCCATCTCAAATTAATTTTGTTCTATAATAAGAGTCTATTTGCAGAAAGTTTTCATTAAACATCAAAACCTACACAAGATTCAAAAATGAGAAAATTTACTACAGAAAAAAAAAAAAAAAAGATTATTTCTTATTTTAATTGATAGAAAATAATTTAATTCGCCTAAATCCATTTTAATCGAATCAAAGGCACGTATTTTCCAAAATATTTCACTCTTAAACTCTTATATTTTGTTTTTTATAATCTTTATTTATATGACTATATTTTCGACTGGACCACTGCGGTCTTCAACGGGTCTTTACAAAATTCCGTGTTTTGAATATAAAATAATTTTAAAATTTAAACAATATCATAATTTGCTAAATGATGTACATCTTACTAGAATAACACATCTCACCATCAATAGATTCTTAGTAATAATTGTTTTTTAAATTAACAATTTATCAATTATTGAAACACTACATTAACGATATTTTACATTATTTTTCATTCTTAATAACAAAATATTACATTAATGAAATTTTACATAATTTTTTTAATTTTTCTTAAACAAATGGATCGAACATTCACCAATTTGAATTCGCTTAATTTTGTTACTGCATTTGAAACTATTTATTACCAACGCTTCCATCATGTATCTCTCTTTCTCGTCTTTGATTTTCTATAAAATTTCTACCAATGGGCCTGGGTTGCGGAATTTTGTAAAGACCCGTTGAAGACCGGCAATGGTCCGGTTGAAATAGAGTCATATAAATAAAGAAGACGTATTGTTAGGCATTCATAAAAATTCTTTGTTTGCTGTCCAGTTAAGTATTTAGTACTTCTCTATAGGAATTTGTTGATAGTTTCACGCGTAAATTTATCCATAGGGATCTATCTGCACGAAAGAATTTTTAAAAATAAAAGATATTGATTTTTCTTATCCGTAAAGATTCGAGAAGTTTCACGAAGAACCAATTCATTAATTTAAAATGTGTAAAGGAAGAAATAAAACAAGCTGATTGTACGAGACTCAGTTTCCTTAGGAAAATAGGTTAAAAATCACAGTCAGTTGCTGAAACGAAAAGGAAACTTTTTAAAATATTTTAGTTAGGCTATTATTAATTATCAACTTATATCTATCTTCATAATATTCTGATTATAACAGAGCTGACATTCCAAAGGGAATTGTGGGTTTGCTAAATGAAATAGCTAATTAATATTTGAGATCATGTGCTCGCTATTTTTGGAGAGTGATCTGGTTTTTTTTAAAGAAGGTATCAAATCAATTACAGAAAAATATAACAAACATTTAAATATCATCATTAGATTAATGGGTTCGAAAAACGCAGAAAATTAAAAACGAAATGTAATTAAAAGAAGAGCATTTGTTAATTTCCAAATTCTAGTAAAAAGAAGTACATTTTCGTGAAGGAGATTCACGTTATTTTACAAGTAATTGCCTCTGATGATGATGATGAGACGTATCGAACACTGAATGGACCTTGAAATCCTCAAAATTAATGCTAAATTCTCGTTTAAATTCTTATCGATGAGAGTTGAAGACATATGAATTTCCATTCCATGCCAATTATGCAAACATTTCTCTTAATATCATTTTTCTCTCTTTAAGGCGTAGAATATTTAGAGGGTTATAGCCTCTAACAGCATCCCACAAAACATTAAAAAAAAAAAAAAAATACTACGGACTAATTTGCTCTGCGTTAGACTTTGTAAGAGTAACGAACTTTTGTGCCCCCACAGCTCACAGCTTGTGAGCAAGTAATGCTTAATCTGGGTGTAACAGTTACCATTTTTTTTCTTTCAGAACATAAAATAAGCTACAACCACTTATTCCACTGAACTAAGTATTTAACTATTACTTAATAATGTTATACATTTTAATAAAAGATTGAGTAAATTTACAAATTAAAGAATTCTTCAAAAAAGTTATTTCTTTCATGTTCTAATTCTTTGGATTTGAAAATAAAACCAGGACTGTGGAATCGGCAAAAATTTTTTTTTGATTTCCGACTCCTAGAATTCATTAAATGGTCATGCCTCTGCAGCCCTGATTAAATGAACGTACAGTAATCATACAATATAGCGTTAAAAAGACCTAATCTATATAATTTTTTTGTAAGAACTAACGACAATATAACTAATATAACATAAAATGAAAGGTTAGCAACCATTGAGCTAAACTTAAACTGACCATAGTATAAAGTAGAGCAACTATATATTTATCTTTGTAAGAAAAAGAAAAAAATAAGCTAACTATATTTAACTGGATGAAAGAATACGAATAAATTATCTGCTCAAACGTTGAATAGCCAGCAAAGACTTAACTAGTATTAGATCATAATACTTTCTCATTCACAGAATGAGATAAAAAAGATAATAATAATAAATTCAACTGTTTCTTCTACAAGTTTAACGAAGCGTTTGTTCTTAGTTTTAATTTTAATCTTAATTTCATTCTTATTAAAATCTTTAGTTAAAAATTCATAGCTATAATAATTTTTTTTTTTCTAAAATATCTGACTTCAGTAAGTTTGTAAACAAAAAAGTACGAAATATATGTTTTATGTAAAAAAATTTTACCAATGCTTTGGTTATAATCTTTAACGAGACACCGTCTTCAGCAGACATGGTTTAACTAACAATTTTCTATAATTAACAGACGAAAAGCGACCTACACTTAATTCAGAATGAGAATTAAAGGCATAGCAACAACTTACGATAGAAACCTGACAGGGTCTACAATAACAGTTATTAATATTCATTTTTTTTTTTTTTGTAACTCAAAACCTTTAGCTCTTATATTACTTAGGGCTTTTTAAAATATAGCGCTTCGTAAGATTCATGAAAGTTGAAACTGAAATTTAGCCTTGTTTTATCGAAAGCGTCTTTGCTTTGTCCGCACAAAGCTGAACTTCCAATGATTTTGTTAGTAATTTTGTTTTCAGTTTTAATTTTATGA
Source organism: Thereuonema tuberculata (assembly GCA_023159025.1). NCBI lineage: Eukaryota > Metazoa > Arthropoda > Chilopoda > Scutigeromorpha > Scutigeridae > Thereuonema > Thereuonema tuberculata. Next base: position 77,893,514 of record JAFIDM010002131.1, on the reverse strand, counting down.
CGCTTCAGATTTGTTTCTTTTAAAAGCTCTTTTTTATATATATATATTTTTATAATATCCTCATTTCAAACTGTTATCAAATTAGAATAAAATTTTAGCCAAATAGTAATTGTTAATAGATTGTAATGTAATAGGTTACAATAACCCAGCCCTTATTATAACATCATTATTGGAGATAAAGAGACGTTTTGTCGCTATATATAACTTTTTTATTTCGCACCGCGAGCAGAAAACAGTCTTGAACTTTAAACAATTATTTTAAACTCCTATCACATTGCTTGTAACTTTCTATTCCGAATTAAAATATCTGTAACATTACCATACATTTGAATTGACATCAGAGAAAAATCTTACATTGTGAAGAAATGTGTATTTAATATGCCTTGTATTATTGGCATTTTTATACTGGTATGTGATGTTATTTTCCATAAAAGATGGTGTTACAAATAGCAGTTTGAAATCCACTTCGCAATGTTATTTTCAGTATGACACTAGCCCTACTTATTTAAAATAATGTTTACTTAGGAACATTTCCTACGAAGCAATGATAAATCGTTTGTAATTGTTATTAATCTGATAATATTTACAAATAAGTACTGAGTTGAGGACTATTTTTTTTTGCTGATACAGATGATAGTACATTCTTGTGCAACGCATTAATTAGCAGACAAGTTAACAGAATCTACAAAGAAAGGCGAAATTGTTAAAAATATATATCGGTAATGGTTACAAGCAAAATTTATTATGACTAAAATTCAGTTAAAAATACAGTAGATAAAACTGAACTTTTGGTTTTTTAAGTATGAATCATTTTCAACAGGGCCGTCGCGTGGGCAGGGCGACCGGGGCGATCGCCCTGGGCGCCGCGGCTAGGGGGAGGCGCCGCGGCAACGGTAAAATGAGATTGGTTTTTTTTTTTTTTTTTTT
>JAFIDM010002131.1:77840865-77892487 GCA_023159025.1 Thereuonema tuberculata | reverse complement strand
TTTTTTTTGGTTGTTGAATTGGGGATTGAGGGGGCGCCTGATGAAATGTTGTCTAGGGCGCCGCCGCTAGGGGGGCGCCGCGGCAACGGCAACAGGAGATTGGGTTTTTTTTTGGTTGTTGAATTGGAGATTGAGGGGGCGCCTGATGAAATCTTGCCTAGGGCGCCGCGGCTAGGCAACGGCAACAGGAGATTGGTTTTTTTTTTTTTGGTTGTTGAATCGTTTTTTTTTAGTTGTGGAACCTGGAGATTCGTTGCGTTTTTTTTTTTTTTGGTTGTTGAATGGTTTTTTTTTAGTAGTGGAACCTGGAGATTCGTTGCGTTTTTTTTTTTTTTTTGGTTGTTGAATTGGAGATTCAGGGGGCGCCTGACGAAATCTTGCCCCGGGCGCCAACAAACCACGCGACGGCCCTGATTTTCAAGGAGAGAACGTACGTAGTACTGGAAGGAAAACACTTCGTACATTTTGCATTTAACTAGTTAATGGTTTTATTTTAACAACCATCTCTAGATTTCAAACAATTAGAATAAGAATAAAAAATCGAATTATAAATTTCAGTTTTCTTTGATAAAACTAAGTAAATATCCAAAACCTTCTGAATATAAAGACTTAAAAAATTAATTTCTTTCAAATTAAAATGACAAGAAATTTAATTATAAAAATGAGTAAGGAATAGCAACCATAGAATTTTAGTCATTGAAGCATTGGATTTTTTGCAATCTTCTTCAATTCTAATGTATTTATCTGAAAAGCGTCATATCACGGTGAAAGCCATCACTGAAAATAATTTAAAACTTGATTTTCTTTTCCCTATGGGTCTCCGTTATGACACTAATCATCGCCATCTTGAATCATAAATCGCCATCTTGAATCATTAACTGCCATTAATGGTTATTTTATAAAAAATAGTTCTAAAAGAATGTTTGAACGCTTCAGTTTTTCTATAAAGATTTTTCTTCTTCTTCGTTGTTGTTTAGAAACAAAAAAGTGATTTTACAGCAATGAAAAAAAATAAAAAAAAATAAATCAATTCTAAAAATGATAAAGGAAGAAGTCGTAGAAATCTGGCAATTGCGAAGGGATAAAAAGCAATCGTGGGACATTTATTTATTTATTTATTTATTTATTTATTTATTTATTTATTTATTTATTCATTTATTTATGTAAATCTTAAAAGAGGCTGGGTCTATTTCGTTTTGCTTTCTTTTTGCAGATTAGTTTTTGCTTTTTTTTTTCATGATGTATCCTTCCGCCAAGTAATTTGAACTATTTTAAATTTCTTATTTTTTGGCGCAAAACAAATTCAGAATTTTATTGTGTAATTAAAAACAAAGTGAAATAGATTGGCATTTATTTATTAAAAAATGCAAACAAGCAATTCAGGCGACTGCAAACCTTTTCTTTCTTTTATATATTTCTTTTACCAATTCAACTAAAATTCTGAAAATTGAAATATGAACTTGTGAAGCATGTGAGATTTGTATTTTTTTTTTTTTTTTAATTTTCAAAATATTCGTAATTAGTTAAATTAAAATTCAAAAACAGTAAATTTGGGGTGGGGGGTTCGAGGTATTGTTCGGTACCTTCCACTTAAAAAATCTTGATGAAAACCTGAAATGATAAAGAATTCGTAAAGTAATGATTTGTATTTAAAATATTTATTATTAGTACAATAGTTAATTTAAAAAAAAAAAAAAAATTGTGTTTGTTGAAATTGTTTTGAAGCATTTTTGAAGCAAAAAATGTTTCAAAATAAATTTATTTTTGGAAACGAATAGCATCAAATGAATTTGCATGATATTTAGAAAGCCTTTAATGAAAACGTTTTTTTATTATGATTATTTGATAACACGTAAAAAAATAATTTAATCTGAAACAATTTTAAAAAATATAATTTTTACTTTTTTAAAAAAATTAACTATTGCACTAATAATAAATATTTTAAATATAAATCATTATTTTATGAATTCTTTATCATTTCAAGTTTTCGTCAAGTTTTTTTTGAGTTGAAAATACCGAGTAATACCTCGAAAAACCCCGAAAAATTGATTGTTTTTGAATTTTAATTTAATTAATTTAGAATATTTTGAAAATTAAAAACAAGAAAATATAAATACCACATGCTTCATAAGTTCTTATTTAAATTTTCAGAATGCTAAATTCATTGGTAAAAGAAATATATAAAAGAAATAAAAGGCTTGCAATCGCCTGAATTGCTTGAGTCAGGATCTAAGCGGACAATATTAACACTTGTTATAAACTTTGGTTTAGGGTTATTTTGTTTTGAGACTTTACCAGTTTATGAATTTCTGAAGTTCTAATTTTGTTAATGGATCAGAGTTATCATGAGACCTGTATTTATAACATATTTAGAAAGTGTTTGATTTAAAAGTAAAGTGATTGTATCTTAGAAAGTTGCCGTTTTCTCAGCAAAGCCACCGAACTTCTTGAACTTATTCATTAGTTTGAAGCCTATTGTTAAAATTTCTCGCTAGATGTCGCATCAGTCTAAGTAGTATACGACCTTGGTTTGTTTAATCATTCCAATTGGATTAAATTGAATAATTGCAGCGAAAAAAAAAGAGAAAGAAGAAAGAAAACGAAATGAAAAAAAAGAATTGAATGAAAAGAAAAGAATGAAGGTATTGTTGGTTCCTCAGTTATTTAAGCCTATCAATTTACAAAACTTCTGCAGGTAAGCGAATACTGTTCGGTTTTGTTTACGAGAGCCTTCAACGCTTTTGCGCATGCGTCAGGTCTCCTTCGATTTCTTCAAAATAGGGGCGAGGAGAAATAAAGATGGGATGTTTACTTTTTATAGTGTTAGTTTATTAGTAGCTGCGTTCTATTTGCGCTTTTCGGGAAAGAATTATGGAAAGAATAAATACTATTGAAAAAAATGCTCCTCGTTATTTTTTTCTTAAAAGTGAAAATGTCCAAAAGAATTTCTTAGGAAAGTATCCATCTCAACGTATCACCCCTCTGCGGAGTAAAATCGTCCGGCAGCGGTGACTCTGCATTTCTAAAACGCACAGTACGTGTGTTTTTGTTTGTTTGTTTGTTTGTTTTTTTTTAAATATAATTTTTGTTAAACTTTTACATTTCGTTTTATTGGCAAATCCATATTTAGATTTTATTTAATTTTTAACAAAATTCCATCATGTAATAATATTTGAGTAATGATGAAAGTTATCAAAAGTAAAAGGATAAAATTAAAAATTTATAAATTAGAGCTTGAAATTTCTGAAAAGAAAAATTTTTGAATGGTATTTAGAACCAACTTTTGAAGTGTTCAAAAGTTCAATGAAGCAATATAATAATTACAAGGTTCCTTAACGTGATTTTAGCCTATTTACAAAGGGAAATAAATTACGATTCCAGGGTCCCTCTGAATTACTTCTCAACCAGTGATTCGATCTTGAAGTTAGACACGAATATCTTACGCCAAGATTTATCTTTTGGATTTGAAAATTTGAATCCTTGAAGAGACTTAGTTGATTTTTTTTTTCTCTGTGACTGAAACAACAAATTTTAATGGACATCTACTAATGATCGTAATCGATTTTGGAAATCATTTTACATTTCTGTGTGTTTTGATTTGAACAAGGTAATTTGGTTCACACGACTTGAAAATTAGTATTAAGGAATTTAATTAGTTTTTCAACAGTAAAAAATTTGAAAACAAATCATAAGTAATTGGAAGATGTTGTAATTACAATTACAGAGACTTCTCCCTGCCATAGCCCATTTTTTTTTTTTTTTTTTTTTTTTAAGAAAAGTAGAGTTTAAGTTCTTTTGGGAACTTTTTTGTTTATATTTAACAGTTAACAGGTTTACAGTTATTGTTAGTATTATGGAAAATAAATATTTCTTTCTTTACTTGAAGATCCCTTAATGTCTCGAAATGACTTGTAAATTAAATGGGTATCGGTTTCTATGATAGTTGCATTTCCTTTGTAAAATATCTTCGAGAGAATAGGCCTACCAGGACTTCTATAATATTATTTCCTTATTTACCGCATCTAAATGATCTAAAGCCTGTAGCTGAAATAGCTAGTTAAAACATGGCGCTCAAATGGGGCCAATTCAAATTTTTGACACTCCTAGTAGCAAGAAGTCATTCTTATGTCTGGCCAGTGGCGTATCTAGAGTTTGTGCCTTCCGGGGCGGTACCCGAATTTGCCGCCCCACTCAATACATATCAAACATACTTACTTGTTAGACAAAAAACGACATATCCGTCTCCCCCCCCCCCTGCTACGCTAGTGTCTGGCTACTTCAGAATATTAAAACCCAGCTATAGAAGCTTTCCTTGATCTATATCAATGGTAATAACAACAAATTATTTGAATGTTTACTATGGAAATTCAACAATAGATTTTTATTTTATTATCACACTAGCAAAAATAACCGTGCTTCGCGCGAGTTACAAAAAAAGAGTTGTCCTGATGACGCAGAAATTGTAATTGCGTGATCACTTTGAAACTTTTCCAGTTGGTAAAAAAATCACGTGGTAGTTCCAAGTTATGTTACAGACCTGCTACCGTCGCTTTGCTCTGGAAGCCTTGAGTACGTAACATAAAACCACGCTTTATTTCTTCAAAAAAAGCAAATTACATCAAGTAGACTAAAAACTAAAACTTGGAATTAAGAACACTCATGTCAAATTTCATGTTTCCAACTCAAGCTGTTTCGGAGATACGCATACGCTGCAGGGATGCCCCCTCCCCATCCCCATCCTGTTTACACCCTTTAGGATCCGAATATCGAAAATTCGTCGAATACCTACATTTTAGATTTTGACAAAGAACAGTCATATCAAATTTCGTGTTTCAAACTAAAGAGGTTTCAGAGATATGCGTACCCTTCAAGAAAGTTTGCCACCTCGTTTACACCCATTAGTACATGCATTATTCTGGGATGCCTGTGAACCTCCGTGCGAAATTTGATAAAAATCTGAGAAATGGCGACGTTGTTTCAAGACAAACTAACAAAAACCCAAACAAACAGACAAAAAAAAAAAAAAAAAAACACTAGCTCTTATTATATAAATTGATGATTTTTTTTCCAAACTTCTAAGAGCTATTCCGTGATTCTCCTACTCGTCAGTTGAAAGTAGCCAATCAATGTAAGGTATGTAATGCTTAACAGTAATTCATTATGTGTTGATTGTTATAACTTCAGCTGTAGAGTTTCTCTACGTAACTGATGAATCCATCATTGCACCTCCAAGAACAAATTGGAAGATGCTTGACTGAAACACTCCCACCAAACGACGCTTCTTTGTCTCAAGACATGAAAACAAAACTTTAAAATCATTAAAACAACATAATTAATGCTTTTAAACAGTGTCAAAAGCAAAGCGGCCCCATAATATGCACAATTTTCTAAACAAAAGTAGAGTGAACCTAACCAGCGTTTACAATGAAGCTAATGGACGCTTACAGCAAACCGGAAGTTGGGGGGTCAGAAGTGGTCGCTTCCGATAAAGAGGAAAACGGCGATAGACGTCCCCCCAATATCGACCCCTCTCAACACATTGGTGGTGGTCACGTTTTTGCCAGACAAACGGTTTTGCTGAGATGTGATAAAAGAAAAACGTATTGAAGCACCGACTTTTGCCACCCCCCCCCCCTCCGGTCAAGTTGAAACAGAATGGTGAAGGTTTCATTCTAATATCTCTAACCGTTTGGCCACTAGAGAGTGTGACATCCAGCAGGCATAAAAGCAAGAGCGGTCCCCTATGTTTAATAGGCACGCTGTAACTTAGGGGCCGCTAAAAAATATCATCATTAAACAAAAAAATGCCTTAAAGCATTACATCCGTATATGTAAACGAGGCTAGACAACACAAGAGGTAAAGCCTCCTGCCATCGCCAGCCTAATTGACGGTCAGTCCATCAACAAATACTGGTTCACTGCAATTCATTGTATAAACTTATTAAGTTCTTAAATGGTTTTTGAATTGCTTACTGGTTTCACTCATCTTAACAGAAATGGACAATGGCTTTCTTGGACTGCATTAATTATTCAGAAATTGAAGTAATTACTAAGACTTCTCGTTCGCTTTTTTTATTTGAAGAGCTTCTCTTAATTCGTGTATTTTTACTGCTACAACAATAATTCTAATTCTGAAATTGTTTCACGAAGTAACAATGTAACAACGAACAATCACACAGACATACCGTGAAAATAAGTGCTTTTTTTCGGGCCAGCTGCTGAAGCTGTATTTGTGAAGAATGAAGCAGGATGAGAAAAGCCTATAAATGCAACTGTTTATAACGATTGGTTAATACAGACAAATCTATTAAAACAGCTGAGTTGCCAAATAGCCTTCCAATGACGTCAACTTTTAAAAAAAAATAACAAAAACAAAGCTATAACATCATCACAATGCTATTTATTCAAAAGTAGCAAGTATGAATTTAACTAAAAAAATTTATCATTATGTCTGACTTTTTTTTATGTCAATTATGTTTGTTTTGATTTCGCTGTTGTCAATTAACTTTTGTTTAGAATAGAACAAAAGAAGTAAGGTCCTCGAGTCAGAGAAATCATTGCTATGTGATTGATCTTTTAACAGAACCGGTGAAATAAACTTAAGAATGAGAATGCTTTTTCGTACGATTGAATTTAGGAATTACATGGACTTATAATTTAAACTTCTTCTCGTGATTTCTTCGCCCGACACAGGAAGAATTAAAAAGACCAAATAAACAACGAAAAGGACTGATTTATAATACATAAAGGAATCTCAACATAAGCGAATGAAAAAAATAACTGTTAATGAAGAAAATGTTGTAGTTGCAAATATAAGATGGCAGAATGGAAATTTTGTTGAAGAAATGTCTAGAAAAAAAATCCAATGAATGTTCGTGTAAATACCATATTTACTCGCATAATTTCCCCTTTTTTTTCATCAATATTTTGACAAAAAAAAGGGTGGGTGGGGAAATTACGCGATGTTTTTCAATTTGAGGAAAAAAATATGGTGAAAGTGTAAGGAAAACCATGTTAAATATTGATTTTTAAAGCAAGAAATGTAATTAACAACAATTTCATTAACACGCAACATTTAAAATATAAGAAATCACATCTCAACATTTGTTTTTTCTTCAAAGTATAGTTAAGCAATAGGCATGCACGGAAGTGTGTGTGCGCCTGTGACGTAATTTCGTAACTCACGCAGCGCAGCCCGCCATCTTTATAGCTGCTCACCGCATGACGTCAGCATCAGCTGCCTGCTAATAGAGAACTTAACATTATTCGCGAACTTCACGTTTTCACAAAACACTACAAATTGTTGTACTGATTCAGAAGGAGTCTGCTCTTGTACTGACCGGGGTGGGGGTGGAATCTTCCCCTAAAGTAGCGTGGGATAGAGAAATGTGGAAGTAACGGTACATTGTCGCGTCGTCGTGAGTTGACCGCCAGTCAAGGTCGTGTTGGAAACGCGTTGAAGTAGAGGTGGGGAAATTATGCGATAAAAATAAAAATTGAATTTTGTAATCCACAAAAACTGGGGTGGGGAAAATACGCGATGGGGGAAATTATGCGAGTAAATACGGTAAGTAAGGAAGTCCTTTGGTACGTTATTTTTATTACTGTTGAATATTTTTAAACTTTTCTCTTAGATTACTATTTTACTTTCAAGACTTATATTCATAAAGCTATTATTCTTCTATCTGTAGCTGAGTCAGATCATCAAAATCATGAAAAAAGAAAATAGTCAATTATAAAAATTAAACAGAACAAAAACCAAGTAATAAAATTAGTTAGTTATTGATGCTAGGTGTGGTGGCTAAAGTTGCACAAAAATATCTATCACAGGAAAAGGAAGAAATTTGGGAAAATAAGATTCCATGCATTTCAGTGACCATGGTACGTATACACTTAGGTTGCGAAGCACGGCCTACACATCATTTGAAAGCTTATTAAGGATTAAAAAAAAGTTGCTTTCTATATCTATTCGTTTTAGGATTTTTTTTTTAAAAGAAAATTATAGATTTTCTTTGGATATTGAAACCCAAAACTAGAAAAACAAAGAAAGTTAGTTTCTATTAACTTGGAATCTTTATTTTTAATTATCAGGCAACGTCGGGTGCTTTTCGACAGAATTACATAAAAGCCCTCTTTTATAAACTTAAGTTTTATAAGATATCACAAATCTTTATTAAACTCCAAAATACTGCACCACAGACCAATATTTCGTCTTATTTTTCAAAGACTTCCTCAAGGTTTTTTTGGTAAACATAATAAACAAATAAATAAAATAAAAAATAAAGATGAAAATGGAAAGAGAAATAACCTTCTCAAACCTTACAAATCAATAAATAAATTCTATGGTAATAAGTTCATCAAATGATACTATTGTCATATAACAATAAAACAATAAAAAATTCTAAATATTTTGAAAACAATCAAAAGATTTGAAACTTATTATTACATTAAATGCTACTAACTTACTGTTATTTACAACAATACTAATTAAGTTTTAAAATTTTACTTAATCTTTTGTTTTTTATCAAAGATTCTCTGAAAATGCTCAAAGACATGTTATTTACTTTCTGTGATTTATCCCTGTTAAAACATATGCAGCAATTTATTAGACAATATTCTAATGCATATCTTTTATACTCATCTTGAATTTTGTAAATGATATTCACTATAGGATCTGAGTTGTGACCATATCGGAAACAGTGGTCTGCCCATTCAGATATTTTCTCATGTTTATTACGGAAAGCCCGTACATGTTCCTCCACCCGTTCTTTAACTATGCGACCTGTGCTTCCAATGTAGACCCCCTGTGGAAAGGACCTTCTTTCGTTTCTATACAACAGAAGTAAATATCATCTGTCACAATGATAATACTAATAAAATATTTACAAGAAAGCAAAACAATGAAAAACGTACCAGTTTCATCTAATGGTTGACCGTAAACTTCTTGTAAATCCAAATAAAACGAAAATAAATCTATCAAAGATTTTTAATTTCTACCAGGGGCAAACCTATTTTTTGATAGAAAAGATACACTTACGAATAATTACGTAGAATCACAACAATGGACTTATCACAGAATATCTATAAGAGTTCAATAAATTATTGAAACAAGAAGAAAGTTGTTGTTCCATTCCAATAATGTCTTTTTTAATCATCTCGCTTTTATTATTCATCTTTACTATTGGAAACGATATTAAACAAAATTCTTTCTTTCTTCTTTCATAAATAAAATCCTTAAGATTTAGAAAATTAAAATTACACATTATTTTATACAGTGTTTTTTTTTTCTTCTTTAATGTCCATTTCCAATGTCATTTCTCCTCCAGACGGGTTTTAGGATCCACCCAGCCCTCTACAAAATGGGTACCGGCATTCTTTCCTGGGGATGAATGGGGGCGGGCGTCGGGCTCAACTTAATAGTCCCGTGGCGTTGGTTAGAAAACGACAGAAGCTTTATCTCCCGTGATCTCAGGGCCGCAGAGGCCTATTGCAACGCCATCTTGAAAACATCTTGATAAAAGGCCTAATTGTTTCTTAATATTATTTTACAGCAAATACAGAAATGTTTAAATAATTCAGCTCAAAATTTGAACACTTCAATAATTCGTTTAAAATTGTTGACAATCTCTTCAAATTTTAAATATTGGCAGCTCATTTTGGTACTTAAAATCGACAATTGAAGGAACCGGAAGTAAAAAGGAGATACGCAATGATAATAATTGATACTTCTCAAAGCAGCCAATGATTGCATCTCTAGGTTAATCTCTATTTTCATCTCTATTTTTTTTTTCCTCCGGAAAAGGAGTGGTTAAATATTGCTCTTATGGACATGTCAATCCTCCTCCATACTCGTAATTAAAACATACAGGATTTCAAATTTGAAGTATCCTATTTTAAACAAATATCAGTAGAATTGATTCCAAATAATCATAATTCAACTATAACAATTTCTTTACATGCAATTATTGGGATATTTTTATCTCGAATAACTTTAATGGTTCTGACATCACAAAATCATATCCTCGTTATGTGGATTAACCTTCCAAACTTTCTTTAATCGCGACCACTTTTCCAATCGCTTAAGCTTTTTTTTTTTTCATCGCTGTTAATCTTAGACAAAGACTTCTTATTTTTCAACATTTCTTCAAATATGTTTTTCTCTTTTTTATATCCGAAGCATTGAAAAATATAACATACATACATACTTGTTACATACGAACCCATAGCAAAGAACCCCATACTTGTTTAATTTTAGGCCACTTCTATAGTGCGACCAGAACTGTAATTTCCCCTACCCTACAAGTCATAAGGGTCCGACTTGTATTTTGGGCTGTAGAGCTAATATTTACATTGAATATTCCATTTGCGACGTAAGTGATCACAAACCGGAAGTTTGTATTTCTCGCCACATCTACCAATCAGAAGCTTTCCAGTAAGATATTACTCATGTCTGTCTGAATTACAGTTTCGGCTCTAGACATGACGATGGACTGTAAATGGCCAGAACCTTTTTAAGAGTCACCCCCCCCCCCTAGACACACACTTTACACTTTGTATACAGGGTCTCAAAATAAATTTATAGAAATCGACTACTGATATTTTTATTTTTGATGCACATAAGAAACTATTACTTAATACTTTGGAAGTTATTCAATGGAAGATCACGTGATATCCATCGAAGGTTTTGCAAAGCAGCGAAATTCTGCACAAAAATTTCCAGTTTCCTTACATCACCAACAAATTGATATAAATGGAATCTTATTTATTCGTTGATTTCTGGGCTACACTGACTGAGAAATCTTCTTTCTGAGTGAAAGAAGCAAGAAATTGCTAAAAGAACTTTCCATAATCAGTTTCACTTGAAACGTTTTCTTTTTCCTTTCATTACTACTCAGGAAAAATTGAAGATCTAAGAAAAACATTAATGCTAACATATTTTCATGTTTAAAAGGTCACAAATAGATTACAAGAGGTATTTACCGAATCTATTCAGCTGTTCATTGAACCAACCAACGGCATCATTGCTTTTTGATTAACATTGCCATTATAAGCTGGTCGTCTGATATCATATCAAAAAAGAAAATTAGATAAAAAAAAAAAAAAAACTTTTCGATCTAATCTCATAGTTAATTTTCCCAAAGGCCTAAATATGCATATTTAGTTTCAAGAAGGCCTGTCCACTTGTTCCAAAATTAGAAAGAGGGAGTAACAATCCTCGCACAATCTCTGTCTTTTCTGAAAAGTAGATTAAATCAACCACTCAAGAATTTAGGCAATTTTGTTTTCTTTTTGATGTGTGGATGTAATTTAATCTTTTAATTCTATGGAAATGTTAAATAAATGGCTTTAATTGCAGATATATTATTTAACTATTAAGAATTCGCTTAAGACAGGGGAAATATCACCTTGAAATAAATTTAATTCATTTAATTCATGTGTAATGCCCAGCAGTGGTCGAGTGATCTAGCCGTCAACTCGGCAAGTCTTGGTACTCTGTAAGAATGATTTTAATCCTGAGTAAGGCGTAGGTTTTGGGGTTTTTTCCCTCCCTCTTCTCCTGTCCATTCACCATTCTCGCTGAGAATCACCTGGAGAGATCTTCTCCAGTCTTCCCTCGAGTTACTTCATTTCAAAATAAATTGTTTACAATAACACACGGAAAGATATAATAGAAATTAAAATAATATCTGTCGGTCAATTGTAAACAAACCTAATAAGCCTAATATTTGTAGAATTCTTGAAACCAATAATTCTTGATAGACCCTGTATTTCAGAGATTAATTATTCTCTGAAATCGCCGAACAGTTCGAGACAGTTCTCCTAAGATGTCGCTTATGAAACCACAGCTAAGATATTAATGCTAAATTCTTACCGAAAACAATATATCAATTGGAAGTTTTTATGTTGGGATCACAATAGATCTATCACACGAATGATACTGATAGTTTCTTGAGTAACGAAAACAACATTATGACCATTAAAGGAAAAAGTCAATACAAATCGCAATTGTTTATAATATGTACTATGACTAAACTCCGTTGAATCCTATTTCTATTACAAAACGACAAATTCATTATTCGAAATAGAATTAAACCACACCAAGAAATTCTCATTTCTAAAATATTTCCAGATTATCTACTCCGTAAAAGAATTTTAGAGAAATTGGCGACGTAGTCCATTTCTCAGATCTCATTATGACCTTCTGCACACTTTCAATGTTGCAGTGTTACAATGTTACTAACAGTCGAAGGTCAGAATTTCCTTTTGTTGCTGTAAGCATTTGTTAATCCATTACTCACTTGCTTCGCTTGCGGTTGTGGTGTTTTTAAGACTTTAAAATATTGTTCGAAGTTTATGTAGTAATGTAGTAAGTTGCAATAAGGACTCATTGGAAGGGAAACTAGAAGAAATAAACAAGGGATAAAAGGTATAAAAAAATATACAATAGAGTTTCGAGTTACACAAATGACTGTTAGGAGTGAAATAAAACCATATGCAAAGTTATAATATTCATCTGCACATTTTTCATTATTTTTTTATTCTGTATGCAATTTAAGTAGATTTTAATTCTTAATATGTTCTTGAAAATGCTTTATTTATTTATTAATTTATTTATTTATTTTATTTCATTGATTTATTTATTTTTGAGTAGAGGACCTTTAGAAAGTGTCAAAGTAATTTATAATGATTCTTCTTCTTCGATTTTGGCCAGCTAACGACCACGTAAAATAGTTATAATTATGACTCCTTCTTCGCCTCTCTCCTCTTCCTCTTACTCCAGTATTCCCAGATTCTCTCTACCTGTTTTGTTCTTTTTCCTCCGCCCACACTCCACCTCTCTTTATCTTCTGTCTTTCTGGGAATCCTTTAAAGTCTTTAATTCTGGATTTGTAATAAATTTACCTCTATCTTCCATCATTTCTTTAGTAATGTTCATTTCCTCCATGTCTTTCCAGACCTCTCTAAACAATGTCATCTGTGTCCTGGGGTTTTTGTCGAAAAAGTCAAAGAATCTTTTTGTAGATCCGTCATTCTTCATTCTTTTAATGTGTTCATAGAGCCTGAATCTTCTCTTTTTCATCACATCCCCCAGCCTCTAAACATTTCTGTAAATCTCTTCATTGCTCCTCATTTTCCAAATTCCCCTACTATATCTGGGGTCCAGGATTTTTAGTCTTATCTTTCTTTCTTTTTTTTTTCCAGTTCATTCATTTGGCTTATCACATTCATTGACATACATTCTGATGCTTAAAGACATTCCGATCTATTTATAATGATTATTTATTAGACTATTTTTTGTTTTATTTTTCCGCGAAAGTCTCCGTTATCCGAATTCTCCATTCCGGATGTTCCAGTCCAACAATTAAGGTTTCGAAACTTCTCATTTGCTTTTTTCTTCCTTTAAAATAACTCTTGATAAATAATTCAATATTTAGTACATCTAGTATTTTATGTTACCATATTCACAACAATGTTATTGTAAAGACCTCGTCACAAACATATTAGTTAAACTTTACTTCACCAAAAATAAAACTTTAATATATAAAGGCAAATTTTCGAAATCTTTACGGCGATTTCTTTATCAAACCAAAGAAATTAAAAAGAAGTGAATATAATTTTGTGCTATAGCGTAAATTTAAGGGCGACCCATTATAATAAAAAAAATTAAAATAATAATAATAGAAAAAAAAAGTTACGAAAATAAGAAAGAAAAAAAAAAAACAAACTCACCCGGACATTGAGAAAAAAAGATTAAAAGAAAAACAAAAATAAAAGTAGATGTACGGATTCGAACCGACGACCTTCAGTATATGAGTTAGAAACTTTAACCATCAAGCTATAACTAACAGCAGAAAATGAGATGGTTGAATTTGTAACGCTATTTAAGTTAATAGCGGAAATCCAATGAAAACAATGCCAAATATCTCGAACATTGGGGGGTGGGGGGGCCAATGAAAATACCTATTCCTACAGTTTTTGAGCCTCTGAACACGATTGTGAAATCCGTTTGTCGATCCGATCTTCCGTTCGGGAGTTGTTAGGAGTGGACAGACACTCCTAACAACGGACAGGACAGTGAACGTACAGGATAGGACAAACGCAATAGCTATCGATTTTGATCGCTAACACAATAGTTCCCAAATGGGTTGCTATTAAAAATGAAAAAAATAGAAAAGAAAACGTATGAATACGTTACAAAATAATAATGCACAACGTTGTATTAAGTTTTAGTAAGCAGTTATCGTAATTATTTCAATTGTTATTTTATTTTCCTTTCAAATTATTGTTGTCATGCTACATCCTGTTTGTTACGTATTCATGTGTTTTCTTTTCTATGTTGGTATTTTTATTTTGAATTTTTGGGCTGGTAAAGAAATCACCGTATAGATTTCGAAAATTTACCTTTATATATTACATTTTTTTGCTCAAGTAAAGATTAACAATGTTACTTTATTACATTTGCTCTTTGTTAATTCGTTTTTATTAATAACTTATTTCTTTCTTGATAAAAATTATTTTAACAGACAATAATACTATTCTAGTCATTGGCGTATCGACGGATGGGTTGTTAGGGATTGTAAATCTTCCAAATACTTTGAAAAAATGAATGAAATCTAGCCTTTTGGCAAAATTTAAGTTTTCAACCCATTTTTTTTTTTGGTTGGATGTTTCCCATTCATACCCTTCCCCACCCTCTCCACGAGTGATTCAGATTTTACAGTAACTTGAGACTGTCTCAACAAATTTGAACAGTTTGTAACTAAAATCTAAGTCCAATCCAAGGAAAAGGCTTGAATAAATTAAAACGGATCTTCTGGATTCTTTCAGCTCTCAAAACATGAATAAATGAATGAAATATTACAATTATGGCTACGAAAATTACGAAAACTTATCCACTGTGGGTTGTTTTTTTTAATTCTTTTATGTGGAGAAAAGTAAAAAAAAAAAATAGACGTTTTCTTTCTGCTCACTTGTGAGGTCAATCCTGATGATGTATTCATAGTTGAAATATGTTTCGACTGTTTGCCTACCTTCTAAAGATTTCAGCTAGCTAGGTATGTTTCTCCTAATAACTTTTAAACCGATCTTCTTGGGATTTAGCATGTATATTTATGAGCTTTTTTTTGTCTCCTTGTATTTGAAAGATTCCTCATTTCGGCAAATTCAACATGAGAACGAGATGAAATCGTATAGGTTTTTGCGTGGGTTTCAAAGAGAAGAGAGGAATTTGAAATTCGATAGCTCCTTCTCAGGCAGTCTTTTAATTTGTCTGATGTCTTTTTTTAAAAAATAAAAAATAAAAACAAAACAAAAACAAAAATTAAAGGAATTGTGGCATCATTTGTTTTGTTAGAGAAAAGAGCAATATTATGGAAAAAGGCGTAGTAATATTCCAGAAACATCTTAAACATTTCTTTTGTTTCAATATACTGTATACGCTGCTTGCTAGAAATATTCACCCAAATGACACCATCATTGACACTGCACAGTACTCTAGAACTTTTAATAGTTCTATACATATTTAGAAATGTATTTGTTAAAATCCTAAACAAGAGAGCTGCTGGGAATCAGTTTTGAAATGCTTTGGTGCACGATAATGAAGTAACTCTCAGAAAGTTCAACATTGCAGAACTTTAAATAACATAATATTTATGAAATTTTGCAATATAGTAAGTTTTTAATACGAGTCACCTACCAACTACCTAAAAGGGTAGGTAAACATATGACAAAATTTCAATTTCCATATTAGGCATTTGATTAGCATTGACATCATGAAGAAAGTCCTACTGTCTTGTCGGTTCATTCCCTACATTCCCGATTGAATCAAAACTTTTAAGATTAGTGCTAAAACCATAGCTCTATTAGGGATATGAATTTCTCAAACGACTTTAAATCAATTGTTTGCTTTTTTATCTGTTTCAATTTGGTCTGTTTAAGTTGTTTCTAGATCAAACTTATTAACTCGGGTAAAATTTGGAGACCTCAGACAAAGATACTCCCATCAAATGTACTCTCTTAGACTACGTCATTATTCCTTTTAAAATTTAAAAAGAAAAACAAGGTATAATTGGCTTGCCAACTTTTGAATAACTACATGGTCTTTCTTAATACAAGGGTAGTCTAAACTTAGTAATACGTTTTTAGCTTTTATAAGTTTCTTTGAAACGAAACAATCCAAGTGAAAGTTTGCCATATAAGGAAATTCCCGGAAGATCATGTGACAGCAGTTATTCAAAATTGAATAATTAAAAAAAAAATCAATTAATAAAAGTAAAATTGGTATTAAAAATATCTGAATTTAGAGCAACATTGATAAATAACATCTCATGTTTCTCTCATTCCAAATATATTAATGATTATCCTAATACTATTATAAAGCTGAAGAGTAGTATGTTTGAACGCGCTAATCTCGGGGAACTACCAGTCCGATTTGAAAAATTCTTTTTGAGTTAGATAGCCCATTTATTGACCAATAGGAACAGAGCAGTAAACATAAACGTCAATCAACGGCTGCGGCGGCTTGGCTGCACGACGAGAACCAAACATTACCAAGACGGCTGAATTTAATGCGGGTGACACAGCGGGGCACAGCTCGTAAATAATACGTTACTCTAAAGCTCTGAACGCAACAATTTACGAAAAGTTAGCTACAACTTTTTGTTTATCTTTTTACCGAAAATCAACGCGAAGATTATACAGTGGAACTTGAATAATTCGAACGTCTTTAATTCGAAATCGTGGTTAATTCGAAGATTTCTATTGGTCCCTTGAATTTCTTATTAAATCAATGTTAAAAAATCGTGGATAATTCGAAGTTCAACTTCCTTAATTCGAAGTTTTTTATAAAAAATTTCGAACCATAACGACTTTTCGGCGTTTCATCGTTAAGAAATTCGACACGTGACAACTGAAATCCCTTCCCGCCAGCGTTCGACACGTGACGCCATTCGATACATGACGCCATTCGACACTTGACGCTTCAGTCGCCATTCGAGCTTCCTGCTGTCAGTGTCACCATGTCTTTCAGTAAACCATGCGTGTACAAGAATTTAACGTTCGCTGAAAAGATCGCAGTCATTCGCGAGGTGGAAAAAGGTGTGAAGAAGAAATGCCAAATCGCCAACGAGTACGGGATAGCGCCAAATTTCGTCGGTACATTGAAGGACAAACCAACGTAAGTGAAGCTATTTTCCGTTCACTAAACATGCTTGATGATTTTGCTAACCTTAAGCGACTGAATTCTACAAAACAATCAGACATTGCACAATTTTTTGAAAAATTATAATTTTGTGTATTGAATATAATATGTACTGTAGCTTACGTAATATAAATCTTATTTTGTTTACATACATATAGTGTTTAAGTCTTTCATACCATGATCTTTCTGAATAAATATTTACTTATTGACAGAATAATCTTTTCAAGCATTCAGTGGACCTGAAATTAAAGTTAAAAGATGTAACTTGTTTAATTCGAAGTCTTGGATAATTCGAAGTTTTGTAGTGGTCCCTTCAGCTTCGAATTATCCCAGTTGCACTGTATTAGTTATGTAGACTAAATATAGTTTATTATTTTACAATAAAATACTCTCTAAATTTAATAGACTTTGTAACTTTGTACTTATTAAAACTTGTTCGTTCTAATGTAAAGTGTCTTGATTTCAGCTTTCTCGCTTCAAAATTTAGCTTCAAGAATTGTAGAAGGATTTTATTATTTTTGAGATTATTTCGTGGTTTCTGTTTTGATGATTCATTGGAATTTTTTTTTTTTTTATGAACTAAACTATCTTCAAACTCAGAATGGTTTGGAAAAAATAATTAAACATCACAGTAAAATAAAAAGAAATACATTTCGAAATAATTCTCTTAATTTCTTTAATATATAAATTTTGCGGTTTTTTTTTTTTAATCCTTTATCACTCCCACCTCCATCTTTGTAATGAAAGAATTCACCTCAATAACCTTTATTTAAAAAAAATGAACTTTTTGTGTAAATTGAATTGATAAAAATTAATATAACATTACAGTATTAAACAATTTCAACAATTTCGTGAAAAATTTTGAGCCCAATATGTTGTTTAACGAAAAATACGATAAAAGAAAGGTAAAGCTAATAATTAGTCTTCAGGTTAATTTAAGTTAATAAGATTAAAAAAAAGAAAGAAAAAAAAACTTTATGAAGGAGACGGAGGATAAGGTTGGAGAGTATAATAAAACTATAAGTTTAAGTTTGTTTGTTTTTTTTCATTTTGGTTATTCTCTGCAATCGGATTTTGAAGTCATCTTGTTTCTTTCTTCAGATCCTCATTTTACTTAAATGTCTGAAAATTAGTTTCGAAAGATAATTAAAATCAAAAAACGCAGTTACATTGGATACATTTATGGCATCTTATTTACAAGAATCCCTGGGCGGAGCTTAAGAAGTACAAGAGTTGGTCTCAAGATTTTATATGTCTCCCGAGATGATCTAAGTTGTGGTTTTGTTTTTTTTCAGCATCAATTCCATCCTATCTTACTTTGAGTGTCTGTATGTTCCCCAAAATAGTTTACAAATAGGTCTTTTTAAAACTTGGCGTACACATTTACGGATGAGACGCAATCTATTTGTAGTTGAAAACCTTTCCATGTGGATGGCTCTTGAGAAATTCCCGCGTGCAGATGAAATAGAAAAATATTAGAAGCGAAACAATTAACCCTCACGGATGGCAAAACAAATGCGTCATAATTCATTTTATAGGCAGTCAAAAGTTGCAGGTGCTTTCAATAAAACAAAATGCTTTTAGGCAAGGAGTAATAAGGAGATACAATATTAGCGCTCACAGCGCTAATTGAAATGAGTATGGCTGCAATTAAGCATAAAAATGATTACTGTATTTTGATCTTTTTCAAGTTTTAGAGATTTTTCACGATAATTTGAAAATGAGTAATTCTGTTAATATTTGGATTTTTTTTTTTAAATTTCCAACGAGCCTTCTGTGTAAAGATATCTTTTTCTAGGAAACCTGCAATAAATATTTTATGAATATTTAAAGTTTAGTTGGCCTATTTTCAGAATGTTATTAAGTTAATATTACTCAAAATTATTTTTGTTTTTTGGAATTTTTAAGGATAATAATTTCTTAATTGTATTGATTTATTTAAGTACTTCTTCTAGTATCAATGTTTGCTTCATTTTCTTTCTCATCTATAAAATAGATATATGGTATACCTCACGGGGCTTCGCTGGAGGTAAGGCTCCTAATATTTCACTGACCCGGGTCTGAGATGAGGTCCGTTGGTCAGCCCAACGCATGCGCGCCTTTACTCCCGGGAAGGAAATCCGGTACCCAGTTTATAGAGGGCTGGGTAAGCCTGGGACCCGTCAGGAGGGAATTCAGCATGGACCTGCAGTGAAGCGCTAACTTATCACTTGGCTAACGGGACCCCTTCATCTGTAAAATGTTAACTAAATATTCAGGGTTGTTTATTGAGCAACGTCAAAGAAATTTCATTTTAATGTAAAGTTATTAGTAATTACAGATCCGAAATCTTAAATAAACAAGATAGGGATAGCGATTAGTAAACAAATCACAATGCTTCGCAACGGCTTCTGATACGTAATTTTTCTTGAAATATTGCTTTAATTTCCTTATTATTATAAATGTGATTGTTGCGAATGCAAAAGGCGCAATTGTTGCGATTATTGTTATTGTTGCGGAGCTATATTATAGTTGTGATTGATGCGAATGCAAAAGGCGCAGTTGTTATGATTGTTGTGCTTAATGATAATTTAATGAGATTTTAATAATACTTGTCCACAGACGGACGAACAAAGGGGGATTAGAAGGCTTCCTCTCAGAAGCCTAAAAAGTTTGATTTACTTAAAATATTACTAAAATCAATATTTAATGCTGATTCGGGGTAAAAATTACGCCTATGAATGAAGCAATATAAAACAGATATTTAATGTAATTCGTTGTTGCTATTAAATAAATATAATAATTAAATGCAAAATTCAGAACTGAAATTTCAGTATGATATTTTTAAATCATTTTTAAATCAGTTGAATCTCGAGAAACTTGCTTCGTGATATTTAAAGTGTTAAATAAATGTTATGTCTTATAAATGTTAAAAAAAAAAAAAAAACAGAAAATTGCAAAGAAAGCTGAAAATAAGGAAAAAACAACGCTTATTTAAACTAACAAAAACACACACACTAATAACATTTCTTAGTTGAGCTAATATACAAATATGATTAAATCTTTCATATGTATATTATCTGGAGTTAATATCCTTATTAATATTTAAAATTGCTTCATATATCAAGATCTGTAATAATATATAATCATTTCACAGAATATATATGAATAATTTTGATTTCTCTAATTTATTTCATATTTATTTATTTCTGATTTATTTCATATTTATTTATTTCTAATTTATTTCATATTTATTTATTTCTAATTTATTTCATATTTATTTATTTCTAATTTATTTCATCTGTTAACCCTTTACATTTATTCAAAATATGTTCTTTACCTGCAATATTCTATAATTTACAAATTTAAAAACGTCATTATAACAACCAATCAATGGCGTTAAGAACGTTTTGGCCTGCAGAGTGGGCGTGGCAGCTACTTCACGTCTGCACCAATAGGGCTCCTTATTATTCCTTCGTTTTAGAAGAGTTAAGTAAGCATTTCCGGATTTAATTAATTTTCAGCAAATGGCGATTATTCTGAGCAGATATAATTTACAAATGAATTTTTCCTTGTATTTTAAGCATAGCATACTTGTGAATATTTTCTCTTAAAAAATAAAATCAAATGAAAAAATGCTTTTGCTTTCAAATTTATATTAATTGTTATTTTTTGTATATTAAGTTGATGTGGAAATAAAATAAATATATAACCCTCAAACTCTCAGAAACTAAAACATCTAATCATAATAATGCAAATTAATGCTTTCCAGATTTTTTATTTTGATTGTTAATTGGTAAACGGTAAGAGATTAAGCCTAAATTGTTTTTATATTTGATACAGTAGTGCTTTTATTCGTTAATAATTTCCAGACAGACGAACCTACAGATTTATGCTATTTAGACAAAAACAAATTCCACCTATCATATGAATATATCCGTCTAACAAATGTTTATACAGATGATCCTCGACTTACGATGGACTTATCGGGACATAATCCCATCGTAAATCGAAAATGCATTTAATACATCTAATCTACCAAAATTTATAGCTTAGCCTAGCGGCTTGCTGCATCACCCCCTACATAAAATCTTAGGGGGTGATGCTAGCTGCCGTTGTCCAGCATCACGAGAGTGTCGCATCGCATATCTTATGCCCGGGAAAAGATAAAATTCAAAATTCGAAGTGCGGCTTCTACTGAATGAGTAGATAGCTTTCGCGCCATCGTGGAGTCGAAAAATCGTAAGTCGGGGACCGTCTGTATAAGAAAATTGATAGGTTTTAACAATAGAAAACTAGAGGCAAGTGCACTACCACTGTCCCTAGTTAAGAAATAAACTAAAAACTTTGAAATTCAAGTATAGTTTCCTGTAATTTTGGCTAGTCTTAAAAGAATGCCCAAAGAATATATTAACTATATTTACTGATTTTGATTGAAATTCAAACTAACTACGTATTTTTTTTTTTTAATGTATTATTACTTATTTTTTTTTTTTTTTCCAGCAATGCACATATGTATTAAAGGCAAGTTCCCTGGTGTCAGTTTCCCGCTCCTTTTCTAAGTACTAGCGCCACAGGAGTGTGTAGTCCAGAGCTCCTGCAGCCTTGGTACTTAACAAAGAAGTCGGGGGAGGAACAACGAAATTGGACAAAAAAAAATCTGTTGGACTTCCTGGTTGATTTTTTTTTTTTTTATTGTTTGCAATTGAAATTAATTTTTCTTTATTTCGTTTAATTGATATAACTGTAATAAAATGATCAATAAATAAAAATTCTAACAAAAATTTCAAAAATTTTCTCTAAATTATTTTAATATAATAAAAATTTACAGGCTTAAATATGAGACTATTCATCTCAAACATAAGTAAAATCACATGGAATTTAAAGAATACAGAAAGTTGGCATTTCATTTATTAGAGCGAAAAGCCTAGATTGATGAAAGATTGTTTTTTAAATGATTCTAACGAAAAAATTTAATGTCGAGGGTTTTGTTTTGTTTGTGTTGAATATCTTCAACCAAATTTTCATTTCTGTTTGTGAGGAAATCGTCTAAACGTCCAAAGACAAAACCAATTACAGTAGAGCCCCCATTATCCGCGGAATTGGGTAGCAAGGGCTTCGCGGATAACCCGAAAAAAGACTAAAAATGAGGTGTAAACACGAAAAAAAATATTTCACCATTAAAAACTACGTTTTATTGTATAAAAAACATAATTTGTAAAACTTTTAAAATATGTACAGTAAAGCAGAAATTATTTATATTTGCTCTACGTTTGCATCCACAAATTCCGAGAAGGCCTATAGGATTACGATGCACAATAAACCTGTCAGTAATTTTCGACCTTCGCACTGTAGGGCCTATTGTATTTTCCCTGTTGTTGGCTTGGATTAAAATTAGTTTTTTTTTTTGAGGTTCGTAATTAAAAAAAATTTTCGCGACACTCGCGGATAATCGGGGCTCTACTGTATACAGACATCTAGGATTCTGCAAAAATATTCAATAATTCATCTATTAAGTGACTGTTACGATATCAAAAGCCGATTCCAAAAACTAAAAATATTAATTAAAAAAAGCTTTTTTAATGGCGTTCATTTAAAAAATTCCAATAGTATTAAGACTTTTATAACTTTGAATATAAACATTATTACTTAAAAAAAAATCTTAACAACATAATTTTAAAATTTCGAATTTAAAACACAAAAAATCCAAGTGAAACAATATAGTTATCACAAAATGTATTTTTAAGACTAGACCGTTGAAGATGGAATCTGAAATTGTAAGGAAAAACTAGGCCTATAGATCAATCAGAATCGTCAGTTTTACCTGTATTACAGGAGATTTTCCTGCAACTTTTTTTTTCTAACAAATATTTAAAAAAAATAAAATAATTAAGAAATCTAAATTTCACAACAATATGGATACAGAGCCATTCTTTGACAATACAGTTTCAAAAGAAAATAGTTAAGAAATCTAATTTCTCCTTACTTAGATAATGTATATATGCAGGGGTGTTCAAGAGTACCTGTATCCCCTGCTTTTCTCGAAAACCACAGGATACAGGTTGTTCACGTGAATATTTTCATTAGCAAATAGGCCTAGTACCCAAAGAATCGAATGGTGGCATTGTTGATGTGAGGTAGAAACCGGAAATGGGGGTCAGCTTCGAAAATTTAAATTAGAACATAGGTCATGTCATGTATTGTTGGTCTTTTGAAAAGAAACAACTTTTTCTAAAACTTTTTGTCTCTAACGTTCCTTGTTTAGTCACAATTCAGGAAAAATTAAAATAATGGCAAGTGTTCAAATCGTGCAACACAGAGTAAATATGGAAAGATACAATGTCTTGAACTGGAGCACGTGCCGATATCATGATTGTAACTGTTAGCTGCCACTGTTTGACAATCTGCAATTATTGTGATTTGTTTTGCTGTTCGATACTGATTAGTTGTTCCCTGGACGTTGGATTGGCCGAGGACCGGTAGCCTAGCCACCTTGCTTTTCTGACTTGACTCCATCAGACTTCTTTCTGTGGGGACGAGTTAACAGGATCGTACACCAAGAGCGTCCAACAACAAGAGACGACATGGAACACAGAATTACAAGATTGTGGTCTCTCAGCAGTGCTGAAGTTCTCCGAGTGACTTCATCCGTATTGAACGAGAAGCAATCGGTGGGTGCAACAAGTCGGTGGACAGTTTGAGCACTTCTTGACGTAGAAGATGCATCATATATTTCAGATGACACATATTCTGCATTTTTATGTTATATTATGATTCGTAATTTTGAATAAACAAGGATCGCTAGAGCAAAACAGTTTTAGTTTTAATTCTATTTCCTTTCCACATTTACTATGTGTTGGACGTTTTGAACACTGATTGAACCATTGTCAATTTCATTGATGTCGGCATCTGCAGTTGTTCCGATGAGTATCTTGATGACAAGCGCCATCATTTTAGTTTTGCCTGAATTGTGACTAAACAAGGAACGTTAGAAAAAAAATGTTTTAGTAAAAGTAGTTTCTTTTCAAAAGACCTACGCAACGATACCCCAAATGACCTATGTTCTAATTTAAAATTTCAAAGCTGACCCCAATTACCCCCACTTCCAGTTTCTACCGGGCATCCACAATGCCACAGTTCGATTCTTTGGGTACTATTTGGTAATGAAAATTTTCACTCGAATAACCTGTACCCTGTGATTATCGAGAAAAACAGGGAATACGGAACATCTTGAACACCCTATATATAGGTTATATATAATCTAAAAAAAGATTATAAGAGAAATTAAAAGTAAATATAAATAAGTTTAAAAATTCGGGGACATGAAAATAAATCCTTACCATAGGTTTGTTGTAAAAGGAATTAAAATGAATAAATTCTAGTTACAATGTTTTCATTACTTTAAATTCTGAAATATTGAGATATAGGATATGAAATTTCAAAAAAGGAAAAGAAAACTCAATGTAGGATTCTGGAAAAATACAATATTTTTCAGAATATCCGACATTTTATAATATCCGACATTTAAACGAATATTATAAAACTCAACAAAGCTGAAGATTTAGCCGTAACTAATAAAAAAAAAGAGAAGAGAGAGAGACAGCAATTCACTTTCAACTTAAAGGGTGTTGTTACATATAAATGAAATTAATTATCATTTTCATCTAATTCCAAACGTTTTCAATAGTATATTCTAATAATTGCCCACACGAATTTTTCCAAAAAATGGCTTATTAATGAGGACTTTTTTTTTTTTAATGATGTAAGCTTATTTAAAAATATAAATCTAAGCCCCCTTTTGTGAGATTTTTATTTTTGCGATGAATTTATTTGAATTAATAAAGATTATTTCTTGCAACTGAAGAAAATACTTTTGAATGTAATAGAATGAAATATTAAAAACTATTTTTCTCTTTTTTTTTTTTTCATTCATTACAACGAACGAAGGCAGGAAACTTCTCGAAGACCCTGAGAAAGGCTAAGAGACGAAAACGTTGTCATAATTGGAGCTATTTGCTGCCAATAGTGGGTCATTATTTGATTAAACATGGCAAAGGAATTACTGGCATCCTCCCATTAGAAGCAGGGGAGTAACAGACATCCTGCTAACCAAAACAACCAAGGGATCCACTTTGCAACGAAAAGAAATTCTGAATAAAAGTCTACAAACAAAAAGTGGTTCTTCGTCAATGAAGGATTTTGGCGCCAATCTGTACCATGTGTAAAAAGGAGATAAGCAAGCTTTCAAAATAATTTTCAATAAAAAATTCACAAAACAAAATCTTTTCATTAAAAAAAAAATATTTACGAGAGAAGCTTTTGTTAGACAGATAAATATGGTTACAGCCTACTATAATTTTTTTTTTTTTTTCATATAGCTTCTAATTTCAAGCCAGCGCCATCTAGTGACCGAAGAAGCAACTAAATTTTATTTCTAATCGTACACTAATTCATTTAGAAATTGTTTGCTACAAAGTTTTAATTTTCAAGCTTTAAAATTTTAATAAATGAATTTTTTTTTATACAAAAGAGCCTTCTGTAAATTAAAATAAAGCTTCAGTATATGATCAAACAAAATACAATTTTTGCTCTTTATTATTTCTTTATAAGTACAATTACCTTTTTATCTTATGTCCTGTTATTGAAACCATTCAGAGTTCATAATAAATGAGAAACAGACATAGCTCATAAGGTTGTTAAATACCAATAAAACCTTAAAAAAATAATAATAATCCATTATTTCCAGGATGGTCATAGTTCTAAAATAGCAATGCGGAACAGCCGAATAATAAAAAAAAAAACTTGTTTTTTTTTGGGGGGGGGGGGGGGTACAAACAAAAAAAAAATCACATATGGGACAATTCATTCCAAAATCGGGACTTTCCCGGCCATATCGGGACGGTTGGTCACCTTGTCCCTTTGCAAAGACAGCAACTTCTTCATCTCTTCTTTCTTATAACTTAATGGAGATTTTTCCCCCGTTGTTTTGTCTAACAAACCACTGAATTAAAAAATCTACTCCAATTAAGATGGTGACATGTTTAGGGTTGATGTCCCTCTATGTCTTTCTCCCACATTCATCCCTCTTTAACACAATTTGAGTCTATTTATTTTAGTTTTTGAATTCTAAATATTAGAGAAGCAAACATTCCTGGGATATTACTGAACGTTTTAACAATTTGTACATTTCAAGCTTTTTGAGATGAATAACACTTTAAATGATGGAAATACCACTGAACGATAAGTAACTCATTATTCGCGCTCATAATAAGTTAATTTTTAATATTAATAAATTCATTTCGTATTAGTCTGTGGATGTGAACTCTGGTAACCTGTCAGATAAGCAATTTTTTTTTTTTTTTTGGGGGGGGGGGGGGGGGAAAAATAAAACAAATCTAAAATTACAAATTAAAAAGAAAAAGAAAGAAAATCACAATTTTAACCTATGCTGTATATAAGTGTTACAAATATTTTATATAATTTAACAGCATTAATTGTGTAATTAAAAAAAATTGTACAAAAATAATTTAGGTAAAAACTAAAATCTTTTATTTCTCTGTCTGCTTGTCCGGTGCAATTGTTAATTTTCTGGGAAAAAATTATTACAATGAAACGTTCGCGACGGGAATCAAACCTGCAACCTCTTGATCCGAAGTCAGCTGTCTTATCCATTAGGCCATGGGACTACATTCAAATTGTTGTATCTTATCACTCCATTTGTGTGTGGCGCAATGAGAGAAGAGCCAGAGAAAAAAGAAATAATCATTAATTTTAGCCTACTAGATTAAAATTAAAATTTCAATGTTCATTTTTTTAGCTTCTCTTCATCAACAAGAAGAATATTTGAATAATTGATGAACTTATATGAATCAATTATTTTTTGAATGAACTCATTATTTGATAGCCATTGCACATGCTATCAAATAATGAGTTCATTCAAAAAGGAATAAAATATCACTTTTTGCCATAACCGCTTGGAATCGATTCTTTTTGGATTATCTCATACTTACCAGGGAGAGACGGGGATAGCCTAGTTCAGGTAAAAAAATTATTTAGCAGTAAACTTGAAATAATACAGATTGTTACAGTTCCTGATAAATATATAGTCTGTCATTATTTCATAAATTTATTATTTTATGTTGTGAAAAAACACCAATATTGGCTTATAATTGTTTCAGATGAAAATGTAAGGAAATCACTAGATACTTACCTGAAGAAAAGTTTTGATTCATTAACAACCACGACAACTAAAGAGAAATAAGATTTTGGATTTTCCTTCTTTAATTTTTTTTTTTTTGATAATACTTTTTTGCTGAAATAAAGAAATATCAATCAATGATTTAAAAATTGAACCCGAGATGTTTAAGGTTCAGGGTTGTACAACAAGATGAGGGAAAAAGATGGCATCTCAAGGTTCAGGTAAAAGAAAAGAAACTTGGGAATATTTTCTCTAATCTTATTTGAAAATCCGTTCAAAATGAAATGCTAAGATTTGCTCAGATAATATATTCCTTAAATTAATATTTAAAGGTATTTTAATGTGTATTTAAGTCATAACATTGAAAAGGAGCTAAAAGTTAAAAGTTTTTTTTAGTTCTTGTTCATCATTAATTCAATCAATCGTGACCTGAAAACTCTAGAATTCATCTTTGGATTCTATCTATTATAGAACTGCTGCTTTCAATGGTTAAAATAATTATTGTATAAATATATATAAAAAATTTAAAATTAGGAATTGTACATTGTTGTCAATGATGATTCATACAGTAAACTCGACCAAAACATTTGAATGTGCTGTAATATATTTTTAAAACATTTACCTCAAAATTCACAGATTCATTTCATACAAGACACTATAATAGATTCTTTTGTTTGTAAACCTTAGCATTGTAAAGGAATACAGGAATCCTGCAGTCTATGGAGATCTCATTATTAAATATAAAACGTTTTTTCATTACATTTCATTTTTAAATAAAACCAAGATTGAATTTGATTTTTAAATCATTAAATTGGTATGAGTCTATAATAATTCAGGTTAAAATTTTTATTTAGCATTAGACTTGAAATAATTACCATAGATTATTTCAGTTTCTGATAAATATATATTCTACCATTATTTCTTTTATTACCTGAGAACTGCTCAGCATATTGCTAAGAATATAAATCAAAATATTCATCAATAGCCTAAAATGCAACCTTCTCCAAATTCCGTTATTCAGATACACTAAAAACTCATTTATCCGAAAATCTGGTTTATCTGCAACGATCTCTAACATATTTTAAAAAT
This sequence comes from Thereuonema tuberculata, assembly GCA_023159025.1. Taxonomy (NCBI): domain Eukaryota; kingdom Metazoa; phylum Arthropoda; class Chilopoda; order Scutigeromorpha; family Scutigeridae; genus Thereuonema; species Thereuonema tuberculata. Next base: position 77,864,021 of record JAFIDM010002131.1, on the reverse strand, counting down.
ATATAAAAACATTTTTTCATCTCTATAATCAATATGTAATAGCATACATAAGCTGTAACTGTAATTCTATTAATAACATTATTCAGTACAGTGCATCAATATTGAAAAGGGCTCAAAATTATTATAACTGTACTGTAAAGCTATAATTTACAGTGCGATGCTATGTTATAGTTTATCATACAGTACATGTTTAATATAATATATTCCGGATTATCCAAAATTTCGTTTATCCGAAACGGCCGCAGTTCCATCAAATTCGGATAAACGATTTTTTTAGTGTAATGCATTTTAGTACTTTCTGCAGACATTCTCCTCCAATATTTTCCTGATCCCTCTTGTTCAAGCAGCTCTAGACCCATACAAGGTGACTTTATTATGTATACATCATCAGTGGTAACTGTAGTTATAGTCATTTGCTATTTATCTTTTGATTCAAATATTATTTAACACTGTTTTTTCATAATGTCCTCTGTGTAATTAAACAAGCACTTTAATGGAAGAGATTTCATCTTAAAGTAATATTAATTGTATATCTTTGGTGGAGAGGAGAGGGATAACTGAAGCAATGACTGGATGACGAAATGGAATTCTACTGTTTATGGTTTCTTCTTTCAAAAAAGACCTGCTTGGGATAGCATTTTCATCATTCATATGCATGTTAAAAACAAAACATAGCTACTTATTACTAATTTGACATTACAACACGAGGAAGGAGCACTGCTTTGTAGGAAGAAGTATATGAGCAAATTGACAAAAAAAAATTCAAAATTTTTATAGAACATTTAAATATTAATCAAAAATTATTTGAAAGATCTTACCTTCGATTAAAAATGAATATTGAAAGAATCACCAGACTAAATACAAATTGCAAATATATTAAAATCGGTGTTTATTTACAAAACTCTTGTTTTATAAATACAATAAATTATGTACAACAATGTTTACATTTTTAAAGATTTGAAATAATTGTAATACCATATCTTCATAAACGATAATAACTGAAGAATGTACAGCTCAACCTCGTTCACAGATGACTTCAACAATCTAAAAACAAATGAAAAAAAAAATTCATTTTTGACTATTCGTATAAGTTCATCAATTAGTTTTGTTTCTCTAATTTTTATTTGTCAATGAACTGAATATCCAATGATCAATTAGCACAAACAAATACTTTATTTTATCTGGCCTTTATTAGTTAGTTAGCTGTAAATCTTGTTCTGTTCGCAATTTGAAGCGGGTAAAATTAACGAAGTAGTGAAAAAAGGCCAGACCCACAAATACTTTAAAAAAACATAAAACACATTAAAACTTTTATGACATGACCAGGTTTTGACTGGACATGCCAGACATTTGCACGTTTAAGTTTAAGCAGCTACAAGCTGCTTATAAAAAAATAAAAAAAAAAATGTCCAATGACAGGACAAAATGTAAATGGGACGATTTCCTTCAACATCCTCTGGTGCCAGGAACCTTAAACCAGAAACTAAAGAACCCGCAAGGTAAACAGGAGCATAAGAACGTCAGGTAAACAGCAATCTGACGTACTTCATTTCTGTCAAAACAATTTGTCAATATGGCTTTCCAGTTAAACATAAAGACCTCATTAATAACCCCTGAAATTCAACCTCACTACATTGGAGATTAGATCATTTTAAAACCCTTACCTCTCTTCCCTTCCCCTCCTTTCTTAGTTTTTTTTTTTTTCCCAATAGTCATCAAGCCTACCTCGGTAATCCCTTGGAAGCTGTAATGCATTTTAAGTTCAACGTGGAAGTTCCCTGCCTGGCTTTGAACTCATTGAAGTACATCTGATTCCTGTTTATCTGACGTTCGTGTGATCCTGTTTACCTTGAGGGTTCTTCAGTTTACGGTTCCTGGCACCAGAAGACGTTGAAGGAAATTGTCCCATTTGCATTTTGTCCTGTCATTGGTCAATATTTATTTTTATATAAGCAGCTGAAATTTACACTTGTAAATGTCCGGCATGTCTGGTCAAAACCTGTAGTTTTAATGTGTTTTATGTTTTTTTTTAAAGTATTTGTGTGGCCTTTTTTAATTACTTCATAAATCTTGTTTTCTGCTTAAAACTTCATTCTTACTGGATATTACGGTTCATTAATGAATTCAAAAATCAGAAATTTAGGAATATCATCCAAATCAGATATTAATATTTATATGTAATAAATCTGAGTGACAATCCTCTCCCAGCAGCAGTCAGAATTGACAAATACCATCATAGGATCATTTCTCCACCATCGTGAGACAAAGCTAATCATAGTGGTTACTGATAGTAATTCTGAGTTGTGAAGTCTGACAAAGGAAAATGCAAGAAAATGGGAAACAAAAACAAAGTTACAGTTTGATTTTACACAAGTCAAAGAAGCTTATTAATGAGAATTTAAGGAAGGATTTTTTAGAAGAAAAAAAAACAACAAATGGTTTATAGCATCAGAGGTGAAGATTTAAAAAAAAACAAAAAAAATTCTTAAAATGAAAGACACCCACAATCTATAAGTAACTATGCTTATTTTCAGTAGTTAGGTTAAGGATCCCACAACTGACCTTACTGAAGCCCAATGAATCAATTCAATAATTAAGACATTATATTAAAGATCAAGATCCCTAAAGAAACTGAAATTTTAGATGGTACAAGTACTGCAATGCTGTGGGTAATATATAATAGAACATTACATTTTAAGAATAACTTAACTATATTTTTGTGATATTGTAGTTATGGTTTTTTTAACCTCTTAGTTTGTTAATAATTTAACAGTAAGATTATCTTTAAAGAAACTGTAAAATATACTGCACTGAATAGTAAAATAAATAATCATCTCTTCCTGGTGTGTATAGTTTAAAAAGTCAATAATAATAATGAAGTACACCAAATACACTTCAACTTAAAAAAAAAAAAAAAAACATTTATAAACCATAACGGCTTCAGTCATCTTGCATCATCAGAAAAGACAAAAAAAGAAAATAAGCTAAAATAGCTTAATTCATGGGAAGGAAATTTATATATATCATATATATAAGCAGTTTCATACACTTAGCTTAAGGTCGAAAACAAAACAAATTCAACTGAATTTTCAAAACTTTCATAAAATGTTTTTCAAAATGGTGCCTGTTCATACCACTGCACAACTGTGCACATGTGATAATACATCTATGAAATGATGTCAGCACAGTTTCACTGATTCCATTGCAGCAATAGCATTATGTGTTGCTGCAAATCCTGTGGTGTGGTAGTTGGTGTACTGTACATGTGATCTTTCACATATCCCCCCCAAAAAAAAGTCCAAGGGTGTGAGAGCTGGTGTTTTCACCAGTCACTGTATGGGCCCTTGGCGACCAATCCAGCAGTTGTGAAAGAGATCGTCTAGAAACCTTCAACTACATGAGGCCTAATGAACCGGTACTCCCATCGTGTTGGAACCAGATTTCTTTGTAGGTCAAAGACAGTCCATGTACAGATCTACTGGGATCCCTCAGAATTAGGTCCGCATACCTCTAGCCATTCAGCTTACCATCATAGAACAAAGGTCTGAGAGTCTGGGTTCAATAATCCCATACCACACACTGAAGTGCCACTACCGCTGACAGTTTGTCTTTCCAAGCCACAATAGGTGTTCTCACTCCAATAATGAACATTGTGGAGATTCACCAAACCATCTCTTGTGAATTGGGCTTCAACGGTCCACAACATTTGATGTTCATCTTAACTCACAAAATCCAATTGCAAAAGTCCACACATACTGGATAATCCAGATCTTCCAACCCTTGAAGGCAATGCCTATGATACAGGTAAAACTGGTAAAAAGCTGAAAAACTGAAACTATTAATAGTAACTTCTTTTTTTTTAAGCTTTTACATTTTTTGTTTTTAAAGCTGAAGTCTGCTTGGATGAATTTATCAATACTAGTAAACACATTTCTTATCAATTTCTTTTTTGATGAAGAATTATTTAATGTAACTGTGTTAAATTGGCTGATCTAAAGATAGAGAGATTTAAGTAATGGCTTCAAACATTATTTGAAAATAAATGATAAAAACAATATATTTACACTTGGTTCCATCAAAACAGGATCCAAACAGCGATGTACTGTGCTTCCTAATATTTCATCCAGTAAGACATGCACAAGGCTGAAAAAAATTACAAACAGCATTAAAAAGTAAGTCATTCTGTTGTAAGATAATGAGGAAAATCTGTAGGAGGGAAAATTTCAACTTTTAATATAATAATGATATTTACAACATTTAAGTATTATGAGCCCCCCCCCCCAAAATTCCAAAATAAAACCAAATTTAATTAATTGAAGTTTAATTAATTAATTGAGAATTGTTGCTGGTCCTTGATACTGTTAAAAATAAGTACAATGTTATTCATTTTTTTAAAAAATAAAATTCATTAATATTGTTTTTAACTCTTATTACATTTTTCAGTGCTATTCTCCTCAGACTATTAATCCAATATAGTTGCAATAGAGAACTTTCAATCCACATATGCTTTTTTTTTGTTGGAAATAAAATCTTGGAAGTTGCTACAATGGCATTTAATCTCTTTATGTCTTTATGTTGGCACAAAATGTTTGTTGGAGCAGTAAAGGAGGTATTTAGGGAGTCCTCTGTAACTTTTTCAGTTAAAAAGTTGCATTTGCTTTGAGCAGTTTAAGTAAATTACATAGAATGGAAGCCATTGTCACTAGTTGTGACACCTGGATAAGTGAACTCACTAAAGAAAAAGGCTTTCAAACTTAGCTTAAGTTAAATAAACTAAGAGTGATGAGCAACAAATCACACCTTAATGTTAGATTGAACCTTTATCCACAATTTATAGATACCAACTAAGTTAGCACAATGGGCCCGATAGCCGAGTGGGTAAGGGCGCTTGGCTGTGGGTTGGAGGTGGCGGGTTCGGTTCCCGACCTCGGCGGAGGGCGGGAATTTGTCCACGCTTCTTTCTCCTCCAAACGGATCCTAGGGTCTACCCAGCCCTCTGTAGAATGGGTACCAGGTTTCTTTCCCGGGAGTTAAGGCGGGCGGGCGTCGGGCTGACCTCCCGACCTCAATCTAGTCCTGTTGGTCTCGAAACGCTGGGAGCCTTACCTCCCATGCTGCCGCGGGCCTGCATGGGCTGTTTATGGGACTGCTTAACTTTAACTAACTAAGTTAGCACAAACAATTTTCATTTCATAGAAAAAATGACTTTACTAAAAAGCAGATATTTTTATTTTTTTTCCAGATATTCTGTAAAGCATTAAGAAAGCAATTCACACTGAAAAACTTACTTTTCATCTGAAACAAAACGCCATAGATACAGTTGTAAATAATGGATATCAACTTGAATTTGTTGGAGTCCATAACGCCCAAAAGTACGGAGGCGAACACATTCAAGGAAAGTCTGCAAAAAAAAAAATCATTAAAATACCAAAACAAAAGATAAAGAATTAGGTAAAAACAGCATAAATTAACTTACAAAAATTATAAGATTTAACAAGCATTACCTTTAAGCTGATTTTGATTAAACCAGTTAAAACAGACATTTTGGAGAATTCCACAGAACTAAAAAATTCAATCCTTTCCGAAAATAATTTCTGGATGTTGCTCATAAGACTGTTGTCAATTGTACTAAAAGAAGAAGAAGAAAAATCTTAAGAAAATTTCCTGTTACTTATTTCTCTTTTTAAAAAATATACAATTCCCTTTTAAAAAGCTAACAGAATTATTAATAAAACTTATTAGCTTAAGTTAAATACGGCAATCATAACTTCCAAAATTTTTGCTAAGAATTTATTGATGAATTTTTTTAATAATTTATATTAATAATTCTTTGTTGCTCTGGATCCATAAACCGTCTCAATCAAATTTTTCTGCTGCATTAGGTAGGGTTAGAACCACTAGATAAATTCAGAGACTACTGAGAGCATCAATTTTGTGTGTGTGGTTTTTTTTCCCAAATTTTCTTTCTTTTCAATTTAGTTTGTACTTTTCTATTTGTAATTTCTTGAATAAATGTAAAAATAATAATAATAATGATAATACAAAAGACAAATATTTTGGAAGAAGGAATAAGACTGCCTTGCTTAGGCCACCAAGTACACTGCCCCCGATTGTAAGTGCTATACATTTTATCAATTATCAATTCCCTTCATGATAGAAATCATTGATTTTCAATTACTATTTCAAACATGATTAAAACTGACAGGGAGACAGTCGTGATAGGACTCTAATGTATGAAGTTATTGTAAAATAAAAAAATAAAAACGTAAAAAACTGTTGAAGAGTTTAAGTATAATTTTATTTCATAACAGCTCATATATATTAAAGCTGTTATGATATAAAATCATATATATGTTACAGTATAGATGGAAAAAAGTTATTGTTTTAAAAAGTAACTAATATATTAATATATACCTTGGAGTATATGAACTCCATGTGGACCGCATGTGTTGTCTAGTTGTGCTACTCGATAGCATACGTCGACTTGAATCACTACTTCTTTCATGTCTTGTTCCTTCTTCATATAATTGTCCAACCTGAGCATCCATAGCTGTGATATCTTCTACGACTCTCTTCATGACTGGACGAACAGTCCTTGGCTCTATTGTGTTTAACCAGTCTCTTGTTTCAACACTTTTACGCAACATCTTTATTCAACATTAGAAGCAAAAGAAAGAAAACTGCAATTTAGTTATTTATGCTCCCATCATAGAAATAGAAAATGATAAAATGGAAAAGAGAAAAAAATTGAGGCTAACTTTTAAATAATATAAATAGAAATAAAAGAAAAAATGTTTATCAAATGGCACTTTAGGCATATAAAAAGAATTAGTAAGCTTAAGCAATGCGTGTTCAATAGCAATCAAATAATTTTGGATAAATACACAGAAATATAAAAGTATTAATTTCATAGTATTAATAAAGTAATTAATTGTAATGCGATATCCTTTTGTTTCTATATTTGCTACTAATATGGGCAATGAAGTCATCTATGAATGTTGAAACAACCTATTTGTAATTTGATGTTCTTTTGTTTCTTTATTTGATACTAATAGTGTATGTGCTGCCATCTATGGGCTGTAAAACAATCTATTTATAATTCAATGTCCTTAAAGATCTATGTATTAGGATGAGTATGGAAGATGATTATCAGTGCTGCTGAAGCATGTCATTGATTACCATTGTGTCACATGTTTACTGGCATTGTTTTAGCTTCTCTTTGCCAGAGACTTGCAAACACCAGTTTGGTAAATGCCTGTTTCTTATGGATGTTTTATTTCATTTCTTCAATTAGGAAATTCATTAAAACAAATAAAAAAAATAAATAAAAATAAAAAAAAAATCTAAGGTTAGCTTCATTTGCAATTTGGTTATTGTTTGTTAAAAAAATTACTGAATTTTAAAGAACCAGCTCTATTTAATTTCAGCAAAAAAAAAATACTAAGACTAATAAATCTACATTTCATCTTTACAGTGGAACTTCAATTGACAGAAAGAATATGGCATCCTTCGCTGGTATTGTTCATATTTATCTCACCCTTAACTGGATAACACAGTTTAACTCTTCCCAATGCCGCTTCACCAAGTGACAATTAGAGTGAACTCCATTTTGTAATTAGGTACTATCTGCCATCCCCTTACATGACTCCAAAGTGGTTACAAAGAAATTTTCCAGATTTTTATTTATTTTTTTTATTATGATTCACTACGATGGTTATTTTTATGTTCAGCTTCCATTTGATGAGAGAAAGAAAGTACAATTTCATTTCACAGATAGTAAATAACTGCATTTGTTTTTTTTTTTAAATACTCAAAGATAGCACAACAGTTGCTGTTATGTATGACAACTTTTTCATGATTCCTGCTGAAAACTCATAATAAAGAAATGTTGTTAAACCCAGCTTTTCATTAATTCGTTACTTATCATGCAGTGTTATTTTTTTTTAAAGTTTATATTGCTAGGAAATGTATTTTACAAAATTAGTATGCGTATGTGTCTATATGTAAATGTGTTTCTGACTAACCTCTATATTGGTGAGTGGATCTTAGCTTTGCAAAGTCAAGAGAGAAATGAGGAAGTGCAACATTGGGATCACATCCAAACAAAAACAGAATTGTAAAAATAATGACACGGCAAGGACAAATCCCGATATTCATAAAATAACTATATATAGGGAATAAGGTGTACCGGACATCAATGCTTATACGTAGGAGAGTCAAAGTGCCCTCTTGCAGTATGGCTCAAGGAACATGTAAGGGTCATAAAAACAGGAAATATGAATTATGCCACTGAATTGCATGTTTATAATATAGGACATGACTTGGATATTAGCTTTGGTAGGATTGGTAGTGACTATTTATGTCAATTTAAAGAATCTCTATTAATCCTATCGAGGAAACCTTATAATGACAAACTTTCCCTGGATGCTGCTGGACTTTATACCACACCTTAGCTGTTTAACATTTCATCAGTGTAGAATCATGATTGCAACCCCTTTTTATGTTCACTTCCTTTGTGATCTGACCACCCAGAAGTGGTTCAACCTGTTCACCTGTTGTTAAAATCGTCTGGGCCAATTCAACACCATTGATTGGTTCCTTTTAAGTCTATTCTCAGTCATCTGAGGAAGGGATTACTGTTTGCTTTAACAATAACTTTAAATGGAAAAACAAAAAAGAACTGTATATTGTTCATTATATAAGTAGATGGCTTAATTCAGACTGTTTACTTTAAGTATGGTTATCTTATGTTTTGAACATTTACATTACAGCAGTGTAATTTTATTAAATGACCCAAAAATAACCTTTACTGAAAGGCCCAGTATCCAGAAATACAAAAGGAACAAACAGATGCAATGGTTACAAAATTCATATTATTCAGTTAATATTTGAAATCAAAATATTATTCCATGTAACCTAAACTGTAAATTTTTATTACCAACTTTACTTTTATGTTTCTCTCAGTATATGTGTTTTAAATTTATATTAATCCTTAAAAGCAGTTTTTTTTTTTTTTGGTCTTTGTATGAGTGTTTATTATTTCTTTATCTTTAAATAAAAGAATTTTATCCTTAACATTTGTCCTTCTTCCTTACCCGAATTGAGTATCATTTTATGATATATAATATCCTAATTAACTATAGTTATTCTTCACTTACATTTGGCTTTATATAATACTCGTTGACCTGATTAAATGATTTGAAAATTAAATACAACAATATCAAGAATGACAAAAAAAAAAAAAAATACCTATAAAACATCACCTGTGCTGAAAATAATGACTTTATATTTAATTCCAACCATAATTATATGTTTCTAATTCATTTAAATGTTTATTTATTTATTCTTATTTTCATATCACTAATATATGAAGGTATTGCTAGGCTAGGAAAAATATAAGCAATTCACTACTGTTTTGGCAATTAGCTGTTTCTATCTGCTAATAATAAATTAAGGATGCCATCAGCTGAGGGATGTGAGCTGATGTATTCAAACTAACTTTTACCCCAGATGTTCTCTATCCAGTTAGGACTGAGATCAATGATTCATCCTCTACCTAATACATGGCTCTGGTTTGTTTGTTTGCTACTAATAGTAGCAGTGGACTCTAAAATGAACTAGTGTTTTGTATAAATAAATAAATATATTTCTTATGAATACATCTAACAAAATATTTTTCTATTCATTGCTTATAATAATTATTAACTAAACATTACTTTCTTTAAAGAAAAGGGAGAATTCCTTACCTGGGAAATGCTCAATCCTTGTACTCGAACATAATGATTTAACAGTTTCTGTTTAATAAAGTAAAAGATACAATATAATATCTATGTTACATTAATAATTCTAAAAATTAATAATCTATCTAAATAAATAAGTGGCTTATATTTCTTTGAATTACCTTGACAAGTCATATGTAAAGTATCTCATATATGTGAACAAAAAGCCTTACCACCTTTCTTGTGATTTCATTTCATTAAATAAGAAAACGGAAATTTATATATTTAGGTTTATTAAATTTAATTTAATCAGTTAAAAGTTATTATCATTGTCAATATTCTGATATTGCCGTTTAAGCTTTATGTTATCTTTACAATTGTGTTAGTTAATAACATTTATCTTGAAACTTCAATGATTTTGCTTTAACTCAAATAGTAAGAATAAATATCTTATTAAAATCAATTAACAAACACAAAGATAATTTTTAAGTATTTTAGACAAAGATAATAATTTTAATTAATAATATTATATAAATATTTTACTTTTGTGCTTTATAATTAGACATGTAGTTTTATTTCTGGTTATTACAACTGTGTGATCATGGTCTCATTTCAAGATCTGAATGAAGTTAGATGGTAGCTGATTTTGGACATTAGTTGAATTTTTATCAATAATCATGATAAGAAGTGTATGCTTATGCAAATGCCTTGAGATAATTTATTTAGAAGAAATAAAAAAAACCACTTGTATAAAAATAAGGAAGCATGGACCTAATTTGGAGATTTAAATATTCTCATTTTTAGCGACCCCTGGGTTAAAGCTTGCCTGTAAAACCGCTATGGGACCACTCTTGCTTTTATGCTTGCTGGATGTCACACGCTATAGTGGCCAAATGGTTAGAGATATTAGAATGAAACCTTTACCATTGTGTTCAGCATCAAAAAGTAGGTGACCACGTCCAAAAAAATCAGATCTTTAGGACACTCCCTGACCGGATGTTGGGGGGTCAAAAGTGGTCGCTTCTGATAAAAGAGAAAAGCGGTGATAGATGTTTCCCCCAATATCGACCCTTCTGAACAGATTTTGTTTATAAAATTATGCATATTATGGGACTGCTTTGCTTTTGACACTGTCTAAAAGCATTAATTTATCTTGTTAATTTAATGTTTTATTATTGACAGTTAATCTCAACTTTCTATAATTAAGATAATTTCACAATAGTTTTACTTTATGCCTTCAGTTAGATTTGTTCAATTCTTCAATTAACATATTTTTATTAAACAATCTAATTGAAATCCATAAAAAATATATAAACACCATTGCTTCAATTAAGGTTTTTTTTTTCTTTATTTATATATTCATTAAGTATCTAGAGGATTAGAAATACGTATTCCTAAAAACATAAGTCAAGCTTAAATACTAAATTTTTTTTTAATACATATTAGCTTTTATTAGCCAAGAGAAAATGTGTTACATAAGTATAGCATGAGATTGTTATGTTTAAACAATCTGAATAATGTTGAACAGAGTTGAGATGGTACAAAGTTATTTATTGGGGTCAACTGCCATTTCTACAAAAATCCGAGCTAATTTCCATTATTAAATATCTGTTTCTTTAATGTTTTCAGTAAATAAGCTTATACGATTCAAATAATTTGTGAATTTGGTAGTTATATAGTTTAAAGCTGTCAAGGTTTATTTTTTAAATTTAAATTATGATTAGTATTTCATCATAATTTGGTTTATTCAAGAACCCATGATTTTGTGAATATTAATTGTAATTAAATTAATTACAATTATATAATTCTACAAATTATCTTATTATTTAGTAGTTAAAAGTTTTCAATTGAACATTTACATCTTCAGCACTATTTTTTTTTTTTTCTGAATTCATCATTTTTCAGAAATTTTAATGAGGTAGTATTTTTGCTCTTCTTGCTTTTTCTTATAATTATTTACAACATTACTCTTCTTTTTGTAATTCTGTAAGCATTGATTATCAGTATCTTTATATTCTATATAAATAAGATTTATTCTTTTAGCTTTCTACGTAATTCATCTTTTTTTGTTTATTAAATTATATATTTTATCTGCCCTTAAGGTTTTTTTTTTCCTTATTGACTGTCTGATTTTTGAAGTGAACAACACAATTAATTGAAAGGATATCTATTATTTATTTTTTTTTGTTATAATCTTTCTTTCTTTCTTTTTTGCTTTATTTGTAATTTTGACTATTTTAGTAGAGATCTTATTAGGCTCATTTAAATTATTGTGTTTCATAATATAAATAATATTTTCCATTATTTGTTTGTTTGTTTTTTTTCTTGGGACTCAAAATGTTTGGCTGTAAACTTCAGTTGTATGTAACAACTATGCAGTTGAAAAAGAATGCATTTCTTCAGAAACCAACCTGTGCTGGTGGCAACAAGAGTCTTTAAAGATAGATACTTATTTCTTCCTTTCAGAATTTAGTGCATAGCAGTTATCTTGGGATTAAATCCTAATTTATTTTAAAATTAACTTTCTATATTCTGAAAGGCCATTTTTACTACATTTTTGTTAATACTTTTTAAAATCTTCCCATTAATTGTATAATAGCCAGTAGATATTACTGATAGTCTAAAAAGCTAAGAGAACTACACTTGAGAGCAGAAAAATCGCACAGTTGCATTTTTTTTTTTTATTTTCCTCACGATTTGCAATTTTTTTTTAATCAAAATAATGTCAATTTAAAAATCGTCTCATCACCTATCCAATGATTGTCCCTCAAAACCAAGACAATAACAATAACAATAGAACACCCACCCAAATTGATAAAATCGATGAAAAATCAAATGAGGGCCATAATTAAGGCTAGAGGAGGGAATACCCGTTATTAATAAAGATTGTTTTATAAATGTTTGTATTGAAGTTTGTTTTAATCACCATTTCCCAGGCTGTAAGAAAAAGAGTTTTTCTGGTATGCTAGGAGATTTCTCCTGCTGACACTCAATACACACTTAAGGGGTATCATTACCACTATAAGGTAAACAGGTGATGAAATGATCTTTAAATTGACATTATTTTGATTCAAAAAACTTGCGAATCGTGAGGAATATAAAACAAAAAGTAAAAAAATGCAACAGTGCAATTTTTCTGCTCTCAAGTGTATTTTAAGTTGTTAATTGATTAATACTTTGGTGAATTTACAACATTCTTTAATAACTTTCCATTAGATAACAACTGATCATGACAGTGCAAAATTCTTACCTGTGCAACTTCTTTTGTTTCTGCACATAAATCAGCAATAGAAGTAAGACCGTCTTTGCTCTCACTTAAGAACTGTTCATCAGTGAATTGTACCTGAAATACAAGAGAAACAAATGGTAATTCTCAAACACAACCACAGAAAACATTCTTATATTCATTACTGGTTATTTTATAGCAGTGGAAGCTGAAATGAAGAATTTAAACTACTTTAATAAAGTTCTAGTTATATAGGACAAGTTTAAAATTGACTGATGTTGCAGTTTCAAAATGCAGACACATAAATCGTAAAACAGTGTAATTTCACATCAGAAACACAAAACACTTTCAGAGCTAATAAATATTTACCATTTTATTTATAATAGATGTTTCAAAATCCAGACACATGCGAGAAAGCAACAACAGCAAAGGTGGAGGAGTAACACCTCGTTCACAAATGGTATCACAAAATTCCTGTGTAAAATATGAAAGAAAATCTCATTAAGAACTTTGTACATGTAAATAGCAAATAATAGTTCCTTTAGTAACAGAAATAAAAAGAATATCATTAAACCTTAATGTACATATTGTATTTTCTAAACTTGTGAAATTCTCTTGCTTTATTATAGTTTTTGCAAACTATTTCCAAATAAACAGTATTCTAGAAAATGGATAAAAATACAAGCAAAAAAGAGAGTCATTAGAATATAATGCACTGAACAGAATAACTTTAATCCTTATGCAAAAGATTATCTTAACATAGAAGTGATTATTGCAGTCAGCAACATTCTCACTAAAACTAAGAAATTGCAATATACAACTCAACTGAATTTTTCCTTTTCCAAAACCCTGTTCAATACACAATAATTCGAATCTGAATAGTATCTACAGAAGACATTTTTTCAGCTAATTATTGTACAACAGATAAAAGAAGGTTACTATCAAGTGGATAATTATAAAAAGAAGTTTTGTTCTTCCATTTTCATAAAGTCACTCCAAACATTAAACTAAATGACATTAAACTAAAGTCATTAAACTGGTTTACTAGCTAAATGAATCAGAACATCATTTTGCAATGTAATTATCAAGTCCTAATTGATCGAAGAAAGACTTGTAAATTCATAAATTGTAAATTCCATTGTATTGTACTTGATTAGCAATATGCATGGACCTACAAGAATTTTAAATGAAATAGACGGACGCATCTCTTATGATCTCAAAATTTTAAATTCAGTTCACTAATTAGATTATTCTTAATTTTAAATAAAGCTATGATCATTTGCCATCTTTATCTATGAAGATATCTGTAAAGAAATGTCCCCATTTACATAATCGTTACATAAAACCCTCATGAACACCCCTTTTTACAGAATCATTCTCAAACTTTTTTTAATTCTCTAATATTTCTCTAGTTATAAATTAGGGAAAATTTAAAATATTTGAATCATACTAAATTACAAAGCAGTGAATGATGGCTTTCAAATCTGCTTCGTAATGATTTTATTTTGGTAAATGAAGCTACGTGAATAATCATGCTTAACAGAAGAGAAAGTTTAAAGTAATTGAAAGACTTACCGAAGCAGTGCTGTTCACATATCGGAAGAATGCTATCACTAGACCCTCACGAACATCCTTTTTACAGAATCGTTCTCGAAAATACGATTTCATAGAAAATGTAATATCTGATTGAGTAAACGCCTGAAGAAAAAAATAATGACATAAAAATGAAGGTGTAAAGTAACATTTGTTTATATATCTACAATCATTCAACAATAATATTTATTTATTTAATGTTTGTCCTCTAATGCCTTCAGAGAATGTTATGTTAAAAAAAGAGTGATTAAGTAAAACAACATTATTTCAACAAGAGCAGAAGATTGGAAAAATGTCCTCTACTAAAAGTGCTTCTATTTTTAACAAAAAAATTCAAAGAACTTGGTCTGATTTATGACAATGTTGACCTTCTAACTTAATAAATACTGAACATACAATGCAAAGTAGCAGCTTATGCCAAAAGATGGCTCGAAAACTTCCGTCTAATACTAACTAAACAAACAGCAACAATCTAGCCTCCAGATGGTAAATGCAATTTAGTTAACATACCAATGGCCCAAATCTTCCCAAACATCTTTAACATATTAGTGATATACAGTAATAATTATTACAAAAGAGAAAGAAAACATTTTTATTTAAATATTATATCTTTTCACATATCTTAAAAGAAAAATAATGGGCACTTCTGCAGTTTGTTAACAAGTGTGCAAATGAGTCCACAAACAACTTATTTACTATTGGGAACAATTCAGAAATTGCAATGAACTGGCAAATATGATGTATGGATCATAAATGGCAATGAACAAGCAACAGTTTAATTTCTAGAATGCATTAAAAGCAAGCTATTTGGGATTCTTCTATGAACTCATTCCATGCTAAATGCAAAAACATTACTGGGAAAGAAAGTCAAATAAACAAAAGCCTAATAACAAAAACTCATTATTTATGAACTGTACTATCCTAATAATATGACTTAGAATTTTAATTCCTTCAGTACAAAAAAAAAATCCTTATAACTAGGTAATACATTTACCTGAAGATTGATAAGTACAGATCGCATTTGTTCTGCAATAGAAACTTCAGCCGAGTGAAGAAGATCAGAGAGACTAATGCTACTGCCTTCCTGCTGTGACACTAATTTGGGAGCAGCCAGACTTTGCCGTATGTCTGTCAAGCAATCTGTTCATTAAAATAAAAAGAGGAAAAAAAAAGTTCTGTATTTAAGGAATGGAAATATAAACTACTTCATTCTTTAAATTATTAAAAAGTAAATTAGACATATTAAATTCAATGCTTTAATCAAATTTGAAAGGCTTTGAGAATTTCTGTATAAAGTAGGCAACTGAAATGCTTTACCTATGAAATGCTGCTTCAAAGCCTGAAGGTAATGAGCACATCTATCTTGACCTGCACACGATACAATATCTGTTCCAGTCCTTAATAAAGTTAACAAAAGCAATTTTATTTTATTTTTTAAATGAAAGGATTCCAATAAACAAATAAATGAAAGCAAAATTAATTTATTATTAAATCTGAAATTTTATTCTTTATGTCTCCATTATATCAGAAAGTGTTTTATTTAAAATTAAGTACAGTATTATAAACGCAGAATATTTTATGTCACAGAATATTATAAACCATCCTCTACAAAAACCCATACAACTTTCTCACACTGCCACCCATCTCAACAATACCCCCATTATCTAAAGGGAACATTCCATCCTTTCAGGTAACCTCTCCACTAAATACAAATAATAACTGTCTCCATCAATTTCTCTATTTCATTTATTTCTCCTCCATAATGTGATAGCTTTTGCGAACGAGATGCATGTTTCTGGCTTGGAGTGGCTCCCAAAATATCAACAAAGGATGGTAATTTAATGTAATCCATACCCTACAGTCCAAATAGTAATTATTGTCTCTTTTTAAGTGTGCTTCCCTGTACTTTAATACATACCAGGTACTAATCATAAAAGCAAAAACCCCTTTAAAAAATCTAGATTCCTCAAAATATTTTTCAAAGGATTTAAATAAAATTTATCTTCATTAAAAATTTTTTAAAAAAGTAAACAAATATCTTATACTTAGAAAAATAAAGCTTTGCATAACAGAATTTTTACATATTCATGCAAAGGAACTATTAGCAAATAATCACAATGAAATACCTTGCAAAATCTGTATCTGGTAACAAATTATTCATCGCTTGAAGACGCCGATGAAACCGATCGAGAGCTCTGACTAAGATCGTGTTATCCCCAGTTTCTTTCTAAAATAAAAATCAATCAAACTTCAATTTATTATAAGAGTGTGACTATGAGTTTCCAGTCCTGGTCTGTTGATATGGCCTTTTGACAACAATGATGATTGCATTTTAAAATCAGTAATAGAAATAACCAAAGAAAAAGAAATCAGTATTCATGTTGTATATAAAAAGTGGGTTCCAAATGTTCTCCATTGCACAGTTCATACTGTTCCTCCATATCCTAGCCATACTACAGAATAATGACTGTTGCATGTTTGTTATCATCTCAATGATCTCTTTCAAGCTGCTACACTGGGGATGGAGGGTTTTTTTGTTTTGTTTTTTTTTTTAATATTTTTTGAAGTCTCTGCTGATTTATATCCAGTTTTAAGGTGAATTCTGCATTGACTTTGTTGTGATAAATGCATAATTTGACTGATAACACGTTAAGGATTATCATTCATGTCCACTGTTTTTCAGACTTCTGGTGCTTTGAACTTTGGCTACAATGCCCATTATAGCTGAATTATTGAGTGCTTGTCCACTGAAACGTTCTGTAAACTGCAAGCACACAAACCATAAATGTGGACCATTTTGCCTTCTTCTTCAGTATGAGTGGAAATAATGCTCCACTAAAAAAAAACTTTTCCTCAGTGGACAACATTACTAATACCGTAAACCACTTAGACTTTGTGACTAGTGGGGTGACTTTGTGACGCATGGTCAATTTTTCTTATTTATAATCTCGCGCCCAGAACCTAGGGAGAAGCAGGCAATGGACACTGCCATGAGTTGGTGTCATGTGTGCTGGCGCCTAACAGTCGACTGTCAAACTCTTTGCGCCTCGATCCGGTGAGCCAGAAGCATTGTTGCAAAGGACCACTTTTGAAGCATTGTTGTGTTTACCGTAAACTTTGATTTGCACAGCGAAATACAAATGAGGATATCGTTTAATAGCTATTTATTATTGAACATTAATATATTATGTACAATATATTGTAAAATGATGTTAATTGGACGAGTTTTGTATGAGTTATTAACCATTATGTAAAAAATCAAAGATTGACGGGGTGACTTTGTGACAGCGTCACATTCACCCCGCGATTGTTTTACTGTGTTTTAACCTAGATATTTTGTCTTGCAGTGTACATAACGATATTTTAAAATGCCGAGGACTCAAGTTTAGACTTCTACGAAGAGTTTTCAGATGATGAGATTCCTATCCGAGCTTCACCCACTCCGCCCACGGAAACAGAATATGATCAAGGAGATCACATAGTTGCCAACTTTGATGGAGAGCTTTTTTGAGGAAAGGTGATACAGAAGAGACTGACTGGACAGTGTAATTGTCAGCGCAATGGAAAAGAGTGGAAACAATTGGAAGGAATCTACAGAATAACTACGTAAGTTAGTTCTTCTCAAGAAGGAAGTTCAGTGTGAAAATACAAAGAACTGAAACCCGGCTCAATTTTGTATCAAAAAGAAGTTTTGTTTCGTATTGATCCTCCCAAATTAATTAATAATAGAGGACCTTTTAAAGTTGTTCAATTACACTAATTTAAGATGTAAAAATTCAGACTGATTTGCTTAAGAAGTAGGAAAAAGTGTTCATGTTTCATGTTATATCCAGATTCCTTTTCCCAACCTAAATGTATAATTTACTCTGTTTAAATCTTTTAACCCTTTCATTGAAAACAGTAAAAATGGTTTTAAATACAAAGTATGTGGTTTGAGTTTGTGATATTTCTTTCTCCCATGCATTTCTAACTCAAAAAGAGCTTGTCACAAAGTCACCCCCAGCTAGGGGGTGAGTTTGTGACAACTTTTTACATTAATTATTAAAAAACGATTAAGGCAACGAGATTTATATATATACAGTTTTGTAGAGGAAGAATGGGGTAACCCAAATCACCGGCTATAAAGTGGTGGTAACGAAAAATTTTAATATTACAGCTTGGAAACCTCAAATTCTGTCACAAAGTCACCCCGGTTTACGGTACTGTTTATAGCTGTGCAGTGTATATGGAATATAACCTATGTTAGCACCTGTGACACGACACATTTGAGATGTTCGCATATGTAATCGCAAAGTGGTCTGCATTTTCAGTTCGTTAAATTAAATAGCCATATTATATATTCCCTTTGTTAATTGCCTAACTCAGGACGCCCACTTGTCTTCTCGACAGGATCTCCCTTAAGATGAATGGGTTGTCAAAATGTGATGTAAACATATGTCTTGTAAAATTTTATTGGCAATAAATTGAACTGAATTGAATATTTAGTTTAATCTCAATTTGACAATAACATACCTTACAAAACAAAAACAAAATAATAAACATTTTCAAATATTTTAAAAAAAAATGTATTTCTTAGCAGTTGAAATACTGAATTTGAAAATGCAACTTAAGAAAATAGAATTTTGTAACACAATTACGAATTATTCACACTTTTAATTAAGGAAGTTTCTTAAAAACTTCTTCAAATTCCTAAAATAAAAAATAATAATAATTAAAAACAAACTTGATAATATTAAAAATTAATATTAACATACCTCCAGCTGTACTCTTCTCTGAACTATTTTGAAATACAGATCCACTAAATTCATTACAAAATTTACAAGTTTTTTTAAGGCAATGGCATCAATTGACTGACTGCAAAAAAAAAAAAAAAAAAACTGAAATTATTTTACTAGTTATTAAATTAATTCATCATTTAACTCATTTCATTAAAAGTCAAGAATTATAATAATGTCAAGGATTAATAAAAACATGCCAACCTGTTTTCATCGTCGTAGGATCGATTCAGAAACATGTCATTATATGAAGCTATGACTAAACAGATGTTTGTTAAAAAGCTATTACAGCCTAAATCAATAAATTCTAGTATATCCTGTATAAAAGATACAAATAAAAATAATTTTAGAAATACTAGAAATAAAACTCTACTTATGAAAATATAGAAACAAAAAAAAAATGTTAATTATTTAGAATTAGGATGATAAAAAAGAGCAATATACCAATCAAAAAATCTGCGATAATAGGAAATTTAAGTAAAATAAATTAATAAAATAAGGTCAGATGAGGAAGGATTTCTGAATGTCAAATAGTTCCCAATCTTTTCTGATTCCTGAGTCATTATATTTCTATCATAAACCTCCATCCAAAAAAAAAACAGTCAACCAAAAAAAAAAAAAAAAAAAGTTGAGTCTTCCAAAATAAAAAGAACATTTTCATTGGTTGGAATTTGAAGGAAATCTGCCATTACAGAATTCTTATCCTGAACACCTTCGTGAATCCAAGACAGTGGGTATGGAAACATTGATCTATTCCATAATTGTAGTTAATTTCCCTTTTTGCTCTTACTGCCTTTGTACTTTCAGTAAATTTGATTAGATATTGTTAAAAAAAATTAATTGTTGCCATTCTCACATTTTCATTACAATATTTTTTTTTTCTTTGTTAATGGATAACTGTAGAACCCTATTCAAATAGAATATTATAAAACTAAAGAAACAAAACAAAAAACAATTAACATTTATTATAAGCTTGGGGCGAAAATCTGTTAATAAGAATGAAAATATGATAATTTCAGATCAGTTTAAGTTATATTGCCTTAAATACCTGATTCAATTTCTTGATTCAAAAAATTAACTTTAAATTAAGTAAAAAAGAAAAAAGGCAACATAAGTTGGGGCAAATAATCACAGAAGGTTAATACAGGTAATAAAGCAAATTCATTTAACCGAAGTTAAATTTCAAAAGAACCATAACAAGTCTGACACCACAAAGCTAAAAGAACAATTAATTATTTTTAGCTGGGGGTTTGTTTTTCTCTTTTCAAATATCAATATGAATTTAATTTATATTATTAAAATTGCTTGAATTTCCCAAAGTTCCTTCAATGAAATCCAAACGTTATATAATCGTATCTCATTTTCTCTCTAAGAATTATACCTCACTAACATAATTGGCCAAAGTTCCTCTTAGTTGTGTTCATTTGTTATCAAATAATCAACTCTTGTAGGTAGAGAGAGAGAGAGAGAGAGAGAGACGTGTGTCTGTGTGAAATGGGATATAAGAACAGGAACACTTAGTTTTACAAATATACTTTACACATGAGCTTTGTGTTGTTGTAGGTTCCTTGAGATGATTATAAATTTTTAGGAAAAAAAAAATATTTTAGGGCTTCCGAAGCATTTCAATACGGTTAAAGAGTAGGAGCCAATCTGCTTCAATCTGCTTACCGTTGTTTCATCTGATGAAAACTAACAAATATTTACCACAAGAGGGTAACATCTATGGCAAATTCATGACTCTCTGTTACCAAGTGTGGCTACTGTAGAACAATTCAGAAATTGCAATAATCCATTCAAGATGTCATTTAATTGTCATTTATCATTGAAACAAAATGTTAAGTTTTTTAATCTGAAGCCAAAATATAACAAAGAAAGAAGTGTTTAAAATATGTTTAAATATTTTAACTTCCGTTTTCTCAAGTCTTGAATGTAGTGCTTATCCTCAACTATAGTTAACAAAAAAAGACAAACGAGAAATTTTATTTGGAGGGGGCTTTAAGGAAACTGAAGCTATAGCCTCCCTGTATATATATATATATATATATATATATATATATATATATATATATATAGACCTATGATATTAATAACCACAGTTAATGTTTACATAGCAAACATGTCTCTTTTACCATTGGTGCATTCATAAAAGCTTGTGCAGGATGCTCCAACTGGCTTGGTAATGGTGAAGCTTCTTCTTTAGCTTGAAGTCTAACTTGATATTCAAGGGCATCTAAGTCATCGTTCAGTTTTTGTCGAGCACTAAAAATACCAATAAAGCAAAATTAAAATTGGAATTGTGAAACAAAGTAATTTTTAATGTTGATTGGGACAAGCTTCAAATTACTTGATACAAAAACATGGGATGGATGGTCCCAAATTCTGATTGAGACCAACTGATTTGTAATATTAATTTAGTTTCAGATTTTGATCTTAAGAGAATGAAGAGACATGGACGAACAGATAACACAAATGCATGGATAGGACAATATGTGGGTTACATTTAGAATAATGCAAGCATAAGTTGTAGGCATTTAACTGAATTATCTGAAGAAAAAAAAAAGAACAGAAAAAAATAGCTTTCATTTATACACAGGTATGTTTCCATACCCTCATTTTGCATCTTCTGCGCCCTCAAGATACTGCAGCAAACTCTCCTTTTATGTTGCCTGAAACTTACCAAATAACCGAATTAAATGTCTATAATCCTGTTACCTGTAGATAACATACCTAATATCTAATCAAAATGTAATTAACAATCGAAACTATGTCTTTGTTGGTGTCATCTTCTTCATCTATGGCCTTTTAACATCCAGAAGTTGGGATTTATGAAGAATTCAGGAACTCTCAAGACCTTAAGAAAATAAAATGCACCTTTTCATCTGTATTGTATCTACTAATATATAATAAAAAATTTCTACAATCATTAGTTTTCTTTCATTTCAAAGTTTGTCCTAAAGGGAGATGAGCCTTTTATTGGCAACAATGGAAACTAAAATAAAGTTATTCCAAAATTTATTTAATAGAACATTTTAATCAGATAAAATTCATTCATGAAGAAAAACAATTTAAAGCAAAATTAATTAAGAGTGGTTTTGTTTTTGTTTTAATTCAAAAATCACTGAGAATACTTATTAGTGATTCAAGTGTTCCAACACCCACTAAATGGTGGCCATGTAGTGAAATGGAATGTTAGGGATAAGACAGTGATTTCTGTATCTGCAGCTATTACAAGTTCTGCTTTTTCTTGAGTTCTTAAAAAGAAAATCGACTAAAAATAAAGAGAAAATGTTTTTGTTTTGTTTCTTTGTTTAAAAAACATCACAGATGTCTTTATTAAACACAAATTCTTCCAAACAAACTCTCCAAATGACTGAGAATACCCCAGATGTCGTTTTAACATTTATTTTTTATTCCAAAATAAAAAAATTCAAAGCTTTATTTCCCACCTCTCGATGGCAAACCATAACATAACTATCGTAGAAATGGCAATCATTATTTTGGATATTAATTTAATAACTTATCGTCCAGCATAAATAAAAGCATTAAATCAAAATTCCCGTTATAAGAATTCAGAATTGAAATAATATTGCCATTCTCAATGCCTACAATTAATGAAGAACAACAAATTCACATGGAATGATCACTGTTAACATTTCTAAGAAATGAACTCCTTTATTTTTTTTAAAAAAAGAAACAAATAATTTTTGGAAACATTCTTTACTAATGGAAAGCAAGTTTAACGTCCGTAATCATTTATAAATGGAGAGAAATCGCCAACCGGACAATTTATATACTCTCGCCCACAGAGCCAACATCAACGAGAATTCTGTACAATTGTTT
>JAFIDM010002131.1:77788355-77838880 GCA_023159025.1 Thereuonema tuberculata | reverse complement strand
TGAGGGCACAGCCCAATGGCATGGGGACAGTGGACGACCGAAGAAGACGACAGAACGTGAGGATTGAGTGATTGTGAGAGCCATACAAACAGCACCAAACTCGTTGCTCTAACCATCCATGGCAATGTTGCAATGTTTACAGATACAGAAATGAACATCTGGACCATTTCTACACAATTTGTGGCATTCAAGGAGGCCACGCCTCTGCTTACCACTGACAACCGAGCATTGCTGGCAGTCAGCAGCTGCAATGCTAATGACTAGATCAATGTCGGATAGTGTCCAGTGGAGTCATATTATCTTCCGTGATGAGTCACGGTGCCAATGACCAGTGCATACCTGTCTGGAGATGGTCCAGTCAGCACATGGCACCTGGTTTGCAGTCCAGAAGTGACTGTCTGGGGAGCCATAATAATCGGATGCCCTCGATAGTCCTCCCGACCCAACGGCCCGTCAAGGACATTCTAAGATCTGTTGTGTTGTTGTTCGTGTCGCAGCATCCCTGAGCCATTTTTCAACAGGATTATGCTCGCCCACATATGGCACAGCTATCCCACAACTGCCTCTATAATGTTGAAGCCTGATGACCAATTGAACATGTTTGGGCCAAGATGGGATGCTGTCTACATCCATTCCAGATAGTTGCTGAACTGGCCCACCAATTGGCCACCATCTGGCATATTATACCTAAGGACACTATTCATAAACTGTAGGTGTCCATGCCATACCAGGTAACAGCTTGTAAAAAGAGCAAGAAGTGGTACTACAACAGACTGACTTCTTCCATGTACAGATGTTTTATCCGAATAAATGGTCCAACTGCTCTGGAATTGTAATGATTTCCTTTCCTATACATATAGTGCACACATACCAATTGACATCTCAATTGGATGATTTCTTCCGGGTGCTTGGATTTTATTTGTCAAAGAACATGTATGCTGCATTAATCCATATTTTCAATTAATTGCATCTTTCATTCCAATCAGTAACTAATCAGAAATGTATCTTTCAACATTTGTGCAGCACTATTTGAGTTAGCTTTATTTCTTTGGGAGAGGATCTTCTAAGTCAGATATTACTGTACAATGGAAGCATTTTTTGTTTATTTTAATTTCTCTAACAAATTTATTAAAGAATTTATAAAGATGCTTTTCAATAAATTACTCATTCAAAAAAAAATAGTTCTTACTGTTCTAAAAACTCATCACATAACTCCTCAGCAGGTTCATCAAGTTGTAGTAAAAGATCAACAGATTCTGCCAGTTGTTTTGCACTTGCCTGTAAAATTAATAGAAGAAAAAACAAAAATATTTAAATGGTGTTTTCTTAAATATTGTTAAAAAGAACATTAAAATAGCTTTAATAGAAATTGAATTAACCTTAAAAGTCACTATGACCACTTATATAGATTGAATAAGCTGTACGATTTAAATATTCTTTATGTTCAAAGCGCAGATTCCATTAGATTCATAAACAACAGATAGTTTAAACATAGAACATAATGGTTAATGATGGTTAATGTTCTTTTAATCTAAGTATCCTGAGATTTAATCAGATATTAACTGATTTAGTATTCATAAATACACGAAAGGGCTGAAATAAAGGCCAATCACTCTTTATTTATTAATAAATAAATAAATAAATAAATAAATAAATAAATAAATAAATAAATAAATAAATAAATAAATAAATAAATAAATAATCAGATATGATGAATATTCTAATGAAACATTTTAAACAAGTGAAACTAATTCAAAGAAAAATTTTTTGACCTATAAGGTAAAATATGAGATGCTGGACATTGAGTACATGAAATTTTAAGGAGACAATTTTAATTCAATCCATTAGTAAAATGGAGCCACAATCTAAATTTATTATGCCTAGATATTTGTTCTTGACTTATAAGTCATCAAGAAATCTTTTATGTCATTAAACAGCTGTGTTCAAATTCTTACAAATTCTGGAACAAAACTAACCTCTTTCAAACGAAACTGCTCTCGTAGTTTGCTTTTCAACTGAGCCACTATTAAATTGCAATCATCTTGAATCCCATGGAATGAAGGCATATGCTGATACTGTTGCAAAACTGTTTGGGTCTTCGTATAATAACTTTGAAAAATAGATAAAATACAAGCATTAGTGTTTTTATTATGAAATAAAATAAACTTTTACAGAAGCTGCATTGTTCATGAGAACAACATTTTTTAATGCTCTACCTTGTTCCAAAATACGTTCTAGAAACAAAAATATGGACAATTCTGACATTGCTAACCACTGTATAAAAAAGGGACACATTATGGACAATAATGTTAAGATTTTGTATAAAGAAACAAATTTAAAGTTAAGAAAAATCTTAGAGAGTTGTATAATTAAAAATACAAAAGCTAAAAATTTTAATAGATATGAGGGAGCCTTTGTGGACCCTACTACAATTGGATTAATGAGGTATTTAATAAAAATGGATGGTAATAAAATAGCAACAATTGATGTATTTAACTATTAATAATGTAATTTCACAGCTTAATTAGTAATAGAAATGATATTATGTTTTAAATAATTGAAATGAATTAATTTGGAATACTATTGTAAACAACAATTCAATTTTTTGAAAATAGATAAATACATTTGTTGATAAAATATGTTTTTAAATCTTGTTTTAAACTTCAATCCAATTTTATTTGTTGTATATATTCCAAACATTTTATTACTGCTTGAAAAAGGGAAGGCGTTAAACATTCCCGAAAATTGTTTGCATTTAGTATTTAAAATAAATCTTATTTAAATACTAGAAAGACGAGTGGCGGAGTTTATTTGTAAATATTTAATATACAAGAAATGAAAAGGAAGGAGATAATAGAAGAATATAAACAATATGACCTAAATTGTTCTTACCAATATGAGTTAAATAGCAACTCAAAAATTATCAGGAGATAGGAAGACATTGCCATTTCCCCAAAACAAAATAAAGGGAAAGTCAATAATATGCTAGGTAAATTTCAACCTAAATAGCCTGTCTTTATTTAGGTTATTTGGAAAGTTTTGATTTCTTGTATTGAAAATGTTTAGTGCTTTGTGTAATAGATAAGTGGTGTCTTCTAGCCATATATAATCTGATTTAAATTCAATATCCTTTTCTTTGTAAAAAGAAAAAAGAACTGCCAGATTGGATGTAAACACCCATCCTCCTCATATCTGGCATCATCAAAACTCCAATTCCCTGACAGCAAGACTAAAATCAGATGATGCAAAATCACTACAATACTACGGATAGGTTAAAACTTCTCAACTAAGATTTTCTAATTGTGGTTAGTGTGAAACTTCAATCTTCCCTTCTTATAACATAAACCATCTTCTATTTGGCCTGAATTACATTTCTGTCACTTCATATCATCTACATGAGTAATGGAAAATTCTCATTTTCTCTGTATTATTAAGATTCTTTTGGAATATTGTGATTGTGCACATTATAGATGACATTCAAGAACTACATCAGACCTTCAACATGTAATCTTAATAACTTCATTTGTCAAATAAAATCATATCTTTTTCAAGGTATTCCTGTGAAACTGACAAAAGTATTTGTTAACAGGATGATGCCCATTAAAGTAATAGAAGTCTAAGTTGCCTGCATAGGAAAGAAATACTTACTTTACGGCTTGCGCATATCTTTGCATTTCAATACAACTTTTTAAAAGTGAAGGTAACTCGAACAGAAACTGCAACTTTTTCAATAAAGCATGAACCGAAGCAAGTTTAGTGATTTGCTGGCGGTGATCTTGCAAAGTGTTGCTGATCTGACCACTAAATTTAGTAATGGCTTCCATATTAATAGCCAAGCCATCCATTTCGTCTTCCATCCTTTTGAAGTCATTCTTCATCTGTTAAAAAATTAAAAGAAACAAATGAATAAAATTAAAAAAAAAAAAAAGACTAAATTACAAAACTGCTTTCTCTTTATTTTACACATATATCGTTTTAGAAAGCTTGCAATTTACTGAAAATTAAATAAAAAGTGTTAATAATAAACAAGAACTGATGAATTAAAAGGGTAAAATACTCTTACTGGAATGGTAAAGATATTAGACAGACATGTTTCTCCATCTTTACAAAAGAAAAGCCTTTTTACAAAACACTTGAAGTGCTCATACACACAAACTACCACAGGATATACAACACATCCTCATCCAACCACAGCAGACTATGTTCTTTGCCTCTTTTCTGAAAATTCCTACATAATCTGCCTTGATATCTATAATCTGATCACCGGTGGGTAGAATACTTGCAATTACTGTTAAACTTTCCTCTTTGTATCTATATGTTCTATTCTGTGTTGTCCATTAAATTTGTGCTGCCCCATTCCCTGAAGATGATTGTTTTGCTAGTACAGTGCTTTGAAACTGTTGCGATTCATTCACCTGTACCATTCTAGTAAGTATTTCTATTTTATTATTATTATATTTAAAATAATAAGCAAGAATTCAATTTTATTGCTAAACTCTTTTCTTCTTACCTTACGTATTGTATCTGTTGCACTGATGAATTTATTATAATTTTCGTAGACCAATGTCTGCATGTCACTGTCCAGGGCTTGAATCTCTTTGTGAATTTCTCTCTCTTTATCCATTAACTCAGTCAAAGATCTCGTTTTGATCATTTCATTTATGAAGACGTCAGCTTTAAAGTTGTCTCCATTAATGTTGAAATGTTCCACCTCCTCTTTATTTCTGCCTCCCACACCATAATAGGTTTGAAGAATAGTTTTGGATTTCCGTTTATCCATGGGTACATCTGTTAAATAGGAAAAAAAATAATTTCCTGTAAGAATTTATATTTAGGAAAAGCAATACTAATTATTTTAAGTAATAATAATCTATTGACTATAATAAGAGAAAATAATAAAACAAAAACTATAAATTTTATTCATTTCAACTGTAAATTTACAAAATTACATCTTTTTTAATTAAAAACAGTTAGAACAAACAATACAATAAAACATATGAATTATCTTCGTTGTGATATTCCACATATGCAAAATAGTTGTGAACTCAAACAAAAAAAAAACAAACAACTGTCCTAGAATATTTTATCCCCATCATCAGTGTTTCTCCAACAATAAAATATCTTAAATTGAAATAAGTTTCTTTGATTCCTACAATAGTTTTACATATACTAAGGCAAGCAAAATATGAGTCAATAAGGAAATGAAAACGTTTTCCAAACTAGGAATATGCAAATAACTAAATTTGATTTGATTTTACCATCAAATCAAATCGAACTGAATTAGCCAGTGATTCGTTCAATCAAAAAAAAAAAGGGCTGCTCTTTTCAACAATCAAAAAAAGTTTATGTCCGACTCATCCATATCCAGACTCAAAGATTCACACACCTGCCTATTAATGATATTCAAACTCTATTCATATTTTTCCTAACATTTACTACTTTAACGGAACCTTTGTTAACAAGGTAAAATTAAGCATAGATTCCTAATTTTATACTTACAAACAAGTTGCATTGAAAATAAAAGGTATAACTCAAGTTTATATATAGTTTTGCCTTGTTATAACACTGTGCTTTGGGTCCAAAGAATCATTCTGCAATATAAGCAATTGCATTAGGAAATTCTAACCATTTTTCTGCATTGAACTTATACCTGTTATTAATTTCACGTCTTGTTTTTGTATGCGATAATTGCAATATCATAGAATAACAATACATTACGTATAAATCACGTTTCAATCTTTTGTTAATGAAAAATACAATACAGTATTTAAGATGCCAATAATTATGTTGTGTTGGTATTTCAACTTATGAAAATTGGGGGCCATCACATTATAAGAGCAGATTAGCATTATGACAGGTTTGTGTTCTAATGAGGTTGACCTAAATAGGATGATATTTCTTTAAAAATCTTTCAGACAGAAACGAGTCACTGTTATGCAGCATTTCATACATTTAGCACATTTATTCTTACTTAAAAGCCTCACTCAAAACCTGCATCACATCATGACAAAACTCTATGTCACTCAGAAATCAAAGAAAAGTTCTGTTGTTAAAATTCTGACTGATGGATCTCTGCATCAATGTCAAAGTTAGCTTCTTATTGGATCAAATTTTCTTCTCTTACTCCAGCAAGTTCTTATTCAAGATAGGGTCACTATAGCTATCCAGCAGAATATCTTCAGCACCCGTTTTGAGAAAATCAGTTGCTGTTCAACTAACTTTAGACAAAAGATGCACAAAATATGACATACAAAGTAGATTTTGATGAAATTATGCTGTAGTGAGATCTTATTCTCAGAGGTAACATAAAATAAGGTATGACTGTGTTTTGACTCAAAATCCTTAATCTGATTTGAAATTGAATTGAATCCCAAAGCTTTGCAAATTTTATCCCAAACCCCATTGTGTTTTGATACATTCTGAGTATCTCTCTTATTCTAGCAAATGATATCACAATGAATGATCACATAAAGCAAGACAGCGAATCAGCTATTACTGAGAGATGATAATGACTAAGAGGAATCTTCTGCTACAGAAACTGCTTCAATTAAAAATAAGTAACAGATTTCACACAATCAACAGATTTCACACATTTTTGAATATGCATACAAGAAGAAGGCTATCAGATTTGTTTTCTTTAAAACTATTAATCATGAGCTATTTTTCTGAATAAATGATAGATGTCCAGAAAAAAAGAAAAAAGTAATCATATTAAAAAACAAAATTAGAGGAGCAAGTGTTGTAATAAAAAAGTTAATAATGTTTATTTATACAGCAGATTAAAAAAAAATGCAGCATATTACTAAACAAGGATTTTTCATTATGTAGGATTCATGAAGTGTAAAGTGTCCATTCTAAGGTTATATGAAAAAAATCCAAATATAGAAGTCATTTATTTAGCCTCAGTTCTTAATCCCAGCTTCAATGGTCTTTTTTTTATTACAAATCTTTTTATTATACATAAAATATATGTATACAAAGTGCTGCAAAGCTCTGTACAGATTTTAATGATAGATCAGGAACACCAAGATATTTCTTCTTTGTTTTTTGTTAATGAATTCAGCGCTAAGGGGCATTTACAGAGATGGTGGTGGAACCTGGACAGAAACAAATGCACATCATTGTTGATAATATGCTCAGTTATAAAAGGTGTACAAAGTGGCGCACAGCGACAACATTGAATGCCTGACAACATCGAATCTCGGATTGTGGTATATGCTCAAAGATTCCTGGCATTTCCCAAACATTTGTAGCAACTACAGAGATTCTTGCTACGAGAGTTAATTGGAGTCTCATGCGCAATGTTCTTCATGTATCCCCTGAAGAAAAACTTGAGGCATGTTAAGTGGCCTATCCATCGGTCCCCAAACGTATCATTAAGATAATCCCTCACAACATGACTGAACTGTGCAGGAGCCCCGTTATGTTGACATCACATTTCTCCGAACAGCCAAGGGAGCATCATCCAGTAGTTCTGTCAACATTTCTTCAAGGAACACTGAGTAAATCTGTCCGTTGAGTTGCAGCGGCGGCACATATGGTCCAATCTACATATCGTGGACGATACCTACCCAGACAATGACAGTGAACTGTTATCGATGGCAATGCACCTTTGTGGCATGGGGATTCTCCTCCACCCAAACATGAGAATTGTGGACATTAATTACACCCTCACGTGTGAAAGTGGTTTCATCTGTGAAGAGCATTTAGGTTGAAAACCAGGCTGCTTCAACAGTCTGCTGCAGAAACCAGTGTACGAACTCTTCGTGACGAGGATAATCCTCAGGTTGTAATTCCTGAACCCTCTTGTCAATGAAAATGGATGGAAATGCTGATTGTTCAACACTTTCCAAGGTGTTGTGATTCACACCAAGAAAATGTGCTACAACTCATATGCTTGCGCCTGGATTTCCTCTATCTGCCACAAAATCTCAGCTTCTATGCCAGGATTATGCACAATTCTCACCCGACCAGTTTCATGAATGTTTTCACGGAATGTTCCAGTTTCATGCTGTTAATGGTGCAAACCAGCGAATGTTTGGTAATTTGGCAGACGTATATTGGGGAAGAGCTGTTGATACTCACAGCTACTCTTCCTTGCCCATTAGCAGCCCCATAAAATCAGATGCATGTCAGCCAGTTCTGAATTTGTGAAACGTTTCATGTTAAGTTCAGTATTTATGTCTCTGATTGTAGAATGCTAACATTCTTATTCGTTTCCACAGCAGACTAAACAAACATACTAAGTGACGATCTTAGTCGCATGCCTATCTTGGAACCTATTATTAACATATCACGTACATGTATTGTTGTGAATGCAGCAAGCAACACTGTGACTATAGTCCTTTAAGCCTGATCATTGGGACACACAACCAACACATAATGTCGCTGTGCCACATAGTTTACGCATATCACCAGTAAACGCCCCTTAGCACTGAAATTTGATGCCAAATACATGCATTAACAAAAATAGTTTATCTTGGTGTTCCTGACCATTAAAATCTATATAGTGTTTTGTATCACCCTATATGTACATATTTATATATATACAGTAATGAAAATACACGTACGTTATTTTGTTGTTAGTAAGATGGCTAATAATTTTGATCATTCAAGGTGATTTGTCGAAGATCTGCTCTGGAACGTGTAAATTTCTACCCAAAACAAAACTTGAAAGTTACAATCGCTCCTTTTTTTCGCCTTAAGAGTTCGGAAGAATATTATATAAAAAAGCTTTTGTGATTTATAACGTTTGATTGAGGAAGTTTAAGATTTATTAAAGACCCGTTTAATTATTAAGGTCGTTTCTTTTAGTTTTTTAGATGAGAAAATGTTAAATATTTTAATTTTTTTGCCTTTGTTGTTTAGTATATTTTCAGTTTAATATATTTACTAATGTTTCAACAGTTTCTGAAAATATATTAAACTATAAACAAATTGCCTTCAGTCATTGATTTTTTATTCTTTCAGAGTTTCAGCTTCTTTTTAAGTATAAATGCTGATAGTTTTATCTAATCGAATAAATTAAAAACGACGAAATAAACATTTATTAAAATATCAAATCATTCGATTCTATACGAACTAGCTTTTGAATTACCTTTAGCAGCCATTGCTTACGCAGACGACAACTAAAACTCCTGCTTTTTCCGGTATAAATTTTCCTCAGACAAAACTTATTAATGATTAAAATTTATATGATCATAAAGAAATAAAGTACCATAAATAACGACTTAATTAATAAAAATATACCTTTTTTTGGTTATACAAATACATTAAAAATTATATTTATTATATATAATTTTTTATGTAATTGTTGTGTTTGGGAGGACATTATCTCCTGCGACACTATTTGTCGACTAAACCTGATGCAGTGTTGTGGTATTAAACACTGTTAATTGATTCTTATTTATTTTCTAAGAAAAAAATATTAACCTCACGAATGAAAAGTGCTCGCAGATCTAAAAGGGCGAAGGTAAGCAATAAGTTAGTTGGACTAAAGATTACTGTATATTGTTAAGAATTTAGAATTGGGTAGCAAATGGGTGGAAATACTTGAATGAACATGACATCATCATCCTTGTTTTTTATTTGGGCAAGGCATTGACATTTTGGGATCAATAAATAATAATTTCGATCGAAATTAAAAGAAAAGTTTTATTTCATTGTATCCTCCCTTTGTTTGGAAACCAGAGTGAAACTATCTTTTAAGAATATAAATAATAAATGAAGTAATTTGCTTAAATTACTCCGTAATATATTTTTAAAATACTTTAGCTTCTTACCCTTTTCATTAATGGTTCTGATTGTGAAAAGTTCCTTTTCTTCCAAAAATAATAAATCTTTGTTGTTTGGATGTTCTAATTTAACATACTCCGTATGTTTTATTGAAAGCCTAGCGCCCAGGCGTCAGGCCACTCAGGTAGGTGATACCGACTGTGAAATGTGTCGTTGAAAAACATACAGACAGTTCGCTTATTTTTCCCTTTTTGTTTTTGCTTTATAAATATACTTTGAAAACGCATTGTTTAAATGAGGAATAATTTTTGCAATCTAGTTTTATTATTATTTTTAGTTCTTTTGGATGTACTGCGCTTTTTTTTTATTTGCATGATCTGTTGAATGTACAATCTTGTAGAGATGTAATCTAATTAAGTTCAGCTTGCTGTCTTGTATATACATCAAAAGTATTTTGTAATATATTTAAATGGCTTAACCCCCAAAGTAGCAACAAGAAACTTGGTACTGTAGGACCTTGCTGTTCGCAAGGGTTAAATTTTGACCTATACGATGCGCAAAGAAGAAAAAAAAAAACTGGGCTAAATGAGGGGGGTTTCTTCAATATGTAGCAAAAATCAAATTTTACTATTAATGAAAATTTTTAGATAGCCAAAGTAAATATAAGGATTAAGGGAAGCAAATAATAATTAAAAATTAATAAATAAAATGTTGTTGTTTTATTTTTTTTAATTTTTTTTTTTTTTTGCAGCAGATTTGACAGGATTAAAAAAAATACGTGGTAGGGCATTAAAAAAAAAATGAAAGTTCAATGAATGGAGCAAGCCTAGTTGACTTACGAGATTGTTATTATTATTATTAGATGGTTATTCTGAAGAATATATGGCCTAATTTGTCTAATGTTGTTAATAAGCTTATTCATAAGATTTCTACTTATTCATAGGTAGTATAGCTGCTTATATATCATTCAGTCACGACATATTTTTTTCATCAAGTTTTCTCTTGCATGAACTACGAAAAAGCCAGAGTAAAATAGCTGCCATGTTCAAAGCTTCAGTTAAAACATTAAAAGAAGTAAAGCCGCAAACTGCAGTGTTCTACAGTGGCTTCCTATTTGTATTTCATATTAAAATTCCAGAATACGTTTTGTAATTTAGTTCAGTCTGCTACAACTTAAATATCTGCTACATAATCCTTTTTTTTAGCAACTAGACCTACCTATCTTAGTTTACTTAATTTTGCTAATTAATTTTAATTTATGAATGCCCAATATTTTTTACTTAATATATAGCAAAACAAGTTCATTTAATTGCTATTATTAATTTTTATTAATGTTTTATAACAAAAAAAAAATTAAAAGCATTTTTCTGTAAGTTGTGTTAACTTTTTCAGGCAAATCTTCAAGCATGACAGAAAAGCAGATCAAAATTGGTACTCGAGTGGAGATTCCTGGAAAAGATGTTCAAGGGAAAGTAGCGTATATTGGCTCGACTCATTTCTCTAGTGGGAAATGGGTTGGGGTTATTTTAGACGAGCCCAAAGGAAAGAACAATGGCACTGTTCAAGGGAAGGCCTATTTCCACTGTAAAGAGAATCATGGCATCTTTGTACGACAGTCACAGGTAAGTTTCAGTTTGTTAAGGAAATTTAAAATTGTAAAAGTAATGAAGAGATACTAGACCAAACCTTTCTTTTCAAGAAATAGCTTTTCCGATTACAGAAAAGACCACAGAGAAATGACTTAAAAATACAGAAGTTCTCTACATTACAGTCGGACCTCTATTTAACGACGTCGCTAAATCCCCAAAAAAAGTTCGTTATATGGAAAATTCGTTAAATACAGATTCACCTTTTAAAATTACTTTAAACTACATAAAACAGATTTAAAATACATAAACAATAAATATTATTAAGAAAAGTAATAATTTTAATGACGTAAAGCATACATTACAACAGGCGTTCTTAAATTTTACTAATAAAAACTGTTAATTTTGTCTGAGTCTTTTTTTTTTTTAAAAAAAAGTGTTTTTGCTCAGAGTACGTCTCGCATCTTTGCAATGCA
Source organism: Thereuonema tuberculata (assembly GCA_023159025.1). Lineage (NCBI taxonomy): Eukaryota > Metazoa > Arthropoda > Chilopoda > Scutigeromorpha > Scutigeridae > Thereuonema > Thereuonema tuberculata. The sequence goes on along the minus strand of JAFIDM010002131.1, from coordinate 77,827,083 downwards.
CCAAAAACCCCTTCAGGCGTATTTTCTTCAAATTGCAATCCACGTCGGATTGTTTCAAATGATTTTAGCATTTCATCATACGAAAGTTTTTGATTTCTGAATCATGATCATTTCTATTTTAATCATCTTCATATTCATCGCAATTCATAGCTGTATTGTTTTTATTTTTCACACTGTTCAAAATATCCAATTCAGTTAGTGTTTCCGAGGTCTCAACTTCAAAATCAAGTGAAAGATCGTCATCAATCAGCACATCATCGTTAATTTTTTTATTATTTTTTTTTCTGTCAGCTATCCACATTTCTTTTATTTTCTCTAAGGGAATATCGTCTTCATCTTCGTCTTCGTCCTTGCCGAATTATCATTGTTGACAAAGAAACCATGAAAAAGTTCGTTAAATAGAAAATGCACTTCGCTATTTGGAGGTTATTTTATGAAGAAATTAGCAAAATGTTCTTGATTCCAAAGAAAAGTTCGCAAAATAGAGGTTCGTTAAATAGAGGTCCGACTGTATTTTATTTGGAGAAAATTAGGAAGACAAAAAAAATTTCAGAATGATAAATGCTATAAAAAATTTACAACTATTATATAATTTTACATTTGCTTTTGATTTTTATAAAGAACTCCATTAAGCTATTTTTCCATTTCTTTTGCAAAGTATAAAGAAATATTCATGGATACGAGAGATCCTTGTGGATTTATACGGGGTGTAAATGAATACATGCAATAAACTTCTAGGTATTTAGGATTGCCTAAAAAGAGCACTTTTTGATAAGGAATGTGGATCTGGAAATGTACCAATTGCTGTTTACTCCCTTATTTTTATTCACTTCAATAGTTTGAACGGTTTGATATGTTTTACTTAATGCAGGGTATTGCATATACCATTGTTGTCATTAGCACAACACACAATAATCACGTGAAACCAGTAAGCTTAACAGGAGGTTGTTGTTGTGTTTCATTGCACAAGAGAAGCTCAAAGTGATGTCCACCAATATCAATGAAAGCATTGCAGCTGCAATGCTTGTTCTGAGATACTCTCAATTATGCCTGGCCTGTGTTTGATGTCTTGTGCCACAGCTTGAATAAGTGCAACCAAATGTTCCTTTTATTTCGACAGGTGTCTCATAAATCAAATTCTTAAAGTGGCCCCAAATAATCCAGTGAGTGTGGAGGCCATGCTACTGGTCCACCTCTGCCAAACCACCTTGCCCCAGATTTTGAAAATAAAAATATGAGACACTGTAATGTAGCGGATAAAATTGACTTACACCGTATTATTTGTATTACTTACTTACTTGGAAGAAATAAATGCCGCTTTTCAATTTACAATTTCATTTTCTTGTGTAATTTCATAAATTTGTTTATAAATATGATTATTTGCAATTATATAATGGCATTAAGAAAATGTTTTTTTAGGTTGAATTGTATTCGAGACTTGAGCGTTCATATGAATCCTACAGCAGGTACATGAATAAGACATTCTTGCATTTAGCAACTAATCAGTCTAAATCTAAATGCGAGCTTAATATCCATTGTTGGAAATGTTTTTATAGTGAGACACACTCAGCAAATGATTCAATATTGTACTACAGAATCGCTCAATGCAGATGGTTCAAGGGAAAATACTTTTATATCTCTTCACAGTTTCTTTCGTTCTCAGCAGCTGAAAATAAAACTACAAATTATGGATAGATATTTATTATTAAAATATGGGACACAGTTATGCATCCCATATTAAATTTATTGGGACACAGCCTCAAAAAAAAAAAAGGGACAATCCCATAAAATATGGGATATCTGGTCATGCTATGTTAAGGTGGGCTCGGACAGTGAGTAAAAAGTGTGCTGGTGCATGTTGAAACTACATCTGTTGACGAATTGCCAATGGCACGTCTACCAATAACTCTGGCAATGCTTTGCTGAGGAATATCTTGTAAATATCCTGATTGGCAAAAGAGATGGCCGATTGCTGATGATGCCAGCTCAGATGTTAATGACTAACCTGTGCTAGAATGACCTGGAGTGGCAGGGGTTTTTTTTTCTGCCCAAACACGGCTGTTCCGACAGTTCAAAATGCTATCTCTGATGAATATAATGGTAATTATCATTGGAAACCCATACTCTTCCAAACGTTTCAAATACAAGTTGGGGCCAGGATCAGCTGGACTCAATGCTCAGATGCTCATGGGATTTCTGCCTAGTGGTATGTGCAACGACTCTGGTACTCGTACCTCGGTTCTCTTTAATGCGATGAAGCACCTCTTCTTCAAATCCTGGGTTACAAATGTTTTTATCAGCCCTTCAGTTATCCTGTTCACTGTGAAGATGCCTGTTTCCTGTAGCCGCTGATGATTTTGGCTGAAAATGGTGTAAGGAGTAGTTTGATGATTTGGAAAATGCTCTTTTTACAGCCGACAAGCTTCTCTGCCATTATATTGAGCAAATTAACATCATGTCGGCATACTCAGCAAACATAAACATAGTCATTTTGCCCTTGAATAGAACTTCAGGAAACAATAGCAGGTATATGAGCATGACATAATGCTTACTGATTTCAGGTGATCCTTATGTGTTGTGCTACCAACAACAATGGTATAGGCAACAATTAAGTAATATATATACCAAACTGCTAAGAATATTGAAGTGAATAAGAAAGAGGTTATAAAAGGGAATCAGTGCATTTCTCAAACCATGTTCCTTATCAAAAAGTGTTCCTTTTTCACAACCCTAGAAGCTTGTTGCACGTTTTCATTTACATCCCGTGTATTGACAAGATGCCATAACAGGCATTGATATTATTTCTTGTGTGAATTCACCACACTTGAAATTTGCTTTTATTTATATTTGTATTATTTAATTTATTTTCTTGCATTGGCAATGGGATTTTTTTTTTTGGAGGGGATTAAGCACATTTGAATTAGAATCTATTAAATAGCATCTTAAGAATGTGAATGTGGTGGCCTAATCCAGATAAGGTAGGATTTTTTTTTTTGCCTATTAATGAAGCTGACTGGCACATTCTATTTTATATAAGTAATTTCCACTTACTGTATTAGAATAAAAAAGAAAGTCTTCTAGATAACAAAACTTTTTTGTTCCTGGCCCCTTCTATCATCAGTAACATTGGAAAGTTCATAACAAACCAAAATGACCTACATATTTAGGATTTAGCCTTAATCCCTTATTACTGAATGCATAGAGGCCAGTCCCAAGAACAGGTAGACTTTGATGTTTGAATCTAGTCTTTATCCATTTGAAAGTCTTAAAGAAATCAATACTTTTTTTATGTCCTTGTAAGGAGGAGATGCATTTATTGTACTAGTAAACCATTAGTCATATTGAGAGATTGAAAACTATTGTAGAACGTATTATTTAAAATTATAGAGTAGCAGTTTCAAAATATTTGTTTGCACTTGATTATTTGAATATCACTTAAATTAATTTATTGAGCGCAGAAAGAATTTTATAAAATACTTAGGCCTTCTAAAATATCCATATTCTAAATTATGAGCAAAAATGCCAAGTACTATTTTAGATGTCTCATTTAGATTTTTCAGAAAAATTGTTGTTGTGCTCGCTTCACAGATTATCCTTTTATATGCAAATTCCCTTTTTGTGTGTGTATATATCTGTTTGCCTTCAGTCTTTGCTCTCAGACAAGCAGAAATTTTCCACTTGGATAGAAATTGATGGTTCAGTTCATCCTCTTTATCTCTTTAAATTTTAGTTTAATAGGTTTATCTGTGGTTGTTAAAAATTGAAAGCATATTTTGAAATATACCTAAATTGAGTGTTTCGGGTTATTTTGTCAATGCTGGAATTCTGTTTCTCCTTCAAGATGAAATTCAGATATTGTTGAAAAAAATTGGAAATATATTTTAGAATTGCCTTACTTTGCCCTTATTTATCATCTGAATATTCAATGATGTTTGCAATCTTCTTACATTCTTTATTCCTTAAATAATTAAGGAAGCTAATGAGAAAATGAATCAGACATTTGTGTTGTCATTTCAGATTTATCTTCGATTTCTGAGAAGACGATTTCACTATTCAGTAGACTCCAAATGATACTAAAATGAGCTTTGCTTATGCAGGGTGTTCAAAAAGTTATGCAACCCTAGGGACAGTCGTTTGTAATTGAGCTGCATGTTGTGAGTCCCAAAAAGTCACTGTGACGTCTTGCAAGACAGTTCGGGCTCGACAATGTTACTGTCATTGATTCATGGAATTTTTAATGCCGGATGGGGGAGGAACTTGATGATTTGTACTGATCTGACGGACGTGGTTCCATCTCGGACGGATGCATCAAAGCCCAAAATTCTCGAATATGGGCCGCGGACAACCCATATGAGCTGCATAAGATGCCTTTACACTCACAGAAAGTTGATGTCTGGTGTGCCATGTCACATAGTCGCAACTTCATTACATTCTTCCACGAAACAATGAACAGTGACCGATTCGTAAGAATGGTGCAAGAATTCTCTGGTGATTTGCCAAAAGTCCAACAACAACAGTTGGGAGAAAATGAAAAAGAAAGTTAAGAGTTGTGTAATTCAGAGTGCAGAATGCAAGGTTTTATTTACGTATAGAAGCTGAACTATGTACAGTGGACTTAGATCAGTTTGGCATATCATAAATGCATCTAAAACTGATTGACTGAACACGTTATCTCAAAATGGCCAATTGTAGACTTCATTTTCTTCCAACTGTTGTTGCTGGACTTAACTCCTTTTGGCAAATCACCAGAGAATTGGTCAATATGTTGTCGGCAGAATGCTTGGTTTCAACAAGACAATGCCACAGCCCGTACAGCCAGAAACACAATGCCTTACTTGGAAGCGTGTTTTCCAGTACAACTAATCTCAAAGGGGTTATGCTCAGCATGATCTCCTGATTTAACACCCCTCCCCCGACTTTTTCTTGTGGGATGGTACCTGAAGGATGCCACCTACGTTACTCCTCCGCACAGTATTCCAGAATTGCAAGAGAATATTCAGAACTGTGTTGATACCATCTCACAGCAAACATTGCAAAGAGAATTCAAGAACATGATTAACCGTGACCACTTGTGTGAAGCACAGAACGGTGGCCACTTCCAGCATTTACTGTAGAATATACTTATTGTAATATTCATACTGTAAAATAAAATTTTTCAACATAGGGTTTTGTGACTTTTTGAACACCCTGTATATGGTGAGAAAGACCAAAAATTCCATAGATGTTTTCTTAGAACTAGTGACTTTGAACAGAATTATTTTTAATTTTTTTGTTTCACCCTGTGAAAGAGTTAATAATTTAAAAGAAAAATTGCCAAAAACAGAAAGAGCAGAAATGGTAGTTTTTGAGTCAATTGTCATGCAAATTAAACAATAAATTGAATAGTTTATGGAATGTGAAATCAGCTTTTCAAGAGCCAAGCAATGACTTTCAAAAATTTGAAAATTAACATTAGGGGAAATTTTAATAAAGACAATAACTTTATTGAATAATGATTTTTTTTATATTAAAGTAGAAATCAAATTGCAGTGTTGTAATTTGCTATCCCTTTTTTTTTTTGCTCAGCTTAATGTACTCGAAGAGACTTCATTTACTGGGGATGGGTCTGGGGAGGCAGCTAACATGTCCACCAGTGGGACATCGTCAACCACGGCCACCACACCTGGAACTACTCCTGGAACCACACCCGCCACAACACCTGGAACCGAAGAAAAGCGTATCTATCGTCTCTCCCATCCCAAGACTCCAACAGGTGAAACGCCATCTTTGAAGGAAGATGACATGTCAAAAAGGTCAACGCCACTCACAGCCTCGAGTTCTGCCTCAGGGTCGAAAAGAGCATCTTTTGTAGAAGTAAGTGTGGTCACTTGGATCATTGTTTTTTGAACTCTTGACAAGTTTATATAATTTTATTTTGCAATAAAGAATGCCTTTGTAGGTAAATTATCCTTGAACTTAATTGCTTCAGAAAGTTTGAATGAACTTCCAGTTAATTGGCAATGGTAAGTTATTTTTCAGGTTAAAATACATATTTAAAGTTATCTAATTGCGTTTTTTTATTTTTAATTTTCCCCCCACTTTTGTGCTATTATTTTATTTTATCAGCTTATCTTTTTTTATGCTTATTATTATTGAACTTTATTAATTTTTTTTGTTTGTTTTATTTCCTTAATTTCATTTTAAAATTTAAATTGTTTGTTTGTTAATATTTAGTTTTAATGTTTTATTTAATTTTGAATTAATTTAAAGTTTTTAATTTATTTGTATTTCACTTGTGTTTTCTTTTGTTATGCTTGACGGCTACCTTTAAGAGGAAAAGCCTGTCATTGCACAGAACCCCATCCCTTCTTTTTTGTTTCTAATCTATATTGTATGATTTATTCATGCACTCATTGCACCATTTTTGACACCTTGACTAAATCCTATTCAGCAGCAGGAACAGGAACATAAGAATGGGGTAAGTTGGGAATGATTCTTCGGCTTGCCTTTTTTTGCTATCAGAGCAAGCAAATCAAATGCCCGCAAGCTAAGCAAAACGTGTATTGTAGGCATGCTTCTGTGAAGTTTTTATACTGAATGGCTGAAATATTTCGAATGCAAATAGTGTCTTTAATAAAAAAAAAAACAACTCACAAATAATTACTAAATTATCTTGCTCTCTCAATGATACAATTCAAAACTGTAACTTTTTAGGACAGTTTAGATAAGTTATATGGAATTTTGAGCTGAATAACTTAAACATTAAATTTTCACTTTAGAAAATTACAAAAAAAAAAAAAAAATCACAAAACGACAAAAATGCCTCAGTTGTGTTGAGTAAACATACATACACTGTGGTACAGAATTAAGTGACATACATGGATATGAATTAACATTTTTAACAGCAAGGGAAAAGAAACAAAATGAAATGCATGAAGTTCAAAACCTATATATGTAACATTAGGAAATTGTTTCTGTGTAAATTCCAATGCATCGTCTTGGAGGATCCATAAAAACTTGATGCAACAGATTTTGATCATGGTTGATGACAATAGTTTCAGCTTGAATTGTTCATTTTGGCTCCTGTATTGCATATAAAACAATTTCTGCATATGCATTTTTTTCCAAAAAGAATTAGTGCTCCCAGTGTAACATCAGCTGTGGGCACCAGATGGCGTCGTGAAAGAATTAGAATCGATTGCATATTCCGTTCTTTAATGCAGGAAAGCTTACAAATTTAGGGGAATTTATTTGGAAAAGAAAAATAGCTGATTTAGCTTCATGTTTACTTAAATATTCATTTTTTTGTTTTCAATTTTTATTATTTATGATTGAATGTCAATTATGTTGATAAGATTTGCAATATTTATTTCTATTGCTTATTACATGCTGATGATGTGAAAGCATGACCTTCTTCACCTGCGTGCTTATTGCCACTGATGCAAACAGACCACACCAACGCTAACCCTATCCCCGTGGCAGCATATATTCTTACCATCACTTTTTCGAATGGCAGTAATACTCTCTTCTCCGATTTCTCCGTCTCAAAATGTGATTTTTCATTAACAATAACTTCTTTTGTTTGACTTCGTAAAGCTTTCCTTTGTCCTAACTTGGCCGCCATGATGGAAAGCAGAAGACAAACAATAGTTCCTGAAATAACTAATTGATAGTCAACATTGTTCAAGGTCACAGCCGAAGTTAGACTGGGAGCTCTATAGTTGAGGATCAGAACTAATATAACTATTAATAAATTTTGAATTGTATCATTCTTTTCAACTGAGTGCATTAATCTAAAGCTTATATTAGACATTATTTTAAATTAATATTGTTTTAAGCACTTAATTAAAACCAAAGATCATTTCAGTAACCTGAAGGAAAAAAAAAATAGTACTTTTAAGCTTGTTAGTCATTTCATGTCAGCCTATTACATTATTTCATATTCCTTGATTTTGCTCTTCCTGCAAAGAAAAAAAATATTCCTTCACGATTTCAGATTTCAGCTCCTTTTCATTTTTTTTTTGGCCGAAACCCTCTTCATATTTGTAATGTTGTAAGGGATTGGATGATAGATGTTCCCCCTAAAGCAGTTGAATGTTCTTCTTCATATTTAAATAAAAGTAAATTACATCTGTTTTTTGGTTAGCATTTAACTGCAAAAAAAAAAAAATTATTTTGAAATTTTGACATGGGTATCTAAAAAATCTGGAGAGGAGACACTTGGCACTTATTATTGCTTTTAAGGCATTTTGAAAATCCCGTCTTTCATATGAAAAAAAAAAAATAGTGTCATAATTAAAAATACAAATAATGTAAACTTCGTTAGGATTTTCCCACTCCAAGTGAAATTTGTTCAATATTTTGGCTTGGTCCCTTGAGCTTTCATGAGGAAATGTTTTGAGAGTTATATTACGAAGAATTCTGCACTGTTATTTGGTCAGTGTCAATGTTTTAGAGCAGATAATTTTGTGGCCTTCTGGTCCAAGACATTGTAAAAACACTTTGTAAAGTCCCTTTACAATGTCTTGGGCAAAAATGCCAGAAAATCATCTGCTCCAAAACATGGACACTGACCAAACAGAATGTTTTATAGTGTAACCTCAAACGTCTCCTGAGTAACAAGTATACTTAAGGGTTTAAGCCAAAATTTCAAATAAATTTCACCTGGATTAGGAAAATCTTCATTCACAATCTTACATTATTTGTATATTAATTAATAAAAAAAGTATCAATAACAGTAACGCCGTAGTTTATCAGCTTCTTTATTTCCTTTTTTTTTTTTTTTTTTTTTCCTGTAACTCAAATTCAGTGCAGCTTTTTTAAAATTTCCATAATTTAAAATTTTTGGGAGTAAAGTTGCTTGTATATTTGGAATCTTAGGAAGGGACATCTCAGAATCTTTTTTTTTTCATCTAAGGGAATATTTTTACCCCATTTTTCTTTCTCTTTTCTCCCCACCCCCCAAAAAAGAAAGAAAGAAAGAAAAGCATAGGAAGGTAACTTTAATTGGTACAGATTTTATGCAAATGCTGTTTTGAATTTTGAAATACTAAAAAACAATACACTATTCAACACAACTCAAGAAAACACTCCCAAACAATTACCATTGTGAAGACATTCCTCATTGCCTCTTTTGAAATCCTCCAGCCACTGCTCTGGATAATTGCCTAAGAGAACAAAGCAGAAGAACTACAAATGAGTCACACACTGTCTCTTGCAGCCATGCAGAACAAACAACTAACAATTTGAAGCAGATGATGGATCTAGGCACTTTTTTAAAAAATAATTAACATCAAATTTAAATACGTTTTTCTATTCATGAAAACTCTTTTCAGAATGATGATAACAAAGAATGGTATAAATGTAGTTCCAAGTTTGAACTGCAGTTTGTGGAATCGCTATGAAGAATCAGACCACTAGCAATGTAAACTGATAATTCTTTGCTCTATCTCTGCACATAAAAGTACTTTTCCTGTAAGATGTGCTTTTGAAATTTAAGTTGAGCTTCTTCTACATCATTAAAGAATAAAAGAGCTAGTATCAGCATATTTTCAAAAATGTAAATTCAAAAATGACAGATTTTTGGCAATATGCTGAATAACTTTGCTAGGTTAGGAGGACTCACTGAGTCTTTACAGAGTCCATCTCCGTTTTTGCAAATCTGGTAAACAATTGAAACGGTGCTGAAGAAATAGGATGCATTCTATGCCAGAGGCTGATATTGACTCTAGAATAAATAATAAGTTGTACCGAGGCTTCTGCTGATCAGTGTTCTCAAATTCCTTCAGCTCAAAGCAAAAACACCAAATGAAGCCAAATATTCATGAGTTTCATCAGCTCCTTCCCTATCAGTAGTAGAAGACGAACGCAATAACAATGAACTTGTCAGCTTATTCAGTAATACATAAAATTCGCAAATGTTCATAATATTCAAAATGATAATCTTCATTCAATCATGATATATATCTAAAATGTCTTCTTAAAATTCCTTTCTTTAATCACAACATTTCGTTTTTGTAATTTGTAATCATTTTACTTCATAATATTTTTAACATCCTTTGATTCAGCTAAATTTTCAGAATAATTCCGTTGTTGTTCTTTTCTCGTCCTCCTTATATAATAGAATTACTTCAAAAATTTGCTGAATTAAAAGGATTTTGGGAGTATTAGGAGAGAAGATTTGAACATTTCATAAAATAAAAATGAAATCTAAGGTTAACAGAGTTAACTTTTATTAAGATTTCACAGGGGAAAAAAAAAACAACAAAAATGATTTCCCAACTAAAAATTTTTGAAATGAAAAGGTAGTTGAAATTTAAAAATTTTTCATCCAAGAAAATGGATGATCTACATATTAAAAAAAAAAATCAGAAAGCCCTTGGATAAAAGAAATCAGTGGTTGAATTGACATGAATGACTTTTAGTAATAATGCTTTTGTAGGTAATTTCAGAATGATAATGCACATTAGTGAGTTATTTTTGTTGATCCAAGCATTAGTGTTGGCACTAATTTTCATTCTATTTACAATCGTTTATTAGCAGCTAAGCTATGCAGTTATATTTTTTTAATTTGAACAATTTTTTGTGCACTAAAGTTTGCTTATTTATTATTTATTTATTTTTTTTCTGTAATTTTAAGCAAAATGTTCTTTTTGTTGTTAGTGCAAAGGATAAATTATCCCTGGCATGAATAAAAAAAAAATGTAGATGGCACTTTTCATTAAACATCTATTTATGAAATTCTTAGAATAGAAATGTGACTGACAAATAGTTAACATTTATTCAGTTGGGAGTGTAATTTGAATTAGATATACAGTATACTTTCGATATCTCGAAAACCTTGATATGTCGAAAAATTATTTTTCCCCTTGATATCACATATTCATCTAATGTTAATTTTAATTCTTATGTCGAACAGTTTTCACTCTAAACCTTGTTATGTCAAATATGTTTCGAAGTAAAAAATGAATTTCTCCGGAAAAATCGCCGTTCAGTTGTGTCGAAGCAAATAGAGGTATTTTTTTAAGAAATTCTAGCAATGTAAGTTCATTGTATTTTACTAATTCTTTTCAATTTAATGTAATTATTTTCGACTACTTTTAAAAATTAAAATTATCATTGCTGTATATAGACTTATTGTCAGCTAACATTACATATTTATACTTATTCTCATCTATCGAGATTCTAATTTTTAGAATATTATTCCGTATCTTGTGTTTTTACGGGAATTTTTATGTTTTGGTTATGACCTTGTTATCTCAAAAACTCGCTATTTCAAATTTTTTTTTAGCATCCCTTCGACTTTGAGATATTAAGAGTATACTGTATTTATTAATTTGATTAAAGCACTTAAGGCATATGAATCATTAGGGGAAGTTTGGTAGTAAAATCTGATGTGAAATCAATTCCATTGCTCAAAGTAGAATCCAACTCCGTTTTGAATTGTCTGAAATAGATTTACATAAGTTAGCACTATAACATTAACAATAGCATTCTTTTTACCATTGACAAAACTCAAATAACTCTTGACAAATGTAAAAATTTGCTGAATTATTACATATTTAACGGAATATACATTACAAGTGGAAATGTGATAGTTTGATGAAACCAAGATCAGAATGCCTATAGCAAGAACAGTTTTCAACACTCGGTCAGATTTGCCAAAATTGGGTTAAAAATGGCATTTACGAATCTGTGATATCATGTAATAGCTGTGAAACAGTTGCCAACGAAAGGAAAATTGAAAGGCATAAAAATACAAATCTGATGTAGATTTTAATTGTCAGGGTTCAGTATGCAGTAGATACTGATTTTTATTCAGATCTACTTTTGTGTAAGTTTTTTTTCAACTGAATTTCCGAAAATATCATCAACTGAATTTTAAACTTTTGTTTTTTCTTTTTTTAAACAAAAACAAACCCTAGCTACTTAGATGTTCATGATAATTTTATACTTCTGATCATCATATATTGCTTCTGATTTTGTTTTTATCAAAATATAGTTTTGCTCACAGCTAGCCCTTGAAAGTCAAATTCAAATCTTCTTTATTAATATTAATTTCTATATTTAGTTTCAATCTAACATTTATGAGCAGAATTTTGAAATTTCTTCAATTTATAACTCCTGTTTAAACATATTATATGCTTTTGCAGAAACTAACATATTAACCTAAGAGCTAAAACGTTGTTCATAAGCAAGGTACACAGTTGTTTGATTGTATTTATTAACAAATGTTATCATTAGTGAAATCAACATAACGAATGGTAAGTTTGATTACACATTGTAAATTGTATTAAAAACAAGTACATAATACTTACAATTTACCTCCACAAAGTAGAATCGTCATCATCTCTATTGGAAGTGAAATATCCTTACAATGATAGTAAGGACTTTTGTTTTGTAGAGTAATGTGAGAATTTGGTGTTTTCCTGCATAGATTAGATTAAGTGAAAGAAATGTTAGATACTTTTTCAGTATCTATATTTTCATTTTACAGGCCTTTGTGGCCCTTCAGGTCTGCGAAGGAAGGCTCCCAGCATTTTCTGACCAATGAGACTAAGTTGAGGTCAGGTGGTCAACCAACACCTACCTACCTTTAATCCCCAGGAAATAAACAGTATCTATTACACAGAGGGCTGGATGGGATGCTAGGACCTATCTAGAATAGAATGTTACTCTTCTGTTACTTTGATTTGCACAATGTACCTATAGAAAAAGAAAAGCCCTGATTCACTCACTCACTGACTCATCAACGCCCAGCCCAAACCCTTGGACCTAGAAAGCTGAAATGTTGCTCAGAGATTCCCTTTATGATGTAGACAATGAATAAGGCTAGATTTTTCGAAATTCCCACGGGATAGGGAATAAAGAGGATTTATATTTTCGCTTTAAAGTTGCCTTTTCGATATATAGGTGTGTGGCGCCAACCCGCAATATATCTGAGTTATCTGGAGAAGGCCACAACGGGCTGAGAACTCGTATATTTTCTGATCATGATATTAATTTGCTAAATAAATTAAGTTTTTTTTTTATGCTATGTATACAAGGGTTCCGGAGCGAAGCGATGGTTCCCGGCTATTATACAATAAAAGTTTGATTGACTGATCATCGTCTGATACAAATAAATGTACATTTCTGGAAACAAGGATCTATTGACTTCAGTTATTAGGGTAAAGGACTTTTGTGATGCTGTTATAAGCTTTATTGTACAAGTTTTGCAGCATTATAGGAAGGAAAGGCATAATGTTTTGTTTAAACTCAGGTCAAAGTTTTACACTCAAAGTTACCTATACAACCTAAACACATTGATAATACTAAAATTTTCACTCCTTACAGAACTGACTGAAATATAATGCCCTTCCCAAGCCAATTTTACTGCTATTTTAAATACAAAAGAAAAATAATAATTGAAGAAAAGTGTCTTTTGTTTAAAGCCTAGACTTTTATTCCTGTTTAGATTTTAAACGTAGAATATTCCATTTTTGAAACAACAAATTAAAAAATTTTGGCCATTCACTGTTTTAGCTTTTGTGTTTTGTCATTTTCCATTTTATGTGTTGCTGTAAAAAGCATTTTGCAGTTTCAAACTTGAACTTTTTGAATAATTTAATATTTTTTCCATTTGTTAAAAATACCCTCTCCTTCCACGTTCACAAGAAATAAGGTTGTGTCTTTCAATTTTTATGTATTTTTTTTACAAAATATTAATTGCTTAAGTCAATTATTCTTTACGCTTCTTTTAAATTTATTACTGTCATGTCTGTAGTGCAAAGTCAATGCTTTTTATTTATGCTTTGTTTACTGCATGTTATGTTTCAGTTTATTTACTAAATAAAACAAAATATTGAGTAATTATGCATGAAGATACTTAATTTTTTATTATTAAAAATTTTAAATCTTAACATAGCAATTTACATTTGTTTTAGTTATTAAAGACTAATATTAGTTTATTGGTAGTAAGATTTATTGTTTGCCTTTTTCAAAAATTATTAAAGTTTTCTTAATTCTTTTAATGATTTTTTTTTCCTCTTTTAGTGTATGTATAAAATTAATTATTAAATTAAACCAATTTAAGTGTGAAGTAGAAAATCCGTTTGCACTTAAAAACATCCCATAGTTTTAGATTAAAATGTAAATGCTTCCATTTTATTTATTATTATTTTTCCCTTCCAAATGATATTTATCTATTTGAAGTTTAACGGTGACTTTTCTTTCTTTATTTTTATCTTAACTTATTATTTTTTTAATTGTTAGACTAATTTTGTGGAGACAGTTACTCATAACTACACATCTAGCGTAGGAGGATTAGAAGAAAGGGTGGCAGCATTACAACAACAGCAGGAAATGGACACATTACGTGCTGAAGTAAAAGATTTACAGGTATAAGAGTTTACTAAGATAGTATTTTTTTTTATAGTGTCGATGCAGTCTAATAATAAATAAATAAACAGACAAACATTAATTATATTGTTCAGTAAGTGTTTTTAGAAAAATAATACTGCATGGCTCTTAACTATTAAATGTAATTTCTAAGAATTTAAAGGCAAACTAATAGTTAATTTGTTATTTTATCAGTTCATTTATTAACATATTGTATTAATTAAAATATTATGTAGGAAAAGCTTGAAACTTTGAAACTAAAGCGAGGCCAGGATAAAGAGAAAATGAAAGAACTGGAAAAGACTAAAATCCAGCTGCAGCAGGTGAGTTGCATTGAAATGAAAATTTAGTCAATACGATGTTACACTTGAATTTAACAGTTTCAGAAATAACCGAAGGAATGAAGTACCTCTTTATCATTTTTAATTCTGAATATTTAATATTCTCTTTTTCTCGTGTTTTTGTTAGCTACAAGAATTCAAATCTAAGATAATGGAATCGCAAGCGGAATTACAACGAGACCTGCAGAAAGCCAAATTAGAAGCAAAAACTGCAATTGAAGAAAGAGAAAGGCATGCCGAAGAAATGTCTGACTTGGCTGAAGCGGTAGAAATGGCCACTCTGGACAGAGAAATGGCAGAAGAAAAAGTAAGTGGATTTTACCGCATTATCTGCCCTTGAACTGATTTCAATTCTATTGATAGTGGGATAGGAAAAACCACTACAAAAAGCAATTTTAAGTAAGAGAAACAAAGCCAGAGATGAAATGAGAACATGTTATTTATCTGAGATCATTCTATATTAAGTTACGTTAATTATTTTAAATAACAAATTTTTAAACTTCGTTCACTTAGAGTGAAACTCTTCAAGCTGATGTGGATCATTTGAAAGAGCGAGTAGAAGAATTAACTTTAGATCTTGAAATTTTGAAGAATGAAATCTCAGAAAAAGGTAACAGAAACATTTTTTAAGTAAATTATATAATACAAAACACGTTTATAATAAATAGATCTAATTAAAATTTGTCTTATTTGAGGTCATTTCATTTGAATTTAGTTCATTTTTTTAACAGTATTTTGGAATACTAATATTATTTTAATAGTTTAATTTAATTCTGATTGAAATGAGAAAGTAAATAAGAATAAAAGGAAGCAACGTTTTGTCAGTTTGTTTCAGATTTATTACTGATTATAACTTTGAAATAAATGTAAGCCTATGTAATGTTTCTAATACAGTTTTTGTCTTTAGGCAAAGAAGGGGCAGCAACCAATTTCCAAACTAAGCAATTGCAGCAACAGAATGAAAGATTAAAAGAAGCACTTGTCAAGTAAGCATTTAAATTATTGGCTAACTAGTCGCTGTTCATGTACTGAATTTCCAGTAGTAATTATTGGTTATTTTTGTTTCATTGAAAACATTAAC
Organism: Thereuonema tuberculata; assembly: GCA_023159025.1. Lineage (NCBI taxonomy): Eukaryota > Metazoa > Arthropoda > Chilopoda > Scutigeromorpha > Scutigeridae > Thereuonema > Thereuonema tuberculata. The sequence goes on along the minus strand of JAFIDM010002131.1, from coordinate 77,811,303 downwards.
AAAGAATTAATACTAAGAAAGAAGAATATGCATAATAAATCGTAGTATTTATTTGGTACATTCATTTCTTGTTGTTTACATATTTGTTAGTTAATGGAAGCTTGTGTACAGTCACCATCAGTGGGTCATCAACAATACTAGAAATTTCCAAAAAAATACGAAACACATCTGTGTGTGAAATGTGAAAAAAAAAATTAATTTATGGCACATAATTTTGCAATCTCAAAATTGGAGTTGGCATTAAATGTCGTTGATCTTGCTATATAATTTCACCTGAATAACAGTCCAGTAGAATCAAGTTGATTCATACAGATGGATGTCAGTTTGTTTTTTTTTGTGCTTTTTGAGTGTGTAATATGCCTTAAAAAATAATCCTCAGTTTAAAAGTTTACAATAATATCCTTTATGAAGCATAAGATTTTATTAAATAATTACATTCTTAAAAACAAAACAAAGCATAATGACTTATTAATTTCAAAACCTTGTATGATTTTGAAATTGATTCCACCATAACTGGATGCTCTCCCCATCCCCTGCAAATAGCGGAATAGAAAATATTAGATATAATTCAGCATGAAGAACTTTTAAACTAAACTTTCTGTCTTCATAAATACTTACCATTGCTCTTTATTTTACAGTTTATCAAACCAGCCATTACCTTATACTAAAATACTTGATGCTCCCCTCCCCTTGTTTTCCTCGACTTTAGTAAAGATGTGAAGTTCCAGGGACCCCGAAGAGATCCTCATAGCATGAGAAACTCCTGAATGGTATTGTTTATATTTTGATATAGCTTCAGATCTCTCGTCGGTTTCAAAACCAATGTTCACCCCATGGACAGTACTATTCAAATGAATGCTGCTTCTATTTCAGAGACAATTCGGAAATAGAGAATATAGGAGCATCATTACAAATACAGAACTTCTATTTTGAACATCAAAACAGCGTTGTTTCTTTTTGAATGCATAAAGACTGAAAACAAGCTGACAATGCTATACATTTAAAACTCAAAAAGTGAATTAAAATATTATAAAAAAAATTACTGAAATTCCTGTTTGCTAATTCAGCATCATCCTTAATTTTTATTGAGGATTTCTTCTATCTTTGCAGTATGTTACTTTTTTTTTTTTTTTTTTTCAGATATTTGTTCATCACTTATTCCTAAAGAGAGATTTTTATACCAACTTCTAATGCAGGTCAACTCTCAATTTCCATCCAAATATTTTCCCCTCCCCCAATACAGCCCGAAGTCTAACTTTAACCCCTAAATCTTCTCACCCAATGAAGTAAAAATAAAATCTCCCTCCAATTTCCACTGGTCCCCTCTACTTATTCTGATTCTTTCAAATTACTTATATTTTCAAATAAATGTAAACTTTTAACCAGTCTGACGAAGACCAGTCAATGTTCGAAACTGTCACTAATATATATTATTGTTAATATTACAAAAATCATGTTGTTTGTTTTATAATATAGATAATATCACATGTTAAATGTAGATCTTAAAATCAATAAACTAAACTAAATCTCTTTGCCATAAATAATTATTGTTTCTAAATTTCAGTATTCAGGAGGTCTGGTATAACCCCTTAACTCAACTTCATGTCATTGACTGCAAAATCACTCTGACAATTAATGTTGAAATAAGCTGGATTGATTTTTCTTTTTGTTGTTAGGCTAAGAGATCTTTCTGCACATGATAAGCAAGAACAGCAGAGAATGCAGAAGGAGATTGATCGCCAGCGATCAGAGCTTTCTGAATTGAGTAGAATTAAAGAAAAACTAAGCAGTCAAATTGAAGAGTACGAGAAGCAGATTGGTGAGCTTAAGGAACAGGTAAGAATGGAATTTTTAAGTTTCTTAATCAAGATGTTTAATTGGGTGAAAAATCTTCTTCATAAGTCTTTCCGCTTATTTGGCTTTAATATAAAATTGAAGATATTCAGTAGAAAATTTTGCTTTTAAATAACAGGATGAATTCTCTGAAAGTAATCGATAAACGAAAGAAATGGGAACTTTATTTTTTTACTACTTATTCAGATTGGCTTAGCACCCATCTCTGGCGTAACATAGTTCCGTTGATTTGTCTTTGTTGTTGTTGAAGGACACCAGAATAAGATTTTTCTAAGCAAACTGAAATCGATAACAGCTTGATTGAAAAACATAACTTTATTTTTTTCCTCCAAACTATTTTTATTGTTAAAAATTGACAAATTGAATAAGTATTAGATTTTTAGAAAATGAATTGAAGATAGTAAACAAAACTTTATATGAATTAAAAATGTTTTGTTATCATTAATACTGTTAGGTTGATGCTGCTCTAGGAGCTGAAGAAATGGTTGAACAACTGGCAGAGAAAAATCTTAATTTAGAAGAAAAAATTTCAGAGTTAATGGAAAATGTTAATGATTTGGTAAGGCAGTTTGGATTAATTTTCATTGACTTTTTTTTTTTTTTTGAAACAGCTTTATTAAGACAGTAAATCTCACTATATAGGACTTCTATTATATATGCTTTTTAAGCATACATACAATACAAAATAAAAATTATAATTTTTATTCATTGCAAATAAAAAAGAGATTTTTTTTTAATGTATTTTAATAATTATCAGTTTTTGAGAAGTTTTTGATTAGTGATTTAGTCGAGAGTCAAAGAAATTTTCAATTGGGATAGAGAAAAAAAATTGGGTACAGGCTAAAAACAGTGTTACTGGGAAGTTCCCATACTTCCTATTATGTAATAATAAATGTAAATATTTAGTATTGAATGTTATTTCAATTGTTGACACTAGAATGCAGGTGTTCGTGTATAAAAATCAGACCATTTCACCTGATGTCAACGAGTTATCGGATGGAGACAGGGATCGGCACATAACAGCATGCTGTGCTTTGTTAGCACAATTCCATAAGGCAGTGTCCCGTGCAAAGGTGCTGTTTTCAGATGAATGTGCGATTTATCGCAGTTCATGCAACAGAAATGTTGTCTTTTGGGCAAAAGAGAACTCTCATTACACACTGGAGTTGGAAAGGAATCCACCTCACGTATTGATATTGGCTGCGATGACATAACATCATTTGTTTGGACCATATTTTTTGGATGCTCATGTTAATGGTGAAACATTTTTACACTTGTTACAAACATGGTTAATCCCACAGCTTGAAGACGTGGGTATCATGGAACGCGTATGGCTACAGCAGGATGGGTCACCTGCTCACTTCACTCCTACTATGTGCGGATTTCTTCATGAACATTTTCCAGGATGCTAGATTGGTCGCAGTACTCCAGCATCGTCAGCTTCATTGAAATGGCCACCACGATGTCCTGACAACTCATTGTGGGGAATCATCAAGACCTATGTGTCTGTTTGTCGTTATGCTACAAATGAAGAATTGCACAATGCGGTTGAGGACGCATTTCGAACCATCACACCGGACATGCTCCACATGTCAAGTAGGCCATGGCGGCGTATGAACTTATGTGTACAGCATGATGGCGAACACATTGACAGCATTGGACACTTAATGTATTTCCTTGAGTTTTGAATACAGTGTTTAAGTTCCCTGCTTGCCCTTCAGCTTAATGGATTTCGAGACAACAAAATAAAAGATACATGTGAAATTCTTAAAAATCACAAATATCTAATGTAGGTAAGAATATTGTTAAAAGAGCATAGTAAGATTCTCATCCAGAATAGTAAAACAGCAAATATAAATTTAATGAAAAAAACAAAAATACATGTTCTGCTTTCTCCACTATAGATATAATCTTAGAACTTATTTATAAGATTTAAAATTAAATATAAGACATTTTTCTATTTAATAACCTCTTGAAAAATAGCAGGTACATTTTTTTTTTTAGAAAATATATAATTTTTCTCTTAATTTTGAAAAATTCTTTACACCTTTTAGGAAGCCCTTCATGATATGAACGAAGAGCTTCAAGAAAACGCAAGAGAAACCGAATTAGAATTAAGAGAGGAAATTGATATGTCCAACGGCAGAGTAAGAGAGGTAAGTTTGAAGATTGATTAAGTAGTTAATTAGATCAAAAACTATTAGATACATTGCACAAAGCACTGTACTGCTTGTGTACACTGGATCTGTGACTGTAGAAAGCTTCTCAAATTTTCTGCATTCTGTCGTCAGAATTTAAAAGATTTGGTACTTTTTGGTTCCTTGGATAATTCATTTAAGCTTTCTTTGCTGTAAAATGATATTTGAAGTCAATACAGTCAACCTAATAAATAACCTAAGGCAGTTAAAGCAGTCTGTAATTACAAGATGCATTTGCAGGAATCTGTATTTGAATTCAGGCAAGTAGGAATGCTGCTTTTAGCCATTCTTTCTTAAAGTTGCTGAGAGGTAATCTTAAACTATCCTCTCACGTGTTTCATGACTGTCTCATGACTTGTTGTAAATAAAGACTTTGCTACTGATACGTCAAAGCTTATTTTGTTCTTGTGGCGTTTGAACATGCATTTGAATAACTGCAATCAAACAAAACTTGTAACTCAATGCAGCAGCCATTATTTTTAGAGTTGTTCTTCAGCCCTTCCCTTCTGTATCTTACAGTCTGTCAGTATCGTTTTCCAAATAATTCGGAAATTTGTTTTCAAAGCTATATTACCTTTGCTGTCAATAATCGGTATTTTCATTGATAAAAAGTTGAAAGTGCCTCAATTAAAATATCTAAATTAATTTTTATGAGACAGTTTCTTTTCTTTTCTAAGTTACTGTGAGATCAGTAAGAGTGATCATAAAAGAACGAAAGAAAAATTACCACCTTAAATAAAAAGTATACTCCTGTCTTCAGGCTTGGTATTTAAAACATATTTTACAATTAAAAATGTAGTAATAAAAAAGATTTGATTATTAGAAAAAGAAAAAAAGCTGTGACTCACTACTGTTGACATCAAAACATTAGAAAACAGTTTCAGAATATTCATTTTAAGATTGCATTCAATATTTTTAACATCTTTAATAATTATTTTAATGTTTAAAATATACAGATAAGGTGCTAATAAAAACTTTATTGTTTTAGCTACAACACAAAATCGAAGCATCGCAGGAAACAATGGCAGATTATTTGGATACTATTCAGAAATTCCGTGAATTGACTGAAAATTTAAAGGTAAGCTCTTCTTTAAAAAAGGAATTATAATAGTATTTTGTAGTTTTTGGGTTTTTTTTTTTTCCTTTCATCTTTCTTTTTTTATATATACGAATTTGGTTGTTTTTTTTATTTATGAATTTGTTTGCTTTTTTTTTCAGGAGCGAAATCGAGAGATAAGTGAGCATCTTGAGAAGGTCACAAATGTCACTGTACAGCCTCCCACAGACTTATATGATTTCAAAATTAAATTTGCTGAAACACGAGCCTTTACAAAGGTAAATAAATAAAAAGATTTTTTTCATTTAAAAATCATGGGGTTCCGCTATTTTGAAATTCTACATGAATTCATTTTGAAGGCATATAACAAAATGGGCATAAAAAATATAAAGGGGCAGGATTTGGATTCTATGAATTGAGCATCTAAATACTTTTAAAGATTAAAAAAGCCAAAAAAAAAAAAAAAAAAAAATACAACCTTATTAATGCTATTTATAAACTTTTAAAGGTCTTTATAAATTACCTTTTATTTGTATTATTTTACATTGATTCTTTTCTTTCATAGGCAATTGAAATGGAATTAAGGAGAATTGAAGTTCAACAGGCCAACCAACATGTAAATTATCTCTGTGCCTTTATGCCTGATGAATTTCTTAGTAGAGGAGGTAAGAATCTCCTTGTACTTTGAAATTCTAAAATTACTTTTTTTATATAGATTGCATTAAGATTACCAAGTTTCTTGAAAGTCAGAGGGGTTTTGGTTGAGAGGTGTGTTTCTTTGGTATGAAATGGTCTTAAAGATTAAAACCCGTGATTTTCTATTGAATTCCTTTAGTACAGATGATATCCAGGATTATAATTTTTTTGACAACATACTAAATACTCAGGAAATTTCTGACAATTGAAATTGTTATTGAAGTAGTTTACTTTAAATAAATGTTTGGTGTGTATATATATATATATATATATATATATATTATGAGCTGTGCCCCGCGGGGTCACCCCCATTAAATTCGGCCCTTCTCAGTTCTCGTCAAGCAGCCAAGCCGCCCGTCGCCACCGCATTGATTGATTGGCGTTTATGTTACGCTCCGCTCCTGTTCATTATAGCGTGATGTTATATAGCCTACAACCTTCCTCAATAAACGGGCTATCTAGCGCAAAAAGAATTTTTCAAATCAGACTAGTAGTTCCTGAGATTAGCACATTCAAACACCCAAACTTCAGCTTTATAATAGTAGTATAGATTAATTAGCTTACTTTCTCAAGTGTTAAATGAAAATATAGGGACTTTCAGAATTAAAATACATTTTAGGGTATATAACTTTTAGAACCATATGAATAAAACTTACAAAAAAATTCTTTTTTTTCTTTTAACAGGGGACCACGATGCTGTTCTAATTTTGTTATTAATACCTAGGATAGTATGGAAAGCAGAAATATTAATAAGCCAAGTTAGAGAAAAGGTAAACCAATTAATTAATCTAAATTAGATATTCCTTTCTATAGTAGGCTACTAGTAATGGTTTTTGATCATATAAAAAATACAAAATACTGCATTTCTTACATCATCTATTCATTAATGTATCAGATTATTTTGTTGATGTAAATAAATGCAATATCCATTTAATTGGTGTATTCTCATTAAAACTCTTTTGTCTTTTTTGTTTTAATATTGTGTTTCATTCCACTATTGTTGAGTAGGAATTGATTTTTACTGATTTTTCTGAGTTGTTTGTTTTTGTTAAGTCTGTAGTTTGAGAACTTAGAATGAAGTATTTGCTTTATGGTCATCCTGTAATTCCAAGTTGATGAAATCACAGAAAGTGTCGTTTATGTTTCCTCTCTTATGATTTCAGAAACAATATTTGTTCTGTAAAAGGATATGTAAGATCAGCTGAATATAATTTCCTTCAGATCAGACATACATAATCCTGAATTGCAGATAGCACCTGTGGATGCATGAGAAAAACATTATTTGTCTTCAGATACATCAACTACAGTTGACGGTGGACGGTTGATCTGTGAATGCGATAGTTGATACAACTGCTATCAAAATATCTGAACGTACCAGTTGACGCTCAAAATGGCTGGTGCAATCATTGGATTGTCTATTTTGGTTAATTTCAGTTTTAATAAAAAATTAGAAAGAAGAGAAGAATGATTAACAATTGATATAAGCAGCAGGCTATGCGAAAAATATTGTTGGACAAGAGTACGCAATTACGCAGAGAACCTACTCCCACACAATATAATCCAACAGTGAATCAAGAAAGATGCCCTCTCTTGAGTATCATGACAACTACAATAAAATACATGCCATGTGTATGTCGCCATCTTGGTTGATGGGATCAACCTGCCCTCTCGACAGTTGATGTAGTTAACAACTGGCACCAACCGAGAGTCATATCCGAACGATTGGCCAGTTGATCAACCCATCAACCGGTTGATGTCAGCAATATCCGAACATAACTATTGATAGTTTGTTGCAGAACAATATTACTTGACAGTAATTGTAATGGTGGAAATTTTCAAAGAGATCAATTAAAGAATCCTCAATGGGTTAAAAAAATTTATAAAGAATTCTCAGAATTTTATTGCTAAAATACCACTACAGGGTGTTTCACTCACTATGGAACCCTGATTTTTCCCTTATAATTTTCAAACTAATGGAAGTAATGCACAGAAATTTGACATGGACATACCTTGGTTTAGGAGAAGCTTGGTTACGGAATGACACGAGTGGTGGTGCTACTGTCTAGGCCGATTGTGTTTTCGCTGTCCACGGCATTTGTTGTGACATATATGAGTGTGCTGTTGTTACGGGATTATCAACAGTAATCGTGCATTTTGTGTTACATGCAGTACAGTACGTACTGTACAATAAAGTATGAACTGGTTAACAGTAGAAGAGCTCATATTTATTGTCCTCACGTACTGGAAAACTGCGTCGTTTAAGGAGTGTCAAAGGCAATTTATTGCTCACTTTGGTGTTTGGAAACCACAGGCAAAATCTTCCATTCACTTTCCAGTGAAAAAACTGGAAACCACAGGAACATTGTTAGATGTCCATGAAGGAAATGACCGAAACTGCCAGAATCAACGGTGCAAATAGTGAAAAACAGACTCCTGACCTCCCCAAAGAAGTCCTTGCATAGACTGTCACAGGAGATAGGGGTTTCCACAAGCACACTTCAATGAGCTGCAAAAAAAGCACAGCTTCAGGAATATCGTGTTACTGCTGTGCAAGAATTGAAACCTCCCGACAAACAAAAGAGACTCAGTTACTGTCATTGGCAGTTTGTCAATGCACATCAAAGAATACTCGACTACATGTGGTTCTCCGATGGCATAGTTCCACCTAAGTCGGAAAGTCAATTCCCAGAATACCGTATTTGGGCTACTGAGAATCCTCACATCATGCATGAGATACCTCTTCATGATGGAAAATTGGAGTGTGGTGAGTGATGTGCTCAATTCGCAGCAAACATTATTGGCCCCATCTTCTTCCATACATCTGTGGATACCACAGTCTACACGGAAATATTCCATGAATTTGTGAATCAGTTGGACGACAAGGAACTCCATACTGGCTATTTTCAGCAGGATGGTGCCACCTGCCACACCTCCAATATCAGCATGGCTGAAATGGTTTCCTCCTTTGAATATTGTGTCATTTCTAAGGGACTTTGGCCACCAAGGTCGCCTGACCTTACCCACCAGATTTCTTCCTATGGGGCATGCTGAAAGGATAAGTGTATCACAACAAGCCACGGACTCTCATGGAACTGCAAGAAAACATTCGGCGGGACATTGAGGCTGTGACTCCCGATGTGTTGGTGAATATCTTCCATAAAATGGAGAGGCTTGTGCAGGCATGCCTTGATGCTAATAGCGACCTCTTTCAACACTTGTAAGGAAATCATCATGCTTCTCCTAAACCAAGGTACGTCCGTGTCATATTTATCTGCATTACTTCCATTAGTTTGAAAATTATAAGGGAAAATCAGGGTTCGATAGCGAGTGAAACACACTGTATTAGGCAATCCATTTTTGTCTGTTTTGAACTGTGCAGTTACATAGATTTATCCTGATGTCAGACTGTATAAAAATGTATTTGATAGTCATATAGTAGTATCTAATTCTAGATACAGTGGTTTAGAGATCACAGCACAGCACTTTTTATAATTGGTCTTCACTTTAATATTATTATTTTTTTTTTAATTTTTCAATTTTCTCAACACAGTATGTTACGTAGATACCTCTACCCAAACTTTTCCATTGTTGAACTGAATTCATTTACTCAGTAAATTCTCTTGTATTTGTAATCAAAAGTAGCTGATTTTCTGTTAGTCTATTCCTCATTCTTGTGTTTTTTTAGGTAATACATCTAATTTTTCTTAAAGTTTAATTGAAATAAATCATAATCACATTTCTGTGTCTGAATCAACTTAAAGATTTAAAATTATACCGTATATGCTCCAATAAAGGCCCCCGGCGTTTATTTGTAAAACTAGCCTCGACTCCCACCATTTAATAGAGACCGGCTGCTATTAGAGGCCGGCCATTATTAACAAAAAGCTTCAGAATGCAATATTTTTACACATAAATACCGGCTAATATTACAAACGGGTACTTTATTTGAATTTCACATGCTACGTAAGACTGTTAAAGATAAATGGCAATGTCTTTCTGTACCTTTCGCTGCTATTCGTCGTCCGAATCCGCAATGACGGGCGGCCGCCTCACTGGAAGTTTCTTTCGTGTATTCCACGACGCGAATCTTAAAGGCAATATCAAATGACTGTTTCGGCGGCATTTTGTAAGGCAATGTATTGTAAGGTATTACACACAACTATAAAGTACCGGTAGGCAAATATCAAAGGTACGTTTACACTAGTACCAGTAGGCAAATATCAAAGACCCGGCTACTATTTGGTCGTGTCCCCTCTGCAGCCCGACACTTATTAGAGACCGGCGACAATAAGAGCCTCGGCGTTTATTGGAGTATATACGGTAATTGTTAAAGCTCTTAGGAATTAAGTTAACAGTAATTTACCAAAGGATGCAATATATTTCTCGTATATCTTGACTTATGGAGCTACTCAAACATATTTTGTCTTTATATGCCTTTCAGACTTTCAACTTCTGTATTATTACTGGCATTTTTGACTCAAATGTAAATCGGCCAGTTTGTTTTGAAAATTGATCTTTTGATCTGATATTTTATTTAATTTGGGTGATTTGTTTTAATACACAATTAAATTCATTTTAAAGTAAAATTTCAATTCATTATCATCAATAATGAATTAAAAATAATTAAAGTTTTATATTAACATCTTTGCCAATATGATAGCAGTCTTAATCAAATCCATCTGAATCTTATAAAAATCAGTTTACGTAACATAAATGTTATAAAGAAATTAGTAACAAAATGAAATTTTCTAATTTTCAGTTTCGACCTCCTGAATCCATCGAAAGAGATTCTGTGTTGAAAGGTCATTCAGTGGAACAGTACAGCTTTGGATGCAATCTTATTCACTTGCTTCTATCACTTCAAACTCTTCTTCATCAATATATCAGGTTAGTAAGTGATTATTTAAGATTAATTTATGCCAGTGTCATATACTAGATCGATCCTGGTAAGATCTTGAAAAATGTAATAATTTTTAAACAAAAATAAATACTTATATGTGGAATTGTTTTAAGTTTGATTTATTTTGTTTTCCCTTAAATGCTTGCAGAATATAACAATACCAAAATTGGTCATATTTAACCAAATTTATGAATTTTTTACAAGTTAATCCTAGAACAAAATAATTATAAATAAAAAATCTTATTTTTGAATTTCTTATTTTTTACAGTGCTTTGAATTCATGTAGTGTTCAGCTGTTTTTAAAGCTGGGTTTGCTTTATCCTGAATTAGCTGTGCAAGAAAAAGCAGTTGACTTTTACATTGATCTCATAAAGAAAGACCAGGTTCATTTTCTATTTCTTAGTGACATTATTTCCAATGGTTCTCTCTGTTTTAATACTGACTGGCAAACTTTTGAAATATTTCCTCCATTTATTTGTAGCTTGATGAAAATGTACTGTTGGATCCTCTGGAGAAAAGTTTGGCCTTTTTCCACCACCAATTTGGACTGCATCTAAGTGAAGAGCGAATTGATTGTACTGTTCTGATGACCGACCACACAAAACTGATGGCAGCTGCCTCTGAATGTATCAGCACTGAAATTCAGAGAATTAGAGTTTTAATGGAGGTAAATATAAATGAGCTGTTTATTTTAAAAATGACCTAAATCAATTTTTCCATTTTTTTTTTTTGTTAACTGTAGTAACGTGTGCAAATTCCATATTAGCAGTCATAGACCACATTTTGCGATTGAGTATAATATAATATAATATACTCAAACGCAAAATGTGGTCTATGACTGCTAACATGGAATTTGCACACGTTACTACAGTTAAAAAAAATTGAAAAATGGACTTGGGTCACTTTCAAAATAAACAGCTCTCAAATAACCTACATTTATGATGTTTTCGGTTTATAAACAACTTTTAATATCTCTTCAGTAAATTGGAGTGTGATTTGCTGCAGTTATAGATACAAGTGCTTTAGGACAGACAATGTTAGGAGTGGCAGAATGGAAATTTGTTACAGTATTATCATTTTTGCCTGCGTGATTACAGAAGGTCATATGACACATAATAGTTAAGAACTATAATAAAAAGAATGATGTATAGTAAAACAAATTCTTGAGGAATCAGATAAAATAATTACAATTATATGATTGTATTTGATTTCAGCATTCTTTGTTACCAGAAAAAAAAATATATAATATATATATTAATAACTTAATCGTTTTTTTAATCACTTGCAAATGCAGTGAATTCATGTGTAGAGACATTAAATCCATAAGCTGGAAAATCCTCAATGGGATTCGCTTTCTTAACAGGGTCGAACTAGAAGTTTATCCTGGGTTAAAGGATAAATTGTAGCAGCTCCCCCATCCCAATTTGAGAACTACTTAAAGTAATAAAATATCCTTAGTAAAATTAATGACATAATTAAAAAGCCCAACTCATTTTAAAGGCATATTGAGTTAGAAAAAGTATTCCTATGTAAAACAAGTGGTAATGAAATACGAGGGTAATTGCGTTTGATTTCTTTTCATGTTGGTGTTCAGAAAGGAAAAGATTCCGAAGAAATGATGTCTCTGCTGAAGGATTTGGAGAACTACAATGATGAAATTCGCCAGATGGCCAAAAAGGTAAGGATTTCACTTTCTTGTATGTTTCCATTAACTGTTTCAATGACTTGATATCACAACTTTCATCCTCTCCTGTTCTACCATTGTTTGTTGTATTATTATAATTTTTTTTTTTTTTTGAGTGAGTTAATTAATTAATTAATGAGATTTCCTTTCCAATACATTCTTTTATTTAACTGTTTTGTTTAATTTCTGATATTTAGATAAAACGAAGGCTTCCTCAGGAAGGTGCACCAAATCCCATATCTTTTGAAAAAGAAGTAAGTAGATTTTATTTTCTATAGCATTACTTCTAGTTTCACAGATGTTTTCGAAGAACAAAGTGAAAACTAATTGATTTTTTCCTAGGTTCAAACACAATTGATGGAATGTAATCTTCATATTGGTAGAGTTGTACGTACTCTACGGGAATTGGGATTGTCCTCTGTACAGCAAACACTCACTGTGGCAGGTAAGTGATATAAACTTATTCAAGATCTTTTCAAATATTGGTTTTCTAATTAAAATAATTGAAGAAGGGGGGACTCAATTTGAAAAATTTTAATATTTTTAATATTAATTTAATATATTTTTTTTTTACTTTAGATTCAGGTGCTGTTTTGTCAAATCAGAAACTAAAAGAACTGGCCCATTTAGCATCAGATAAAATTTATGGCAAAGATGACAGTGGGCCTTTAGATTGTTTACGGTAACATAGTTTTTCTTTATATTTCGTTAACTTAATTGAATTGATAAAAAAGTAAATATCAATTTCATTTATATGTTTTATTCTTTCAATAGACATTCCATGACCACAATTATTGGCAATGTTACTAAATTGTCAAGTCGTGTACAAGAGGGAGAATTTGATTTTGATGGAACACCAGAGCCACTGGTAAGTAAAGAGTATATACAGAATTAAATAAACAAACAAAAATAATAAAACTTGAATAAAATTCTATCATGAAAAATAATTTATTGGTTTTTGTTGTTGTCCTGTCTTGTCTTCATAAGATTATGCAACAGAATAATCTGTCTTTAATTGTTGTAAATCATTCTTATTCACTGTGCTTCTTCTCTAAAAATCAGTTTTCCGATAATAATTTACATTTACACTATTTGTAAGCTTAAATTCAACCCACTATGGAATCATCCTTCTGATATTAAGAAATTTTAGAATTGAAAATAAAAAGAAAAAATTTTAGCAACCATGTAAATTTCAAAATCTTAATTTAATAATGTAAATATAAAAATAATTAAACTACTTAAAAGTAATGCTTATCTACTTTGCAGAGACAACCTCCATTGCAAGTCCGTGCCCAAACAATTAAAGCTGAAATAAAGGATGTTGAAAATATCAAACTAAAATTGGAAGCCCGAGAAGCTGATATTTTGGAATTGAAGAAAAATCTTAAACTGAAGGTAAATTTAGTATTATTTTTTTTTTTTAACAAAGCATCTAAAATTAATTTTCTTTTTAATTAGAGTATTTTTTGTTGTTGTTACGTGCATATTCATGCAAATTGGATAGCAAATTTTAACTCATTTAGATTATCCAAAATATGCATATCTGTGTTAAAATTTGATGTCTTTGGAGGGAATGAAGGCAAAAGAAATTTATTGAAGCTTTGTGAATAAAAACCTGTTAGTTATCATCAATGTTTATTTGTTCATTTAAATTAAATATTTTACACAATTAATTTCTCAGGTTTTTTTTATTATTATTATTTTAATTTTAACTGAAAATTAGCGTGAGTTGTGAGAAAAAATGAATTTATATTTATGAAATATTATAACATTGTATAATAGTTTCCATTGTTGAATATTGTTTTACTAAACTTAAGATTACTTTTTGTTTCACAGAGTGAAGAGTTAAGTGAAATAACAGTGAGAAAAGATATGGCTGAGAAAAAACTTGAGACAATAACAAAGGAGAATGATCAGAAATTGCTTACGCAGCAACAGCAACTGGAAGCAGCAACATTGCTTTTGAAAAAGAAGGAAAAGTCAGTATATTTTTTTATCTTTAAAACGTAACTTTCTAATTATTTAATCTTATATATCATAATAAAGATCATTTTATTCAGTGGAGTGAACCTCCTCAGTGCTACAACCTAATGAAAGAATGGTATCTATGATATTCTTGACAATGACACAACTGATTTGATGAGATTTAGAGTGTAATTGAAGAACATAGAAGTTGTTTCACCATAGACTATAGCTCTGTAAAATTGTATCCTTGAGGAATGATTACCAAAAAAAAAAGCACCACTTTTTCATGAAACTGAAAAGTAGTCCTTGTAGTTTTTCTCTTAAAGAGTTTTTCTCTATTGATAAGTTTTTTGCAGCTGCATAAAGGAAGTGTCACAGACTGTCTAATAAAATTGATAATCGGTTGTGTTCTTAAAGAAATAATCAGCAACTACAAATGTTTCTGTACCTGTACAGCTTCACTCTTTTAAGTTCACTCATGTACAATGACTTCATTGTATCCTAATACAAATAATATTTTAAAACTTTTTAATATTTATGTATCATGAGTCACAAAAACAATCTTTTGTTTATTTACTTTTTTTTATTTATTTCAGGGAATTTGAGCAAACCATGGATCATCTTCAAGCGGACATCGATGCTTTAGAAAATGAACGAAGTGATTTGAAAGAAAAATTGAAATCCATTTCCAAAAAGGCATTATTTGAAAACTTGACAAAAACATCAATAATGGGTTCTTGTAAGCTACATTTCATTTTTTCTTTTTTTTTTTTAATGTTTCATTTCTTTCTGTTTGGATGTTTTACTAATAGTGTTAATTCTTTATTTTGTAGTAACTTCCCCGACTAGTCCCACTGTACCAAGCCTACCAGGAGGTCCAGTGGTTGTGAAGGATTCACCATTGCTTCTACAACAGGTAAACAGTTTAGTCCTAATAAGTAGTTGAATTATTGATAAAATTCTGGTTAATAAGTATCATGAATAATTGGAAATGTGTCATTGAAAATATTGTTTTAAATTTCGATAATTTAAAATTACAAATCTTCGTAATTTCTCTTCTTTGGCAATTTTTGGCTGCAGAAAGTGTTTTTAAGGGATCTCTTTAAATAATCAAAATTCTTTTCTGAATCTATTTTAATTTAAAGCCAATTAATGCCATCAGTGTCTCTATTATCAGTGAAGATGGCTGTAGGAATATAGATGTTTTGACGTTAGTCTCTGTTTTAATGATTAAAGTTATCTGTTGAAGGAGAGCACGATAATGCCAGAGGTGATGTCTAAGGAAGCGACCTTTCTATCAATGTTATAATTTGGAAATTCACAGATGATGATTAAGAGTATATAGACTTTCTGGGCTGCCGAAGGCAACTTATGAGAAGGAATAAAGTAGTAGGATTTCTAGTTCAAAAAGGGTAGAAATCTATGGATTGATTAAAGAAAAGTTACAGCTGAAAGAAAGCCAATGGTGTAGCAAAGACATTTCACAGAAAGAATTATAGCCGAATCACAGTCCGAGTTTTTGTCATTGTTTTCGGTGATAAGTTTCTATCATTTGTTCTTAGTCTCCCAAATCAAATGGATATTGAAATGTGAAGCAATGCTTCATGTGATTGGTGCTGGTTTTTAAAGTGTTTAAAAAGTCATGAACTAATCAGCAATGAAGCTGGTTTCTAGGTAATATTTTGTAAAAATTGCTAGAGCTCATCTGGGTTGATAACCAATGTCCCCTCTAAGCTATGGAGTGTTGCGAGCAAAAATTCAACCTTGTAATCCAAAATAGCTACATGCCTTAAAGTTTTGAATTAGCCTACTTTTGACTATCTCATAAGTTAGTTTTTAGAAAATTATTACCACTACTATGTGACATAACAGTGGTAATAACATTATAAAAATCATGCTTCTGTTAGTTTAAGCTTTGGAGGCTCTACTGGCATTCCCACAATTGCTTCTGTTTTTTATTTTAAGAATCAAAAACAAATTTTGTTATTGTTTTACCTGCCTATATGCTGAGCCAAAAATCTGTGCTCTAATGGCTATATATTTGTGCAGCAGCACACGCTAGCCCAGCTTAGTGTTGATAACCCAAGAAAATTTTGTCATTATTGTACAAGACTGTCAGAAACTGAAAATAAAAGATCCGTAGAATTTGTGAATTTGCAGTTTAATAATTGGCAGTAACACTTAAAGCTTACAGGTGATTCTAGTAAAAAAAATTCATTGAAAAGGATGTTTCTTGTTGATATTATTCTTTGCAGATAAACATCATGAACGTCTTTCTGATTTGTGCATTTCAACTAAGATTGCAGGTAAACTCTCTGGCATAAAAATGACTCCATGTGCAGCCATTGCTTTTTTTTTAAAGTAATGGAAATGGCAGAGGGGGGAATTTCGGCTTTTGTAAAATACTTTTATTTTGATGAAAGAAAGTTCTGTAAAACTGACTAATAGTTTGCTCTTTTAAGTTTTAAGGAAACTTTTAAGATTTTTGAAAAGCACTGAATATTCCGTGAGAAAAAGTGATAAGTATTAATACAGATGGTAAGCTGAGATGCTTAAAGAAAGATAAAAAGTTATTAATCAAGACTAATGATAAGTAATTTAAGTAAAAATAAAACAATGAGGGGATTTAGCTAGGATTAACAATCTAGAATAGGCATTAGGACCTTGAAAAAGTAAGGAAATGAATAAAAAAATGCTATGAAAGTGAAACAACTGATTCTTGTTCCTTCATTCCCTACTCAGTTGTTTTACTTTCATAACGTATCTCTTTTATTTTTTACTAGTTGACGCGTGCGAATAATTCGCAACCAAAAAAAATCACCTTTGAGAAATAATAAACAACTCCAACAGCTGTGGTGCATGTTAGTTAAACAGATTGTCAATAGATGGCACCTTCTCCATTTTTATAAAAAGGTGTTTAAATACAGTTTTTTTAACAAAAACATTAATTTTCAACAATTTGTTTATTTTTCATCATTAGCAGTGAACCAGGGTGTCTATCAACCGTGAAATCCGGGATTTGTACGGTAAATTTGGGTTGACATGAAATGTACTTAAAAATCAGACTATGTCCTTAAATTTTCAGCATTTTTTTTTGGTTGAATAGATCGGTTTAGAGGTTTGTTTGTTTTGTTTTGTTTTTTTGTGTTTTTTGTTTTTTGTTTTTTTTTTTTTTTTTGGTTGAACAGAATTTTTGTGAAAATGTCCTTAAATGTACGGGAATTGTCCTTAAATTTTTTGTTTGAGATTCAGTAGACACCCTGTGAACGTAATCTTTAAAATGATGTCTCAATCATTGATTTTGATGAAGTATTAAGGGAGATATGGCGAACCGACACCAAAAACACCTTGGAGAAATAATATATAAGGATTTTTTTGAGGTCCCATTGCATATTCTACAATAAAAATCTCCTGACTCCAAACAGAGATTACTAGTGCCCTGGCTGATGAGCTTCAAAAAATGTAAAACATCAGAATAGCATATGTGGACAGAAAACAGTCTCCATTTATTAAAATTGTTGAGATTATCAATACATTAGAAAACCAGGAATGGAAAAACATCATAAAGAGCAAAGACTGAATAAATGACTTCTTCTTAAAATGGTCTCTTAGTGATTTAACAACTGCCATCATTTTCCATAGCTTAGCTAAACAATGAGAATTGTTCTTCAGAGAGAAAATAGAAGTGGTTAGGAGCACAATTGAAAGGAGGTTTATAGTAATTTATTTTTAAAGGAAACCTTATTATTATTAAGCAATGTATCTTTTTTATATTTCAGATAAGTAATTTGCGAAATGCGTTGAAACGTGTGAGGATGGAAAATGTTAATCTTAAAGCACAAAAAATGAAGGTAAGAAAATAAACACTAACTATTCATAATACTGGGAAAGGATCTTTCAAAATTATATATTAATTTTAAATAGAGTTTACAAAAATAAAAATCGAAAGATATTTAGTTTCCCAACTAATTTCAGTAATCAAATTTAGTAAAAAAAAAGTTTTATCATTAATTAGTAATTTTATTTACATCACAATAAAAAACATATAGGCACATAAATAAGGAATCACTGATCTGTTTTTAGTGTTTTCGATATTGGGAATCCAGAACAGCTGTTTCAGGGTTCTAAAGCTTCATCAGCTGGATTCGCTCAGTATCTTACAGCTCAGTGATCCCAAGAAACATATAAAGTAAACAAGATAATGACCCTTCATATTAAAAACATCAATGTATCAGGAGTACAAATGGAAAACCGCCTTGTTTTTCAAAATTTGAGCTTTTATTGTTGGAAAATGGTTTCATAATTATTCTTTAAAATATTGTCCATCGCTAGCCACAACTTTTTCCTATCTTTCTGGCAGCTTACGGACTCCGCGTCAAAAAATATGCTTGTCTTTTGAGTCGATCCACAAATCAACCCAATTTTTGGCTTCTTCGCAAGAACGGAAGTGCTGCTCAGCCAGGCCATGCATCATCGATCGGAATAGGTGGTAGTCGGAAGGGGCAAAGTCTGGAGAATATGGCCGGTGGGGTAGGATGTCCATTTCAGTGTTTCCAAGTTGCACAACCTGAGCAACATACGGCTGAGCGTTGTCGTGCAGCAACATCATTTTGTCGTGTCTCTGCTCATAATCTGGCCGTTTTTCCTTCAATGCTCAACTCAAACGCATTAGTTGTGTTTGGTAGCGAGCTCCTGTGATGGTTTCACCTAGTTGCAGCAGCTCATAATACACCACGCTGAGCTGATCCCACCAAATACACAGCATGATTTTCGAGCCATGGATGTTTGGCTTGGTTGTCTTTGTTGATGCATGGCCGCGGTATCCCCACGATTTTTTTCGCTTCAGATTATCATAATGGATCTACTTCCCATCCCAGTGGCAATGTGATGCAAAAAAAAACCTTCCTTTTTTGTCTTGGAGCAGCTGTTTGCATGTGACAAAACACTGTTCGATGTTTCTTGGCTTCAACTCATATGGAACCCAATTTCCTTGCTTTTGCATCATTCGGTTTGCAAATGATATGAAATGGCTTTGTTGAGTCACACCCAATGAATCTGCAAATGCTTTTTGCATTTGACATGAATCTTCGTCCAGTAATGCCTCCAATTCTGCGTCTTCAAACTTTTTCACCGGTCCGGGACACTCTTTGTCTTCCATGCCAATATTACTCATTTTGTAGCGTTGAAACCATTCACGACACATTCTTTCACTAATAGCAGCCTCACCGGAAGTTTCTATAATCATTTGATGTGCCTCAGCCACAGATTTTTTTTAATTGAAGGCAAAAAGCAAAACCTCCCGCAAATGACGCTTATTTGGCTCAAACTTCGACGTATCCATGCAGAAAAAAGTATATGATGCCGATAAAAATTCAGAAATCTAATGATGAGGAGTTGTTGACAGATGCCTAACCTTACCATGTGATGTTTCTGACCAGCATTTACTACTAGCGCCATCTATTGGGAAAGGGCAGTTTTCCATTTGTACTCCTGATATAAATAAAGAATAAAAAAGGGCAGAAATTCAATCCCTGCTAGCAGCTGCTTAGCTTTTGAAGGATTAAATTGTAAAAAATAATACATTTAACAACAGGTTTAACGTGCGGAAATAATATTAACATCACACCTAAAAAAACATACATGCACATAAATAAGGAATGACTTATCTGTTTTTAGTATTTTCGATACCAGGAATCCAGAACAGATTTTTCAGGTTTCCAAATCATCATAAATTGGATTCGCCCAGTATCTTACAGCTCAGTGATCCTGAAGAAACATATAAACTAAACAAAAGTTAACAAGATACTGGCCCTCATATTAAAAAACAACGATATATAAATTAAGAATAAAAAAACACTAAAAACAGATCAGTGATTCCTTATTTATGTGCCTATATATTTTTTATTGTGATATTAATAATATTTCCACACATTAAACTTGTTGTTAAATGTTATTAGTAATTTTATCTTTGCCAGATTCAGAATTTAATATTTTCAACTACAGATCCACAAAAAGATTATTTTGCATTTTAATTGTTATTTGCAGAACTTTTGAATGTGTTTGGTTCTTTGGCTGAGAAACAAAACGTAGAAGCATTTAGGATTTATAAGACTCGAACCATTGGAATAACTTGTTATATAAACTGATTAGAAAATAATCCTTGAAAACATGAATTCAATTAGAAACGTTGAAATGATTAAAATTATGTTATTTTCTAATCGGATGATTTCAATCTTCAAAAAGATTCCTTTTAAACTCCAGCCGAATGCGTGCAAACTTTTCTTGGCACTAAACACTAGAGAAAATAGCTTTTGTTCCGATTGCTTTGTTAATCAGCAAGACAAGAACAAAGCAAAGCTTACATTTGACATATAGTTAAGTCCTTGTGACAAGATTTTGTAAATCAAGGTTTGAGCAGTTGAGATCCAGAGGAGGGTTGGGAGGCCAGTCAGAAACTCCCCTGACCCTTAACAAGTGAACTCCCTTTCTCCTTTCATATAGAGTTAAATGAATCCTAGGGCAAATGTAGAGAATTGAAAAAATTGCAGAAAATAGAATCAGTCCATTAATAAGAAATTTTCCATAATAATAATAATAACTGAATGGAGAATTGGTCTCGTCTAATAGATCAATTAACAGTTGGATTTTTGACTGATAAAACATGACAATGCTGCTAATTGTTATATCAGCATCAGTTTCATGTGTCTCTTCCATTTCTGCTAATAAAAAAAAAAAAAAAACCTAATTTAGAAATCAGAATGAAATAAATTCAAGGATTGATTTTAATAGAATTGGAGACAGATAAAATCGAATGTTTTTGTTGCAGACTCTCCAGATCAGCAAATGCTAAAAATCAGTCTATAGGCTGGATCTTGATTTATGAGCAAAGAGAACTTTAAACCAATAATTTAAGTCTAGCCATGGTGTTGGTGAATTCACTACATGGTTTATTCCTTCAGCTGCTATCAGCGGAACATGGACTGCAGGTCTTCTTGTGTAAAGGGATCTCTGATGAAGCCTTCGAGACATGGTAGAAACAGGCTGTCTTGGGGGCGCAGAAAGCCGCAAGAATTTACATGTTGATAAGGTGGAACAGCCGTGCTGGCGTGGCCGAGCGGTCTTGACGGCGGTCTGCCGTGTGGGCATTGTGTCGGCATCTGGGTTCGATTCCCGGCCGTGGCTTGGCTGTTTCAATTTCCTTTCCTGTGTTGTCAGCCTCTTCTTCACTTTCTTTGCTCTGACGTCATTCCTTAATGGCGATCTGGGGCAGGCAATGGGAAACCATCCCAGTATCTTTCCCCAGGTGTTTCTGGGAGTTCCACATGATTCCATAGAATTGGACCTGTCTCCGGACAGAATACTATGGATGGATGGAAGGTGGAACAGTTATACTGATAATAATAATCATCTTTGTTGTCACAGCCCTTGGATGATCTTGGCCAGATCTTGGCCCTCCTGTCATTTGAATTGTTTCCATAACTACGGCAACACTTTTGCATAGTAATGATTCTGGACATCTAAGCTTACGTCTGGCCCGGATCCATCCTATCAATGTCTCTCCACTTCAAAGAAAGGTCTAAATGTTGTCTCTAAGCCATAATAAAGCAAACGGTCAAACTATCTTACTTGTTCTCAGTGCTGCATCCACACACCACAATGAACTGTGGCACGTGACCATGTGACATAAACATCCCATTTTTGCACATGACACGTTGGAATTTTTCTCTCTGTTTGATTACTTATGTAAATCTAAGTTTACTTTAAATTCATTGTACTTTAAATAAAGCAAATTCACATGAATGTGTTAAGTTCCATTGCGTAATTAGTTTGCTTTGTTTTGTTTGGATTAAAGCCTTTTCATATTAATGTTTTGTTTTGTTTTTTATTAGGCACAATTAGCCGACTTGCCCCCATTGATAGTTCCTAAAAAACCAACGGGTCTTTCTAGTACCACTGGGTTTGTAAATTTTTCTGAACAAACTGAGCAAAACACAAAGCTGGGATCAGCAGCTCGAGAAGCTTCTTCACTACTTAACGTTAGTACCATTTATAATCATTTCATAAAAGAAAAACAGTTCATAAATCCTTAAACTATTCATAGAATGTAAAAAAATTTCTGTTGTCACACTTGAACATACATAAAAAATCAGGTTAACTTTGAAAATAATTGTTCACATTCTTTAGATTTGTTATTTCAGTGAAATGCAGTTAAACATGATTTAGATAGAAAGATACTTAAGAGAAGCAGATAAAAAGCTTTAAAGTTTATTTTGATTTGTAAACCTTAGAGATCTGATCACTTGGTTTCAACTTAGATCTGATTATAAAAGCTACAGTAAATCTGCTAAACAACACCTTATTTTAGCTGGAAAAAAAATCTTTTGATTAAGTTTCTTTATGCTTTAATTATTAGGACTAGGAATATTATATAACTTAGCTATGAAATAGCAAAGATCCTTGTATGGCATCTGCACACAATTTTATCATCTCATATTTTTACACATGCTCTTAGTTGTGTGACTTTTTGAAGTCAAATAATTTTCATCAGTTTTTTTTTTTTTTTTTTTTTTTTAATTTTTTTTTTTTTTTTTTTT